>LR812530.1:40348829-41057418 GCA_903798195.1 Danio kyathit
CGTTAGATAACAAGATTTTGTATCCATACATTGTCAGTTAGTGGGACTAAAATATACAGTTGCGGGTTTTGTATATGAACTTTATTAAATAAATGGATAGCTAACCTAAAAATGTTCACTACAAAAAAAATCCACAAAGAATGTTAGAATGTTAGAACAGCCACTGAGATCCAAAGTAGAACAAAAAAAAAAAAATCTACGGAAGTCGATGTCTTTTCCTAACATTCTTCTGTAAATCATTCTTTGTGTTTAACAGTAGAAAAAAAAGCAAGCAGGTATGGTACAAGTGGAAAAGCAAACAGGTATGGTACAAGTGGAAATGATAAATGATGACAGAATTTTCATATTTAGGTCAACTATCCCTTTAAAACAAAAATTAGCATATAAGAATAATCTGACGTGACACTAAGTTTTGCCATCACAAGAAAAGATAATTAAATTAATCGTATTTCACAATAGACTTGTATTACTGCATTTTGGTGAAATAAATACATTGTTGTTAAAAGACAAAAATGAAATACATGTATTAATAACTAAACTTTAATAACCAAACTTTTTGAGCAGTAGAACTCTCAAATACACACCTGTCTGCCTGCTGACAGAGTTTTCTGGCTTCCCGCACAAGACTGTTGTGGGTCTCAGAGAGGGCATGTATGAGTGCATGGAGACATGAACCTGCTCCTTTACGACTTGGGAAAAGAAACTGGCCAGAGCTTTCGGTAGTTATGTCTTTTTCACAATATGTAGAATCCAAACCCAAAGAAGCTGAAATAACAAAACAATTTAACTGATTATCGATGTGTTTTGCATAATATGCCGTGGACAGTATAACACGTGTCCTAACTATACACGATGCGATGCTGCACATGAAAGTATCTTTTCCATGTTAAAACAAGTTTTTGTCCTCACCATCTGCAATGGCAATGCGCAAAAAATCTATTTTAGAAACTATTTCAAAATTTTTCTCTATTTCTATTTCTGCAACGCCACGACTGAACAACAGCATAATCTACTATGATTATGATCCCCACAGGAGCTGATTGTGTGCTTTATTCTGTGTTAAATGCTACTAATTTAAGTTTGAATACAATACTATTGAAAGCAGCAGCATGTAGTTTAATATGTATTCATTAGATTATAAATCTTACCATGTTGTTAGGAGTGTTGTGCACTATTCTGCGTTTCTGATTTGCTGGTATTTTAAAGTTTCTGTCGTGTCGTGTCGCATTTGGTTCACACAGCCAAATTGCTTGTGGCTGGAATCTTGTCAAGTCGTGTGTAGTTAGAACATGGAGTATTAAGTTTTCCACTTTGAACATTGTAATGCTATCCTATTATGAAGAAAATTCACGATAAATATATTTTATAAAATATAAATATATTTAAAATATAAATATGTTCGCCTCATAGCAAAAAGGTCGTCGGTTCGAGCTTCAGCTGCGTTTAGCCTGGTTTAATACTTCTGCATCAAGTGATCGCCGTAACCCAGGGCTATGCGTCCACGCGTAGGCTGCGCCATAGCATAAGCGTGCGCTTGACGCAGAAGTATAAATCGGCCTGATGTTGGCATTTCTGTGTGGAGTTTGCATGTTCTCCCCGTGTTGGTGTGGTTTTCCTCCGGGTGCTCCGGTTTCCTCTACAAGTCCAAAGATATGCGCTTATAGGTGAATTGTGTAAGCTAAATTGTCCGTAGTGTGTGTGTATGTGTGTGAATGAATGTGTATGGATGTTACCCAGTGATGGGTTGCAGCTGGAAGGGCATCCACTGCAAATAAAATATATGCTGGATAAGTTGGCGATTTATTCCGCTGTGGCGGACCCAGATTAATATAGGGACTAAGCCGAAAAGAAAACGAGATATTTGCGTCCACACAGACGAATGATAATGATCTATTTATTTTTATATTATGCTTTTAATTTAGCATTATCCCTTGTAACCAGAAACTAGCGCTGGATTCCTGCTGTACTTTTATTTTTATACTTTAATTTGTTAGAATGACATAACTTTAATGTATTATCATTATTATTTCCCATGGTATAACCAATTGTTCCCACAATAGTCATTATCTCCAAATAATCTTTTAAAAGAGGGCTGAGCATCAAGCAGTGTACTTCTTGACAGTGTCATCTGTACAGTATCTTTAAATTGCGTGAGACCTTAAATTTTCAATGGATTCTGACTGGCTGTCAGTGTTTTATATTTCATCAGCTGGAAAAAAAAACAATCTGAAAGTGATTCCGATGATATCATTCCTCTGTATCTTTATTATTGTAGCTGTAGTGTAAACTATGCTATTCTTTAACACTGTGGATGATTTTTAGAATGTTTATATTTATCTTGCTCGGCATGAACAGGGCTTAATGGGCCAGATTTACAAACAGCTAAAAAAGGGATTTAATGAGTTTTTTTACTGCCAGTGAAAGATGAGCAATGAAAGTTTACGGATTTTATTGATTTTAGTGAATCTTTTTATTTTTAACTTGTCAGTCACATCCCAAAAGGGGGTAATAATACTTCATAATTCAACATATGAATATATACATGACCACACATAAATAACAGACGTAAACTTCTAACAACTTACCGTTACTAGATATTTCCATTCTGAGTTGGTTCCACACTTTCATGAATATCTCGACTCTTTCTGACAATAGTTTCTTCTGGTGGCCTATATTCAGCAACCCAAATTACAGCACAGCAATGTTACACACTTTATAAAATCAACAATCTATCTCCATCAGTGAGTATGACAGACCTGCAGGAATACAGTGCAGCAGTGATGCGATGGTGTGGTTCTGGGTCTCAGAGCCTGGAGGAAGCACTTTCATTAGATCAGACAACAGGGCTGCAAGAGCAGGTAAACAGTCCAGCTGTCTTATATAATGCACCTGATGAACACAAACACACACAACATGAAAACATATTCATAGCTTCTGTAATCTGATACAGTTGTGTTAAATGTCTTGAGTGAACAAACCTTTTGGACAAAAAGCGTGAGCAGAGGTGCTTGAGTCTGGTCTATTTGCTGAGAGATGCTTTCCACCGTTAGGACAGATGATGGGCTCCAGAAGGCCGAGTGCTCGGTGGGACAGTTAGTGGGGAGTTGAAGCATTCTTTGAGGATCTCCTCTCAGCACCTTCATCAAGGGACTGTTAGAAAGTTTGTTATCTGCTGCAATCAGATCCTGTGCATTGTTTAATCCCCTGTCCAAATTCTGAAAACAAGAGGCAAAAGTTGGTTAAATCAAGTGCAATGAATTTGTTAGTCTGTTAAAACAGTTAAATTCGAACGTTGTTGCTTTCACCACATTGTTAGCCAGGAGGCTTATTCTCCTTAAGTGGAAACAAACATCTCCACCTACATATGACAGATGGATAAAAGAATTTTGTGTTTAAAGTTGGGAAAAGATTAGGTTTTCATTAAGAGGGTCTTTAATTTTTTTTTACAAAACATGGAAACCTTTGTTGAATTATATTGACACTATTGATCTTGAAGCAGAAGAGAAATAAAGTTTTTTTGTTTTAAAATAAAAATAATTACACAATAATTGAATTAATACACATACACACAAAAATTATTTTAAAAAGTCATAAAACATAAGATAAATAATTAAATCATAGAGAATTTCTTTTAAAATATAATAATATAATATTTTAAATAATTAAATATACAAATTCTACAAAAATATTATTGTTAAACAACTAGTTAAAATTTTGAAAGAAAAAAATCAATACATTTAAATTAAAACCAATAAATCTTTTATTAAAATGGATACAAATTTGATGAAAATAAATAACCAAATAATTGTGTAAATAAATAAATACATTGCTATAATGAGTAGAAAAAATTATACATTCTACAAACTAAATATTTTCAAAATAATATTTAAGAACCTTTAAACCATAATAATTTTCACAGAATTAACTGGATGTTTTACAAAAAACAATACAGATGCTTTTTGCGATTTTAGGATGGGAAGCCTCATATGAGGAAGATCATATTTGGGGGTTTATAGCACCTAAAGATTAAAATCATCAGGTTTAACATATTCCCCTTTTTCCACATAATATTCATTGGCTTAGAGACTGACCTGCAAGACAGGACTGATGACCGTTTTACAGACTGTAATCTCCCACTGCTCTCTGGACTTGCGTGTTGAAAGATCAAAGTTGGCAACTGGCACAGAGAAATTAAAATATACTAAGTTTAAGCACTAAATTTATTAAAACTGAGATAAAAATATATAAGTAATATAAATAACTTAAAAAAATGTTAAGAAATATTATTAGTAAGTATTACTAAAACTATACTGAATTTTGTTCAAACCATACACAGTAAATACTTTTGTTATGATACTATGCAAGTACAATATATGCAGTTCACGCAGGATTAACTTTAGTCAAGATTAATATGGATACCTGGGGTGGTCTGAAGAAACCTGCTGAAAATCAGATGAATTACGATGGCAGAGTCATCAATGTTAAGATTTAAAGTCCTCCCAAGAACCTCCATGTCCTTCTCAAGATGTTGCCAGAGAAAATCATAGACATCAGACACATCTGGATGGATCATATTTCTGATGCCCTGTGAAGAACCAAGAGCTTTAGAAAAGTGTTTTGATTCTAGTCAAGAGTGCTTTGATTCTATAACATAAGTAGCTGATATTCAAAAGTCATATTGATTTAAAAAATAAAGAGTGTCCTATAAATCATTCTACCTGTTGGTAGTGAATAAGCCCTTGCAGCATGGCCAGATGAAGACACAGACGGAGGACACAGGACTGTGCTAGTGGGAGATCTCTGTTTGGGGCTTCAGACCGGGTTCTGGCTTGCCCCAGTATGTGTCCAGGTCTTGTCATATCATAGATTCCATGGGCTTCAGTAAAACCATGCACTGGTACATGTCTTTCACCTCCTATCAGGACTCCACAAGTGTCACACCTTGACAAAGCCATTGGTTTGCCACACTAAATAAGTGTGAACAAATAATCACAATTAATTTATCAAACTACATTAACAGTTCATTAAAATAAAAAATGTAAGATATATATATATATATATATATATATATATATATATATATATATATATATATATATATATACTGTATAAATATATATACTGTATATATATCTCATTTATGCCTGTATATATCTTACCTCTCCCACAAGGCATGGATGACCATTAGAACAAACTGTGAAGATGGAAAAACAAAGTCATGTCAAGTGCCTTTTGAAGAATGTTTGATTATCTTTTTATAGGATTCTTGTTACAGTGCAATGTAAGTACTGAGTAATATAACAACTAACAACATGTATTTACTATAAGGTTAGGATTAGATTTTGGTTTTGAATTACCTACATATATGCATAATGCCAATAATAACTCTTATGACTGTGGCAAGTTCATGAAATTTAAGTAACAAAGACACTTTGAAATAAAATGTCACTGAAAGTGTTTAAATTTTTCCTTGCACAAGTCATACTCACAGTACATCTTTACTTTTTCCCCTGAGAACCACCGCTGGGCCTCACTGGTATGGTCATCAGGCATTGTGGGTAAGAAGGCTCCCTGAAAACAAAATAAATTATCATCATTGTCAATTTAAAAAGCACAGTACATGAGAACGATGCACAAATAAAAACTGCATGAAATCTATCAAATCACACTAATCTTCAAAATGTTTATTGTTTGTTAGATAGAAGTCCTTACTGTCATGTTCTGAGGTTGAGAGGCAATGTTGAAGAGAGGACTGATCAGTCTGTTCCCACTGTAAAACACTGTGCATGCATGCACCAGCAGCTCCAGCACTGAACAACGCTGAGCAGGTACACCAGTACCAAGATGCAGGTTAGATCCTGGACCTCCAATGTGATTGGATAAGAGAGCAGTGCAGAACTCTCTGGCATGTCCTGATATGTTGTCTCTAATAACTTTTTCCAAGATGCTGATTTGCTGTTGACCAAAAGGGAAATTCAAGTATTTAAGTCTGTCAGGATGAAATATTGTCTTTAATAAAGAATGCATTATTAATTTATTGATAAACACTGTCAATTCAATTGAGTCCAACAATGATTCCTGCTTGGATTTACCTTATAAAACCTAACCAGCTCTTACCTGTTCTTGAAGATGTATAGTTCTTTCAGGTGACTTGAAGCGACAGGTGACCTGCCTGAACACAGCTAGTGTCAGCAGGGCATTTTTCAAAGGGCCCGAACCAACTGATGCCTGAGAAACAACACACATGCTCAAGCTCCAACTACAAATTACGCTACTATTCAGAAGTTTAACATTAAGGCACATTAAATTACGTATACCAGTGACAATATATAAAGAGTTATCAAATATTTATATTTCAAGTGCTAAAACTCTCTATTAACCACATCTTATCCTTGCACCAAATCAGCATATAAGATTGATTTTTGAAGGATCATGTGACAGTGAAGGCTGAAGCAATGATGCACAGAATTTATCTTTGCTATCACAGGACTAAATCTAATTTTAAAGTATATTAAAATACAATTCAGTTATTTTAAATTGTAATGATATTTCACGAACTTGGGGAACACTTCTTTCAAAACCATAAAATCTCAGTATTTTTGTAATGTTAATTACAAAATGTTAATTGTATAATTAATGTATACCAAGCATCTAACATTGTATACATTACTTTCTTAGGTAAGTACACTGCAGTTACATGTTAAGTATCAGTGGTGCAAGCCTAACTGACGCTCTAGGCAAACGACGACCGTGCCGCCCTCACAGTGCTCATGCCACCCTCACGCAACTGAAAAGCGAGGCGGTCGGGGGTGGTGTCATGGACGAAGGTGAAGAGTGGGGGGCGGGGGTAGGTATGGTGTCTCCATGCCGCCCCTACCAAGGCCGGCAGATTCCACACGGAATCTGATTTCAAATTTCAGATTTTCAGTCCATCAGAGAGGATAATAATCGCATAATAATCTTTACACCATAGTAAAGACACAGCCGCCAGTACCTTTCAGTTGTCGAGAATTTTTTGTCAAGTTTAAATGGTGTGTTTGTGCATGAAATGTGCACGTTTAGATACATGTGTGTGTGAGAGAGACCGAGTGAAAGAGCACTCGCTTGACAGCTCTGTTGATGCCGCGAGCGGCTGTGTTTCTTTTCTTTCTTTCGTTATTTTGAAGATAATACAAAATATGAATACAACAGAGAGACATAAAACTTTACAAATTACGTGTCCACTTTTGGCTCAATGCAATAGTGTTATATCTAGATAAAACAGCCTAAGCTATATTGAAATCATTTAAATAATTACAAATATCTAATACAATAAAAACTAATTAAATAAATAAACCAATATAAAACAAACAAAACTATAACAATTTAGGTATATACAATACAAATAAATTAAACAGTTTTAAGCCATTTTGACCACTTTCATTTTACAAATGTCCTCAAACAAATGTTTATGTTTTATATGATGTTGTAAAATTAAAAAATGAAATTTTAAATATAGAGCTTTATTAGTGGATAACTGCTGAGCGCAACGAAATATAGGCTATAGCCTGTTTTTTATTTATGTATGTATTATTTATTCTTATGTCCTAAACCGCTTAATGGTTTCCTTTACTTAAGATAACTGAATAAAATGCAACATCCTTACATTATTCTCTTAAATAAAGGGGAATTACCTATTAGGTGTCATATAACCTAGGAGAAATTTAAATGTTTTAGGTCTCTCCGGAGCATTTGGGCTGAATGTTTGATGGCATCTACCGAAACGAGGATGTTTTAAAATACATTTTATACCGAGTTATTACCAGAGAAATTTCTGTGGTTAGTGGTTTTATATTATGGATGGTGCGCTGGGTCATCCCATGCACGATGCCAACAGTCAGTCGGTGAGTAAACAAATATAAGGCCTGTGCGTATAGACATATAATGTAATGCTGTACAGTAGCGTGTCATTTGTTGGTTTCGGCTGTCTCCATTTTAATCGTTTCGTGATGATGCGATGATGTTCTTTATTTGCCTGCCTGATTCCCACTGAATTGGGCAGGTTGTGTGACGCCCGACAGTGGAAATGCAACATGATTTCGGCCTCACTGCTCATGCTCCCGGGCTATTGGCACGGCCCAGCTTGATAAAAGCCCTGGCTCGCACTGGCCCGACACTGGAAATGCGGCTACTGAATCTATTTATTTACTTGAGTAAATGCGTGTAAATTTATATTTATTCCGTTTTTTTAATTAATTTCAGTAATATTATGAACTAATATGCAAATGTTCATATGATTTATATACAATACAGTTTGTAAAGTAAAATTTTCTGTCTTTTGGTAGATATATAATATAACAGACTTGCTTTGTTTGCCAAATAAGTGGTTCTAATTGGATTTGTATTGTAAACATTAAATAAAATGTTAAAATGTGTTAATTTCATATATTAAGTTTTTAGTTCCGATACTTCCAAAATTATTCCACATAAATCCGCAAATTCTTTACAAAATTCTGCGCAGAAATAGCAAAAAATGTCTGCAGATTCTGTCTGGCCCTACCGATCACCCATATTGCACATGCCTAAATCCGTACAAGCATTTTCTAATTAAACATTTAAAAACTAAAACAACACTTATTAACCAAGTTATGACTTCTGCTAAGTTTTAATTGTAAGTGGCTTGCTCGCAGTTAAGCCTACATGGGTTTTTATATTAAAAAATTCTGACCTGTAAAGCTTCTTTCAGTCCATCAGCTGTCCCCACCTGCGTTGCTTCTCCCACACCATCTCTAAGAGCACGGTATGACTGACCACAACACAAAAAACGATCCACCTCTGCTGGAATCAACCTCTGTCGAGAATAAAACAACAATAATCACAAAATGTCAAACTTAATTTCATGAATACAAACAGCCTAAGATCCAGCATCATCTAGAATGGTCATACGTGAAGGCGCATCATCTCTGCAGGGAAGATCCATTCATAATCAGTGCTGTTGATCAGTGCTTGCAGAAAATCCATCCCAGCCTGCCTGTTGAGAGCTCGGAGAAGGTAAACTCTGTACCAGTCATTGTCACAGTAGTCACACACAGCCTTCACCTGCTCCAAAAACTTGAGCTCCACTTCTGCAAAATCTGAACAACAGCAAACAAATGAAGAAATTGCACAACAAAACATAAAATAATAGCTTAGTTAATATGGCTTTGTAATATACTATAACTGCCATAAACTGACTGCCAGACTGGAAGCCCCTCTTACTGTTTTTTTGGCAGATAGCTTTAGACAGGATATAGGCAGCAGAGTCCAGACACATTCTGAGGCGAGCCATAGACATCAGAAACTCAGCAGGGTCATTCTGTCTGGAAGGAGTCTGCTTACGAGCCAGGCGGCTAAGGAAGTTTGTGTTTTCCCTAAGAGGTTTATAATCTCCATTTGAATCAGAACACAACAGGGAATCCTGCATAGACACACACACACACACACACACACACACACACAAACACACACACACACACACACACACACAAAGCCTATAATTAACATGCGATAAGTGCCAAATGCAATAAAACAATCAGGACTGGTGAGCATATGAAACACTTTCACTTGTCAATTGGAACAATTTCTATATTATTATTTCTAACAGTACCTATGAATGCATTCCCCTGTAGTTTTCTGCCAAAATTAAAGGTAGATTGATGATTCAATGACAAAACATTATGTTTGGTTTTGTCATTTTACAATTGTTGTTTTAAATAACATGTTAAATAATAAGAAATAATTTTAATAATAATTAATTAACAATAATTATATTTATTATTATTCATTAAGGCAGCATGGTGGTTCAGTGGTTAGCACTGTCGCCTCACAGCAAGAAGGTCTCTGGTTCAAGTCCCGGCTGGGCCACTTGGCATTTCTGTGTGGAGTTTGCATGTTCTCCCCGTGTTGGCGTGGGGTTTACTCCGGGTGCTCCAGTTTTCCCCCACAGTCCAAAGACATGCGCTATAGATGAATTGAATAAGCGAAATTGGCCGTAGTGTATGAATATGTGTGTGAATGCCAGAGTGTATGGGTGTTTCCCAGTACTGTGTGCGGTTGGAAGTGCATCCGCTGCGTAAAACATATACTGGAATAGTTGGCGGTTCATTCTGCTGTGGCGACCCCTGATAAATAAGGGATAAATTAGCTGAAGGAAAAACAGGGTACCACCGGGATCTTCCAAATGAAATTCAAGGCTTTTTAAGATCTTTTTAATACCATTTCAAATAAAATTCAATGCCAGCTTCGCACCTATTCCGACAAAAGTATGAGGGTAAAATGTCAAAACTGTATTAATTTTGAACCCTAGAAAATAATTATGTACAAGTGGGTTACTTGAATTAAATTAAACATTTTATTTCAATTATCAGTTATAGTACACCCAGTAGCGAATATGAAGGTCCAACTGCTTACTTTTCGTCATCTTATTGAGACTCTCGTCAAACATGACCACAAACCTGTTGGCCTTATTGACCTGGTCAGTCAGTTCTGTAGTAATAAAAAGAGCCAATCCAAATTTAGTAATAGATGCAGTTTTGTTGCTTTCACAGGAAAATGTAGCTGCAACCTCAGAGTCAGGAAATATGGTTTTTGAAAACCTCTATAATGTCTCATTCAGTGTGTAAGAGTGGTGCTCAGAGACTGTTTTAAGGACCCACATCACCTCTGCCCGCAAAGTTAGTGTTGAGCCACAGTAAGATAGGATGTTCCTTGACTGTTGTAGTGGCAATGCTTCTAATGTAGAAATTTCTTAATTACTGGTAGCCAAAGCTGTTTCAGTAACCGAAGAGGCGCTGACGAGCAGTACTACACGCGGTGTGTTTGGCACCCCTCATATGGTAGTCCAGGGTCGTAACACCCATCGTCGCTAGCTTTAAAGATTTCTGGCACCAACAGCAGTAGGCATCGCGGTCATTTCCTGGCACAGGCTTGACCCAAACGTAATACGGATTTCTTGGCCACAGCGGATTAAACTGCCACTTTCCCATTTTAGACGACAAACTAGGCTAGCGACTATCTTGTTCTGTACCTCGCTTGCCTAGTAACCACAGTAACGGGTGCGCACGCTTTCGTTCTTTCTGCTATAACGTTGAGCTTGAGGTGCACTCAACGTTATGCTGCATGAATTTTTAATTAGCCTACATTAGTAACAGTTCATTTTGTTACGGTATGAATTTAATCCTAGGAAAGGCAAAAATAAATGAATAAAATAAGACCTTTGTAACGAAATCCAAGACTATTAATCCAAGGCTATTAAGGCCTTAATTTGAGATTATCAAATTTAAGACTTTTTCAATGCTTTTAAGAACCCACGGGTACTCTGAAAAAGAATGAATGAATTATCCATTAAAATTATGATTTTATGTGGAATTTTATAGTATTTTAGTGATACGTCTTTGATTGATTTTTATAATAAAATTTATATATTGAGCATGATGACAATTGAGGTGTTATTCATGACTAGGTAACTAAATGTTTAAAATTTGAGCAATAATAAAAATGCTACTTGCCTTAACGAATAGCATTACTATTGAATGTTATAATCAGGGATGGGCAGTATTTATGATACATGTATTTCAAATACAAAATAGTATTTTGTAATTTGCATTTTTTGGGGTTTATATTTTGTATCAAAATACTTTAGTGTCTTGTATTTTTGAATTTTTAAAATACTGCAAAATACTTTATAAGAAGTCTACATGATGACATCATAAAAATGTGACCTCTGATTGGTGCTTTCTCAGTTATTTGCCTAGGCTTGAGATCAGACCAGAAAACTGCTTAAGAAGGTAGTCAATGCTTAGAGTTTGGATGGAAATTATGCAACACACAAAGAAAATAACAGACAAATGGCAACAAAAGTCAACAATCACTGAAAATAGTTTACTGCACAATGCTATGACCAGTAATATATAAAGGCAGTACAGCGTACAATTCGGCATCAGCATCTTTGCTTAAGAAATGAGATGGCTTAAAATCTCAGTCCTTAAGAATAGGATGTGGAGCCTTCAGCACATAATCATTCTCAGTCTCAGTGCTGCCGGTAGAAATGCAGAGGAACTTTAGAAATAGTGTTCACTAAGGGGGCAAACTGGGAGTCTTCCAGTTAAAGAAGAACTGAAAAAATCTTGGGAGAATGGGTGTACTGTACAAATATTAGTAGTTTTGGTTGGATTGCTGATGTAGATGCCAAGAAAATAAGACAAATAACATACAAATAAGTGGCGATTACAATACTTGGTATTGGCTGTTTCAAATGCTAGATGATCTGCAGGTGCACTGTACGGTTAATGAAGAGATGTCAAAATAGCACAATTCAGTATATGAGACAAAAATATTTAATAATACTCCAGTCTATACAGACTGGTCAAAAACTCCAGACTCCCGTTACATGGCGGCAGCAGGATGTATATAAAGAGTTTATTTGCAAAAACAGATAACTCCACATCATGTTTTATGTTTTGCATTGAAGAGTACAACTGGAAAAAACATGATTAATGGAAATGACTAAAACTGGAGATTCCAGAAATCATGTTTTTACATTAAATATTGAAGATTTCAATTGCAAACAATTATTCAACAAAAAAAAAAAACTCTGCATTATCTGCATTACATGGTTTTTACATTGATTAAAGAGATCATCTTCAAGACAGGACCTTCTGTATGAAATTTGTACAAACTTTATGCTAAAATGAAAGAGAAAGTCAATTTAATGGTGAAGGGATTGATTCAATATGCATATTGATTGAAGGTTAGCAAAGAAATGTCATGCTCGCTTGTAAAAGTATTTTGAAGTATTTTCAAATTACAAAATATAGTATTTTATTTTAAAACATTTTTGGCTGCTGTATTTTGTAGTTTATTTTGATACACGTAAAACTGAGGTATTTGGTATTTTATTTTAAAATTCATTTAAATGTATTTTTGCCCATCTCTGGTTATACTATTAGTAAATGTGTGGTGAAAAGAAACATGGGATACTTTATTTACAAATACTTGATATGACACACCTGGAAACAGTTGACAAAGAGTCGGTAGAGTTCAGTTCTGTCCTCTTTGTCCAGAAGCTTGTTCTCCAGGTTTTCCAAGTAACTTTGAATATGCTTTTTCACCTGTTTCAAACTGAAGAGATTGAATTTTCAGAATTTGAGAAGGTGTTAGATGAGAGCAAGCAAAACTCTCAAGACAGCAGTGAACAGATACTGCATGAAAAGGCCACAAATGCCTGGATGCACTAAGATGTGTAAAAGTGTTGTCAGTATTGAAGCACCTGTATTGCATAAGAAGTTTAGGTAGCACAGATCGCACCACGGGGCTCTGGTCAACACATTCCAGGAATGGGGTGAGCTCTCTGGTCTTATAAACATCTCCTGTAATGATTATAGTTGTGAAAAATTAAACATGATAGCATGTTGTAGAGTAAATATTTTTTCTTCAGTAGATCTTTTCAGTTAATTGGTTAATCTGATTCACAAAATCCACACTGAAAGATTTGTTCATAAACTGATCTGTTCATGTGAGTTGTTGGGTTTTGGCATACAGAAGGGGTATATTTTTTAAAAGGAGTCAAATTAGGATTTTTTACAAGACATAATTAATTAAACCGTGCTGTAAATGCTCCTTTTTGAGCAAAAACACGTTGTATTTGTAAGTGCTTCTTTAAATGGAAATAAGCTTTTGCTTCATGTGTGTATCAATATATTTGATCTGTGCAACTTTTATACAAAAAAACAACAACAACACCACTAACAAGACTGCCAGACCTCAACTCCTTGTGTGGGAACTACATAAACTTGGAATATTGTGAAGCGTACGTTCCCAAAAGATAACTCAGCACTGCAATCATGGCATTTGAAGGTGTTCAGAAACAGTGCTTGCTTAGAGACAAAGATTAACTGATTTTGGAATGGATTTTGTAGTTTTTTGCCACTAAAGGAATTTAAAAGTGTAAAAAAAATGGCCTCTTTAAATTTCAGCCACTGTATGATTTCAGAAGACGTAGACTAGACTTAGGGTGCTTTCACACCTGTGGATCATTTCTCTTGTCTGGAAACAGGGATTAAAATTGTTACAATGCTGCACATTGTTCTTGGTGCGGTTCGCTTTCACACGGCAAAGTTTTTAAACGGCCCAAAAGAGCTAAAGCAAGTCACGTGAGAGTAAACTCTCTTCACATTGGTCAGAGTTTCACAATTTATTTTTCAGAGTCCCGCTCAGCTGTCATGTGTCCTAATTTTAATTTATGACGATGAGCAATAAGACAATATAAGCGAAAAGCTGCACTTTCATTTTCAATGGTGACACCCACAGACATCGTCACCAAATATAAATCAGAGGTAAGACTCTCATACATAGCAGTTGGTTTATTCATTACAGGCTTTACATTATAAAGAGAAATAACAGATAAACCAAGAATGCAGTTCAGCTAATTTTCCTAACAGATAAACAACTCTCTTTAATAGTTCAGCATGCTTTCACTGTCGTATTGGACATGAAACGCACATTTACCGGTAGGAATGACATCTCGCCCTACTCATAATTCTCTCTTCATATAGTCATAAATATGCCTATTACATATCCATAATACTCTGTGATATAGCCTGGTTCAGATCATATTGCTTTCTCACTACAATCGATCCACTCCAGAGTTCGTTTCAATCGAGCCGAGACCACCTCATTCAGGCGACCTCGGACCGATTGTTTTGGCGCGAATTCACACCAGGATTCGAAATAAAAGTCTAGGTGTGAAAGCACCCTTGGCTCTCCAGTGTTCGGTGCCTAGACTTCAGCTCTGCACAAAAATTTTGCCAGAGGAGAAATGGTCGTGCCCAACTGAGCCTGGTTTTTCTTGTGTTTTCTTTTTCCCCCTTCACCTTCGTTAATTGGTGAAGTTTTGTTCCTCGCCACTGGCTTGCTTGGTTTGAGACTTGTGGAGAAAATCTATGAATTTGCTCTTCAGTGTTTCACTGGACTTTCAGCAGTGAAATTTAAACCATACTGAACTGAACTAAACTGAACTTCAACTCTGAAAACTGGATTGACACGGTTTCATTTTACTAGAACTTCTGTGTTAAGCTGTTTTGACACAATCTACACTGCAAAAGTGCTATAGAAATAAAGATGAATTGAAAATTGAAAAATAAACAGAGTAGAAATTGCATGGATCCCTTTTATATTTTAATGCTAATTTGAGAGCTTCACCACTGAAACTTGTTCTACTCAAGTGCTGAATAAAACAACTGATTATATACAGACACTGCATGATGGGATAGAATAAATTAACCCACCTTGTGCTGAGATGAGAAGAGAAAAAAGCAGTTCCACCAGATCATCTGGAGGATCTTGACCATCAGTCAAACAAAAGCGAGAAACCACTTCCAGGAAAAATGTGTTACAGCATTTTATGATCTCCTTATGCTGTTTCAGGGCAAAGCTGTAAAATAAAATTAAATGAAAATTTTAATTTAATTACTTTACAAGAGAATCACCACACATGCACATAGTCATTCATTCATTCATTTTCCTTCAGCTTAGTCCCTTTATTCATCAGGGGTCACCACAGCGGAATGAACCACCAACTTATGCGGCATATCCAGCATAGAAACACCCATACACTTGCACACAATGGCCAATTTACCCAATTCACCTGTACCACATGTCTTTGGACTGGGGGAAATCGGAGCACCCGGAGGAAACCCACGTGAACACGGGAGAACATGCAAACCCCACACAGAAATGCTAACTGGTCCAGCCAGAACTCGAACCAGTGACCTTCTTGCTGTGAGGGGACAGTGCTAATCACTGAGCCACTGTGTCACCCCAAGCACATACAGGGAGTGCAGAATTATTAGGCAAATGAGTATTTTGACCACATCATCCTCTTTATGCATGTTGTCTTACTCCAAGCTGTATAGGCTCGAAAGCCTACTACCAATTAAGCATATTAGGTGATGTGCATCTCTATAATGAGAAGGGGTGTGGTCTAATGACATCAACACCCTATATCAGGTGTGCATAATTATTAGGCAACTTCCTTTCCTTTGGCAAAATGGGTCAAAAGAAGGACATGACAGGCTCTGAAAAGTCAAAAATAGTGAGATATCTTGCAGAGGGATGCAGCACTCTTAAAATTGCCAAGCTTCTGAAGCGTGATCATCGAACAATCAAGCGTTTCATTCAAAATAGTCAACAGGGTCGCAAGAAGCGTGTGGAAAAACCAAACCAAAAACCAAGGCGCAAAATAAACTGAGAACTGAACCAAGAACTGAGAAAAGTCAAGCGTGCAGCTGCCAAGATGCCTCTTGCCACCAGTTTTGCCATATTTCAGAGCTTCAACATCACTGGAGTGCCCAAAAGCACAAGGTGTGCAATACTCAGAGACATGGCCAAGGTAAGAAAGGCTGAAAAACGACCACCACTGAACAAGACACACAAGCTGAAACGTCAAGACTGGGCCAAAAAATATCTCAAGACTGATTTTTCTAAGGTTTTATGGACTGATGAAATGAGAGTGAGTCTTGATGGGCCCGTGGCTGGATCGGTAAAGGGCAGAGAGCTTAGAGAATCTGTGGTCCATCATCAAATGTGAGATTTACAAGGAGGGAAAACAGTACACCTCTCTGAACAGTGTCTGGGAGGCTGTGGTTGCTGCTGCACGCAATGTTGATGGTGAACAGATCATAACACTGACAGAATCCATGGATGGCAGGCTTTTGAGTGTCCTTGCAAAGAAAGGTGGCTATATTGGTTACTGATTTGTTTTTCTTTTGTTTTTGAATGTCAGAAATGTATATTTGTGAATGTTGAGATGTTATATTGGTTTCACTGGTGAAAATAAATAATTGAAATGGGTATATATTTGTTTTTTGTTAAGTTGCCTAATAATTATGCACAGTAATAGTCACCTGCACACACAGATATCCACCTAAAATAGCTTTTTGGGTTCATTGAGAACATGGTTGTTGTTCAATAATAAAATTAATCCTCAAAAATACAACTTGCCTAATAATTCTGCACTCCCTGTAGTCAGTAGTGGATATAAGAGATTAATATTATCAAGAATTTAGAATTAAACTCACTTAAGGGTTGTGGAGACAGTTGGATGGTAATTGTTTGACAAAGGTTCTCTGCACACGGGACAGTGCTGTGCTTCCTCACGCTCCATGGACCTCCTAAGACAGGACTGACAAAACACATGCTCACAAGGAAGAGCAATGGGCTCTGACAGCTCCATCAGACACACGGGGCACTTCACACCATATCTGAGAATGAAGAGTATATAGAAAAGTAATCAATAAACAGAAGGTTCCTTATTGGAATAGCATTGGCTAGGCAAAAGCAATAGAAAAACTATAGATCGTTCATTTAAATTTAGTAAGGTCAACACAGGCTCATTGTGAATACGTACACCTGTCTACATTTCTAGAGACCGCAAAATATGTACCCAATGGTATGTCTGGCTGCAATTTGCCTGTAAAATGAACTGTATGGGGCGAAATAGGGACAGCTTCTGTTCCTTTTTGCGCTACCGCTGACCGCTTACCTCTGTATGGATGGGTTTTCTGTTGTTACCTTTTTGCCTAGTAGCTCACCATGTATACCGGTAGACTTAGAATGCAAAAACAGATAGGAAGTGGGCAGGTCAGTAGGTCAGTCAGTCGACTGCAAGCTGGTCGGCAAATGTGTATATTGTTGTGCCCTCTGGTGGATTTACGTGAAAGAGGACACACAAATTGCATGCGCGGGAAAATTTTGAGATCCTCAAAAAGTGTACACAGCGGCCTCTGCTAGATTCACAAAAACTGCAACCAGACGTACCTACAAGTACATCAAATAGCCCGTTTTCACTGAGTAGTACGGTACAGTTAGGTATGCTTTTATGGCCGTTTCCACTGTCAAAATGTACCTGAAACCGAACCATACCGAACCACTTTTTGGGTACCCTTCGCAAAGAGTACCTACCACATCAAAAGAGTGCCAAAAGGCGGAGTTAGACGCACAACTGAGCGCTATTGCTTTACAGAGATACGTCACTTACACATACACAAAAAGGAGAATGAAAACAAAAAAACCCTGCCATTTTTAAATGGTCGAGACATTACATCGTAATATTATATACATATAATATACATTATTATATATACATATAATAATGAACCATCGTCGACCCGAGCTCAAACAAACCTTGTCGTTGTCTTGATGAACAGCCACAAAGCCAAGATGAACTAAATCTGCCGTGTCCTGTTTTTGTTTTACGAGGCGGTTTCACTTTCTCCAGAGAGCTCACGAACACTCACGTGCGCGTGTATATTTGAAATAACAAACTTCTTGAGCTGATGATAATAACGTGCGCGTGATTATTGACGTGCTTCTGACATCTGATCCTTTAAGAAACTGACAAACGCGAGAGTGAAGCAGGAAAAAACAAAGGAGAAGCCAGAAAAAACAGCAAATGATTATTTCACCAACCTAAAACATGAATAAACTGACATGTTTAACTATTATCATCACCTTTTGGACTATTTTGAACTTGGAAGGATGGAATTACTCTCTGGCAGAGGTTACATGTGCTGGTGAAGATTGAAGATACAGAAGAGAGGTTTGCACTGACTGTGGGCTATATGTTGCATGTTGTTTTTAAACCCAAATAAGGACTAAATGTATGCTGTGTGTAGTTTTACTGTAATTGGTAACATATCAGAGACGGTAAGGGTCTGTATGTGCTCATACATGCTGCATTTATTTATTTAATATAATGGCAGACGTTACAGTAGGCTATTTCGCACTGTCATTGATCTGCAGTTATACTCAAATTATGTTCATAGAAAGATTAGTAATGAACATTTATGCACAAGTATTTGTGTATAAAGCATCTGTTTTGTAATAAGTGCTTCTTATATGATATGAGAACGACCCGTACAGCTTTACTTTGAGCGAGATTTCCTTGAGCGAGAATGACGACAACTGAAATCATTGGTACCCTTTTGGCAGTGGAAACGCAAGCCTGATAAAGGTGACTCGTATCGACCCGTACCGTACTGTACCAGTCAGTGGAAACGGGCTAAAAGATATCCAGCCAGAATTGGGCTAGACTCTCACTGAGCCCTTTACCATACAGTTGGTACAAGATGCAATCTCTGTCTATCACTTCTAATACTCGGGCCAACACTGTGGTCAAAATATCCTGTAGATAGCACCAAAGTTTGCCTCAACATGAAACAGAAATGCTACCTTGTTAGCTGTGACTATTGTTAGATTGTGACATCTCCAAAAATGTAAACCTGTGCATGTAAGTAAAGTGCAGGCGCCATTAAACAGGTCAGTGAAATTGAAGTGTACCGCAGTTCGCTGCTGATGGACTCCTCATGGTAATCATTGAGAATGCGAATGATTTGCTGAAGATTGTCTTTGCTCCTGAAATCAGGAGACCCTTCCACTAGCTGCGAGAGAGAGTAATGAAGATTATGTGGTATATGTTAAAATTTAAAAAGAAATTACCTAAATAAAATTGTTTTAGCAAAGAGAGAGAACTAGACATGTTATTATACATTGAAATTTCCTTTAAATATAATGAACAGGGAAGTCAAGACTCACCCCATGTAATTGACTGCAGTGTTTCAGAGTTAGTGCTTTTATCCGTTCATCTCCTTCTTTCATCTTGATGACAACCTTTTCAATAAAAACAGCCACCAGCAGTATACCCTGCCACACTGACCTACGTCAATAGGACATAAGACATAAAGTGAATGGTTAATTATGATGTGTATGAAAATATATAACATGAAATAAAGCATTTAAGTATTCCTATTTTTAGTTGTGAATTTTATTGCTCACTGTATAGTCTCCAGGTATCTATGACAGCCAGGGCTGTAGAGGGTGCTGTAGTCTGGATTGAGCACTCTCTCTATACATGGTTGAAGCTGTTCAACTCTTTGCAAGAAGGTCGAGCATTCAGTTAGTGATGTTACAGGTAGGAGCTTTGCTTCTTCAACACAGATGCCAACAGCTAGAATGTCCTCACACTGTAATAGACAATACAAAAAAATAAATATAAATAAATTTTTACCTATCTAAAGGTCATTTTCAGTGTTGGTGGTAACAGACTACTAGTAACGCGAGTTACGTAATAATATTACTATTCTTAGTAAAGAAATAAAGTAACGTAATACTTTAAAAAATAAGTAATAATATTTGAGTTACTTTTGTAACTCGAGTTATTTTTTAGATTAAAAAATACACTTTTAAAAAATAATTTGCTGAATTAAAATTAGCGTTGAATCACACTCTATGAGAAAATGACCTCCCAGCGGGGAATGCACAAAAACCAAGATGGCAGAGCCTTACATTTCTGTGATGAAAGTATTCTCATTATTCTGAACACATGGAAGAAAAGGGCATTATAGTTTCAATGGACAGTGATTTTACTGAACTAATAAAACAAAAATACAAAAGCATTACTTTTAACTTTCATTAATCTGTATATACGGCATGTATAAGGTCAGGAAGTTCTCAGAAGGTAGCATTATTCAAAAAAAATGTTATTAGTTTTTTTAAAAGGTAAATGAAGGTGTAGGTTATACAGTATGTCCTTTAAATGCAGAGCTCCTCTATTTAAAAAGAATAAAAATTCCCTGCAAGTTCTGAAAGAGCTCACGGCCCAATCCCAATTCTACCCCTTAGCCCTTCCCCTTACCCCTCATTTTGCACGTTCACTTAAAGGGGTAGGAGTGTTCCAATTCTCCTAAGCTTGAAGGTGTAGGGCTAATAGCCCATTCACACGGGCATCAATGCTTCCCATTTACTTTGAATGGGTGACGTCAAGCATTGCCGAACTGAATTGTGGTTCCGTCTGCGCTGCTTCAGCGGTATTGCTTGCAGCAGAAGTTGGGACTTTCACAACATTTCAAGCGCCAACGAAAGCATCAGACAATCAGATCGCTGTATGCAAATACACCAGCTCAGACAGTAGCCAATTGCTGACTAATTTCATTAGCTGATGCTGCTATGACAATCGTGTCAGCCCCAACTTCATTTTGAACAAACCGCAATGTAATTTTTTGACTGTAGTTTAAATGTAGTAGTTCAACTTTACACACTGGTCTTGTACAAATGGTTTGCTACATTATTTAAACAGCCATTGGAATCTAAGGGTGCTTTCACATCTGTGGTTCGGTTCCTTTGGTCCGGACCAAGGACAACAAATGATACATTGTGGCATATTTCTGCCGTTTTTGGGTCCTTTTCACATCACACTGATTGCTTTGGTCTGAACCAGTTGAAAAGAACCAAAATGAAACCATGTGACAAAATTTACATCACTCATTGGCCAGATGCTATTGAACGTATTTCCTAAACTACTTTTCGATTGGTCAGGATTAACGTGCAGGAAAATGTCAATGGAACTCCTGCAAGTAAACAAACCGGCAGACACAAAATGTCGCTTTTTACTATGGAGGGACGACTGCGCTGGCTTATTGTATCCCTGGTCATAGTATACTATATAGTTTGTCTATCACTTTAGACAAAATATACATTTCGAGAATGAAGCACGGCTGCGGCTGGAAAACAATATTTTAATGCATTGCAAACGGCGAAGGCGCATCGCAAGTCACTTCAGGAGGAGGCGTGAATTAATTTAGCTAAAACTGCTACATGGTCATCTTCGGGAAAAATTACCAATAATCCATCAGGTAATGTTTTTCCCTCTCTCTCTCTTTGTTTCTCTCTCTGTTGCTAAAGCGCTATCAACAAATATTTTTCCTCCACAATATGGCACAGCGCATCAGACTGCTCCAGAGTTCGTTTGAAAGCGTACCGAGACCACCTCTTTAAGGAGGTTTCGGTACGCTTTTTTGGTCCGCTTTTGGTGCGCACTTGAGTTCGATTGCTACATTCACACCTGCCCAAATGAACTGCACCAAGAGGGAAAACGAACTGTAGTGTGATTCAACCGAAGTAAATAAGGCAGGTGTGAAAACACCCTAAGTTACTAGCATATACTGACTAACTAGTAAATAGCGTAAACAGACAAGTATCCAAAATCAACACAGAAATCCATGCTACACTTATGCTTCTCACCATATCAGGGCTTTCACTCTTTGGCCTTTCTTGCTGGATCAAACGGACCAGCTGAGGGTTGAGCTGAAGGACATGTGATAATGTGTCCATGCGTGGGGTGTAGAATTGGGCTGCTGCATGGATCCATGATGGAGAGAGTTCAGGAGAAACTGACATCATTGTCTGCAGAGTAAACACGCAACCTAGTACTGCAGAATTAAATACCTGTAAGAAAATACACAAATATCCCCATAGATGCGCACATTAGAACATGAAACAAGAACATTGTTGCCAGATGGATAAAACCTATTTACTGTTATCTCACCCAATGCTCTTCCTCAGAGTTGACTTTGAATGCTAGAAGAACATAATCGGTCAAGTAGCGCTGACCCAACTCTACATTCTCCACATCTGAGAGTTTCTGAATATAGCTGCCTAGTCTACTGCCTGATACAGCACTAACAAACTGTTGAATCCTGGCTTTAATGTCTTGCTCAGAACCTGAGAAAAAAGTAAAAACAGGTTGTTTGCGTGACTTCACAAAGCTGCATGTGTTTCTTTAGCTAACTTTCCAGCACAAAGAAAGAGATCTCACCTCGCACAAACTCAGATTCCTCCCATAAACTCTGACAGTATGTTCTTATTAGCCAGCTGAAAGGAGCAGTACAAGGTCGTTCAAGTTCTCCAACAAAAAGGTGACACTGCACATTAATTTCCTGATCTGGAGCACTACAAAAAGAAGAAAATAATTTTCAGTTACAGTTAAATAATCAAAAGTATTTCAATGTCTCATTTAATAATAAACAGATTTCATAATGTGCATTTAATCATACCTTGTATTTTGTGATGGAATTAGGTCAAGGATTTGTTGATCTTCAAAGATATCCAGCCAGAATTGGGCCAGACCCTGACTGAGACCTTCACCATACAGTTGGTACAAGTTGCAATCTCTGTCTATCACTTCTAACACTCGGGCCAACACTGGGGTCAAAAAATCCTGTAGATAGCGCCACAAAGTGTGCCTGAACAAGAAACAGAAATGCTACCTTGTTAGTTGTGACTAATCTATGGCTGATTATAGAGTGCAATTGACATATTTCAAAGTTATGATAGTCTTTGGTAGGCTTGAAAATATTCTAAATGCAGTTTTGCATTGTTAAATTCTAGATTCTAATGTACTTTTTACCCGGTCCTAAGAGCTTCTATGCTGTTATTCTTCAACACAAATTTCACCTGACATGCTTTTTTAAACCATGAGCAAGCATTGCCTATTTTTAAACATCTGAGATTGACATTAGCTAACATGCTAATGCTGGTTGAATTTATATTACTCCATTACCGAAGTGTTCCACATTCTTGCAGAGCTTCATGATTCTTTGCCACTTTATAAACCCAGTCTTTTGCGTTAGGAATCAGTTCTTCCTTCTGAATCAGTGCAAATACCAGCCTCCTTAGCAACACTTCTTGGAAACGTGCTGAAAATACATATTCAAAAAAATGTTTGATGCAAGTTAATTGTTTCTAGTCTCAGTTGAACTATAGTTATACATATATAATAGTTACAACAACAGACATAATAAATACCAACCTCCTATCCGCCCAGGGCCACATCCCAAAAGCCCAAGCAATATGTTCATGCGCTCCATACTCTTGGAGGTCTTTTCATCTGTATCTCTCAGCAAAGAAACAGCTTTCTGGATACAGGATCTCAACAGGGACAAACTGTGTAAATGCACTGAATCACCCTGACAAAAACAACAAAACAAAACAAAAAACAGTGTTTCAGTCAGTATGTATAACATTACTTTATGGATATGTTTAAACCAATCCAGTGCACTTTTAAAACCTTTTACCTTCTCACATTGTTGTCTATTTGTATCCATTTCATCCGACTCTTTGACATCTGTAAAATAGTTTTTTACAGTTTTTGTTTTAGTTTTCTAAATACAAATGTAAGTTTTGCTTGCTTGTGCAAAGCTTGCCACAACAATGTATGGTGTTGTTGGTGGTAGCAGTAGTGGTATATTATCACTTGGTCCTTACAATACATACCCGACTCGATTGTCTGTGAAATGAGCTGACTTATAGGTATTCCACAAAAAGCCTTAAGGTTTAAGCACAAGTCATCAGAATCTCTGAGGTCATCAATATGTGCAGAGAGCCAAACACCTTCAGAAAAAAGAATATTTAGTTGATAATGTCTAAGCGCAGTGCAAATGTTTCATTTTAAAACCATTCCACTTACCTCCTTGAAAGCCAATGTACTTGTTGCCAGTTATTGAAGTACATTGCTCTCCAATTCGGGAGAGCTTTGTAATGAACACAGTATAGATATTGCACTCATCTGATTTTAAGTGCAATATTTCATTCATGGTACAGTACCTGAAGAAAAGGTTTTGAAAGATAAAATGTAATAAAAAAATGACTTTGAGTGTAACTAAATAAAAATCAGATTTACAATACCAATACTATCAATGGACTTACTTCGCTGAAGCAATAAGTTCATTTTTGCACAGTGACTCTTCCATGTCCATCTGAATCAGAAGAATGTGTAGTAAGAGCCCTGATTCCCGCAGGAAGGACCTGTGGAAGAACACATGAAAGGTATTAGAAATAGTTGACCATCTGTAAAGTAAATGGTACTGTAACAAGCAAAATATTATAAACTTCACCGTATCTTGTTGCAGAACGAAGCTTCTGTGTCAAACTGGTGTAAAGAGAGCAGAAGAAAACGCTCAGTGGACAAGTCCAAGGCTGGAGCAAGGTTTCTCACATCAGCTCCAGTAAGAAGATTGGAGAATGTTGTTACCTGACAGAAACCATAAGCATTAATATGACTACATTAGACATAATTGTACTTTAAAAGTCCCTTAAAACTCCTGGAATAACAACATTTGATATCTACAATTCTATAAAGATTAAACATTACCTCTAAGAATCTGTTCTTGTCCTGATTAGTTTTGTTCAGATGGTTGTTTAACAGGTCTCTAAGAGACTGATGGCTTTGCAGATGGAAATACATCTTCTGAAGTTCTTCTGTCTCCTGATTTCCAAATTCTGAATACTTTAACCTAATTACAGAGTCTGGTGTAGAACAATTCAAGAGAAAGCTTTTGGCAGTTTCATAGACCTCTTCCTCATCCATGGTTTTGTTTGACTCAATCTTGTCTCTCGTCTCGACAAAAACTGGACCTTCAACCATTTTCACAAGATCAGAATCATCTTCAAGAGTCTCCATTTCTTCATCAATCTCTGCATCTTTAACCTTGTCAACTTCCATAGAAGCATCATCTTCCTGTGCCTCATCAGGGAATTTGTTAACTTCCTCTTGAAACTCTGTAAATTCTCCATTAATGTGATGAGCTTCACTTTCCTCTTCAATTTCCTCTTTATTATGATGCAATTTGCTAACTTTCTCTAAAGCCTGCAGGAGTGCACTGGCACAAGCATCACCATGGAAGCCAACAAATGCATCGGTTAAGCTGAAATTGGCTTCAGTTGATTCAAAATGTTGGATTTTTGAGAACTCCTGCGCCCACTGTTTGAGTTTTCCCAAAACTCTATGCTGCCAAAGAACCAAATCTGTACTCCTATCAACTTTATGTTTTTCCAGTCTGTTCTTGAGAGGAACAGGAAACTTTTTGTAGACTTTTTCCTGGTCCTCCACCACAACAAGTCTGAAGTCTCTGTGAACTCGACACTTTACTCTATGTGAACCTAGTCCCAAGTCAACATACTGCTGCCCACTGAAGTAGACATAGTATTGATTCAAGGCATCATACAGGCTCTCATAGAGATTAAGGAGATTCAATAGGATTACAGTTCGACCTGTCTCCATGCACGCCTTGATTCTGCTCACATTGCGACATATTTGGGCATACTCCTGATCTTTGGGAAATCCTGAACCAAAGACAATTTCTGGGCATTTCTGGGTATAATTCTCCTGTGAGAAAATATGGTGTTGAATAATGTACAAGGCAGCATTGTTAGTTGTGAGCAAAAGAAGATATCGACATTCTTTGTCACTGTGGTGATCAAGATTCTGTTCAATCATGTTCAATGTGTTTGGCCTTTGGACATTTTGAATGTTTTGGAAAATGTCCTTGAAGTAATCAAGTGGATCAAATCCATCCCTTTGTCCACTGAAGTTTCTCAACACAGCCTCTGCCAACTCGCTGTCACATGGCTCCAGATCTGAACATCTGACTGTGTCAAAAAGCATTTTTATCAAGCCATAATAATCTCTGAGTCCAAAGAATTGTTCACTGTCAGTTTTACAGATGCTCAGAAAACCTTTTGCCAACTTTGGCAGGAGATGCTTTATTTTCAGAAGAACAGGTTGGGAGGATGAGCAGATGCCTTCGGCTGTCTCTACTAAGTCTTTTTCACTTGGGTCCCAACGTGACACAAAAATACCTCTGTTCATTTTTGCTGGATCGAGAGCCCAGTTTGAGATTCCAACAAACCCAACTTTCATGTATGACTCTGGGTTGTCACTGTCTATGCATCCATCCTCAAGAAGAGGATGCAATGTCTTCAGTGGCATCTGTGGCGAGTCCTCTGCAAGTCCTATTTCATCCAGTACGACTACTGACACATACTCATCTAAGTTCTTATCCTTTTGGAAACGAGCACAGTTCCGGAAGGTTCCAATGATTCCTTCAGGGCTTGAGTGAGGGCTGCATTGAAAAGACACCATGTGAACCTCCTTGAGTTTCTTGAATAAATCACAGTGTGAAGCCTGGCGTTGCATTGCATCTGCTATGACAGTCTTAGCAAGAGATTTAGAGCTCCCAGGTTTGCCAACCAGAAAGAGTGGAATCCTCAACTCAATGCAGACCACCATGAGGAACACATTCTCCTTCAAAGCCATATTTTTGGCAATCGTTTCTCTTGTCTGAATGTTCTTAAGTAAAAAATCTTGGCATGAAGCTATCTCCTGCTCCAGAGACTCTTCAGAGTTGAACTGATTAGGAAAGCATTTGCTGATAGTCACTAGGTATGGTGTTTTGTTTTCAAGAGATGGGTAATAACAAACACCAACTGCAAGCACCAAGCATTTCAAGACCATCTGGTCATCTTCAAATCCTGGAAAATCTTTGGATGAAAAAAATATGTCTCTGTGGTTGTAAAACCAAACAAGGACACCCATTGATCTCTCCACATCTCTAAGGCTTACAAAGCTGCATTCATCTGCTTGGTTGCGCATGTATTTCTGAGATGCAGCCAAAACTTTTGTGATCACATTCTGGCATAAAAGGGGCAATCTATGATCACTCATCTTTTTTTTCACAATCTGTTGAATGTAAGAAAGTTCCGTTGAATCGCTTAATTGTCCAAAATCCCACACCAGAGGCACCATGCTCGGGGGTAAAGGGTGCACACGGTACACAAGCTGTCTCATGGGGACTTTACCAAGGCAATCCTCAGTTTCCTCAGCTTTTACTCTGTATCCTAGACCGGCTCGCTCTAAGCGATCAACCATCTTTGTTGTGTGTCTTCTGTATGGATTGCAGGCAGCTATTATTTTCAGACCAGAGTTTTTCTTCAAAGGGTATCCTTTTACAGATTGGTCACATAGTACTTCCTTGATAGCAAAGATTGCTTCGGTTGTGTTGGCTTCATCAAAAAACAAAACTGTGTCAAGTTTATATTTTTGACGATTATTCTGAGCAAGTTCCTCTGCTTCCAGAACCTTCTTATAGATGGTCTCTGAAGTTGTACCTCCATGAACTTTGACTAGCTTCATGTTTTCAACATCTCTGCCTTCACGTTGCAGATCACAGAGAAAGCGCACAAGCCGTGTCTTTCCACAGCCAGTTTCCCCCATGATGATAACAGGAATCTCACATCTGAATCTCATATGAATAGCCAGCATCTTCATGACATTGTCAGTGGTTAATTCATATGTAGGATCTGGATCAAACTTGCCCTTTTCAAATCCTTTTTCGGCACCAACAACAAAGGAGATTTTTTGTAACTTTTCTTCTCTGGTCAGGTCATCAAAGTCCTTAGACAGATTAATCATTTGTCGTTGAATGTCTGAAAATAACTCTTGTGTCATCACATTTCCCATTAGCACTTTGCCACTTTTTGAATCAACTGCATCAAGAATTTTCCCATTTTGTTTCACATGAAATCCTAAGAAAGACATGCTTATATGATCTGCGTTGAAAAATATGTACGGGTGAGATTCACTTTCCCATCGTTTTCGAAAAGACAGGATTTCTTCCTCATCTTCATTCTTAGAGAAAAAGGAGGGGCTCTGGTCAGAGATGTCAATGGAAGGTGAGGCAAAATCTCGAGCCATGTGAATCATGAATTTTACTATGAAGTCTTTGAAGCCACTTAAAGTGTCATCACAAAAGTCTGAATCGCAGAACAAAGATTTCTCACAGTCTTTAAGCTGCAGGTTAAGAAACCAGGTAAAGTGCTTAAGTTCAGCCCAGGATGGGTCCTTCAAGCCATAGTTTGACAAAAGATGATGAAGACAATCAACTGGATCACCTTCTACAGAATGAGCTTGATAGGTAAATCTATCTAAGTTCATATTCCTGTTGAACCGCCTGAGGTATTGGTAGGGTCTCTGAATGTCTTCACTTTCAAACTCTTCTTTATCCATCAGTGGATCCAAGGATCTAAAGCTCTCTTTTTTTCTCATGATCTCTTTGATGTCTTTAGGGGGCCTGCAGAAGATACTAGGTAATGTATTCAAAAATCCATGAGAAGGCTGTAAAACAGAAATATAATTATAAAAGTTAGTTCCACCATTATCAACTTTTGAATTTATTTCAGTGAGGGAAAGTTTAAAAAGTTTGAAAAACATTTTACCTCCATTTGGGTTTGACTCTTGTGACCTCGCTGAAGTGTTTCAATCACCACCAAATGAGCTGTATTTCTCCTCCATATAGTTCCCTTGCTGTCACTAATGCATTTTAGAATGAGCAATTTGAACAGGAATTCCTCCAAGCCATGACATACCTGCAAAGGCAAGAAATCCATTAAGAATGATCCAAAATGGTGAGAGAGAAGAAGTATTAATAGTGTCCCACAAATATTTTATAATAGTGGATGCCATGATATAGGAAAGACATACAGCTGCAACGTCAATGTGTAACAGCACAGGGTCCTGCTCTCTCAGTGGAGCCAGTCTCTCGGACAGAGTTTGGACAAATCCATCCATGTCAATGTAAGGCTCAATGAGCCTGATTGTTAGAAGTGTGGCTGTTGGGAACTCCCCTTTGAACTTCTCAAAAAGGCGTCTCACATACAGAGATTTTCCTGCAAGAGGAGCAGGAAAAAAATAACAAACAAAAAAAAATATCAGCATGTCTAATCTAGACTACCAGAAAATATGATCACATTTATTTTAATCAAAAATAATTCAGAGGCTATGATGAAGCAAACTAATCCCATTTTGTTTACTAAACCCAGCATTAGTAAATGGAGTCACTTAGTTTTAGCTGACTTTAAAATTTATTGTATAACTAGTACTTACCAACAGCTGGACGGTTTGATGCAATCATCCAGACAGACAACCTTTCTGGATAGACACTTGAGTGGGTGGCAAGCTTGTAAGATATTTGAAAATGATGACGAATGTACTTTTTACTTCTTTCTGCAGATATAGTTAGACCAGTTTGCACCTTATAGTTGCTAAAGAATGAAGGAATATATCTATCCTGGTTAACTGGACAGACCATCACTAGACGGTAATAAGGCCCAGCACACACTTCTTGTGTCTCAAAGTATTCCACCAATGCCACGCTCACATCATAACTCAGTGATCCTGGATTGACCAGAGTGTAGATCTTCTTATGATTGCTTGCAGCACCTCCAAGGCATCGGCGAAGGAAGATCTCCACCTCCTCTTCAGTTGTTTCCTCCTGGCACATTAATACCTCATCAGTTGTTGGAAGAGGATTTTCTGGACTCTCCATGTAAAAAGAAAGAGTGGTGCTAATTAGTTCAGCAGCAGGACATTGAACAAGATTTGGCCTTCCCTCTTGTAGAATAGAAGGAATCTTGCGTTTGATGTGCAGTTGATTCATGTTGGAGAGATTGGAAAGGAATCGTCCAAGTGTTTTAACATCTATATGGTGGGTAAGGAATCTAGACATGTTCTCCTTAAATTGCCTCCACAGGTCCTCCAAGGATTCGGTGCTGACATCTAGTAAACTGAAGCTCAAAGGCAGGTCAAAATCACTGTTTGGTTCTAATTCCTCTGCCGTGTCATCTTGCAACAAAGATTCTGGCTCTGTTGCTTTTTCAAAAGCCTCTCTGATGTCATTTAACGTGCAGTCTGGTTTGATAGGAGTCAAAAGGTGCCACACTTGTTGTGGAACAGGTTTCTTTTTGATGTTAATGCTGTTGATCCATTCACAAAGATAGACAATTTGCTCTGAAGAGTAATGATTCAGTGGATAGTACTGGGAGCGCATCTTAGTTAAGTGGTTACACCAATCTTTATGGAAGTCCTCCAGTGAGCGACTTAGCTTCTGAAGCTCCTCCTCGACTTCACCCTGATATACAATACACTTACTTAACAAGGGAAATCTCACTTGAATGCAGGGTTGATTTTGGTGGTTGCAGGTTATCTGTGCTGCCCAGTTTTGGAAGAGCATGTTACCCGATCTGTGCAACTGCAGGAGGATGCGGCCCATCCTCTGGATACCTTCAAAAACCTGCAGGATGGAAATAAGAGTCAAGTCTCCACAAAATATCCTAAAATTGTTGTTAAACATAGAGTTTAACATGATGGTGTCTGGAATTTACTGTATGTTTTTAGACCTTGGAGAATTGTGATAATGAACCCAACCTGAGTAAACTTGATGACTTGCTCCTTTCCATGCTCTCCTTTAGATGACATCAGCATGAGTTTATTCTGCAGCTCTAAAAGTTCATTAAGACTATACGTCTTATCTTCATTGTTTTTGGTCACCTTCACGTAAAAGATGTTGTCCAAACCAGTCTACAAACATATCACATATTAAGCGTGCTCACAAACTCCCCTATTCTATAAAATACCTCTTTAGAAGAAATTTACTTTAAAACTATTTAAAGAAAGATTTTTGTGATTTCAAGCCACAACGTATTTGTCTATTAAGCATTGAACATTTAGGACTATTTTCTACTCACTTTCCCATTGAAATCATCAGGCCAGCCTACATGGTACACGCCTCCAGTGTTGATAGCTGAGGCCAAAGATAAAGACGATTGTTCAACAGAGCCATGAGTTTCCCTTAAACCTTTAAGCCAATCCAACCACCGATTGGAGTCTACCTGTAAACAACATTATATATAGGCAAACCTTCCTTAAAAAAACATTTAAGAATGTTCTTTAAAAGTGACTGATGAGACTTTTTACATTAAAAAAGCCTAATTTGGTAGCTATTAATTGCAAGATTATGGGAGTACAAATATCAATAATTATTACAGCAGAGAACTCAATCAAAAACTCAATCATCTTGAAGAAACTAACCAGTTTATCCCCGAGTTTCTCGTCTTTGTTAAGGGTGTCCAATACTTGCTTAGCATAGTCAAAAAACTCTTCAAATCCTACATTTTGTGGTAGTGAGTAAAGCAAAGGTGCATAGCCCATCACAGCAGTCTCAAAACTAGCCAGTCTATCAATGTCTGCATCATTCTCTCCAGCAGAAATTGTGGCTAGTTCCATAAAGACTTTCAATTCCTTTAAACCTGAATAAAATAAAGTACATTACAAAAAGAGTAAGATTTTCTTCCAGATATTAACAGTATAAATCCAGAAATTCTTACTTGGAATTTCTGCTTTGACCCATTTAATCAGTGTATCACTTTTCAAGAATGCCTCAAGACAGGCTGTGTGTTTGCGTTTGACATCTGCCAGCTTTTGCCTCGCTTTGATGAGATCCTCACTCAGTGAACCCAGAGTGTTTTGTTTAAATGAGTCGTCTCTCTATTATTATGTAAAACAACAGAAAAATAACAACAGTCTAAACAAAAACATATAAATTCTAATGGAAAAACACATAAATGGTAAATATAATGCAATCACAATAAAGATAGGTCTCTTACCACTTGAGTCAGGCTACGTATATGGCTGAAATCTCCTTGTAATCCCAACCTATCTTTTAATTTCAGTATGACCTCAGCAGATTCTGCTGCATCGTACAGGCATCTGTATTCCCGAATCTGCTTTAGCCGTTGCTCTGGCCAGTTCTCATTATGGCCTTCCAGCATAGGGGCCATCAACATAAACTCTTTCTTCAAACGATCTCCTTCACCTGCATCCCCACACCCTAGCAAAGCCTGGTCCACCTCTTTAAAGCATGCTCGCCCAACAGCAATCCGATTACCAAAGTTGAGGAATTTAGTGAAACATGGTGTCCAAATATCATCATAGATTTCTGTAAGGTCTAGTGACAAAAGCTCAGGACCAGCCATAAAATTATCTTTCGCCTTTTCTTGCCAAAAACTTAGAATGAGGTTGCTGGAGTTCACGTCATGCATCTCCCGTGCCATGTCTTGGACTTGCTGATTATCACTGTAGAATAACACTCGCCTTGTGTTGTTTTTCTTAAGATCGTCTTTAGAAAAATATGTTTCCACTTCAACCAGCTTGTCCAGTGCGACCTCCTGCAGGTTGGTTTTGGCAATTTCTTCAAGGGACGAAAGCTCTGGTACTGTTGTGGCCACAATCATAGTGTAAAATACAAACATATATATTTTTACAGTTTATATATTTCATTATTAATCATTTAATCTTCATAAAAACATATTCTAAACTAGCAGCTTAAATATTTCAACAAGATTATAATTGGGTCTCCCATCCCTATAATTACGGAAGGACATCTCTTGCATGGGGTTCAACATATTTCACATAAAACTGTTAAAAAAGGTAATAATTACCATTTATGACATCAGAAATCCTTCCCAGCATATTAATAAGGTTGGTCATGTGCCCCTTCTGTTGTTCAAAGGCTTTCAAGTCATCTTCTCTTTGACTGAGTAGATCTGACATACTGATTGAAATATTCATTTCTTTGTTGTTGTTCTTATCTAATGTCAAAATAAACACAACAGTAAATAAGTGTGTATCTAATGAGACCTCTATTTATAGTAATGATAACAGAAACGCAGTGCATAACACTTACACTGGTTGTACAGCTTCTGAAATTGTGTCCTATATTTAAAGATTGTCTTAAGCTGGCCCAAGGGTATGCTTCCTTGGCATAGGGTCTGAATGAGACAACCCAAGAACGACTGACTGTCTGTAATTAATTGACTGGCACCATCTTCTAACTTCCACTCATTCCACTTGTCTGTAATGAAATATAACCTACAATATTAATAAACTGTTGCTGGTACTGTATTTACATACAAGGATGGTACAATTTGTCCAAGTGTTCCTTTTAAACTATTCACTTTATTGTTAGATCATATCAAAACAATCAAACTTGTTATATCAAGTTACTATATACCTTGAGACAAGAAAAAGTTGATTGCTGATTGTGGGTCAAGCAGACAACTTTCATGATCCTCTCCAAAGCCAGCTGCTGACTCCACAATAATGGAGGACAGGACTGGCCATGAAATGGTCTTGGAAAAAAGATGGCCTAAGAGGTGTCCTTCCTTCTTCGCCTGGTAAAAGAGTTAAAAACAGAATAAGATATACAAGCAATTAAAATATACCAATCTTCCTAAATTGGTAGTACATACTGTACATACAACAATACTGATCATCTCCTTAAGCCTAAAAAGGTGTTATTATGACATTACCTGACATTGGTTTTTAATGGCAGCCTCACACAACTCTTTAAAACAAGACTGAATGTTTGCATGACTATTCGCAAGAGCCTTGGCTGACGTGCCCAAAAAGTACACAACAATCTTGTCAGTGTCAGAAATCTGGAAAACAAATGGATGATGTTGACTTAAATTTCATAGAATGCAAATGTTTATGCTTATCTATGCATGTTTAAGTGTATATACAGTACCTGGGATACCCTCTGCTTCAAGTCTTGGTCTAATGAACTCTTCCATCCATGAGTGACATATGGGATTAAACTCTCAATCCTATACAAATCATTCCACAGCTACAAAAAAATGAATGATCAAAACCACAAATTACCATTTTTTAGATCCAGTTACTACCAAGTTCAAGGTCAAGATCTCTGATTAACATAGCACAAAAACACAGTAAACACCTCAAATTAACCTCTTAGTGGTATTAAAGGTCCAGCAATATGTACAGTTGAAATCAGAATTATTAAACCCCCTTTAAAAAAAAAATTCTTTTTTTTTATTATTTCCAAAATGATGTTTAACAGATCAAGGAAATTTTCACAGTATGTCAGATAATATTTTTTCTTCTGGAGAAAGTCTTATTTTATTTTGGCTAGAATAAAAGCAGTTTTAAATTTTTTAAAAACCATTTTAAGGTCAAAATTATTAGCCCCTTTAACTTATAACTATAATTATTTTCGATATTCTACAGAACAAACCATTGTTATACAATAACTTGCCTAATTACCCTAACCTGCTTAGTTGGCCTAATGAACCTAGTTAAGCCTTTAAAATGTCCCTTTAAGCTGTATAGAAGTGTCTTGAAAAATATCTAGAAAATATTATTTACTGTCATCATGGCAAAGATAAAATAAATCAGTTACTAGAAATGAGTTACTAAAACTATTATGTTTAGAAATGTGTTGAAAAAAATCTTCTCTTCATAAAACAGAAATTGGGGAAAAAATAAACAGGGAGGCTAATAATTTAGGGGGGCTAATAATTCAGGGGGTTAATAATTCTGACTTCAACTGTATATGGATAAGTTCAAATGTCTATCATGACCATGGCACTGTCTTTGCAGTTTATTTGCTTCAATATTAATTTGCTACAATAATCAAAATATTACCTCCATTTCTTGAGGGTAAGTGAATCCAGAGGCCTGCATCAGAGGTTTTGAGAGGAGCTCGGATCTCCATTTCCTGAAATCCTCTTGAACATTTTTGAGTTTGGACAAAAGATTATTTTGATCTTGTTTCAATTGCTCTCCACCCTGCAAAATGGGATGATTTGTTTAAAAAGACAAAACACCACCCTTATACAGTATAACTATTAATAATATGTTAACAATACACTACCTTTGAAAACTCATCATAAACTATTTCAGCCATTTTAAGGAGAAGCTGGAAAGAGAGCACTGTGACTTTGTATTGTGGGACAAGCCGAGCAGTCTTGCAAACGCTCTTGTGAACATTAGTGCAACAGTTCAGGATAGCGATCGATGACTTGGACTCCATGATTCTGATGATTATAAAAATTAAGCGTTAATATTTGCCCACAGGTTAATACATAGTACACTCAAAAAATTACATTTTCTGTTTGCTCAAACTACTTATTTAAAATGAGCTGAAACAACACAATGCTTAAGTCTTTTGAGGAAGACAACTTAAATTTGTAAAAACAAATAAGTTAACTTCCTTTAAATTCCTTTTGAGTGTCCCAACACAAATCGATTGTGTGAAACCCAGCATTTTTTTACAGTGTACACCCAAAAATTTAAATTCTGTAATTCATTCACTTATGTCCACTTGTTCTTCTGAAAAAGCAAATAAATGTTAGTAGCAACCAGTTGATGGTAACCACTTCCATAGTAGGGGAAAATACTATGAAGGTCAGTGGCTAACACTAACTGTTGGTGGTTACCAGGATTTTTACATTTTTTATGTAATTTGAGGTATGTGAGGAAGAATTTCATATAGCCCTTGAATAACTGATAGGTAAGCAAATGGCAACCAAATTTAAATTTATGGGTGGACCCCACAGGTAATGAACTTCCATACTGTTCTCTGTTCTCTGCAATCTTCTTCAACAAGAGGTTCATGACCTTTTCGGTTGCCTACAATAAAAAAAAAACAAAAAAAAAACATTGTGGTTGGTATGAAAACACTCTCTGTGCCAAATGCAAAACCTGTAGATCACTATGTGCGCCCTTAGTCAAATACCTCCAGGTTTTTTTCTGTGTGTTTGAGATCAGTGTTTTTTTCAGTCTCCATCATTCTGTAAAGCAGACTTTGGATCAGGTGTTCAGGAAAACTATCAGTAAACTGGGCAAACTCAAGGACATCTTCAAATGCCACCATGGAAAGCCAGCTTTTCAACAATTGAGGGTTGTCTTTGGTCATTAACAAGTTATCTTTGATCAGCTCAAAGACCATTCTATAAAAAACAGACATATTTTATTCATGTTCAAAGCATTATTCCATTAAAAAAGTAAAATACCTACTAAAATTATTTGAACTAACCTCCTTTTGTCTTGCATTCCTCTAATTCTCTCCCTAAAATATGAAAACTGTATGTTTTCAAGCCCTGCCCATTTTTGTTCATCCATAACAGAGCTTGGATCTGTCTTTGCAGCTGGTTTTCTCAATAAATGAAGGACAGGAACAAGTAACACCACTTCTGATATCAGCCTACTAGCACAGAGGTTCATGAGACCTTTCACAGTGCTGCAAAAAAACAAAATTATGTCAATAAAAATAAATAGTTTTATAAAATGATTTGTCCCATAAACCTTACTCACAAGTCAACCACAGGTAGAGCTGTTAGTGCTGATTGCATGTCTCCAAAAGATATAGCACTTTCATAGACAACTTGGCAGAGTTTGCCCAAGTCTTTTGAGCCAAGATCCACTTTACAGCCACAGCAGACCTGGAACACCGAGAGAGCCGCTTCCAATGATTTGATCCCACTTGCGTTGTCTGAAATTTTCCCACCAGATTCACCTTTCAAAATCCAAATCAGTCTCTTGGAAATCAGTTCTGTGACCTAAAACAAAAAAGATAGATCTATAATTGTTCCAAACACTGCTTAAGGAATTTAACATTGTTCATTTTAACTGAAAGTTAAAACTTACATTCACTTCAGATGGAGAAATATTATCTGGAAAATGTAAGCGTCTCATGATTGACTGATAACCTTCTTTGTAACGGTTTAGATGTTCAATAAGAGTCTTGTTGTCTTCAATATTAAATGATCCCCATTTCTGAAAGATTCTTTCAAGCAGTTTATGAGCAGAGGACTCCCAGCATTTGTACATTTCTTGCTGTGCATTTTGTAGCCACCAGTTTGTGAACCTTTCTGTAACAGATCTTGACCTTGAACTTACATACCCTTCATAGAGGTGAAGTTCTTGAGAGGAAATATAATATAGATCAGACTTTACATAAATTGTGCAAGGAATTACCAAAAAAAAACAGTTACCAAACAAAAAAAATCTATACCTTTAACTGCATTGTCGTTGGGGACACAGAAATGTCTTAATGCTGTTTCCACAATGCGCCCACGTTGTTTCTGCACTGCATATGTATACTGTATCGGAACATCCCTCTCAATGCTTTCCCAAACTGAAAATGAAGCTTCTATCAAATAACCCTCCTGTCGTAGCCCCCTAAGTAACAAGATGTGACAGCATAGTAAAAAAAAAACAAAACACTGATACTTAACTAATATCAGATATTTAAATCACTGTACACGTGTTAAATGTTCTTGTTAATTCATCGTGTATTCTATTTTCTACCTGTATAGGCATCAATGTTGTTTTTAGGTATTAATGAGAGACTTACATAAAATCTGTAATTTGTAGTTCAAAGGAATTGTCCCCATGAAGTAGCAACAGGGAGTCATGCTGTCTGTCAAAACGGAATCTTTTGTCCAGAACAGCATAAATGTAGAAAGTGAACATAGGTGGTTCAGCTGGAGCTCTCACTGGGGAAGGTTTTCTATGAAAAAATAATAATAAATATAATATTAACTAGTTAAACAATTAGAGAATTTAGATTAAAAATGTAATATAAAATTATTATAATTTTTTTTTTTTAATTTATAACCTTCTTTTGAGATTGTCCTGATCCACTGCTGTCTGATTCTTCGGCTCTTTTGATTGTTCAGTCTTTTCTGTTGCTGCAGTTGCGTATGATTTTGGTTCTTCTGGTCCTTTCTTGAGGTTCCTGTCTTTTTGTGAATTTCCTTCTGAATGTGCCACATTTTTATCTTTAGCTTTCTGATTATCTCCATCTTTTACTCTGTCTTCATTTGATAATTTTGTGCTTTCTGTCTCCTTTGCAGATTCCCCCATTTCACTCACTTTCCGTTTCTTCCTCTTTACAGTTTCCTCCTTTTCCCCATCACTTTCATTTCCTTTTGTCTTTGGCTGCACAGTATCCACCATCTCAACATCTCCATGACTAAGTTGTGGAGGCTGTGACACTTCTGCTGTCTCTGTGTTGCCATTGATCTCTGTTTGTGTCTGCTGTGATGCTTGCCCGACAGTCTCTGTCTGAGTGTCCTTGTCCTCCAACATATATGAGCTTGTTTGAGTTTGAGCCTCTTTGGTGAGTGGTCCAGGCTCAGTTGTGCTTATGCTGTGCTGGCCATGGCTTCTGGATCTGGCCGGGCAACTAGTATGCTTCCTTTTTGATCGGCTTCGTGAATGTGTTCTGGATAAAGATGTGCTACCATTTCTTTTTTGGGGCCCCTTTTTCTGTGATCTGGAAGATGTGCTGCAATCTCTTTTTTGGGCCTCTTCCTTCTGTATTGTGGATAAAGATGTGGCGCCATCTCTTTTTTGGCTCCCCTTTTTCTGTGTTCTGGATGTAGATGCGCTCCCATCTCTTTTTTGAGCCCCCTCCTTCTGCATTGTGGATGATGAAGTGCTACCATCACTTTTTTGGGCTCCCTCCTTCTGTGTTGTGAATGAAGATGTGCTACCATCTGTTTTTTGTGCCTCCTTCTTCTGTGCCAATGGCTTCCCTTTCTGTCCACTCTTTCTCTTCCTTGTCATTTTCTACCTTTTCACAGCTTTTGTCTTCCTGGTTGTTGTAAAAAAAAAGGTTCAAAAGTTAAATTGCCAAAAATAAAACGTTATAAATATGTAGACTACTGTATGTTGCAAATATAAATATATGTTAAAAAATATGCATTTTGATGACAGTTTACTGTGGTTTTACAACATAATCCCTAATCAGAAGTGAGGAGGGCGCTGCTATTAGCAGTATTGTTTTCAAAATGGTTCAAACTACGTGATACAAATTCTACTTTGGTTTACAAAAACTACTACAATTAAAATATGGTAAAGTGAGATACATTTTCAGACGTAATCCCCGAACATATAGTCTCCTCCATGACCGTAAAAGTCTTATCAAATTCATTGCGATATGTTGCTTTTCGGCAACTTATTTAACTCACAAACAACTTCACATTGATTTCTCTAAATCAGAAATGACTGTAAGGCATGTTGTATAAGAACTTTAAATACAATATTTACCATCAAAATCTGCATATGAAGGAGTATGCAATATGTTAACCATATGCAATAAAGACATGTGTTAATAGCATTTACAACAAACCAATAGATTAACAATAAGGCTATTATGACGTACCTGTATTGATCTTTGGCATTGTAAAACGATGACAGATAAATGTTTTGGAGAGTCTCTCTCGCTAAATAGTCATCACTCCTCTCTGCAAACCGAACAATTCCCTTCAGTTCCTCCTCTTCGCTTTTTTATCGAATTCGCTACTTCAGTTTCAGTTTCGTTTCACCAGCTAGTTTCTACACTGCCCCTTCCCTCATTACGACGAAGGAAACCTTGACTCATGAATATTAAAAGGATCAAGGTTTACGCTGTTTGGTTTTACGTTTTTTCGTCGGTATTGGACTCGGAGATCGTTAAAACTAGAAGCGTAAAATAATAATACGTTAAACTGTATTGCACATCAAGCATTTTGATAACTCAATGTTTATAATAGTTGTTGCAAAATAAATAAATGTTATTGATATTATCAATTTTATTGATATTTATTGATATTTCATGCTGAAAGAAGTATTAATAGCTCGTTTTCTCATCTGCAAAACATGCTAATGTTAACGCCAGCAAACTAGAAACTTTCATTTCATAGGAAATACTGGCATCACGTGGCAGTAAGAATTATTTCATGCCAAATGAGTACACCTGTAGTAAGTAGATTTAATTTAAATGTTTTTAATGTGGTTGATTTATGCAGTAATGCATGAATGTGATGATATGGTTTTTAAAGTGGAAACCTGCACAAATACTTATTTATCTGTTTTCAGTTCCAGTAAAATAAACACTGAGAACTTAAAGGAGATTTTTCCATTTCAATTTTAATTTTCAAGGTTTTCAAACTGTATCTACAGAGTTGGTAGTTGGTATACAATTTATTGGTATACAACTGTTAATGCTAAAATGATGTCCTTTGAAAAAAACACATATTTAAAAAGGTGGGCTGGGGCAGAAAGGACAAACAACTTTGGTGGCTATTTCAATTTACTTTAGATAGAAATTTTTAAAACGTTATTTGCAAATAGAAGAGGCTCTTTTTTTTGGCATGTTTAGAAGAAGTGTTATTTATGGACGCCTCCACACACAGTTTTCCTGCAGGAGACAAAAGAAACAAAATGCAGTTTGTTTAGTATATAATATAATAATGATAATTACTGACATATTGATTCTTTTGGAATGCAAGTCATGCCTGACAGTGTATGATGACAGTGATTAAGAATGAAACCTATGCATGCTAAAAGGAAAAACAACAAAAATCGGTTTAGATTTGAATACATATAACATGTCCCCACACCTTTTTTATTTCTCCCCATCCTGTATTTTCTTTTTCTCAGTGTCAATAGTCTCAAAAAACTCAGTCTCTGTAAAGGCCAGCAGTTCCTGTAATTCTGCTCCTCCAACCTCATCCTCTTTAGGGCAGCTCTGTTTCATTTGATTCCTTTCTTTGTAACAAGCTTCAAGAATCTTCTCTCTTTTGGTCTCACGTTCAAACATCTACAAAGAATGAAAAATCCACATAAAAAATCAATGGTTCAGTGTACATCAGAAGGACAAGTGGTTTACAATTCCTTTAAAGGAATAATTCACACACGTCTTCATTTACTCAAATTTCATGTCAATAGTAATAAAAAAATATCTACCTCTGATACCAGTCCCTTCTCATTATTTTGCAGGGTGCACAGGTTTGGTGACATCTTCAGAAGCGTGACTGTTCCTAACTGAGAACCACAGCACATGAATGGGCTGTCATTTTTTACACGGATGCTGTACAGAGTTTCGTCACAAACCTGTGAGAAAAAAAACTTCATAAATATAAATCGACTACATTCATTCATTTTCTTTTCATTTCCCTTTATTAATCCGGGGTCGCCACAGCGGAATGAATCGCCATAAATTGACTACACATTTAAGTGATTTAAGACATTTCAGGATGAGGAAACCATATTTAGGACTGACTTTGATACTGAGAACCGGGTCCTTTTGTTTAAGCAATATGTCCCACACATCCAAGGTGCCGTCCATCTTTACTGTAAAGAAGACAGCGGGTCTGACTGGACTCCAACAGCCATCTAACAGATGGCTTGTGTGATATCTGTAAAAATAAATCAGAAATATTTGGCTTTTCAAGTAGATAGAGGAAACCACTATCTAAAGGGATTGTTTATGCAAAAATGAAAGTAGTTCCAAACATTTATTGGACATTTTTCTTTTTCTTTCTTTATATATTTTAGAGAATGTTAGAAATCGGTAGCCACTGACATCCATAGCAGGGAAGTCAAGTCATTGGCTACAGGTTTACAACATTCTTCAAAATATCTTCTTTTGTGTTCAACAAAAGAACAAACTCAAACCAGAGGAAAGTAAGTAAATGATGAAAGAAGTTTCATTTTTGTGTGAACTATCCTTTTAAAACAGTGGTTCTCTTAAGCCCTTTTTCTTTTTTGTATAGACCATTTCATTGTGGTGATGTCATTGACCCATGAACATTTCCTGCTTGTTGGCAAACTATTGCATAATTGTAACAAGAGGCAATTTAATCATAACTTAGCATTATAACAGCGATCATAACATTATTTATCAATATGTAAATCTTTTTTGGATTCTCAGAAGCTACAGAAATTAAAAATGTATAACAGGAAATATGTTAGGAACATTGTTATTGTTTACATCCCTCAAAATGCTCTATAAGGAGAAATTTATACAAAATTTTACGTACGGCCATCCATATGGCAGTAAATGGTGACAGGCATTTAGCTTATAGCAAAAGTATCACAGAATAATTCCATGCAAGATTATTAAACATGTTTTATTCAACTTTTTAAACATCAACTTGTGTGCACTTGTGTTTTTTCTGGGTGAGTGATTTTTCATACTAATAAAGTTTCATGAATATGGTTGTAGAGACTATATACAGACTAACGGTCAGATGTTTGGTATTAATACATAACATTTTTTGTTTTACAATCAGTTTTGGTTTGTTAACTCTACAACTCCACCGTGTCCCAGAAAAATTGGAATATATGGTATGCATTACATTTTGTGATACTTTTGGAGTTTAAAATGATAGCTCACTTAAAAAAAATAATTTACGCATTATTTACACACCCCTTAAGTGATTCCCAATCTTTATGAGTTTCTTATTTCTTTTGAAAAACGCTGAAATTTTGAAGAAAGCTGAAAACCGGTAAAAATTGCAGGAAAAATGACTTCTGTGGAAGTCAGTGGTTACCAGATTCCAGCTTTCTTCAAAATATCTTCTTTTGTTCAACAGAAAAAAAGTCAAATAGGTTTTGAACAAGTGAAGGATGAGTAAATGATGACAAATGTTTTTGAGTGAACTATATCTTTAATGCTGGTCTCTTTTTACTACTAATATAGTAATAAAATAGTATATTTATATTATAATTAATATAGTGTTGTGGTCTGAAAAAGATAGAAGATCATGTGGAAAATGTGGCAAATGGCTGCCTTTTAGGCGAATTAATACTATTAAGAAACAGTTGATCCAAATAAACATCACACATGACATACTTTAGTGACATAAATACTACTCTGTCATTCTCACTTGGTTGACATGACGGAAGACAATCTGATGTCCTCTGACCAGATGCGGGCCGTCCAGTCAGCCACAGTCAAGAAATATTTTGGGAAGAAGGGGTTCCTCTGCACGGCGTAAACTGGGCCATGGTGACCGCTGTATGTGCTAACAATCGGCTCATCTGTGGTCTCTAACTTGCGATTGCACAAGACCACAAGCCCCTGTTCGGTGCCCACTAAAAATTTGGGCTTGTGTAAACAAAAGCAAACAGTCATTACGTTCTCAATGAGTATCCACAATGGAATTGTCCAAATCAAAATGAGACATGTCCTATTTTATTACCATAGTGTTGTCAAACTCCATTGAGAATGCACCAAACGCATTGTTAAGGTTTTTGCTCTTAGTGGGGTCCAAAATGAGCTGCTTTGTGGGCTCACTCATATTACGAATGTCCCAGAACAGTACCTGATGTCAAACACTTCTTTGAGTTTACAGTAATATTAATTACTCTGTGAGTTTTGTTAATATGGCTATTCAGTTCAAAGGGTGCTGTGAAATACTGCAGGCTTATTTAAGCATTTGTAGACTGTGTTGTCAATGTACACAGACCTGACCATCTGAAGAAGCTGAAAAAGCTTCAGTGCCTATCTTTGACTGCAGCCAGATGACTTTGTAGACAGGATCTTTATGGCTATGTTCAATAGCGGACATCTGCACTGGTTGGCTGCCACTCCGTGTGTCCCAATAGCCTGGAAATAGAGTAAGTTTTCTTACTAGAGCACAGTAAAGATGCAATTTCAGCATTTGATATGTTCACAATTAATGCCGAACAAACAGTAGACTGTACAATCTGTCAGATTTATTTAAAAAGGCACATTTACCTTATATATTCATTCTTATGCCATTCAAATTCATAATAAAAAACCCACCAATCTGTCCATTGTAGCTTCCCCCAATAAGGATGCTAATATTTTTGAGGTTGTACTCTAGACAAACAAGCGGAGATACAGATTTCAGAGTCATCTCCGGCTTTTTGTTGTTTTCTGTAATTGAGAAAACAAAATTCATTCATTTTTAAACAATACACTAATGTAACTTAGGGAAAGTTCAGACATCAATATTCGGTGATGGTGGTCTACAGATTTGCAGTGTTTTATTACATTTTATGTGTACATTGATAAAATAAATATGATGGTATGAGAAGTGACAAACCAATGTTCCATATATAGGAGTCAGAGCTCATGTTTTTGGGTCCTCTCTGAAATTCCAGACAAGAGTAGGCCACGGCTAGTTTATGATTATCAACCGGGTGCCAGGACAAGCTGGTGGCTGCACGCTTCTCTTTTTTTGGGTCTCTATGGAAAAATCACACTCAGAAAAATCTACCATCCATACCTCCATCCATTCATCTATCTATCCAGACACCCAAGTCAAATCACTTCCAAATCAAATCATATCAAATCAAATCAGATCTAGGCGCAAGGTCTAAAGCGCAGGGTGCAAAAGCATTAAGGGCGTGTCCCAATCCACTTTTGCTATTTTAAGGATGGACAAATACGCTCTGCGCCACGGCGCATGGTCTAACAGGGTTGAGCTTATTCTCTTAATGAGTTATGGGTGTGTTTTGAGCATAACGTACATTAAACCAATCAGTTTCATCTCCCATTCCATTTAAAAGTTAGTTGCGTCGCGCCATGACGCATTTGCTATTTACATGGCGGACTTTGTAAGTGGAAAAACTGAAAGCTTCACTAGTGAGAAAACAGTTAAACAGACCATCTGCAGCAAGAGGATAAAGAATGAGCCTCCTCCAATCAGCCTTTACATTCACTTTCACTTTCTCTCTTTTGTGGATTGAGAAACTGTTGTACGCACAGACGTCCATTAGCCTACATAATTAATTTTGTTTGTTAGGCACAAAGATTTGTTTCAAAACTCTTTCTAAATTTAGTTCTAATTTCCAGCAAACAAAAAAATGAACAATAAAAATGAAGTGTGGTCAAAAACCTGAGTTATATCCAAATACACAAGCTATGCCCCATATGGTCCAAAACCTGACAGGTGGACAAATCTAAGCTTGTTTTTAATAAAAATGAATATAAATATGTATATATTAAACATACTGCTATAATAACATTATACAAAAGCAAATTAACTAAATGAATAAGCTAAAAAACGTCCCCGAGATGAAGAAGGCATGAAGGAAGTGGTTTTTATATTAAGTAATAATTTTTGTAATATTTTAATCCTTTATTTCTTTTTAGTTGTAAAGATATGTATGTATTGCTGTACATCCTGCGTGTTTTAAGCAATGTGTAAGCGAGGCACACAACCCTGCGCTGGACTTTAGACCTGTTTTTAGCTGGTCTATTGCGCAGTCTATTTTAGTTCCTCAAAATAGCAATGCACCAACAATGCGCCTTCACACCTCTTTTCTAGACTGAAACACCCATGAGACCACAAAGTGGCGCAAATGGATTTGCTACTTATACAACGTGGCGGAAAACGGGAAAATTAAGGTTGCATTGCTCAGAAAATAGCAACACATCGGGGCAAACAGGTCTTGCTCCTTATTACGCCGGGTGTATTATAGGGCCCTTAATGTGTGTGCTTACCTGAGTACATTTATGATCCTTGCTGATGCCACGTCCTCTCTTTTGACCACCACTCTGTTATCTTTAAAATAAACTTGGGACTTTTCAAGGACTTTCTGCTTGTAATTTTCCACAGCCTGTAGTTGACAGGAAGGAAAGTCTCAGACAGAATTGCAATCACTTCATGACTTCTATATAAGAGCACATAATAAATACAAGTAATTTATGAGCAGTTTTGAGAAAGATAAAAGCTGAAACCAAATTAATTTGTTCATCTTCTAAAATTAAATATTTGTATATTTTACACTTATGTTGTTCTTAGGTAGCACAGTGGTTAGCACTGTCGCCTCACAGCAAGAAGGTCGCTATTTCGAGTCCTTCTGTGTGGGGTTTGTATGTTCTCCCCGTGTTGGTGTGGGTTTCCTCTGGCAGATTTTAAGGGCAATTGTTTTTAAGGTGTTGTCACTTACAGAAACAGTCTCCATAACTGTCTGCTGATAAGACTCATCCTTCTGCACTTTCTTTCTGTAGCGTAGAGTCAGCTCATCGTTGTTAGGACTGATTGTTTCTGGCCAACCACCTTCCACATGGTTCATTCCGTGTGAGACTTGTTCAGTGTGTAATGGAGTCACCTGAATGGGTCAAACAGACATTTTAACAAACACGTCTAGCGCATGGCTTGGATAAATTATTATAGTTCATTTTTATTTTCTTATAGTTTATTTTTCATAGTTTATTTATCTTACTGGCAGTTATTCATTGTAAGAATACTTGGATATTTTATAGGAAAACATAACAAAAATACTGATTAGAAAAAGAAACTGCATGTAATAGTAGCATCAAGCTCCCTCAACATTTTTTTTTTGCTTACCTCATGCTGCGACCAAAACTTGGAGAACTGTGTGCCCACATGACATGTTCCTCTGTCTATGTATTCTGAGGCCAGTGAAGGATCAGGTGGGATGTCCTCATGCACCACAGCACTTTCTGAAAACTTACACCAGCGGCCCGACTCAATTTTCTGTTGATACTTCATCTCCATTTTGAAAGCTAAAGGAGAAAATATGATTGAAGACATACTTAATGAGCACTAAGTGCCACATTAGAGTTACATTCATGTTTGCTTGTCAAGTTTGTTCTAACTGATAATCTATTAAGTTTTTCTTCATAAATTTCCATGTCTTTATTGACTTCATCTTAAAGCATAGGCCTATTTCTTATTTTGATGCAAGTGAAATCAATGTTATGTTTGTTGACCCCCTCACGTCTAAGTCGGTTATTCTCTCAATGGCAAACTTCCTTCTCTTTTCATGCTGGTTTTTTTTTTTTATTTTTTTTTTTTTTACTTCATAACAAGAATGACCCACAAAACACGGACAGCAATAAAATGACTGCAGAGAAACACCGCCACCAGAGAGCGCTAAAGCACAAAACCCTAAATAACTTAAAATGTATTCTAATCTGACGATAAAGCTAAAGCTAATACCTACCTGAAACTCGTCCTGTTTTAACCCCGTTGTTAACACGTATGTAATCGGGATCTTTTGTAAAGTCTTGAGCTCAAACTTTAAAACCCTGCCGTTGATTTACCTTGCAGATTACGCAGAAGTCAAAATATAACCGACATTGATAACGTCATTGTAAACATACCAAAACCATCGCTAACTGTTGGAGATAATTAATAAGTCTTTGGTGTCGGTCTAAGACATTATTTTTAGCTTTGTTGTATGTATGTTGTATAATGACGACTGTAATGATGTAGTCTCCAAAGAAATTCAGTATTTTTGTTTTGAAGTGCCAGAATGATTATCTCAATATTAATTCCACGCCCTGGCATTGGCTCTGAGAGGTAGGCTCTGGGCCAACTGAGGCGAGCGTTTCACAACGTAACTAAATGATTAAGCCAGGGGTGGCCAAACTTTTTCGTATGAACGGCCAAAAAACAAATAAAAAAACAATCAGAAGTGGACTTACTGGTGTGTTTTAGATAGCCGTGGACCGAAGATAAATATACCATTTAGTATTTTTCATTAAAGTTGCCATGGATAATTCATTTCATAATATAAAAAAAATATACAAAACATTACTTTGAATCGTATTAACCAATGTAGTATAGCTTTTTTTAAATTATAACTTAGTGCGATAATAACATCAACAATTACATTTATAACAAGTTCAATGCTGAATACGTCAAGCAGAAGCTGCCTTTGCCCTGCCTCCTCTATGCGTCTTATGTACATTTTCAACTAAATCTGATTAATTTACACCATTTAAAGTGAAACATTTAATTTCAGATAACTTTTGGTAGCTTAACACGAAAACAAACAAATAAAATGTTACATTAAATTTGAAATGACAATTTCTAAACCATTCTCAGATGGGATGGCGGCCAATTCAAAGGTTACCATGGGTCAACTTTGGCCCGCAGACCCTAGTTTGGGCACCTCTGGATTAAGCAGAGAGATCTTCCAAAAACATCACAGACAATAGTAAGAACTATTATTAAAAGAAAAAAAATTTATTAATTTATTTTAAGAACAAACAGAAAAATGAACAAAGAACAGAAAATAGAGAACAAATAACCTTTAATAAGTTGATGACAGAAACTTAACATAAAAATACATTGAAACATTAAAGCACTTAATAAACAGTAGCCTAATAATCATAAATCAATGTAGGCTACAAATCTCATCCAACTGTCTTAGTTTCAGGATCTTTGTATAAGTAATAATAAATTAATTGCAAAAACCTTTAATGCTTTTCTTTTTTCCTTTCTTCTTTTTATTTTTTATGATGTTATTTTTCCATTGTTCCATATTGTACTGTACTTTTGATTGATATTGTATTTTATGTTTCATGTACTGTTATTCAACAATAAAAAAAACTTTGATTTAAAGTCATTTGAAAATCATTAAACTTAATTAAAAAAAATAAAAGTAAAGTCCACTAAAGACGCTAAAGCTTGATCCTGAACAGTAGGCATAAGTTCTAAAAGTAACAGATATAAACCAATTTGATCCAAATCCATCATCATAATGCACAACCAATCCTGTCCTAGAACAGGCCTACACAATAAACAGTGCTAAACTTGTGTATTATCAGGTTTTTTAACTCTCCGCACCACTACCCTGCTCCTGCGTCCCTGTCTTGTTCCAGAGTCCACTGGATTTGTGTCTCCTTCAGGATGTGCTCGAGGAGGTGAGTGACTCCTGCCGCTCCGAGCTTCATCCACAAACAACTCTATGCCCTCAAACTTAGTGGTCAGCTCTGCTAGTCTTTCTTTCAATGAGTTAAATTCTTTGTAGAGGTCGGTTAGAGCTTCAGATAATGGCTGGATCCTGAAAAGACAACATTGCAGTTCAGTCCTTTTGTATAATAATAGTAATGTATGTGCAGAATAATCAAGATAAAAAGTATGTGTGTATCTCCTTATTGTCATGAAGTCAGCTTTTGCTAAAATTGTATTTATTTTACCTTCCATAGTCTGGTAATACGGTGTTGTGGTCATTCAGGAGAAGGTCTTTGACTTGGGTCATGATGGCATATTTCCAGTTATCCAAGACTAAGGTGAGATTGGCACATCCTCTTAAGTTCACTTTCTCAGCTGAAAAATGAGGGAGGAAATATCACATTTATTTTCAGTCAAAAACACCCAGATGTTTATCGATTTACAATTATTAGATTTTAATATTTCAGAATTGTATCATTTTTTACACTTGTTTCACCAAATAATAGAACTTGGCAACAGTTATATAACATTAAAGCAAAATAGCTTAAATGCAATGTTTTACGTTCAGCTGTGACAAATAATATTCCAGAAAATCTGTAAAAATACTGTATGGTTGTTATAAATTAAAGTTATTTTGTCAAACATAAGGAAAAAATCAATGTTTAGGAAACACTGAGAAAAAATTTAATGAATATTACACTGTAAATAGCAATAATATACATATATATATATATATATATATATATAAAGTTGACTACCTAGAAAGTAACCTGTTTTTATTAATTATTAATAAAAAAATCAATCGAGTAAACATAACAGTTCCAAGTTAAAACAGGTTTTCAGCTTGAGGGATTTATTAAAAATGGTATTATTAAGTAAAGTAGCTAATTCCTTTCACAGTTTAAGTTATTATCTTGTAAAATCTTTTGAAATTATTTCTTAAATGATTATATTTCACAATAATAAATTATTTAGAACAATTAGATTTCAAAATACATTACAGTAGCTTTTACTGTACAATATTTTCCTGTAAAATCTTTCAAAATGTTATATAACTGTAAATATTAGGTATGGGGAATAATATACAAAACCCAGCTAGGTAAATCTTTCTGACACTATATCCTGGAAAATCTTTCCAAGTTCATTTCAAGCATCATATTCATTTCACAACATAACTCTTAATTTGCAACAATCCGATAAATGCATTGACAGGAAAACAGCAGCATGCAGTATTTCACCTTCAGCTTTGTAGTCCCACTCTACAGTCTTCCTTGAGCTCTTCTGAGCAGCTCCCAGCACAAAAAATAACAGCAGGAGACAATTCATTCCTCTGTACAAACAATAAAATTCATACACATATAAAACATTTGGGAATATTTTGTATAATATATATATATCAATGCCACAAATGAGCTCTTACCTGGCATGGGTCTGAGAAAAACACTCAAATATCATAAAATAGCACCAAAATGTGTCTTTCAGCTTCTTATATACAGTATTATCCCGACTAAATCCCTCCCAGTTGTCAGGGTTGTGTCTGAAAGTGGAGTTATATTTCAGCGCTTTACTCACTTTGTCACATTTTCTTTTCTTTGACAAAAAAAAAAAAAACTTCCATAAATTAAGGACCCATCTGCTTTTCATAATGTAAAGTTGAAGGCTAAATTATGAACCCTGTTATTAAATCGTATTTTTTAAAAATTGATCAAATATTCAAATAGCGCAGTTTAATGATTTTGTAAACACATTTTTAGCATAATTTTTGCAACTAAATTCTAAAAACTAATTTATTTAGTTTTGATGACTAAATGATGATGATTTTACTATAGTTGTTTTGCAAGATACTAGTATTTTAGTACAATAAAGTACAATAAAAAACATAACCAGGTTAATTAGGCAAGTTATTGAACAACAATAGTTTGTTCTTTAGCCAATCGAGAAATACTTTCTTAAAGATACTAATAAAATTGACCTTAAAAATTTAAATTAAATTGAAAACTGCTTTAATTCCAGCTAAACTAAAAGAATTAAGACTTTCTCCAGAGGAAAATATTAATAATACACTGTAAAACCCAACAGTCAACTTTATCAAATTAAATGTGTGGTTAATTCAAAGTTGACTGAAAGTTAATTCTTCTCATTTGAAAATATTTTTGAACTCAGTATTGAAGGTAATGAGTTAATTAAATACCTCATTACTTCAGCTTAAATGGAGTAAGTTCACAGTACTCATATACAGTAGATTAGTTTTTTTTTTAACTCAAATGTTTTGTAGCAATTGGTTTCCTCAAACAGTTTGAGTTGCCTTAACTTATTGGGTTTTACAGTACTCAGTTGGTTTGAGTTCTGTTAATTTATTGGGTTTTACTGTGCTCAAATTGCTTCATTTACTCAAATGGATTAAGTTCACAGTACTCATTAGGATTAGTTTTTGAACTTAAATGGTTTGTTGCAAATTGTTTCCTCAAATGGTTTGAGTTACCTTAACTTTTTGGGTTTACAGAGTAGGAAATGCTTGAGCTTGCCCAAAAATACAGCCCTTCTGGTATGATATATAGCGACTGAAACCAATAAGACAATTGGAGAAGAATTGGACTACTCATTTATTACATTATACCTTAGAAAATATCAGAAATTATTCCAAGTATTGACAAATACTTAATTCAAATACTTTTGGTAAGTACAGCAGAAAAGCCATATCGAAAATGGTTTCAGGTTGATCCTTCAACAAGGGCTCAATGGACAGGAATTGTAAAGGAAATACACTGTATGGAGAGACTGCTGCTTAACCCAAGACTTGATTAAAAAATGGACTGAGTATGTCATTGATGATGATGATTTTATAACCCATTTAACAACCTTTTTGTTCCTTGTTTTTATTCTTTTCTTTCCCTTCTGTCCTTTTTTCTAAATAAAATGTAAAAAAAAAAAAAGTAATAAAATAAATTAATAGGAAATACTGTGAAAATGTCCTTGCTGTTAAACATTGCTTGGTAAAAATATTTGATAAAGAATTAACATTTCATAGAACAATTGTGTAAATACAATCTATTAAACAAGATAATAATAAGATAAAAATAGGAAAATAATTCAGCTACTCGCAGAATCAAGGAACAAATGTGAAATCTGAAATCATTGCAATCATCTGAAAAAAAAATGCTTTTAAATGAATATTACAAAAAACATTTATGATATATAAAGTTTTTACAGCATACTTACAGTATCAGATTTGACTGACACACTGACAGCGATAACAACATGCCAGTCACCTCTCCTAAAAAAAAGTTCAAAGGTAAAAACAGAAGTAATAAATAAAAATGTCAGAAGTCTGTGGAAGGGTCAATATCTCCTCCAGGAAACTGGTCATCAATTCTGTGGAGGGAGGATTAAGAAGAGGTAAAGGGTTAAACTCGGAGGACTAGATATGATCCAGATGTGTCTGAGGTTACAGATTTAACTTCTGAGAGCTTCAGGTGAGGTGTTTGATGTCAAGCTCACTCTACCTCAGCATTCCTGCGACTCACATATGCCACACATATGAGGTCGTTCTGATTGGCTGGAGACAAAACGTTGCATTCTTCCACCTTTATTTACAAGAATCACACATGCAAAATTTAAGGGAAATATATTTTGAAAGACATAGATGTGTTTGTCTATATCTTTTTATAATTTATCTATTACTAGCAGAGGCACAGTTGCATTGCACATTGTCAATAAAATATAATTCAGTTAATTGAGAAATGATTATAATGTGAAATTGTGTATATAACCTCCCAGAAACCCCACATACAGTTGAAGTCAAATTATTATCCCCCTATATATTTTATTTCCTATTTTTTTAATGAAAAGATTTAACACATTTCTAAACATAATAGTTTTAATAACTCATTTATAATAACTGATTTATTTTATCTTTGCCATGATGACAGTAAATAATATTTGACTAGATATTTTTCAAGAAACTAGTATTCAGCTCAAAGTGACATTTAAAGGCTTAACTAGGTTAATTAGGCAAGCTAAGGTAATTACGCAAGTTTGTTCTGGTTTGTTCTGTAGACGATCTGAAAAAAGTAATGCTCAAGGTGTCTAATAATATTGATCTTAAAATGGTTTTAAAAATTTAAAACTGCTTTTATTCTAGCCAAAATAAAACAAATAAGACTGGAAATACTGTGAAATATTCCTTGCTCTGTTAAATATCATTTGGCAAACTGTGAAAAATGTAATAAGTTTGACTTCAACTGTACGTTATAAATGATCTCTTTAATGCTTGGATGACACACTTACACTCACCGGCCACTTTAATAGGTACACCTTACTAGTACAAGGTTGGACCCCTTTTGCCTTCAGAACTACCTTAATTCTTCGTGGCATAGATTCAACAAGGAACAGGAAACATTCCTCAGAGATTTTGGTCCATATTGACATGATAGCATCACGCAGTTGCTGCAGATTTGTCGACTGCACATCCATGATGCCAATCTCCTTATCCACCACATTCCAAAAGCGCTCTATTGGACTGAAATCAGGTGACTGTGGAGGCCATTTGAGTACAGTGAACTCATTGTCATGTTCAAGAAACCAGTCTGAGATGATTTGCACTTTATAACATGGTGTGTTATTCTGCTGGAAGTAGCCATCAGAAGATGGGTACACTGTGGTCATAAAGGGAGGGACATGGTCAGCAACAATACTCAGGCTGTGGCGTTGACACGATGCTCAATTGGTACTAATGGGTCCAGTGTGTCAAGAAAATATCCCTCACACCATTACACCACCACCAGCCTGAACCGTTGATACAAGGCAGGATGGATCCATGCTTTCATGTCGTTGATGCCAAATTCTGACCTGACCATCCGAATGTCACAGCAGAAATCAAGACTCATCAGACCAGGCAAAGTTTTTTCAGCCAATTGTAGCTTCAGTTTCCTGTTCTTAGCTGACAGGAGTGTCACCCGGTGTGGTCTTCTGCTACTGTAGCCCATCCGCCTCAAGGTTCGACATGTTGTGCGTTCAGAGATGCTCTTCTGCATATCTCGGTTGTAACTGGTGGTTATTTGAGTTACTATTGCCTTCAGCTCGAACCAGTCTGGCCATTCTCCTCTGACTTCTGGCATCAACAAGGCATTTGCGCCCACAAATCAGGGGCATTTCAGACCATTCTCTGTAAACCCTAGAGATGGTTATGTGTGAAAATCCCAGTAAATCAGCAGTTTCTGAAATACTCAGACCAGCCCGTATGGCACCAACAACCATGCCACATTCAAAGTTACTTCAATCACCTTTCTTCCCCATTCTGATGCTTGGTTTGAACTGCAGCAGATCATCTTGACCATGTCTACATGCCTAAATGCATTGAGTTGCTGCCATGTGATTGGCTGATTAGAAATTTGCGTTAACAAGCAGTTGGACAGGTGTACCTAACAAAGTGGCCAGTGAGTGTGTGTCCTTTGATTAAAAATAATGGCTAAAGTGATGGCTGTAATAAACATAAAATTTACCACCATCATTCTTACAATTTTCAGAATAACATAGCAAAACAGAAAAAAATGACGTGTGACATCAGTGGAAACTCTATTTCATAACAGTATTTTATGAAAATCTTGAAACTACTGTCTGTATTGACCTTATTCTTCAATGCAGAAGTGCGCTCGTTTTTGCGATCGTTTTAGAACTTCCGATTCAGCTGCCTATGGGAGAAATGACTAGGAATAATAAACAGCAGAAAACGGTCAAACTACTTGTTCTACAAACAAGTGTTTGCATCACTATACAGACAAAATAAAATAATATAATAGGAAAATATCGGTTTGCAACATCAAGCAGCATAACGAGCTGTTTTTAATGTCTAAAAGTGAATGGAAGTGAATGAGACCAGAAGTCTCAAGCCAAAAGATTCAAATGGCTGCGCCCACTCAAATGCGAAGAATAAGGTGAATAAGGTGAATAAATCTGGATAATCAGATTAATGATATTCGTTTCAGCTAACTATGTCTTTACTTTTATGTATCATATTTAATGTCTTCATTTAAATTCATAATTAACGGAAGTTCAATTTTAAAACGGTCCATATTCTCCATTTGTATAAGATCTATTAAGCAGCACAGGGTCCTATCAGATCTTTCCTACTATGGAAATGAACCATAGAGACAAAAACGGTAAACTTTCCAACTCCCAAAATCTCTATTGAACTAATACACGAGATGTATACAAACATAAAAAGAGACAGAACCACAACATCCAAAAGAATCCATTTTATTTTCGAACTATCTTCTTTGTATTTAAAACCCAAAACCAATTGAAAGCATACAACTCAGGGCACCTGTGTTTTGTGACAAAGCACAGCTATCTGCATCTCAGAGAAAAGACTGTGTATAACCTCAAAATTCTTAAAGCAAAAAACAGAATTTTTTTTGTTCAGTGATCAGTGTGTGTCCATTTAAGCAAACCAATAGACTGACTTTTAGAGAGTCAGAAACTGCGGGCGAAGTTTGAGAAAGAAAAAGAGGAAACTTTACAAAACGTGTAAACTTGTAGATCATTTCAGAGGGCTGAAATTCTCCTGAATGCATATTTAAGTGATCATGTCTTTGGGCTGGTTTCATTAAGGAAGTCATGACCAACTGAAAAGGTCTGTCAAAAGACAGCATAAACCCTGTGTCCAGCCAGTAAATCCTGTCTGCTGAACTAAACAGACCAATCTAGAAGATCTACGAGGCTGGTTTACAAAAAACGCCAAGTCCAAGGCAAAGATGTCAATCAAGTGGGCTAAGCTTAGACTTTTGCTTTTATATTTGTAGCTCTGTTTCTTCCCTATCAATCAATCAGGTTTTCTTGATCTCCACCAGATGTGGAGTCGACAAGCGTGTTTAGGGACGGCCCTGACAGAGCCCTTTGAAGGTGCAATGATACAGGCTCCTCAAGGGCTGACAGAAAAAAGATCCACAACTGAAATCTGGACAAGCAGCAGGGAAAGGGGACGGAAGGGGAAATCGATAATGAAAGGGCGATGACAGAGAAATGGTGCAGAAAAGGGTACCAGCACCAAAGTTGAGTGGCTACAGCAAATGTAAACCAATCCACATTCAAAGCATTGCTTCTTAAGCCTCTAGAAGATATCACTCAATTACAATCTTGAGGAAAAGGACCCGCTCTTTGGGTCTCTGCAGCCAAGCCAAGATTTCAAACTTCAATCTAATCAAGAGATCAGAACCAACGCTCAAAGAAGCTCACCGTCCATCAAAACAAAGTGAAGAATAGGGAGAAAGTAAAGAAGGCATGTCTGCTGGGTGAAGAAAGTGTAGAAACACTACAAATCTAAGAAAGTAGATGTGGTGATGTGAAAAAGGTCAGTGCAGAAAACCACAAAGCTCCTTCGGCTGCACGTTTACCTCAAAATAGGCCTGCAAAAGTTATTTCCCTCAACATATAAAATCTTTTTGAAATTAAATAACAGCATCAATACTTGTCTATTTATTATATACACAACATCCTTAGTGAGAGTTGGGGAAAGGTGTTTAATATCAGAAAAATTGGATTCACCAATGGCTTATATTGGACCGCAAAGGGAGATGAGTGTGGTGGCAGGAGCTTCGCCCAAGTGCTTTGTCAAAATAAACGTCCCAGAATGCACTGGGCTCACACAGAGTGCTACATGGGTACGACCATCATCTTCGGCCATCAATCATCATCATCAAAGTGATGCAGCTCACAGCATTGGATTGGGCGCATATTCGAGCACACGGCTGGCTTCGGCATTAGACCCGACACAGTCAGTGAGGGAGGGGGCGAGTTAAGGGTTAGGCATACTAAAACGGCAGGAATACAGGGAAGCACGCCCGCTCTCACTGCTGTTTCCGGTGGGATGTACGGTGTAGCCCGGGTTCATTGGGTTTTTAGCTGCGAGGCAAACTGCACATCTCGCAGTGCTCAGTGCCGGGTTGGTTCATGAAGGTGCAGTGGAGGCAGGACCACACAGCTGAAGAGGACTGTGGGAGAGGTGGGCCGCCCATGGCATAATCCAGAGATCCCGATGACTGCCCTCCAACTGTGCCTTTAAATGACAAGAAACACAATGAACTCCATTAGCCCAAAATCAAAATAAACCTTCAATTTAGAAAACCTGAAACCACCTCGTTTGTGCCACTTATAGACCCTTTTGACAAAACTGTTATGACGCGTTAAACAGTCATCAGAAATCCTTAAAGGACATCTGTTTGACCCTTTTTACAAGATGTAAGATAAGCATTTGGTGTCTCCAGAACGTGTCTGTAAAGTTTCAGCTCAAAATATCTATCAGATAATTCATTATAGACTTCAGAATCTGCCCATGTTTCAGACTAAATACATTGTAGCTGTTTTTGTAGCCTGCGGCTTTAAATTCAAATGAGCTGCTTCTCCCCGCCCATCGCTCACATGCGTTATGTCAGATAAACAGCAGTCAGTGATAGAGACGGACATGGATGAAGCTGAAATACAGCTCATTAGTCAAAAATACCAAGTTAGTTTATTTCATGTATTTGTGGTGGAGACTCACACAAATGCTGTTTGCAGTACACACACATTAGCGTTTACTGACACCATGCGGCCGTGGTGATTATAGCGGTATAGCGGTGATTATAGTTTTAAAAATGTTTTAAACGTAAAAAAAATTTCAGAGCGTTGTAACAGATATTTTAATCCCAGTTTATTTGCAAAAAAATGTTCTTTGGACATGTGTATACTTTTTATTATATAAACATGGCGGCTGTCAATCAATTTGGTTGGTGGGAAAAACCGCACTCCTATGTCATGTTGCGGTAGGGCCCCAAAATCACTGGGATTTGAGTCCTATTTTAATGTGGGAAAAAAATGTTTTAAATAAAAAATAAAAAAAAGACTTGTTGGGTTTATATCACTCCAGTATGACAGTGGACACATTGTACATATAGACAGTTCTGTCCAAACAGCTTACAAAAGTTGATTTTCATCACAGGTGCCCTTTAAATCCTTGAAAGTTTTAATATTTAGATTTTTTTTTTATGTATGAATGTTATATGTATTTATGCATGTATTATATTATCTTTGCATCAATTTACAAAACACAAATTACCACTTGTGGGAGACGTTAGGAATGCAGTGTCTATAGGCTCGACAGTAAATTTGACATTCTCTGTTCTGGCTGCCGATATCAGTCTCACACATTTTCTTTTTTTTCCTTTTTCTGAAAGTCTTGATAACATCATTGGGGAATTTTTCTTTTATTAATTCTGCAAGTAGGGTTGTAAAAAAAAAAAAAAAAAAAAAAAAAAGATTTGTTGTGCTCTCCCATTCACTGCGCTCTAAGTTTATGCAATCATGATGACTTCTGCTACTAACGATGCTTTTACACTTGTGGATCGATTCTTTTGTTCCGAAACAGGGATTCAAATTGTTACAATGTTTATTTTTGTTCATGGTGTGGTTCGCTTTCACACAGCAGAGTTTCTAAACGGACCAAAATAGCTAAAACAAGTCATGTGCGAGTAAACTCTCCTCACATTGGTCAGAGTTTCACGGTTTATTTTGCAGAGTCTCGCTTAGCTGTCATGCGTCCTTATTTTAATTTATGACGATGCGCAATAAGACAATATAAGCAATATAATTTGAATGGTGACACCCACAGACATAGTCACCAAATATAAATCAGAGGTAAGACTTTCTCATAGCAGTTGGTTTATGCATTATAGGCTTTACATTATAGAGAGAAATAACAGATAAACCAAGACTGCTGTTCAGTCAATTTTCCAAACGGATAAACAGCTCTCATTAATAGGTAACATGCTTTCACTTTCGTATTTGGCATGAAACGCTCATTTATCGGAGGTAATGGCATCCTGGCCTACTCTTAATTCTCTCTTCATATAGCCGTATATATGGCTATTACACAACCAGAATACTCTGTGATATAGCCTGGTTTGCATCGTATTGCTTTCTCACTAAAATCAATCCACTCCAGAGTTTGTTTCAATTGAGCCGAGATCACCTCATTGAGGCGATCTTGGACTGATTGTTTTGACGTGAATCAGAGCGCGATTGCTGGATTCACGTATCCCAAACGAACCGCGATAACTGAGGAAATGCGCCAGGTTCCGAAACAAATGTCTAGGTGTGAATGCACCCTAAGAAACCCAAAAAAAATTAAGAATGTTTTTTTTATGCGTAATTACTTCCTAAAGAATTTAACTAAAAACATAAACATATTAATGAAATTGACCAATAAAAGTCAAAATATAAGAAAACAACTTTTAGGGGCCATTTACACATGGTGACTTCATGAATTTCTTCTTTAGCTAGCTATCTGATTGTGAAAAAGAGAGGTGTAAATGCCCTCCAGAGCACATTTGAGGCGGATGTAAATCTGATCCCTCAAACCACTTCAGGAGGTGGTCTGGGGTGCATTCCAAATGAAACAGGACAGATCTAAATGCATCTGGCCATTGAAATATGTATGTAAAATGTTCTCCTCCTAAAATGTAAAAAAAAATGATAAATAAATAATTGACAAATATAGCATTTGTTTTAGGGAAAGTATGCTAAACATTAACTAATATAAACCCTTTACAGTTTTAAATGATGTCTTGTGTGTAACTGCATGACAAAAATAGTTGTTTTATTAAGCCTGTAATGACAATAATTGCACAGCATGGCTTGTGTGATGTCTTACTGGAACACGAGTGAAGCACAAAGCCTTTTGTAGTCTACATATAAAATTATTGGCATGCTGAATAACATATATAGCTCACGTTTCCTTAAAAAAATTTTTTTTAACAGTGCCATGTATCTGATGCTTTAGTTGATGTAACCTACTTAAATTTGCATACACATTTACTGTATGTGGCCAAATGTAAATGGAATAGTTTTCACAAATCAGCTATCCAGTCAGAGAAAACACATGAGGTTTCATAGGTGTAAACAGACCCTAAAAGAACAAGCAATTTTGTGCAGAACTACTTACTGCAGAGTTGCTCAATTGTGGCCCATTGTTCAGATTTCTTCCAGGTCTGAGCCAGCTCCTCATTGGGTGTCTTCACTGCATCCAGCAGAAGGCCAATACTGTCCTGTTGACATAATGAAGAGGATGTAGATGTCAAATCAAACTACGTGTACAAGAACTACTTTTATTCTCTTTTATTTTTTTTTACAACCCAAAAATGGAAATGGCACAATGTGAAGAACATAAAAACAGAAAGAATTACAGTGTTATAGTGGGAGCTTGATATGTTCAGGATAATATATTATATTGGGATTATGTAGTCACAGTTCAAAAGACATGAGATTTGTGGAGTTTTATATTAGCTCTATTCAGGGCTTTACATTGACACCCGCCAACCCGCCAAATGGGTGGGTTAGACAGCCACTCCTACTAGCCACTTTGGCTAGCTGAAACTCGTTTTTAAATTGCCAGTGCTGGCTCGTCGTCATTATGGATTAGACTGTTAGTTTATGACCGTTTGTCTATATGGGTAATGTGATCTTAGAATCGAGAAGCAGCACGAATGACAAAAACAGCTTTTTGCGCGAGCAAAAGAAAGCAGGTAAATAACGAATGAGAGGATCACGTGCACGGTGAGACAGGCTTTCCTCACTCACTGACGAGGGCTTTAGTGTTGCGTGCACCGATGATTTGATGCGCACGAGTGTTTAAAAGCTCCTGTGCCGTTTCCTCACTCGAAGCAACCATGCCTGGAAACGAAACTAGTGCGATGCTCGTACACCCACAGTCTTTCAAGGGCTCGAGATTCTTTGTAAGCAGCAGCAGTTGTTGTCGCTTTCGCTTTAACCATTCTTTAAAAATTGGCCTAACGTTAACACGCACGGAATGTTTTTCACATGCTTTCTTCTGCTTGCTGCTATTTTTGTTAATAAAGTTTAATAATCATCCTTTACAATAATATTGCTTTAATATGTTGTTGTATGCATAGTTAACTGGTGATCTGGGATCTTGAGCCAGAACAGACCACTGTGCACTGTGTTTTAGACGCGTGAGGTTATATACAGGGAGTGCAGAATTAATAGGCAAGTTGTATTTTTGAGGATTAACTTTATTATTGAACAACAACCATGTTCTCAATGAACCCAAAAAACTCATTAATATCAAAGCTGAATATTTTTGGAAGTAGTTTTTAGTTTGTTTTTAGTTTTAGCTATTTTAGGAGGATATCTGTGTGTGCAGGTGACTATTACTGTGCATAATTATTAGGCAACTTAACAAAAAACAAATATATACCCATTTCAATTATTTATTTTCACCAGTGAAACCAATATAACATCTCAACATTCACAAATATACATTTCTGACATTCAAAAACAAAACAAAAACAAATCAGTGACCAATATAGCCACCTTTCTTTGCAAGGACACTCAAAAGCCTGCCATCCATGGATTCTATCAGTGTTTTGATCTGTTCACCATCAACATTGCGTGCAGCAGCAACCACAGCCTCCCAGACACTGTTCAGAGAGGTGTACTGTTTTTCTTCCTTGTAAATCTCACATTTGATGATGGACCACAGGTTCTCTATGGGGTTCAGATCAGGTGAACAAGGAAGCCATGTCAATTGTTTTTCTTCTTTTAGACCCTTTCTTGCCAGCCACGCTGTGGAGTACTTGGACGCGTGTGATGGAGCATTGTCCTGCATGAAAATCATGTTTTTCTTGAAGAATGCAGACTTCTTCCTGTACCACTGCTTGAAGGTGTCTTCCAGAAACTGGCAGTAGGACTGGGAGTTGAACTTGACTCCATCCTCAACCCGAAAAGGCCCCACAAGCTCATCTTTGATGATACCAGCCCAAACCAGTACTCCACCTCCACCTTGCTGGCATCTGAATCGGACTGAAGCTCTCTGCCCTTTACCAATCCAGCCACGGGCCCATCAAGACTCACTCTCATTTCAACAATCCATAAAACCTTAGAAAAATCAGTCTTGAGATATTTCTTGGCCCAGTCTTGACGTTTCAGCTTGTGTGTCTTGTTCAGTGGTGGTCGTTTTTCAGCCTTTCTTACCTTGGCCATGTCTCGGAGTATTGCACACGTTGTGCTTTTGGGCACTCCAGTGATGTTGCAGCTCTGAAATATGGCAAAACTGGTGGCAAGTGGCATCTTGACATATTGGCAGCTGTACGCTTGACTTTTCTCAGTTCATGGGCAGTTATTTTGCGCCTTGGTTTTTCCACATGCTTCTTGCGACCCTGTTGACTATTTTGAATGAAACGCTTGATTGTTCGATGATCACGCTTCAGAAGCTTGGCAATTTTAAGAGTGCTGCATCCCTCTGCAAGATATCTCACTATTTTTGACTTTTCGGAGCCTGTCAAGTCCTTCTTTTGACCCATTTTGCCAAAGGAAAGGAAGTTGCCTAATAATTATGCACACCTGATATATGGTGTCGATGTCATTAGACCACACCCCTTCTCATTACAGAGATGCACATCACCTAATATGCTTAATTGGTATTAGGCTTTCGAGCCTATACAGCTTGGAGTAAGACAACATGCAAAAATAGGATGATGTGGTCAAAATACTCATTTGCCTAATAATTCTGCACTGCCTGTATTTTTTAAATGTCAACCGTTTTGTTGAATAAAAAGTGTATGTTTACAGCAGTATATTGCTTGTTTTGACACATTATTTAAAACGTGTGGCAAGGAAATAAATAGTTTGGTGTGGCCAGAGAAAAAAAAAAAAGGTAAATCCTTATTGTGTTGGGCCCTGAAAAGTCCTGTGAAAGAAAACTAATTGCAATGCGACACTTTTTTTATGAAAGCATAACCCATTTGCTCATGCTGATTGAGTAAGCTCATAAACAAAAAAACAGTTAAATGAACGAGGAGGCAAGTGGAAAAACAAAATCTAAATGAAGTAATTTTACCATGCCAAAGTCAAATTTATGCATATAAAATATATTTTCCCAACAACAAAATTGTGGCTAGTGAAAATGGCAAGTGGCTAGTAACGGTGGAAATCTACTAGCCACAGTGGCAGGTGATCAAAAAAAGTTAATGTCAAGCCCTGGCTCTATTGTATATAAACGTCTATGCTTGTAATTTGTTTATTTCATATTATGCAGGTTGCACTCCCCTACAGAAGCATCTCAATCGATCTAAAATGAATAAATTATTTTCAAATAGAGCTATTCAAGTCATCTGGTTAAATTGTATATATTGCAATATATATATATATATATATATATATATATATATATATATATATATATATATATATATATATAGCAAAAATACAAAACATCAGATTCTTCCTATATCATGAAGCCCTAATAAATATGATGTAAAACGCACCTGTAAGGGCATGACCTCGTTGGTGACAAGAAAGAGAAGCAGATGGAAGTCTGAGACGATGTCCAGAAAGGAAGTGGAGGAAGTACACTGGGAAAGATACGTCGCTAAACTGTGGAAATCCTGCACAGACACATTTTAAGTGAATATTTCAAGAATTAGTTCTAGAAGTGAGACTGACAACAGCAGAACAGTGTTGTGGTCACATTTAGCAAAATAAGATGACGGAAATCTCCACATACGATGACCTTAAAATATTATTCCTAGGCTGAAAAGAGACTTTTGAACAGTAAATGTGTACCTGAGTCTCTCCCAGAGCATCTCTGTTTTCAATGGGGAAGCGAAATGTGGAGGAGAATGTGAACACAGGGTCTTTTGGGAAAGTGGTGGTGATCTGAAAAAGAGGTTTAAATAACAAATCACTAACAAAGGAACACAACTTATAAATTACAGCTTTTTACAAACACAGATTTTGGGTCAATCTAGAAAGGATAATTGTTTACAAAATTACTTCTATACACCACCGGCAACACTTTAGCTGGGGCTTTTTATCTGGGACATGAAGGCAAATGTAGTTGTAACAACAATACAAGTACTCACATCAATAATCAAGTACTCCACCGGCAGTGGTCGGGCTAAATGTGTGATGTCATTGCCGAATTTGTCTGTGTCCTGGAGGTGGGAAAAAAAAAAAAAAAGATTTGAAAACATGACCTTTTTCATGCCTCACTGACAAATAATCCCCATAATTCCTGTGACAGATGTGACACTGATAAGACTGTTTATGCCCAAAGCAACAGAAATATGAACCATCATTTACTCCGTTTAAAGAATTGTGACAAGCTCAAGAAAAAAAAAAGCTCAGACTGTTCAGAAACATCATTTAAACCCTACATATGTGCAACATTGTTACTGTTACATGCTGGAACAGATGTAAAACTGCTCCACTGTACAGATCTAAAAGTGTGCATGTATACTTTTGTTTGAAAATCTAGGGCAACATAAACCCTTTAGATAGGCCTGCGCAAACAGGGTTTCTGCAGGTTTCACCAAGTAAAATTTAAGACATTAAGACCATTATGAATGAAATTTTAAACATATACAGCGCTAAGTGCTAAGGATTTTATTTGGAATATCCCAGTTAGAAAAGATTTTCACTTGCCCTATCAAAAAATGATTCAAATTTTATACATTTAATAATACAATATTACTTTTTTTAAATCAATTTTCAAATATATACATTCACAAGGCCTATAACCCTTATCAAGAACAGAACAAAACATAGCTGTCAATTACTGCAGTATACAATAACAATAATGATAATAATAATAATTTAATAATCAAAAATATAGGTCAGGTCAGTATCCTCAGCAGTAAATAAATTGAGAACTTTTAGCAAATGTTACTGTAGGGAAAGTAATTAAATGCTCTTTTTAAATAAAAAAGTTTTAAGTTTTATTGAGATTGGGATTGTTGGTGAATGTATGGGTATTAATGGCCATTTTGGGTTGCTATAGATTAGATTAAACTTTGTCATTACACATGTACAAGTCAACAAAATGCAGTTTCGGTCTAACCAAGAGTGCAATAGCAGCAAGTGCAGGATATAGGAGCATAATAAAAGTTAAAAAGTGCAATTCTAGAAAAACTATGGTGATACTAACAGATGGATGTACTATGAACATCATATACAGGTTGTATTAACTGTGAACAGAGATTTTACAATAGATGAATATATGTACAGTTTGCTAATAATAATCAGAAGTATACATGAACAAAGGAAAATTAAGACCTGTTAAAAAAATTAAGATCTACAACACAACATTTCAGTAGATTTAAGACTTTCTAAGGCCTAAGACTTAGCTTTTGAGATTTAAGACATTTTAAGACTTTAAGACCCTGCGGATACCCTGGCAAAAAACGTTTCTGGCTTCTATATGGAGTTATATGGAATAAGACAGCAGTTCCTAGCGTGTGTGCATGAATACACAATACACTTACTATGTTCTGAGAGCTGCACTACAAGTAATGATCAACAGCAAAAAAATACAAATTGTACCTCTTCCCAACAGGGAAAAAACACCAACAATCAAGAATGCATAATTATATGGTGTCATGGCTTTGCAATTAATGTCATCATAATGAAAATCAATGAGGCAAAAACAGCGACGAACATAACGAAAGGGTAGTAAATTTGCCCAGAATGTATGGTTGAGTTTTGGAAAAATTTCAAAGCATTTTCCTATAACGTGTCAAAAGATTTGTGACCAAAAATTCCTTTGCTGAAAAACTTTAATCACTTAAAATCACCCCAGAGTGGATGAAAACATTCATCAACAGCACACAAGGGGTAAAACAAATAGTTTTTAGAACATTTTTAGAGATTTAGAATATTAAAACACAACTTTAGCGATCGGAGACGCAGTGGCACAGTAGGTAGTGCTGTCGCCTCACAGCAAAAAGGTCGCTTGTTCGAGCCTTGGCTGGGTCAGTTGGCGTTTCTGTGTGGAGTTTGCATGTTCTCCCTGCGTTCGCGTGGGTTTCCCCCACAAGTCCAAAAGACATGCGCTCTAGGTGAATTTGGTAAGCTAAATTGTCCGTAGTAAATGAGTGTGTATGGATGTTTCCCAGAGATGTGTTGCAGATGGAAGGGCATCCGCTGCATAAAATATGTGCTGGATAAGTTGGCGGTTCATTCCGCTGTGGCAAACCCGGATTAATAAAGGACTAAGCCAAAAAGAAAATGAATGAATGAACTTTAGCGATATAGAATATAGTAGCATTTCTAAAAGATCATGTAACAAACTAGATTAATGATGCTGTAAATGCACCATTGCCACCATATAAATAAAATTAAAATAGAAATCTGTTATTTTAAATTGCAATAAGATCACAATACTACAGCTTTTATTACATCAAATAACCAGATACTTAGAGGGAACGTGGATTATAATAATTTTTTAAAATCCAAAACACTTATATGGATTAAACTTTGAAAGGTATTTAACATACAAGCATCCATGCTAGGGTTGGGCGATGTTGACAAATTTGGCATCGTACGATGTCTAATGTGAACATCGGCGATGGACGATGGTATTGTCGTCGTAGGCGGGGTGGGGGTCTTTGTTGTTAAATATCAATTAATTCATAACGAATTTAATAATTGTAGCCTATCGTTTTCACTACCTGACCCACATGGTCTTTGCTTTACCCATGACCAAACCATAAATAAAGTTATACACAAATTACCACCGGTCAATCACTTTTTTTCCGCGGGACTCTGGCATGATCAGGCGGAGTGATCTGTGTCCTTATAATGGCTTTTCCCCACAGCTGGTGGCGGAGACAAGACGAGAGTTCGTTTGGAGTTCACTGTAATTTGTATTGTGATTAATGATAACTTCCTTATTTTATTACTATTATTATGAGGAAATAATAACAAGTAATGATGCTAGGGCTCGACCGTTTTGGTCACACTTGCGCCTGATATGTTATGCGACCTAAATATGTATTTGAAAGCATTTGTGCTAGTCCATACATTTTTACCGTGCGACCTGTTTTCACTGCAAAATCCTCACCGCGTGCGCGGATTTATGAGACATTTATGCAGAATGCATCTTTGCACCTAAAGGCACCAAACGCAGCGCTCAGGAACAGATTAAAACAGTTGTCATGTGAACTTGCTGAAGTACAAAAGCCCGCAAAGCTTGCCCCGCCTTTGTGCTCTTCCTATTGGCCCACTGCGCTAGAACTGAACGCGAATGGATTGGTTAATATCAGCTGTCAATCACTCAGTCAACGCCTTCTGCGTTCACATGACAAGAGCAACAGCCGCGGAAATGTGATGCGCTGAAGATAAGAGAATAACACTGACAGATTTAGTCTTAGAAACCACCTAAAGTTAAATAATGGCATATCTTATTAGTGATCATGTGCTGAATGTTAATCCACCATTTACACTTTTCCAAGAGAGGTTAAAAGACTTCCAGTGGCTTCCAGTCCGCTATGAAAATAACTAAAGCCATTTACTGTAAAGTCTGTGGGACGGGGTTTACAGGTAACAGCGTTTGCCACTGAATCTACACATTTTAAGCGCGAGAGGTACTGTATAATCCTCACGATGTATTTAATCCTCACGATGCTGTCAGCCGTGCAAACAGCAGCTAGAAGTATAGTATAACACAGCTTATGAAAAGACCGTTATTGCTATTAAGATGACATGCAAATAATAAGTTATATATCAATATACATGTGGGGCGGGGCGATGGATCACGATGCCGGCTCAGCATCGTGAAGTTTATCAGCCATCGGCGATGGACGATGACATCGTCTATCGGCCCAACCCTAATCCATGCACATCATTCATAATTGCAAGCAGCCTATGCATTTAGCATCATGTTATTATACCAGTGACAGATCATCTTTAGAAGTGTTTTATTCAAGTACCTTATAGAAGACATCAGGGACGTACTGCTCTGTGCTGGACTCTTTGGCATAGCCCAGTTCAGGAGCATCTCTGCAGGGCAGTAGACACTCGTCCCTCACCAGAGCCATGCACTGATTGGACACCTGATACCCTTCAAAGTGCACCTGGTTATCGGGACCACCTATCAACACCCACACATACACAAAAACACAAATACTAAGAGTCATAACACACTCGATTGTTCAGGAAGCTGTAAATGTGTTCAGTAAAATTTTCTGAGTAATTTATCATCCTTGAACCAAATACGACACAGGCTTCTGAAACAACCAAAATGCTTCAATTTACTACCCCACAGTTGAACATAACAGCAGCAGTAAATCTTGTGCAAAGGAGGAAGCCGTGTACCTGTTGCCACCACTGTGACAAACTTTGATCCGAAATGGCCATCTGGGGAAAGCCGACACATGTTGGCTTGTTGATTCTGAAAGTGTCCAGCAGTAATACACTCCTCTGCACTCAGGAAGTATGAATCCTGGAGAGGCAACACATATCTATTGATCAATAATGGTCTCAGTAGTTTGTCAAAGACTCATATTTGATGAGTCAACTCACCTTGTTTCTGGTGTAGCGGACAGTGCCTATCCTGGTGTCCTCTGACAGCAGATCTGTAAAAATCCACCCCACCTATCGAAACCATTTACAATATTATATATACTTTATTCATTTGCAAGCCATACCACATGCTCAGACAGAAAAAATAGGTCACTGTTATCATCCATCAGAGTAGCTTGAAGGCATCATATGGAAGCCATTGAGGTGTGGAGAGGGAGGAACTCTAAGAATCCCATTAAAGAGCCTCAAGGGATGGATGAATACACTATGGCACATGTACAGTTGAAGTCAAAATTATTCGTCCTCCTGTGAATTTTTTGTCATTTTATTTTTTTTATATATCCCAAATGAAGTTTAACAGAGCAAAGTAATTTTCACAGTATTTCCTATAATATTTTTTCTTCTGGAGAAAGTCTTATTTGGTTTTATTTTAGCTAGAACAAAAGCAGTTTTTAATTTTTTAAAACTATTTTCAGATCTGCAACGCAGTGGCGCAGTAGGTAGTGCTGTCGCCTCACAGCAAGAAGGTCACTGGTTCAAGCCTCGGCTGGGTCAGTTGGCGTTTCTGTGTGGAGTTTGCATGTTCTCCATGCGTTCGCGTGGGTTTCCTCCGGGTGCTCCGGTTTCCCCCCCAGTCCAAAGACATGCGGTACAGGTGAATTGGGAAGGCTAAATTGTCCGTAGTGTATCAGTGTGAATGAGTGTGTATGGATGTTTTCCCAGAAATGTTTCCCTGGAAGGGAATCCGCTGCGTAAAACATGTGCTAGATAAGTTGGCGGTTCATTCCGCTGTGGCGACCCCGGATTAATAAAGGGAATAAGCCGAAAAAGAAAATGAATTTTCAGATCAATATTAGCCATACAACACAATGGTTTGCCTAATTACCCTAACATATCTAAGGCTATGTTCACACTGCAAGGCCTAGTGTACAAATCAGTTTTTTTCTTAGATCAGATTTTTGCATAACTGTTCACACTGTTGTTATAAATGTGGCCAATATCAGATTTGCAGTGTAAACAGATTATGGTCCTAAACTAACCCGCATGCGCAAAAGTAGTTATGGACAGCACAAAATGTCTAATTATGCACACAATGTGTATACTGTACGAAGCACGTTGTCAGACTATGCTTAATATGATTGCCCTTTTCACAGACAACCGTGGTGTATTTCATGAACTGTAAAGGGTTGTCCTGCTACTACGAATGTGTATTTCGGCATTTAAAACCTAAAATAAATCTCTTGTGATTGAAAACACTGATCATTTGTGATTTATGACAACCGTGGTGCACCTGTTTCTAATCACCGGTGTAGTGAACTGATCAATGAGCAGTCGCAGACAGAACTGTGAAGGCGGAGTTGGTTTATCTCTGTTTGCAGAGTTATTTCATTTTACTTCGTTCTAAACAGACACGTGCAGAACTGGGGTTTGGGTGCTTGAGCACCTGCCATTTTTTTCTCTCTAAGAGAAAGTCCCCTCCTTTGCGCATGGATCCCCTATCCGCAACACCGCCCAATGCTCAACCAGTGCCCCAATCGTTAACCAGACTGGTTAACAAGCACCAGTTTTGCCTTCAAATCTTTTTTCAAAATGAACAACCAACTTTCAGTGGTAACGTAATTGTCCTGTGTGCCGTTCTACTATACTGCTGAGGAGTAGATCATGTTGGCAGGACAGAATGATAACGCATGTCGCGCAAAGATTATGTAAAAGTCACATGAAATCCTACATAACCGTTCACACCGGTCACATTGCAAAACATCAGATCTGTGTCTGATTTAATACCACATATGAAAGTGGCACAAATCAGAACTGAAAAGATCAGATTCTGTGCGGTTTGGGCTGTTCACACTGTCATTAACTGAGTCACATGTGGGCAAAAAAAATCAGATTCAGGCCACATTTGCCTGCAGTGTGAACGTAGCCTAATTAACCTAGTTAAGCCTTTAAATGTCACTTTAAGCTGAACACTAGTATCTTGAAAAATATCTAGTCAAATATTATTTACTGTCATCATGGCAAATATAAAAGAAATCAGTTGTTAGAAATGAGTTATTAAAACTATTATGTTTAGAAATGTGCTGAGAAAATCTTTCTGTTAAACAGAATGTGAGGAAAAAAATATACAGGAGGAGCTAATAATTCAGGGGGGCTAATAATTCTGACTTCAACTGTACATATGGGATTTATAAATTATAAATATATATTGGCAGCTCCACCAAAATAATTTAATAAAGTACCACACAATTTGAGTCCATTCTGATTTTTCTAATCTTTCTGTAATGACATGGGTGTCCCAGGTTTTTTTTTTTAAACATGGAAAAGGTCTCTCACCTTCCGCAAGCCCAGTTTGGCAGCGATTTCCTCAACTGCATCTGCTTTGGGATCTTCAATCAACTCCAAGCTGTTCTGAGTTGCAATCTGATAGAGAACACATATTAGTATAATCATATCTGATCTACATAAATAAAAATACAACAGCTATGAAGTGTAAACCTGCACAATTTTGATAATAATTTAAAAGGGATAGTTCACCCAAAAATGAAAATGTACTCACCCTCAAGTGGATGATCTTTATGAGTTTCTGTCTTCTGTTAAACACAAATGACGATATTTTGAAGAAAGCTGCAAACCTGTAACCACAGACTTCAAAAAAAACAAATACTATGGAAGTCAATGGTAACAGGTTTCCAGCTTTCTTCAAAATTTCCTCTTTTGAGTTCAACAGAAGAAAAGCATTTAAAGAGGTCTGGATCAAGTAAAAGGAGAGTAAATAATGAATATTTTCATATTTGGGTGAACTATCCCTTTAAAAACAAATTGGACAACATGGCAGACATGATCAGTGAGTTATTTTGAATTATCATTAGTTTGAAGTAGGGGTGTCTGAAGGGCTACCGTCCTGCAGAGTTTAACTCAAACCTGAACTCAACACCCCTGAGCCGTGCAGCAAAGATCAAACCAAGACTCTAAACATCCGTGTTTTGACACCTCTAGATTGAGCTGTATGCTCTATTTTCTTTTCTCTATGTGGGTGATTACACTTCTCTGGGTAAATGTTACCAAAAGGAAAAAAAATGCATATTCAAATTCTTATTTAATGCCATGTCAGCAACAATGGCTATTTTCATGGCAAAAACATTTCATTAAGAAATATTAATATAGTAATAAATAACAATAAAAACACAGACATTTTGACATTAATATATGATAAAAATTAAAAATATTTTCCTGGTGACACTTTGCTAAATATCTCCTTGAGTGAGTTCACTTCATTAAAAACTCTTCTGCAGTCCTTAAAAGCAGGACAGTCCAATAGAATGTGTTTTACAGTAATAGGAATTTTGCATTTAAAAAAAACTCTTTACTTTTAAGCAAAAAAGCTTGGGTTAAAGGGGGCTGCAAAATGAACTAAAATGATATATATATTATTAAAATTAAATGATATATATATTATTAAAATAAATGATATATTACATTCTGACAATGAATAATACTATTTCATGTCTAATTATGTCAAGGTAAAAATCAAGTTTAAAAAAAAAAAAAAAAAAAAATACAATCAAAGCATAGTTCCAGAAATATGTTGAGAAAAATTTGTCTGGGAATCAAAAATGCTGAAAACCTCTGGTTTAAATATCAGTCTTCTATTGCCCTCTTGTGTTTATCTAGCAGCAGTGCAGACAAAAGATCAGATATTGCTTTAAAAGTTAATACTTAATACTTTTTTTCTAAAATTGGCACTAGAGTAGGGCTGGGCGATTTGGCCTAAAATCTCAATCTCGATTAATTGAACGTTTTAACTCGATTATGATTAATAAACGATTGATTAATTTTGTTATTTAAATTTTTTGCCCTTATAGTTCACAAACAAGTTTTGTACAGTAAAAACGCTCAATTTGAGTAAAAGGCGCATTATCTGATTCTAAAATAATTGGAAACACACACCATCTACTATTTATGGTTATTTATTGAACATTAACCTTGAACAACTGAAATTAAAACACACATTGCCTAAAGCCAACAGTCACTTTTTTCTGATAAAAAGTGAAACTAAATAACTTGCACTTTTATGAAACAAAATAAATTATTTGTATTGTTTTTCATATTAAAAGTAGAAAATAAGCAGCATGCCTTCTAAATAAAATAACACTTGTATAATTTGTAAATATTTTTTTAATATAAAAAATATAATATTTTTATTGCAATAGAAAATATGCTGTCTCAAGGCATCTCTGATGCAGCTTTCAATCATCAACAATGTAGTGCAAACGTGACATGTAGTTACATTTTTTGAGAGGTGCGCGGCTATGCGGTTGCGCCAGACCATACCCATGCACTCGACGGAGAAGTATAAATCAGCAATATCATATAAATCACCAACAGAGTAGGGTTACGCGACTCGTAATTAAAAAAATGTACCTGGAAAAATTAGATCGATTATAGATTCTGAATGTCTATTTCGATTACTTTTCAATGAAGCGCCCAGCCCTACAGTAAAGGACAACACATTTTGTGTCAGATCGGAGTTCCTCACCTGAGGAGGTTCATAAATGGCAGCAACCTCTGCTCGAATGCCGAGAGGGATGTCTTTGTGCTCGGTGTAGCGTCCATACAGGTATCCCATCCGCTGGTTTCCCGTCTTCCTCCAAAAGTCAAGGAAACGGTCAGCAATTGTGTGGTTCTCAAACATGATATTATCCACATGCCGATATTTCTGTAACAAAACATTTCATCATGTCAAACCAAGGACAGTAATAGGACACCGTCCCTCAGGGAGCGCTCATTTACTCGGCGGACCAGCAAACAAAAGATGCAGATGTTTGTCTTCAAAGCTAGAAACTGATGAGCAAACAGATTTTCTGTGTGCAGTGTAAAAGTGGGATGAAAGTAATGCTGATGAGGAGCTGGGAACCTGTCTGTTGAGAGTGATGGCGCTGGGCTGGCACTTGGTACAGATGCCCTCTGGCCAAGGCGGATGCCCCTCACAGCCTGATTTAATCTTACAGCTGATATTCTCAAGCGCCACAAACTTCCCCCTGAGGAATAGAAAAACTTGCTTAAAATCACTCTATTCCTGATGTCTATTTCAGGGAAGTTTTAAAAATTCCCAGAAACACTTACTTGTCTGCTCCTCCGGTGAGTTTCCGGATGTAGGCATGAAAGGACATGTGCTTGACCGGAGGGTCAAGATGGTTCAGATAGTCTTCATCAAATGGCTATTAAAACAGAAATATGGAAGATGAGATAGCAAATGTAAATGTAATGCATAACTATGTGACCTCGTAATGCACAAGTCTTGAACATGCATAGCAGAGACAGACTTGAACATCTTTAATGACATAGGGGAAGTTAATTATCAGGAAATGAATATTTGAAGATAATTAATTTATATATGCAAGCAGTTTTAATCTTCATTTTAACTATTGGAGTGTATTTCTCCTATTTTAAATAAATTGTTTTTTAATAAAACCTTTTAATTTGCATGCAATTTGGAAAGAGTTTCAGGAGCCTAAAAATGTTTTAAATAAAAAAATAAGTAAACATGTAAAAAAAAAAAAGTAAAAGTAAATAAAACAAACAAACAAACAAACAGAGTGATTTTGGAGTTTACCTCATTTCAATTGAATTACTGGGCATGTAATATAAGAGCACTTTCTTTTGGGATAAAAGACGAGTTAACAGATATAAATCTAAATAAAAAAATAAGTCATGTTGTTCCTCTTGGCCAGCTTTACTTTACTCAGCTTTATCTGTTTCCCCCAAAATTAGGAAACAGGTTAGAAAACACTTTAAGTGGCAAACATGTTCTGTCTTAAGCCCACTGACTTGAATATCTACAAGCTTGCAGTTTTGCCCAAAAGAATTTTATATAATTTCCTATTGAACCACCAACCCCCCCTAGTCGAAATTTTGTTTCTACAGAACCCATTTATGAAAGGAGGAATATCAATTATATATGATAAATTGTCTCAGTTATAATATGATGTTTCATTAGAGCATCTCAAAATGGCATGGGAAGAGGATCTCGGAGCAGAAATTGAAAACTTGCAATGGAAGGAAGCACAAGAACAAGTTCATTCTAGTTCTGTGTGTATAGACATGGTTTAATACAATTCAAGATTCTGCACCAACTCCACTTGTCTAAATTAAAGCTCTCTAAGAAGTTCCTTTCTTTAGACCCACTGTGTGATAGATGCAGTCAAACCCCGGCATCGCTCGGTCACATGTTTTGGAGTTGTCCTAAAATAATTAATTATTGGATTTCGGTTTTTCAATTAATATCAGAAGTGGTGGGAAAACAAATATACCCTGGGACTATTTTAGCTATATTTGGTGTCAGTGATGATGCAGAATTATCTAAAAATCACTGTACAGTGATTAGATTTACAACCCTTTTGGCACGTAGATTGATTTTACTGAATTGGAAACGAAAAGATCCTCCACGTTGCTCCACATTAATAAAAAATGTCATGTCTTGCCTGCAACTTGAGAAGCTAAGATTTGCCCTAAAAAATAAAATGAAGAATTTCCATGTAATATGGAATCCATTTATTGAGTACTTTAACAAGAGAGCAGTGAACCCTTGTAGAAACACCTCCAATTCCCCGCTTACTTAGTTTGTTTATTTTATTTCAGTTTTTTTCCTCTTCCCCCCCACTTTTACATGTAACATGATGTTACAAATTTGTTTAAAAAGAAAAAAATATATACATATGTAAGAGTTATAATTTGTACTGATGTAAAAAATACAATAAAGAAAAAAAAAGTAGTGATTTTGCGAAAACGTTTGAAAATATTTCAATGTGTGAATGGGGAGAATCACAAGTTCTTACCTCTAAAGGTACGCAGTGCACACATTTCCCCATGGCACCATGCCGGCACCTGAGAAACAATGACAGAGAATACTTGTAAACAGAAAATACTCTGCAGTCCTCATATTGCACCAAATTATTCACTAAGTTCCATAATGCAATAGCTTTAAAGGGGTGGTCCAGAGTGTATTTTTAAGGCTTGGTTGTGTTTATAAGATGCAAAGCAATTTGTACTCATGCTTCATTTGTAAAAATCACATTATTTTTTTCAGAGATCTTACTTTAATTCAATACTGCTACTCAGCTAACATGAAAACGACTGTCATATTTCCTAGTTCCCCCGAAAGCCCACCCTCAAAAGGCTCTGATTGGTCAGCTAACATAATGTGCTGTGATTCACGGATTGGATCCACGTCACCAGGAAGCATTACGTCCAGTCACGCCTCTACTAGCACTTGCTTTGCCTCTGCTGTGTAAATACTGTCAGTCATTGTGAGCCTGAATTAGACGGAAAATGGAGGACACAGCTGAACCTCATGCCTGCTCTCTAAAATAAAATCTGACAAGTGTCTTTCACATATATTCGGAATGAGCATGTGCAGATAATATGAAACAGTCACATATCTTTTGCGAGTTCATTATTTGAGATGTTTTCATTGATGTAGAATGCGGGGAAAGCGGCCGTATAGAGACACACTGCAGCACTGCTGAAGATTGTGGGTGTTTACAGCGATTTGACGGATAAATATGAATTTGTAGCTAAATTGTTAGTGGTGCCAAACAGCATTTCTCGTTGTTTACATCCTTGCTTACGTCCTCGCTACAACATACCATTAACGCTAGGAACTCTGCATGTAATAAATACTTACAGGTTGTGGCTTACAATCCACAGCTTTGTCTATTATGGTTGGAGCTGCTTCTTTGAGGAGTTTTTAGCCAAATCCAGCACTGAACTGGCAGAGATTCTAGAAGCTCTCCTTTGTCAAATGCTAGCGCTATATTATAGATATTTTAACAATTAATAATTATTAATAAAAATCTGGAACAAAAGTAAAATTAAACTGTAAGCACTTCTCTCTTTGTGCTGTGTCTTTTGGAAGCCCAAATACAGAAACAGAACGAGCTTTGTGGAAATAGCAGCGCTTGGACAGCATTTTAGCTTTCTTTGCTATAACATTGCAGCGCCTCTGGCCACGCCCCTTTGCTGCGGTGGGTGTGTGCACGTAACCTGAAGCGTTTGTGATCTCATTAACCCGGATGTGTTTTTTGTGGTCTCTAAACTTTGTTTGCTGTATGCTTTTTTAAGCTAACTCTGTAAAAGCCAATGTCTCCATTTGCATTGAACTTTAAGCCTATTAAATTTAAAGATTAAAATAAGTTTAAAATATGATATAGTAGTGGACCACACCTTTAAAATATGGAAGGAAAATAACTTATAAAAAAACCTGTCAAGACATGCAATAATTTTTTTTATAAATAAATAATCTGCAAGGCAGTGTAAAAAAGACAGGCCAACTCACAGCTGGGGGTCTCGGTTTCTGTAGATCTTTCCCTCCTGCTTGGACAGATACTGGTCAATATCATCCTCTGGGATCTGTGGTGCAGAGTGTGAGCGGGATAAAGAAGAAGAAGAGGAGGAGGACGAAGGGAAGGACGGGAAAGAGGAAGAGGTGTGAGGCTGTGCTGTGTCCATGTTCTCACTGGAGGGTCCAGCTGAAGATGGGTAAAGAAAGAGCATGTCGCCATGCCTAAAAGACAAGAGAGAAAGCGGTCAGTCACCTTTGCTTACATAAAACTGCTTTGCTCACAAATGCACAAACAAGTAAGCCAATCTCTCACAACAAGCACCCTTACTTGATTTTCAGCAGGCTGAGGGCTTTGTTTTGTGACAGGATCTCACCAGTCTTGTTCCGGTTCAGGTAAACTGAGAAGCCATTTGAGCTGAAGCCAAACTCTTTGGCAACCTGGCAAGAGGATTGCAAAGAATGTCAAAAACAAGAAGTTAACAAGTCTTTCATTGTTCTGCCTAAAATGGATAAAAAAAATATAACTGCAGCAGAGTATTCTCACTTCTGGTCTATTTTAGAAGACATATATTATACATATATAAAACTGAAGTCAAAATGATTAGCCCTCCTGTGAATTTTGTTTTCTTTTTCAAACATTTCCCAAATGATGTTTAACAGAGCAAGGGACCTTTTTTATTTATTTTTTTACAGTGCTTCCTATAATATTTTTTCTTCTGGAGAAAGTCTTATTTCAGCTAGAATAAAAGCAGTTTTTAATTTTTTTTAAACTATTAAGGTCAGTATTATTAGCCCCCTTGTTTTCAATTGTCTACAGAACAAAACATAGTTATACAATGACTAGCCTAATTACCCTACAGTAGTTAAGCCAATAAAATGTCACTTTAATCTGAATACTAGTATCTTGAAAAATATCTAGTAAAATATGATGTACTGTCATCATGGCAAAGATAAAAGAAATCAGTTATTAGAAATTAGTCATTTAAACTATTAAGTTTAGAAATGTTGAAATGATCATCTCTTCGCGGGCTAATAATTCACACTTCAACTGTATTAAGTCAGTTTATTAGTAAAGGTTACTAAACAGGGCTCGAAATTGCGACCGTTTTGGTCGCATATGCGCCCGAAATTTTATCTATGCGACCTCAAAATATATTTGGGAGCATTTGTGCATAAAATTGATGTCGTGTGACCGGTTTTCACAGCAAAATGTTCACCACATGCACGGAATTAGGAGGCATTCACGCATTAAGCATCTTTGCACCTAAAAACACCAAACGCAGCGCTCAGGAATGGTTTAAAAATGTTGACATGTCAACTTGCTGCAGTAAATAAAGCCTGCAATGCTAACCCCGCCTTCAAGCTCTTCTTATTGGCCCACTGCGCTAGAACAGTACGCAAATGGATTGGTTAATATCAGCTGTCAACCACTCAGTTCCGATGACAGAGAGCTATAGCCGCGTAAGGTCTGGATCCGAGAGAATGAAAACAACACTGGCAGATTTAGTTTTAGAAACCACCTAAAGTTACAATTAATGGCACATCTGATTAGTGATCATGTGCTGAATGTCAATCCAGCATTTACACTTTTCGAAGAGTGGATAAGAGACTTCCAATGTTTAAAGTCCGCTATGAAAATGACTAAAGCATTCACTGTAGAGCCTGTGGGACGGAGTTTTCAGGTAACAGTGTTTGCCACTGAATCTACACATTTTAAGCACAAAATGTTCTAACGTTATTTAATCCTTCATTTAATTGTCACGATGCTGTCAGTCGTGCGACTGACACCGCATTCACCATCGCTAAAGAGCATGCATTCACCGAGATGAAACTAATATTGCAGCTCATGAAAAGACCATTATTGCTATTAAGATGACGTATGCAAATAATAAGTTATATGTCAATATCATCTGTGCAATATCAGAGAGCTGTGAGAACAGCACAGTTATTACTGTTAACTCAGTTCTTCTCATTCACGTCAAGCAGTGACGGTTAATTTCGAGCCCTGCTAAAATAAGTAGAGTTTTAGAACTAAAGTAGACATTCTCAAAATCATCACTATTTTCTCCTGAATGATTCAGTTTTTAACAACAGATGGAGCTGTATGTTTAAAAACAGTCATACTCTGCTTGCATCCAATTCCTTATGAATACCACTTGAACCTAAAATATTCATTAATAAAGTTAGGAAAGGTTTAAAGGAACACAGATTTTTTTTGGAAATAGGCTCAGTTTTCAAGTCAAGAATGAACCATTACCATTTTTGAATCCATTCAGGCGATCTCTGGTTGTTGCTAGATGAGATATGGTTGCAGCCAGAAGTTAACGAGAATTATTTCTATTAATTTTTAAATGACCAATTAATTGTATAGAATTAATGTCTACCCCTACCCCAGCCCTCACCATGTTGTACAGTGTCACAACAATATGCTATGTTGATGTGCATATCCGCAGCTCTATCCTATCTAGACTTTGCAACTTTTAGCTTGGCTTAAATAATTTAATTGAATCACACAAATTATATTATAATGATTTAATAAGTGAATTACAACAGTGTTCAATGTGGGATGCGTTTACATTCTTGCATGACTTGCGCTCTTCCTCGATACAGAAATCGATTCTCGCCACAGCTCGATAAATAAGCAGCTAAAATGTGTTGCATAAGTCAAAATCACTTGCTCTTCGCGAGTTGCTAAAGTCATGCAGATGAAATTCAATTAACTTTAATAAAGTTATATTAATAGACGGCTTGAGAGGATTTTACTGTTGTTGCTTGCTTCATAACATCATGCGACAAAGCATATTTTTCCAATCCTCAGTGTCAGTACTTTATAAATAGATGGAGGCATTCATTGTCTGTCACAGATTTGTCATTCACGTTGTGCCACATCCAGTGACTTAAAAAAAATTATAATTTAATGTGTTGATTTTGTGCTCATGAAACAGAGCAAACATTTAATATAGCTGTACAAACCATTATAATTTCTTCAGGATTGTTTGATGAAAGTTTACAGCAGCATTTCTTTTGTATGACTATTTTTATTGTGACTTCTGATCAATGTAATGCATTAATGCTGTGACTTGATCAATGTAGTACATTATTGCTGAATAAAAATAACTTTAAATCTTATTATAATTTAAATAATATTATAATACGCTGCTAATATTATGTTCTTCATTAAAAGCATTTCTTTAACACACAACGTACGTCACAACTGTAACTAAACAGGCTGTTCACACTTCAAACCAGACATAACCCACTATCAGGTGGATGTTAAATCAATATAAAAGAGAACCATACTCTAAAGCAAGTGCAGTCTTATAAGCTTAAGAATCCATCATAGACTGATGAGTGTCTATTACACACACAAAAGCCCAGCAGAATTCCACTGTCAATGTTATGGATGCCCTATTAAAAATGCACTTTCGGTGTGCATTTATTTTAATCAGAAGATAAACAAGCACACATTTCTCACTCAGATCGTACAACTAGATATGTTAACATCTCTCTGTCTGTTTCCTGCTATTTAATGCTCAATTCAAAGAGTGGGACGGTCTCAATTGATCGGCTGGCTCACTCTCCTCCCTCATGCTGAGAGACATGAATCTTTAATGGCTCCTGCAGTGTCTACATCAGACAAACACAAACCCTCTGCCTGTCTCAAAACAGCCTGCAGAATCTTAAAACCTTCAACAGACCAAATCCTCTATGACTTGCATATTAATAAACTCCTGATCAGTATTCAAGCTATGAAAAGCTAAAGATAAGAGACAAGGTTGAGGTAACAAGATCTACAGTTTTATTATGAAATATAGAAATGTTTACACCAAGTATAATAGTGTCTACTTCCAATAGACAATGACAATTGGTTTATTATTAATATTATCATTATTATTATTATTATTAAAAGCATTATGCTGCTTTAAATCCTCAAGCTCTTTCAATTTAGACGTATTCTGAGTGGTTGTCAATGTCAAACAATGACAGAGGAAAAAATAATCCCGAAAGTAATTCTATTTTTTCTTTGCACCACTATTCGTACAGTTTTGGTGTTTGCTAGGGATGCTCCGATCAGGATTTTTGCAGCCAATACCGAGTACCGATTCCTTGTCATGGTGATCGGTCAATACAGAGTACCAATTCTCTTCTCTTTCAAGCTTTATATAACTTGGCCATTGCATAAGCACAATTACCCTTTAAGTATGAGATCTCGCCTTACCTAAGATAATAAATTAAGGATGTTGCATACATGTGATGGTCAGAAGCAACTTTACAAAAAGACTAATTCAAAAATGATAAAAAAAATGGTAAGAAAAATGACTAATAATGCAACTTAAAATCATTGCTCATGTGTTGTAGCGCTGCTGATGCATAACCCAGATGCATCTTCCTCTGCTTGTAAATTTGTGAACAAACACCTGCGATCGGTTCATGAGATCGGCCAGATCAACGACTGCCGATCAAGTCGTAAAATGTGATTATCGGCCAATACTGATCTTCAGCAGAACGATTGGAGCATCCCTAGTGTTTGCTATTAGTTTACATGAAAAACTATTTACTTTTTATATCATCATTGCAATTAAAATGCTTCATCAAAAGTATTTTTTTCTACCCTGATGCATTTTTTTTTCTCCTTTCTGAACTAATATACTGTGATTTCTATTTCTTTCTGGCTGTATTTTTATTTTAAATTATTTTCTTTGTACATGTATCATTTTCTCCCTTGTTTTTGGTATTTTAACATATAGAGAAAATATTATTTGGAAAAATATACATAAAAGTTATGATGAATTTGAAAATGTTGGTCAAATTCACAATAAGGTTACATCTGTTAACATTAGTTCACAACAATGAAATTAAAAACACTTCTAAAGCATTTATTAATCTCAAAAGTTATTTAAGTCAAAAGCTTTCTTGATCAATATATTAAAATGAATCATTTGCTTATAATTAGCTCATATATACGCATTAACTTAACAAATGAAACCTAATTATATTGTGTTATATAAGTGTTACATTATTTAGTTTAATATACCTGACCTAACATTTTTAGAATATTTTTTATTTATTTTTAAAGCTAAATTTAGTATCGCTATAAAGACATTTAGATGCCAAATTTAAACCTGAACTAAAATGCATGGACATTACATTTTATTTTTGGGGTATTTCGCTCACTTTTTTCATCATTTTGGCCCCAAACCCTGGTTCATTGCTGACTCTGCAGCAGGACACACTCTGCCCGTCCAGCTTTGCAGCACAGTGGAAATGCGTGTCACTGCGACCCACATCTTTGAGACTGCAGTGTATGGACAAACAGGTCTCCTTTTTCACAGCCGCTTCATTAATAAATCAACACTGAGCACTCAGCAAGAGTCCATACTGCCACTATTTAGTGACACACAGGAACTGATGCTGAGCTTTTTTTTTTTTTTTCACCCAGTGTTATTCTCAGCTTTTTATGGTCTGGTTATAATTGTCACTATTGCATAAGTGCTGTCTGTGGTGAATAGTAACAGCTAGTGTTATAGCTATATCGAAGGTTGAGCAAATAAACTTCCAAGTATAATCAGTAATCAATCTTTGTCTTCATAGATGATAAAAAAAAAGTTAAATAAAACATTTCTTGCACTAAACTTAATAATAATAATAATAATAATAATATTTCCTTACATTTATATAACGCTTTTTCTGGAAGCCCTTTACACATCGGAGAGAATCTCCTCATCCACCACCAATGTGCAGCATCCACCTGGATGACGCAACGGCAGCCATATTGCGCTGGACTGCACAACACACACCAGCTGATTGGTGTGGAGGAGACGAAGATGAAGCCATTTATGATATGGGGATGGTTAGGAGGCCATGATGGACAGAGGCCAGTGGGCAAATTTGGCTACACCCCTACTCTTTTTCGAAGGACATCCTGGGATTTTTAACAACCACAGAGACTTAGGACCTTGGTTTAATGGCTCATCCGAAAGACGGCGCTCGCTGACAGTCTAGAGCAGGGGTGCTCAATCCTGTTCCTGGAGATCTACCTTCCTGCACAGTTCAGCTCCAACCCTGATCAAACACACCTGAACCAATTAATTAGGACCTGAACAGCACTTGATAATTACAGGCAGGTGTGTTTGATATGGGTTGCAACAGAAATCTGCAGGAAGGTAGATCTCCAGGAACAGGATTGAGCACCCCTGGTCTAGAGTCCCCTTCACTATATTGGAGTGTTAGGACCCATACAAACAGCAGGTTGAGTGCCCCCTGCTGGCCTTACTAACACTTACAGCAACCTAGCATTTCCATGTGGTCTCCCATCCAGGTACTGACCAGGCACAGCCCTGCTTAGATTCAGTGGGCGACCATGTGAGAGTTGCAGAGAGCTAGCTGCCGACACTTAATGTGCTTGTCTATAAAGGCTACTTGATTAAGGCAATATTCCATGTTTTGAACACATATATTATATAAACACATAATCACGTTTGGGGTCTGTAAGATTTTCAAACTAGATGGCTGCATTTATTTCATACAGTAGAAACAATAATGTTGTGAAATATTATTACAATTTAAAGAAAAAAAGTAAAATAGTTATATATATATATATAAAAAAAAAAAACCTTTTTAGGCTATAATTTGCTTTTCTTCCTGTCATAGACATAGTCTTGTGTAATAGTCTCATATATATATATATATATATATATATATATATATATATATATATATATATATATATATATATATATATATATATATATATATATATATGTTATTTGTTATATACTTTATGTCTTTGTGATTAAATCTCTCTCTCTCTCTCTCTCTCTCTCTCTCTCTCTCTCCTCTCTCTCTCTCTCTCTCTCTCTCTCTCTCTTCTCTCTCTCTCTCTCTCTCTCTCTCTCTCTCTCTCTCTCTCTATATATATATATATATATATATATATATATATATATATATATATATATATATATATATATATATAACTAATCTATATTTTAAAAATGTATTTATTTGTATTATTATTATTTAAATCTATTATTTATTTATCCAATTACTGTTAAACGACTATATGCCCACTTTCATTTTTTTTTTGTTTTAAACAAAAAATAGCAACAGAATCTAATATTCATGGGATTGTAGTGTAATGATCCTTTAGAAATCACTCTAATATGCCAATTTGTGCCATTTAATGTCAATTATTTATCGATATACAGGATACAAAAAGATTACCACAGTTTTCAGTTTGATGTGAACATCTATAAACTTGTTTTCTACTGGGAAAAAAACTCAGTTAAGTACTCTTCACATTGATTCATTGATTAATTACCCAAGGTTCCATCATGTTTCTTTGATTAAATACAGATTTTCAAAGTTGTGGTATTCTTTCTGAATCACCCTGTATTATGATTAATGTTAAAAAAGCTAAACCGATTAATAGTATGACGTAAAAAATGTGACTGATTTAAAAAAATTAAATAAAAAATAATTATAATTGTATATATATATATATATATATATATATATATATATATATATATATATATATATATATATAAGGGGAAGTATATAGAGTGAGAGAGAAGAGAGAGAGGGGATCCTACGAAGTGGCTTTAAATGAGATAAGTGAGCTTTTGTGTTTGTTGCATAGAAATTTGAAAATGAAAAAATTAAATAATTATGATAATAAAAAAAATAATAAAAAAATAAATAATAATAATAATAAATCACTTTTTGTACCTTCTTGAGGAAAGCTGCAGCTGTCTCATGCTTAGTAGAGCTGATTTTTTTCATTCCGTCTGGGGACTGAATACGGACGATCTGTCAGTAAATAAACAAAAGGAAGAGAAGTTTCTGGTTACTGCAACAGCTTGCTGTTCGATCCAATAATCACCAACACATTATTGCAGAATTACTGATGCATAACAAATTACTTTAAAGAAAACACTATTAGAAGAATGTAATTAATGACATGACTATGATAACTGAATGTCAATGAGCACAAAACAATCCAAGGTGAATAAGAAAAAAACAATAAGGTAAAGTTGGTTTTATATATTTGCACATGTGTTCATTTTTGAACAGTGATAACTTGTAACATGATCTCTATATTGTTTATTATGCTACTTTGAATATTCAATGTTGCAAATATGACTAAAACAACATTAGCTCTATTTAATTGACAAAGAAAAATGTTGTACTTTGATAGTCATTGGCTGTTAATATGATTTACCATTTAGAATTTGCAAAGAATACTTTTCTGAAATTATATTACTAGGGAGAAAGTCCAAATGTGCGAAAATAAAACCCACTTTACCTCAATAAAAAACAAGTGGTTGGAGGGCAAACGTTTGACATTTGACACTCAATAAACAAGCACAGAAGTCTCTGCATACCACACGACTGGCATCATTCTGAATGACATACTGTATTATACTCGCGATCTCAGTGCTTTCTCTTCATACAAAACCAAAACAACAGATCAAGAGCTATTCAGGACACTTTAATAAGTTTCTCAGTGTCAATTCAATTCCCTGATAAAAGACTGCGAGAAGCTTTAAACAATCCTATTACTTTATACTTTGAAGATGTCAGCTGGGGTGTTTTGAAACTATTAGATGAGATGAGTTTGCACATTCATACTTTAATAAGCAGTTGAGATGAACTTACACTGACACATCCTAATTACATCAGACTATGCCAAGCCGAATAAAGTCAACTTCAGAAGAAATTATACACCTTAGCAAAAAAAGCATACTCTAAACGAGAGCAATACGCGGCGAACACATACATGGGCGTAGTTTTTAGAGTTTGAATCGTTTCTAGATGATTCTGGTTGAGTCTGATCATTAGCATAATGCTAACAATTCTGCTGCCTCATCACTGGATGACAGACTTCAGTCAAACTGTCCACATACACAAGCAGACTGTCACTTACTATGCTTTCTGCCATGTTGATGGGATGAACCTTCCCTTCTGGTGCCGCTGAAATGAGAGCTGACTTATTTTAATATCGCTGTTTATCTGATCTGCTCGGGTCTATGCAGCGATGCCAAACTCACAGAGCCGGTGCTACATCTATATGCGTCCGGGCTATGACGGGATCCTGATTAAAGCCACCGGAGAGAAACAAGATTAATGTTGTGTTCCAGCATATGGTTATTTATTTTAATAAACGGTGAGAATTGTGTAATTTTTTTATATAACGTATTACACTTTTATTCTTGAGCAATAAGGAATGATAATCATTCAGTTTTACAGAAGACACGGAATAAAATATCACTGAGTAACAAAAGTTTATATAGGTCTACCACAGTGGTGTAAAGTAACAAATTACAAGTAGGCTACTCTAATTACTGTAACTGAGTAGTTTTTCTCAGAAATTGTAATTTGCTAAGTAGGGGAGAACGGGGTAATGTGAGACATTGGGTAATGTGAGACACCCCCTGTATCTAGGCAACGGATTTTATATATCACTCTATAACAATTTGTTTTAAAGCCCCTTCCATTTCCCCTCTACCATGAAGAACAGGAATTCCTGCTGCTGTGGAAAGCATGTTTTTTTCACAAAAATATGTTTTTTGCATGTAAAAGTAATTTTTTTTGCCGTCAACTTAATCAACTGTTGTGCCAAAGCAAATTGATTCAAGTAGACAAACTTATATCATACATGTTGATGAAATATCAACAAATAAAACCATGTGATGATGCTAGCTGAAGATTAGCCTGAATTGCTAAAAAAGAAAATTTTTTCTAAAATGTGGCAGCGGGGTAAAGTGAGACAAATGCTCTGGGGTAAAGTGAGACATAAGGCACAAGGTAAATTTAGTCTACCAGACTGTAGGACTTGTGAATGAGGCCTTCATATCAACAGTGACACCATGCAACATCACTTCTGGATTTAGGTCCACTGGAATTTTTCCATATAACCGTGAAATTTTCCCTGATAAAGCATTTGCACTATTCATGGTGTCAGACTGGCCAAATCCTGAGCTCCAGCCTGCCACTACAGAAGATTTGGATGGTCCACCCCCTGCAGATGATCCACCTGCAGACAGTTCACTCACTGATGCTAATCCTTTCATTGAGCATATAGTCTACATGGATGTCCCATGTGTTTCCAGCCAACCTGGATATGTGTTTCTTCATGAAATGCTACCATTCTTAAATGTCGTCCCGGAACACAATCCAAATGAAACCGCGTGACGACAGCCATCCTAACTGATACAGCTGAGAAGCAGACAATTGAAAAGGCCTATAAAGAAAGACAAAAAAAACTAGCAGGGAAAAAGCTAAATAATAGCAAATAAAAGGAAAAATTGAAAAAAGAAAGCAACCCTAAATGAAATCATAGTTAGCAGCTCTGAGAAAAGTGATGTCCCTGAATCAGTTGATAATGTGTCTGATGAAGAGAGCTCTAAGGATGAGAGTAGTGGTCCAAGAAACACAGATCTGTCTGTGGGAGACTTTGTCATAGTTAACTTTGCAACAAAAAACACAAGCATTCATTACACTGGCATGGTTAAGAAAGTTGAGGATGACTAGATACACACGTCATGATTTTGCCAAATATTCTGTGATCCTGGATTAACATCTATGTTTATCCTGGAACATCATTTTTGTTGGAAAATGTAATCCAGACCTATTTCCTACCCCTAAACCCAACCATAACTGTAAATTACTCCCAAAATCAGAGAGGAATAATAGCTGGATAACAATCATGTGGAAGTGTGTAAACCTAACCATAAGCCTAAACTGAACATAAACTGTAAACGTATCCTTTAATTCTGATTGGCATGTTGTTCAAAGATCAATATATACTGTATAGATGTTAATCCAGGAACATGTGGGTGAAATTAGGTTGGTGACGAGACAAAAAGAGTGGTAGTTGTAGAGTATGACAGTAGGCTGATATTCTAATCCAGGTGGGTCTAGTCCTGTGTTCTGAGTCCCAAGCTGTTCTATCTGGTTCTGATTGTCCTTTTCTCTGACCCCCATACACTATAGCTGGCTCTAAGGGTCCTGTGTTCTGACCCCCGGATTGTGTTCTAATCTAACTGGTTCTATCTGTCATTAGAATGTAAATTCAAATAGTTTGGATTAGATTGTTGTATTTGATTTTGTTCAGAGTTACTTTCAAGTGTTTAGAAAAACAAATGTGCTTAATTGACCAATCCCTAATCCATAAGTGACTACTCCGACATTAATTCTAAAATGTGTGGTTGTCAAGCTAGCTGTCAGGATTCAGACTCTTACTACATGCGTTGTTATTGTAGTTTTAAAATGAAAAAAAGTAAGTGGATAAGTTTACCCCCGGCTGGTTCACTTTACCCTTCTGATTTCTCTGGTCTGTCTCAGTTTACCCCATAGCTGGGGTAAAGTGAGACACAAGACAACTTTTTTTTAAACAATCATATTTTCACTTTCCTTTATCCTAAATACAGTCGGATTATTTATATTGCTAGAAAACATTCTGAATTAATGAGAAATGTGTAAATTTTACTGATATATTATTCTAGCTCATTTAGAGGGGAGCAAATGTAAAAAGTGTCTCACTTTACCCCACTCTCCCCTACTTTTAAAAATGTGTATTTTTACTTTCCCTTGAATACATTTTTAGTGCAGTATTGGTACTTTTACTTCACTATTTTCCTTCAACCTGCAGTCACTACTTTATTTCTTTCTTGTCTATGGTGATTGGCTAAAGTAGGAAAATCAGTCCTGCGATTCCAGTCCAATCAAAATTGCACATAGAAAGCAAATCACATCATACTGAACAACCTCAAGACATGGGCAATTTATAAATGCAGCAAACCTTTTGGAACCTACTGAAAAAAAACAGCTTAAACCAGCCTAGGCTGGTTGGCTGGTTTTAGCTGGTCAACTAGGCTGGTTTTAGAGGGGTTTCCAGCCATTTCCAGCCTGGTCTTAGCTGGTCAGGCTGGGAGATGACCAGCTAAGACCAGCTTAACCAGCCCAGCCAGGCTGGGAGCCCAGCCAAAACCAGCTATGTCCAGCTTAAACCAGGCTGGTCAAGCTGGTTTTAGCTGGTCATTTTCCAGCCTGACCAGCTAAGACCAGGCTGGAAATGGCTGGAAACCAGCCTGGAAGTGGCCAAAACCCCTCTAAAACCAGGCTGGTCAACCAGCTAAAACCAGCCAACCAGCTAAGGCTGGTTTAAGCTGTTTTTTTCAGCAGGGAAGCATTAAAAATTTCCAAGAAGATGTCTAAAATCTTTACACACAATGACCCAGAAACATTTTTTATAGACTGCATGTCGACTAATGAGAAAATGAAGGATGTCGACTGTATGATCATCAAACAGCCTTAAACAATCACTAAATGGAACAAATGAAGAATGGAAGGAAGGGCTGAATAAAGAAAGGACAAAACAAGGAATGGAAGGAAAGACCGAACTAATGAAGGAAGGACCGAAATAATGAAGGAAGGACCAAATGAATGAAGGAAAGATTCAAGGAAAGACTGAACAAACCAAGGAAGGAACGAATAAATGAATGAACAAAGGACCTAATGAAGGAAGGAACAAAAATATGAACAAACGAATGGAGGAACTAAAGAAGGACCAAATGAATGAAGGAAGGATTCAAGGAAGGACTGAACAAACTAAGGAAGGAACAAATTAATCAAAGAATGAATGAATGAACAAAGGACCTAATGAATGAAGGAACAAAAATATGAACGAATGAATGAATGAGCGAGAGGAACGAAGGAGGAAACAAATGAATGAAGAAAGGAACAAACAAACAAACAATGGAAAGAAGGCTGGAAGGAACAAACGAAAATAGGAAGATCACTAAAATGCACTACAGAATGTTACGTTTACACATCCCTGCACAAACTGCATGTAAACGCATCAACTTTTCACAGTGTAATACTCACTGCTCTTGAGTACTTTTTTTAAAGGGCTACTTTTTACTCATACTTTGAGTAATATTTACAACAAATACTTTTGCTCTACTTGCTCTACATTTTTGGGCAAGTATGGTACTTTTACTTAGGTATGATTTTTCAGTACTCTTTCCACCACTGGTTTACCATAAAATCTTGTCTGAAAAATTTAGAACAAGAATCATATTAAAATACTCTATTTTAGGATCACCGTAAAGATCCAAAATGCTAATTACTGGTCGTTATTATTTTTTGTTACACTACCTTAAGTTGTCTGTGATTGATTTTGCTTAAATGTATAAAGTTATGGAGCTATATATTCACTCATATTTACATTGTTTTTCACAAAGCATATTTAAAACATCCCACAAGACACGTACTTGCATTTAATGTTTTTTACACTTCATTTGATGCGCTCATCAAAATGAGACGTCTTTGACCCATGCATTTTTAAGCTTTCATTAATATGATATAAATATGAAGAATATATATGTTACAGTTTAACCTGTTTGTTGTTTCTTTATTTGAATATTTTTAGTAGAATTGACCATAAATACCTTAGATAGACTTTATACTCTTAATATTTAAAATGTATATTGGCAATTTAATGTACAATATTGTAATAGACACAATGTTTTACAAGACAACTAATTCATTCATTTTCTTTTCGGCTTAGTCCCTTTATTAATCTGGGGTCACCACAGCGGAATGAGCCGCCAACTTATCCAGCACATGTTTTAAGCAGCGGATGCCCTTCCAGCTGCAAGCCATCACTGGGAAACATCCATGCACACTCATCCACACACATACACTACGGCCAATTTAGCCTACCCAATTCACCTATAGCGCATGTCTTCGGACTTGTGGGGAAACCCGAATGACAGCTAATACTAGAGAATACAGTAAAACAACAATCAGAACTATTTCAGCACTTTTCTGCAATTGCAAGGGCATTTGACACTGCTGCAATATTTTATACAAGTATAAATCAAACTTTACAATACATTTTTTATTATATTAATGTATTTACTAACATAAACTAAAACTTGCAGAGCATTTATTAAACATAATTCAATATTTACTGATGCATTATTAGGGCGGCACAGTGGCTCAGTGGTCAGCACTTTCACCTCACACAAGAAGATTGCTGGTTCCAGTCCCAGCTGGACCTGTTGGCATTTCTGTGTGGAGTTTGCATGTTCTCCTCATGTTAGCGTGGGTTTCCTCCGGGTGCTCCGGGTTTCCCCCAAAGTCCAAAGACATGCAGTGAATTGGATAAACTAATTTGGCCGTAGTGTATGAGTGCGTGCATGAATGGGTGATTCCCAGTACTGGGTTGCAGCTGGAAGGGCATCCGCTGTGTAAAACATATGCTGCAATAGTTGGAGGTTCATTCCGTTTTGGCAATCCCTGATAAATAAGGGACTAAGCCGAAGGAAAATGAATGAATGCATTATTAAAATCCAATTTCATGTTTGTGAACATTATAAACACACTGTGAGTTAACATGAACTAACAGTAAACAACTTTATGTTCATTAATATGAACAAAGGTTAATAAATGTAATAAATCTATTGTTCATTTTTATTATAAAAATTATTGTTCATGTTAGTTAATACATGAACTAAAGGAACCTTATTGGAAAGTGTTATCCAAGTATACAGTAGTCAATATTTGAAGTGGATCAAAAAAGACAAGAATGGGTGTTGATCAATAGTTTAAGATAACTTTCCCAATTTCTTTTTATTAGATTTTAACATGTACATACACATTTCAATGTTTCAAATATAACATAAACCAACAAACAAAACAAAAGGCTTCTCAGTATTTTACATCAAAATAAAATATCACCTCTTTAACTAATCATCTAGTAAAACATTTCCAAATCCACCACCTTTTAAAAATAACATAAAAGCTCCCCAAACTCTGTCAAAATGTGTGTAATTATTTCTTAATATATAAGTTATTTTTTCCATTGACATGTTTGTTACCATCTCTGTCAGCCAACATCCTATATTTGGTGCACATATACTTTTCCAATTTAAAGAGATAACAGTTTCGCTTGCAGAATACATATATTCATAAATATATGCTCCGTCTTTTTCATTTTGATCTCCTTGGGATATAAATGAAATAAAAAAAATTAAAGGAGACATTGGTATATTAACCTCAAGAATCTTTTCTATAATTTCTTTCACACCTTTCCAAAATTTCTGTATACCTTTACATTCCCATATAAAGTGATACAACGTTCCTTTAAGGTCCCTGCATCTCAAGTAAGTATCTGGAATATTTTCATTATATTTATGCAATAAAACTGGAGTTATATAAATCCTCATCAACCACTTATATTGTAACAGTTTCAGACGTGTGTTCATTGTTAGTGATTGAGCTTCCTCGCATGTCTTCATCCAGTCCTCTGTAGAAATATCCTCCTTAAGATCTAATCTCCAAGGTTTAAGATAACTTTAATTAAAGAATTTGATCCACCTCAAATGTTGACTACTAGATTTTTTTTTTCCACAGGTGGAAGTATACTATTTATAAAAATTATTAAAAATAAACTATACTTTATTTATTTGACTTGCATGAATCTTACAATAATATCAGATTCATAAAAAACAAGCAAATACTTTTTTCTCTTTTTTTTCAAGCTTTATTTTGATCTCATCCTGTAGAGAGAAAACATCACTTCAGTCACTGCTGTTGTCAACCCAAACATGCTCTTAAAAAAGCACGAATATTCAATCTAAAATCAATATATGCACAATATAGGCCAGACAGCACAGAAAAAACTTCAGAATTCACAAGGACACACAATGCTATAACATTATGTTAATTTTTGCACAGACCCTTGATACATATTCCTTCTTGTTCAAACCACTTCTGACCCCTCTGACCACAAGCTACTCAGGTTTTACTTTAGATGCATCACCTGAAACCATGCGGAGATGACTGTACAAGAAATGGGCTTTTTACACTACAGAAGATTTAATGAAATCCAACACAAACAATGGATGACAAAGGAACGAATGACCATAAAGTGGGGAAGAAAGTGCATGCAACAAACACAAACAGAAATAAACACTAGAGTGAAATAAAATAGAGTTGTCTAGAAAATCAGATGCAGGGACATTTTAATGCAGCTACATGATCAAATGATAATGAATAATATAAAACAATGAAATGTACAAATGGAAATATATGATAGTGCAACTAAAATGGGATGATGATGAAGAAAAATATGATGATGAGGATAAAAAAACTAGCACAAAATGATAACGGATGAAAGAAACACAAGACACGACAGCCCAATACTGACTCTATGACAGTCACCTGAGAGACTTTCTGAAACCGAAAATACAGCCAAAAATGATTTCTAATGATGCGACTGTGTGTGCCACTTCATAAAGGGGTTGCAAATCACAAAACAACTCTTCCTGATGGCATTTGTGCAACTTAAAAACAATATATAAAAGGAAAACGCAAACTTTAACAACTGCATTGATCACCCAATTGGGAAAAGTTTAAGTTTAATTTAGCGTCGGCCAGCAGGGTGTTTCATCTCTACAGGACTTTGATCTTTTCTTAAACTCGGTGAAGATAGACGGACGAGGCACCGAGGCACGTGAAATGAGAAGCCAGGCATTTCACGGGCACATCTCGTGTTTTTAGTACTCACTTCGAGGCTGTCTTGCTTGCGTAAGTTTCATTTTTCGGGAAGAAAAGAGTAGAAAAGAAAAGAGCAGCAGTTTTTCTAGGCAAACAGATCGCGGTCTGATGGGATCGTATACATCTTTCTCTTCTACAGTTTGAGCAGAACGTGTTCTTGAACTGCAAGAAAGAAAAGAAACCTGAGGGACGGATAGTCAGGTAGTATTTTTTTTTCTTCTTTGTAACCATTTTTCCATTTTTATACAATAAACGTTGCTGTTTTTGTGTTATAAAAGTCGAAATGATCCACTTGGAGCCGATGGAGGATGTGGCAGAATGGGGTCTAAATTGCACAAAGGATGACGGGCTCAGATGATGCCGTACTGAGCCAATTCGTGAAGCTCCAGATGGTTGAAGGCCTCCCATGGGCAGATGACGGTGATGTCTGGAGGTAGAAACACAGCGATATGAGTTCATCTGTCATTCGAAGGGTTAATGTAAGCTGATTGAAGGCTAGTTAGTGTTTAATCATGTCATTGATGATTCTCAGTATGAGAGACTTGACTGACACAAAGGCACTAATCATGTAGACAAGGGTGGCTTAGCATAGATGTGATTCATAATGGCAAAAACACGTGAGGTGAAATGCAGATTAGACTTACCAGTGCCTAAACCTTCCATGCCAGGGATGTCATCTCCGAACCTGTTAAATGAAATGAAATAAATATGCAATGAAATAAAATTATTATACAATGACATGAGGGAAAAAAATAAAATAAGTATAAATAAATAAAATTCAATATCAAATAAAATTAAATGCATTACAAATTAAAAGAAATATAATTTGTTTTAAGATGAAAAATATAATATGAAATAAATATAAAATGAAATATATAATTTAATTATATATACAGTTGAAGTCGGAATTATTAAACCCTCTTTGATTTTTTTTTCTAAATTATGCTTAACAGAGCAAGGAAATTTTCACAGTATCTCTGATAATATTTTTTCTTCTAGAGAAAGTCTTATTTGTTTTATTTCAGCTAGAATAAAAGCAGTTTTTTTATTTTTTAAAAAACATTTTAAGGTCAAAATTATTAGCCCCTTTAAGCTTTATTTTTTTTCAATAGTCTACAGAACAAACCATCATTATACAATAAATTGCCTAATTACCCTAACCTGCCTAGTTAACCTAATTAACCTAGTTAAGCCTTTAAATGTCACTTTAAGCTGTATAGAAGTGTCTTGAAAAATATCTAGTCAAATATTATTTACTGTCATCATGGCAAAGATAAAATAAATCAGTTATTAGAAATGAGTTATTAAAACTATTATTTTTAGAAATATGTTGAAAAAATCTGCTCTTCGTTAAACAGAAATTGGGGGAAAAAATACACAGGGGGCTAATAATTCAGGGGGGCTAATAATTCTGACCTCAACTGTATATACAATATGGAAAAATTTATTTAAATCAATATAAAATAAAATGACAATTTATTAAATTAAATATTAAATAGTAATAATTAGATGCATAATTTTTTTTCTATAATATTCTGAAAATAGATTATATATATTTTTAGAGTGTAATATTGCAGAATAACAAGATGTATCATTCTCATTGCTTTATTATTATTTTAGTATACAAAAAAAGTGACAAAAACATTTTACTCCATGTCTCTTACCCTTGGATACCCTTCTTTGGGGGCTTGCTCTTGAACTGGCGGGTTTGCCTCTGCTTGAATTTGGGGGGCCCTTTGCGTGGTGTTGCGGGACCACCGGTGACTCGGGTGGCCGATTTGATCTCTGGTTTGGGAGGCTCGAGATTCATGGTTGTTGGTCACTTCTTTTTGGATTCGCTACCCGTGATGTAGAGCTGAGGTGAATACAGCAAAAAGACTGAACTGAGTTTATATACCCCAAAAGACGGATAGACTTTTCTACAAAATGTATTTTTTTGATTAATTCTGGAAAATAATGTATTGAAAAGACCTTTTCTAACACATAAATATACGGTAAAAGTCTTTAAATTCAAAATAACAATTCTGTCATCATTTACGTTTGAGTTTTTGCTGAACACAAAAGAAGATATTTTGAAAAATGTTGGAAAGCAGTAACCATTATCTACCATTCTATATATATATATATATATATATTGTATTATTTTTAGTGCTGGGCCAAAATTTATTGTGATGAATCAAATATCATTAATAAACTTTTTTTTTCCGGGGTCGCCACAGCAGAATGAACCGCCAACTTATCCGGCACATGTTTTACGCAGCGGATGCCCTTCCAGCCGCAACCCAACACTGGGAAAAGATATTTAAATTTCTATATTATTTGTACCATAAACATATATATTTTATATATAAATAAACATTTTGTCAAATATATGCATGCATGTGTGTATTTATATTTACATAATAAATATACACAGTACACACACTTAAATTACTTTTATTTTGGATCCGATAAATCGCAATTAATTTTTGCCCAACACTAATTATTATTATTATTATTATTATATTTTTTTTCCAACATTCTTCAAAATATCTTCTTTTGTGTTCAACAGAATTAAGAAGCTCACAAAATTAACATAAAACTCATAAAAGTAAAATGGTGAAAAGTGGTGAGTAAATTTAATTGAACTTTCTAGTATTTGACAAGGTCATCTATTGAACATCTATGGTCGCCACTTCATCAATAATCTTCTTACTGATGAGTAACACACAAATCCAAATACACATTGGGCTGTAATTGAATGTCCAGCATGGCCCGTGCTCAGGGAGTGTCTGATGGGTAGGGTGACCCATTTAGGGTAATCCAGAGCGTGGATTAATAAATGTCCCCCATCCCAATATTGGCAATATGCACTTGGGTTAATCTTATTAGAGCAGGGATAACAGCAAACATGCTGAGTGAACAGAAACAATGAGAGTCAAAATATGACCTTCAGGTTTATTCCATTAAGACTAAAGGGAACTGAAGCCGTAGGGTTACTGTGGCATAGACATCTGTTGTTTCATCCTTTCTTTGTAAATAAGATAATATTGATTTTTGATCAAATCATGCTTATATACTACTACTACTACTACTAATAATAATAATAATAATAATAATAATAATAACAATATTAATAATAGGGGTAACGGTTTGTAAATATATTTAGCAAAAATGTATGAATAAATTTTTTTAAATAATAAATTATAATAATAAATCTGTTTAATTCATAGGATTTGGATATAATAAATTTTTAATAATAATAAAAAAAATAATAATAGGGATAACTGTTTGTAAAAATATTTAGCAAAAATTAATAAATTATTAAGTTTTTAATAATAATAACAATAACAACAACAACAATAATAATAATAATAATAATAATAAAATAGTGGTTCATTCCACTGTGGTGACCCCTGATAAAGCAGGGAATAAGAAGAAAAGTAAGCGAATATTAATAATTTTGTGTGTGTATGTGTGTGTGTGTGTGTGTGTGTGTGTGGTGTGAGTGTGTGTGTGTGTGTGTGTGTGTGTGTGTGTGTGTGTGTGTGTGTGTGTGTGTGTGTGTGTGTGTGCGTGTGCGTGTGTATGTATGATAAAATAGTAGGTATTTACAAAAGTACACATAAAAATGTATGCACATTTAACAATAAAAATTATAAATGCTAAAAATAAATATTAATTGTATATGATTTATAATACTAACAACAATACTAATGGTACTACTGCTAATAATAATAATAATATTAATAATAACAATAATAATTAGCATATTGTTTATTTACACATTGAATTGAATCGCATTTGAAATCATTATAAATGTTAAAGATACATTTTTTGGAAATTATTTATTTTAACAACTTTAATAAGGGGGCATTAGTTTGATACATATTGATACATATAACAGAAAATTAAAGATATGTAAAGATAAATAATGATTAAATATGATTTGAAAAAAATGTAAATAAACATTTAAAATAAACACTATTTGATTTCATGAGATATCTTTTGCCATTATGTGGACAAATATTTTCACATAATAACCATAAAAATGTCTCATACAACTTTGTATATGTATATTTTATTCAATTGTCTAGAATTAATAAATAATCATACAATAATTATATAAACAATATTCAATATAGCATATTGTTTTCCTCATTAAATAAACAGCTATAAAAGAAATGGAATGGAGAGCAGTCAGCTAATCATCATCATCATCATTATCAAAAAATAAATCCCCAGTTTTATTATAATTTTACAACCATTATTTCAGCATTTGCACATTATTTCCCCCAAGAGTGTTATTTGAGCTGAAATGTTGTACTCACAGGTTTGTTGGTTGTCTGGGTGCAGTTGTAGATGTCACCGCTGGGCTTTCTTTAGGAGCGGAGCGATGCTTTCAGCTCTTTTATAGTCTCGGCTCCTTCAGAAGATTAGGAAAGGGACGGCTCTCGCCCCTGATCCTCCACTGTAGGGAAACACACACAAGTCTGTGTATTTGTGTAATTCTCTGTTATTATTATCATTATTTTAATAAAAATAAGAAAAAACAAATGAATATTACGTTTACAGTATTTGGATACATAAATATCTGGATATAATTGCATTTTGGAATTGATTGGTCTATTTTAGCTCAACAAAATAGTATGGAAAAGTTAACAACAACAACAACAACAACAACAACAACAACAACAACAACAACAACAAAGAAAAGAGTATGTAATGTTCAATGAGGTGTTTAAAAAAATTACAAATCAAAAATTTATTTCATCTGTTTGTTTTAGATTTTTTTATAGACACACAATAGAATCTTACAATAGAATTGCAATCTCTCTCTCTCTCTCTCTCTCTCTCTCTATATATATATATATATATATATATATATATATATACAGTTGAAGTCATAATTATTAGCCCCCTTTTGAATTTTTTTTTCTTTTTTAAATATTTCCCAAATGATGTTTTCACAGTATGTCTTATAATGTTTTTTCTTCTGGAGAAAGTCTTATTTGTTTTATTTCGGCTAGAATAAAAGCAGTTCTTAATTTTTTAAAAACCATTTTAACGACAAAATTATTAGCCCCTATAAGCAATTTTTTTTTCGATAGTTTACAGAACAAACCATCTTTATACAATAACTTGCCTAATTACCCTAACCTGCCTAGTTAACCTAATTAACCTAGTTAAGCCTTTAAATGTCACTTTAAGCTGTATAGAAGTGTCTTGAAAAATATCTAGTCAAATATTATTTACTGTCATCATGGCAAAGATAAAATAAATCAGTTATTAGAAATGAGTTATTTAAACTATTATGGTTAGAAATGTGTTGAGAAAATCTTCTTTCTGTTAAACAGAAATTGGGGAAAAAATCAACAGGGGTGCTAATAATTCAGGGGGGCTAATAATTCTGACTTCAACTGTACGTATATATATATATATATATATATTTACAAATAATTAATTAATTCATAACGAATTAATTATTTGAAGCCTACCGTTTCAACTACCTGACCTGCATGGTCTTTGTTTTACCCATAACCAAATCATAAATAAATAAAGATAAGTTACAGTACACACAAATTAACACAAATTAACTCAGTTGGACTCTGGCATGTATAGGCAGAGTGATCTGTGTCGTTATAATGGCGTCAACAAACTTGGTTGGTAAAAAAGGTGCACAACCAACAGGACCAACCAACAGTATCTGAGGTTTTCACTAAAAGTACCAAGTACAAGCGTGAAAGCGAAAGATTGAAGCAGTGTACTGATGCTGTGACACTAGATTCAAAAGACCAAAGAGTCGTTATATAGAAACAAGAATAATTAAATATCACGTTTAACAACTATAGTGAGACGCGATCCAGCGCGATAAACTGTCTGGCGTGCACTGCTCTCTGGGGTTTTATGCTCAAAGCACCTGCTGACTTCCTGAAGCTCAGACGAGTGCATGACAGTGTCTATGTCTGTGTGTGTGGTCACGTGATATGCGTTTTCAGCAGTATAGTGGACGGAGGGCTTTTTTAGTGTGGATCGTTTTCCTTCTAAAATGGCATTTTAAAACTAAGATGTATTAGTGTAAAATTAGTGTAGCCTAAGTGTGTATTTTTCGCGAGCGGGTTTGCGACGGGGGCGGGGCTCAGGAACCCTAATATATATATATATATATATATATATATATCATTATAATGTACATTAACATTTAAATAACTGTTTATAACAATAAAACATAAACAGTTATACATTGCAATATAACTGTTTATAACCATTTTAGATGCTCATGTCATATAGCTAATTTTGCAATATTCAGAAATTATATTTGAAATACTATTAAACATTTTTGAATACGTATGATCACCGATTCACACTCTAAAATAATGATGTTTGTTGTTTGTTTAAACTACTTATTTAAAATGAGATGAAACAACACAATTGTTTCATTTTTTGGGGGGAGCAACTTAATTGTTTCATGTTCAATCCATTTAAATTTGCAAAAACTTAAATCGACTGTGTGGAAGTCAGCGTTTTTTACAGTGCACTTATAATAAAAAAGTTAACAAAAACATTATTTAATAACTGATTTGCTCATTTCAGAACATTATCATAAATTAAAAACTATTTATTATTTTAAGGTTAATATTTACCGATACTGTAAACCTACTTGCCAGTCCACTTTCCAGAAGGTTTCCAGAACAGTCTTATTAGGGATTCGCTGATTAAATAACACTGGATATCATTATGGAACTATCTAGAAACTGAACATCACCGATGTTTATTACGCAAATGTCTGTGATTTTTATACAACAGGGCGCATCTGTGAGTGTACGTCACATTATCCAAACTCCAGACAAAACATCAGGCTCAACGTCTGCTTCACACAAACATGATTTATTTCCTGACTGTCTTCGGAACAACACAAAAACAATTACACATGAAGATTTTAGATTAAAGGTTGGAGGTTTAATTAGTTGATTAGATGGTCCAGATCTGCGGGCAGGATTAAGGCATCTGCTCATACTGGTAATGAAACTCTTTGTTATTGACAAGCTGCTGTCAGTTAAATATTATGAAATCTGAGATTAGGATTAGCCGGTTAAAGGAGTCCTTTGTTTTACATTACTACACGAGAGAAATCTAGACTATAGCTAATTAATTTTTTTAATGACAATATAAGTAATTGAGGTAATGTTTCATAATTTGAATAGTTTTGATATTTTACAGATGTATTACATGAAATCATAAATCACAAACGTTCTGTACACTCTCAGAAATAAAGGTACGAGAGCTGTCACTGTACCTTTTCAAAAGCTACACATTTGTACCATAAGGGTCCATAGTAATACCTCAAGGGTACATATTAGTACCTAAAAAGTACAAAAGTGTACCTTTTAAAAATTTCAGGTACAAATATATGCTTCTGAGGTACCAATATGGACCCTTTAGGTACACGTGTATCTTTTGGAAAGGTACAGTGACAGCTCTCGTACCTTTATTTGTGAGAGTGTAATATCTGATTAAAACTGCATGAATGACTCATAATGGCATAATATTCATTCATTCATTTTCTTGTCGGCTTTGTCCCTTGCGGGGTCGCCACAGCGGAATGAACCGCCAACTTATCCAGCACGATTTTACGCAGCGGATGCCCTTCCAGCCGCAACCCATCTCTGGGAACTTCCACACACACATTCACACTCATACACTATGGACAATTTAGCCTACCCAATTCACCTGTACTGCATGTCTTTGGACTGTGGGGGAAACCGGAGCACCCGGAGGAAACCCACGCGAATATAATTGTCACGATCACCAGCGATCTTCTCCCTTTAGATTGCTGGTTTACATGCACTCTCACTCATGGACTACAAATCCGCCATCTTATGGACTACATCCCCATACATGCACTACTCTGACATCACACACAACCGGTTCCACATCTTCACTGATTGCATCCCACAGCTGAAGCCACTCAAGAACTGATTACACACACTACATAAGCAGAACATACACTCACTCCATTGCCGAGTCTTGTTACCTGTTTACAGTGTCAATTCAAAGCGTTTCCTTGTCTTGTTTTTGCCGTGTTTGGACCCTTGCCTTGATTATCTGTTTTTGCCTGTCTGCTGCCATCCTTGTGACCATCTGCCTACTATATTGACTACGATTCTGGATTTCCCACATAAGACTGTTTGTTCCTGTCTTGATCATTGCTTGCCTGACCATCCCTCTAATAAAAGCCTGCATTTGGATCTGCACCTTTGTTGTCATGTCACTTTCATGGTTACAATAATATAATATAATATAATTACCAAGAAGGTCGCTGGTTCAAGCCTCAGCTGGGTCAGTTGGCTCCAGTGTGGAGTTTGCATGTTCTCCCCGTGTTGGCGTGGGTTTCCTCTGGGTGCTCCGATTTCCCCCACAAGTCTAAAGACATGCGTTATAGGTGAATTGGGTAGGCTAGATTGTCCGTATTGTATGTGTGTGAATATTATATTATGTTTCCCAGGGATGGGTTGTGGCTGGAAGGGCATCCGCTGCGTAGAAAGTGTGCTGGATAAGTTGGCGGTTCATTCCACTGTGGTGACCCCAGATTAATAAGGGACTAAGCCGAAAAGAAAATGAATAATATAATATAATATAATATAATATAATATAATATAGTGGAGAGGTAAGCATGATCGAACACCCAATGGGAGAGGAGAGCATGCTCGGAGCCCGGCGGCTAATCAGCAGGCCAATCAGAAATAATAAATAACACCTGTTTATTCTAGTGATTGGGCCGGAGAGACACCCTTCTTAAGGAGAGAAAGAGCAGCCGGGAGGGGGAGAGAAGAGCACACACACACACACGCAGAGCTACAGTGTGGTGGTGGCTATTGATTTAAAAATAAAATATCATATTTACCTGATATCGCCGACCCTGTCTTCTTCTTCCCACAACAAGAACGAACTTTATTACAAATATAAAATAATATTATAATATAATATAATATAATATAATATTCATTCATTCATTTTCTTTTCGGCTTAGTCTCTTTATTAATCTGGGGTCGCCACAGCGGAATGAACTACCAACTTATCCAGCACATGTTCTACGCAGCGGATGCCCTTCCAGCCGCAACCCATCCCTGGGTAATATTATAATATAATATAATATAATATAATATAATATAATATAATATAATATAATATAATATAATATAATCAAAAAATGGCATTTGCTGTTTGTTCAAACTACTTATTTAAAATGGGCTAAAACACAATTTTTGAGTTTTTTGTGGGGACAACTTAATTGTTTTTTTGTTCAATTCACTTAAATTGGTAAAAACTTATAAGTTAACAATTTCTCCAGGATGTCCAAGCACAAATTGATTGTGTGGAACCCAGCATTTTTTACAGTGTAAGAATTGTCTAAAGATTCTATATGTATATCTTCTAAAGCTAACAATCCCTCTTCTACTTGTAACACTAATTATCTAATTGCCATCTTATTTACATATGTTAGTTTTGTTGCTTTGATTACTTCTGTTGTCCTCATATACAGTAAGTTGCTTTAAAGGAATAGTTCACCCAAAACTAATTAATTCTGTCATTTTCTGTTAAACACAAAAGAGATACTTTAAAAAATGTTGGAATCTGGTTAGCATTGACTTCAATAGTATTTTTTTTTACATTATAAAAGTCAATAGTTACCTGTGGGGCTGCACAATATGTTGTTTCAGAATCGATATCACAATATGCGCATCCGCAATAGTTAGAACGCAAAGATATGCAATGTTGAGTCTGAATTATAGTTGAGCAGGAGCTACAGTATAGTATTTAATCACTGTTTTTATACGGAATTTATATGATTTATGCAAAAAAAAAAAAATCTTAGAATATTTGTCTACATTTCTACATTTTGTCTACAATATCTACATTTCAAAGCGAAAACAAGATTATTTCACTTACCCCACTGGCAGATAGCTTAGCTTGTTTTGAGGAAAAACTCTTAATTTTGACTTATTTCTTCTGATGGTGAAAACAAAACAATATTTTTACTTGCTCTAAGAATTTTTGGATATTTGGACCAGAAACGAGACAAAACAAAGTAAAAAAAACATTCTTTTGCATTGTGGTTATTCAATTTCTTTACCCGAATACTGTTAGACTCCCCAGAAAACCATCAAATAGTGCTATTCAAACCATCTTGTGAAACTGTATTCATATCGCAATATTTATCGCATAAAAATAAAATATCCCAATATCAGATTTTTCCAATACCGTGCAGCCCTAACATTCTTCAAAATATCTTCTTTAGTGAAACTCAGAAAAATTTGTAACCTTGTTGCTGAGTAAAAAGAGAGCAAATAGTGTACCATCCCTTTTAATAAAGCATCTGCTAAAAATGATTAAATGTAAATGCAATATATTACCTGTCTACGCTGACAAACATTCTTAGACCTATCAGTAGAGGCAGAATAAATGTAATTTGCTGTGTTAAATGGGCATTTATGGGTCAGTAGTGTCTTTAGTTCAGAATGAGTCAGTTTAAGGTCAGGGGGTCGACTGTGCCCACTGCTCCGTCTGTGAGTAATGAGACATGAAGAGACACAACAGAGAAATTGATCCGCGGTCATTGAGTTCATGTGCTCGAACTAGCTGTGAGATTACTGACCCAACTTACTCTCTCAATACACACGTGATCAGACTCTTATCCCTGTTGGTTAATTCAACCATTCAAACCATCAACTTGATTTGACGTCATGAGTATTCATAGGTTTTAACTTGCACTTTGAAAATACAGAATTTCCCATTTATAAATCTATTGTTAACTAAACGATATTATAAATCTAAAACTTTCTTGTTCTTTGAAATGAGAAAATGTTATTACATATACAGTTGAAATCAGAATTATTAAACACTCTTTGAATTTGTTTTTCTTTTTTAAATATTTCCCAAATTATGTTTAACAGAGCAAGGGAACTTTCACAGTATGTCTGATAATATTTTTTTTTTCTAGAGAAAGTCTTATTTGTTTTATTTCGGCTAGAATAAAATAAGTTTTTAGTTTTTTAAAAACCATTTTAAGGTCAAAATGATTAGCCCCTTTAAGCTTTATATTTTTTCGATAGTCTACAGAGCAAACCATCATTATACAATAACTTGCGTAATTACCTTAACCTGCCTAGTTAACCTAATTAACCTAGTTAAGCCTTTAAATGTCACTTTAAGCTGTATAGAAGTGTCTTGAAAAATATCTAGTCAAATATTATTTACTGTCATCATGGCAAAGATAAAATAAATCAGTTATTATAAATGAGTAATTAAAACTATTATGTTTAGAAATGTGTTGAAAAAATCTTCTCTCCGTTAAACAAAAATTGGGGAAAAAATAAACAGGGGGGCTAATAATTCAGGGAGTTTAATAATTCTGACTTCAACTGTATATGGAAAGTATTTATGACATTTCTAAATGTGTGTGTGTGTGTGTGTGTATATATATATCTATATATATATATATATATATATATATATATATATATATATGTATTAATAATTATCATGTAGTGCATCTTGATAGCTTGGAAATGATTCCCAAAAGGGAATAATAATAATAATAATAATATTGCACATCAAGGATTTTAGGCAAAATAAAAAAATATATATATATTAATTACGTAATAAACTATTATTAAAACTAATATAGTCTATTAATGACAAAGTTTGTAATGTGTTAATAATGTGTATATGGGTGTGTAATAAGCATTAAATAAAATATAACAAATAAATATTTATTTATTATAATATTTAGTATTTTTCATCTACTTTGGTGTACTTAAACAAAAATAAAACTGAACAATATATATATAAAACAATCAAAACAAAATAAATAAAATAATAAAATAAAATAAATTATGATATTAAAATAACACTCATACTGAACATGCATTTATATAGCTACAGATGCAATCAAAATTATTAAACCCGCTTTGAATTTTTTTTTCTTTTTTAAATTTTTCCCAAATGATGTTTAACAGAGCAAGGAAATTTCCACAGTATGTCTTACAATATTTTTTCTTCTGGAAAAAGTCTTATTTGTTTTATTTTGGCTAGAAGAAAAGCAGTTTTAAAATTTTTAAAAAGCTTTTTAAGAACAATATTATTAGCCCCTATAAGCTATATTTTTTCGATAGTCTACAGAACAATCGTTATACAATAACTTGCCTAATTACCCTAACCTGCCTAGTTAACCTTATTAACATAGTTAAGCCTTTAAATGTCACTTTAAGCTGTATAGAAGTGTCTTGAAAAATTTTACTGTCATCATGGCAAAGATAAAATAAATTAGTTATTAAAACTATTATGTTTAGAAATGTTTTGAAAAAATCTTCTCTCCGTTAAACAGAAATTGGGGAAAAAAATAAACAGGAGGGCTAATAATTCAGGGGGTTTAGTTATTCTGATTGCAACTGTAGATAGATAGCTAGACAGACAGACAGACAGAGATAGATGGATAGATAGATATGTCAAGCTTGAGCTGTCATCAATGACCTCCATGAATCAGTTACAGTCTTCTGAACATCTCATGCACATAATATCTGACCACTGTTGACGTCAATCATCATAAATCCCTCCAGCAGCTGGATCACAGAGACTTCATGAAGCCCTCACGTGCTGACTCAGATCAGCACGAGAGGCGTCAGAGAAACAAGCCGTGCTGCTGAGAAACCCTGAGCCTTTGGAGCAGCCAATGTGCTTTCTAATGCCACCAGAGCTGACCAGACAGACTGACAGATGAGTCGGAGCCATATCATACCAGCATCTGAAGAGCACTGGCAGAAAGATATGACTTACAGTGTGTTCAAAGTTAATATTCTAATCATATTTTATTGACTTCAAAATACATCATACAAAAAAGAAATATTTACATAAGTATAAATACATTAAAAAATATATATTATAAATTATATACAGTTGGCAAAATTATTTGCCCTGCTGTGAAAAAATGTCTCAAGTGATATTTAATAGAGCAAAGACATTTTCAATTATATATTTTTTTCTTCTTTTCTTTTTTTCGTCTTATTTGTTTTGCATCATGATAATTCATAATTTCTAAGATTTTGTTTTTACTTCTAATTCTAGATTTTGAAAGTGTATTTTTACAATATTATAATAAAATGTTAATCAATTAGTCCTAAGTTAAGTAGTAAGTTTCCTAATGTGACTTTTAATATATAAATAACATTTTGTGTTTTCAAAGTGCAAGTTTTCACCATGATATCATGAGATTATTGTTGTTAGGTAAATATTTTCTAGATACATCTAATGTAACTTCTATCTAGATATTTTTAAGATTTCTGGGTTATTTCACCAAATGCTGTTTTCTTGACTCTTCAGAACTGCTGTGTTGTCTACAACTGAATATAAACAGGTCTAAAACACCAAGAACCTCTTTGGGGTTTTCCACAAAATATTCTTTAATATTTTTCAGAAATGTTCATGAAAACTCAAGAGACAGTTCATACATTAGTAAATAAATATTTCTCAAGTGATATTTAATGGAGCAAGGACATTTTCACAGTATTTCCGATAATATATTTACTTCTGGTGAAAGTCTTATTTGTTTGGCTATAAGACATTTTTAGGTCAATATTATTAACCCCCTTAAGCAATATTTATTTTTATTGTCAACAGAACAAACCATCGTTATCCAGTGACTTTCCTAATAATCCTATCTTGCCTAATTAACCTAGTTAAACCTTTAAATGTCCCTTTAAGCTGAATACTAGTATCTTGAAAAATATCTAGTAAAATATTATTTACTGTCATCATGGCAAAGATAAAATAAATCAGTTATTAGAAATGAGTTACTAAAACTATTAGAAATGTGTTGAAAAAAAAAATTCTCCTTTAAACTTAAATTGGGGAAAATGTATAAAAGAATTAAATATATATATATATATATATATATATATATATATATATATATATATATATATATATATATATATATATATATATATATATATATATATATATATATACTGTAGCAATAATTTCATATTTAATCCTTAAGGCCAGACGTAGAAAGCAAAAACATTTTTTTTACGTGCATCTGTCAATTTTGACATTCTTCATATTGTTTAGTTTTAGTCTGATGTAAAGAAAACATTTAAAAGAGTATTTTTATGTTGTCATATTTTAATGATTTGAGGATTAATTTTATTATTGAACAACAACCATGTTCTCAATGAACCCAAAAAACTCATTAATATCAAAGCTGAATATTTTTGGAAGTAGTTTTTAGTTTGTTTTTAGTTTTAGCTATTTTAGGAGGATATCTGTGTGTGCAGGTGACTATTACTGACTATTAACTTCACAAAAAACAAATATATACCCATTTCAATTATTTATTTTCACCAGTGAAACCAATATAACATCTCAACATTCACAAATATACATTTCAGACATTAAAAAACAAAACAAAAACAAATCAGTGACCAATATAGCCACCTTTCTTTGCAAGGACACTAAAAAGCCTGCCATCCATGGATTCTGTCAGTGTTTTGATCTGTTCACCATCAACATTGCGTGCAGCAGCAACCACAGCCTCCCAGACACTGTTCAGAGAGGTGTACTGTTTTCCCTCCTTGTAAATCTCACATTTGATGATGGACCACAGGTTCTCTATGAGGTTCAGATCAGGTGAACAAGGAGGCCATGTCATTAGTTTTTCTTCTTTTAGACCCTTTCTTGCCAGCCACGGTGTGGAGTACTTGGACGCGTGTGATGGAGCATTGTCCTACATGAAAATCATGTTTTTCTTGAAGGATGCAGACTTCTTCCTGTACCACTGCTTGAAGGTGTCTTCCAGAAACTGGCAGTAGAACTGGGAGTTGAGCTTGACTCCATCCTCAACCCGAAAAGGCCCCACAAGCTCATCTTTGATGATACCAGCCCAAACCAGTACTCCACCTCCACCTTGCTGGCGTCTGAGTCAAACTGGAGCTCTCTGCCCTTTACCGATCCAGCCACGGGCCCATCAAGACTCACTCTCATTTCATCAGTCCATAAAACCTTAGAAAAATCAGTCTTGAGATATTTCTTGGCCCAGACTTGACGTTTCAGCTTGTGTGTCTTGTTCAGTGGTGGTCGTTTTTCAGCTTTTCTTACCTTGGCCATGTCTCTGAGTATTGCACACCTTGTGCTTTTGGGCACTCCAGTGATGTTGCAGCTCTGAAATATGGCAAAACCGGTGGCAAATGGCATCTTGGCAGCTGCACGCTTGACTTTTCTCAGTTCATGGGCAGTTATTTTGCGCCTTGGTTTTTGGTTTGGTTTTTCCACACACTTGCGACCCTGTTGACTATTTTGAATGAAACTCTTGATTGTTCGATGATCACGCTTCAGAAGCTTGGCATTTTTAAGAGTGCTGCATCCCTCTGCAAGATATCTCACTATTTTTGACTTTTCAGAGCCTTTCAAGTCCTTCTTTTGACCCATTTTGCCAAAGAAAAGGAAGTTGCCTAATAATTATGCACACCTGATATAGGGTGTTGATGTCATTAGACCCCACCCCTTCTCATTACAGAGATGCATATCACCTAATATGCTTAATTGGTATTAATTTTTTTCCTTGGCTCTCGACGAAGGCGGTCGCATTTTTTCCCTCTCCGTTCCTTATCTTCCCTGGCTGGCTCTTCTTGTCTCGTCTTATTCTATCTCTGAGGCTCTCCGTGCCCTGCTATTCAAACGAATAAGGAATTATGGATCTGATCAACTGGTCTCTGAACGCGATTGACACCATCTTCTCAACGAGAAGTTTGGGCTGGGGAGAGCCCACTTGTCCTGCCGGGACGTTTGCAGCTGGATACGTGATGGACGGGTGGGAGAAGTGGCGCGTGGGGTGCCTGGCTGCTCTGTCCCTGGAGGATATTGAAGATATCTACCTATTCGGACCTTTGATAACAGGGTTTCTGCTGATGGGCTTATGCGGGGCCCTGGGGTATCAACGATTGATGAAAGCGGTCAGCGCATCTCAAAACCCGTCCAATTTCACTATATGTCAGTGTATGTATACATGGAGGTATATGTGACAAATAAAGGATTGATTGGATTGATTGGTAGTAGGCTTTCAAGCCTATACAGCTTTGAGTAAGACAACATGCATAAAGAGGATGATGTTGTCAAAATACTCATTTGCCTAATAATTCTGCACTCCCTGTATAGATTTTGATTGCAATATATATATATATATATATATATATATATATATATATATATATATATATATATATATATATACAGTTGAAGTCAGAATTATTAAACCCCCTGAATTATAAGCACCCCTGTTTATTTCCCCCCCCCAATTTCTGTTTAACGGAGAGAAGATTTTTTTCAACACATTTCTAAACATAATAGTTTTAGTAACTCATCTCTAATAACTGATTTCTTTTATCTTTGCCACGATGACAGTAAATAATATTTTACTAGATTTTTTTAAGACACTTCTATACAGCTTAAAGTGACATTTAAAGACTTAACTAGGTTAATTAGGTTAACTAGGCAGGTTAGGGTAATTAGGCAAGTTATTGTATAACGATGGTTTGTTCTGTAGACTATCGCAAAAAAATAAAGCTTAAAGGGGCTTATAATTTTGACCTTAAAATGGAAATAAAACAAATAAGACTTTCTCCAGAAGAAAAAATATTATTAGACATACTGTGAAAATTTCATTGCTCTGTTAAACATCATTTGGGAAATCATTTGGGAAAAAAAAATTCAAAGGGGGGCTAATAAATCTGATTTCAACTGCATATATATATTTAAAAATGGATTTCGTTTTTTAAGGATTTTTTTTTCCACTGCAAAAACTGCTTTTCTTACTTACATTTTTGTCTTGTTTCTAGTCTGAGTATCTAAATATTCTTAAGTCAAGAATCATTTTCTAGACAAGCTAATTGTATTGTCTTGATTTAAGAAATAATATGCCAAAATTATGTGTTTTTCCTTAAAACAAGCGAAATAATCTGGTCATGGGGAAAACAAAATAATTTTATTTTCAATCCTAAACAAGATTATTTTTCTTACCTCAATTGGCAGATTAATTTGCTTGTTTTAACAAAAAACTCTCTAAATTTTGACACATTATTTTTCAAAACAAGACAATATTTTTTACTTGTCTAGAAAATGCTTCTTGATTTTAGAATTTGTAGATATTTGGACTTAAAACAAGACAAAACCTCTAGGTAAGAAAAGCATTTTTTGATGTGTTTTGCCTTGACAAACTGAGGCTGAGTCCTAAATCGCCTACTACTTTAGTAGGTACTACATTTGGATTTGACTTTGCTACACAACCGTTAGAAAGTACATTCTATATAATATGGAAGTATGCGATTTCGGACACAGCCTGACACTCACCTATAAAAACAATGCAAACAACCAGTGCTATGCGACATTTTCAGTGCTCTGTCAATCTCCAGTTCATTATCATCACGTCTTCTTCAGTAACTTGATCTCCATTTTCAGATAAGCCTTCAGGTTGTCATCTAGAACATTCTCCTCGATGGCCTCCAGAGCTCTCTCTCCGCCGTCGCTGTAATATTTCAGCAGTTTCTCAGCATACTCGATCCACACACAGTTATGGCAGCCGCTCATGCAGCAGTGGGTCGGTGCAGACGGAGGACCCTCATCCCCAGTTTCAGAGCTGCTTGGGGGCTTTTTTACACTGCTGACGCTGGAGGAAGAGTCTGGGTTTGAACACTGCAGATCACAGACCGTTTGGTGCAAAGATGTGATCTGAGATAGAACAACAATCGAGGGAGGAGGTTTGTTTCTGAACAGAGACATGGAGAAGATGCACAGCTGTGGAGAAAAAAGGGTTAAATAGATTAATGTTTGTTATGCAGGGATTTATTATGTGTGGGGAGATAAACATGTTTGTTACAGTCTCTTAAAGTCATATACACTGTAAAAAAATGCAGGGTTCCACACAATTCCTTCATGTTGTCCAAACACAAATTAAGTTAACTAAATTGTTTTTACAAATTTAAGTGCATTGAACATAAAACAACTAAGTTGTCCCCCCCAAAAAACCTCAAGAATTGTGTTTCAGCTCATTTTAAATTATTAGTTTGACCAAGCAGCAAAAATATTTTTTGAGTGAAGGTCCTTTTCATCTTTTCAAACTGCAACTTGTTTTTAAAATGTTTTTAAGTGAGACGATTAAAAAGAACAAATTATTTTCTGCAAACAACTATACAATAAGAATTTATTCTACTTCTAATTTTAGATTTTTAAAGTGTATGTTTAAAATATAATAATAAAATTTTCATTCATTCATTCATTTTCCTTCGGCTTAGTCCCTTTCTTCATCAGAGGTCGCCACAATGGAATGAACTGCCAACTTATCCAGCAAATGTTTTACAAAGCGGATGCCCTTCCAGATGCAACCCAGTACTGGAAAACATCCACACACACTACGCCCATTTAGTTCAGTCAATTCACCTGTACTGTATGTGTTTGAACTGTGGGGGAAACCAGAGCACCAGGAAGAAACCCACGTGAACATACAAACTTCACACAGAAATGCCAACTGGTCTAGCTGGGACTCGAACCAGCGACCTTCTTGGTGTGAGGCAACAGTGCTAACCACTATAATAAAATTTTTGCTTATGTAATTAATTAGCCATTTAAAATAAGTTTTCTAATGCATTTTATATTTACATTTTATCATGATATCATGGTGAAACATATTATTTACATAATTTCTGGTAAACATTTTCCGGACACATCTACTGTAACTGTTATAGGTATTTTTAAGATTTTAAATTCAGGGTTATGCCACTAAATACGGTTTTCTTAACTGTGTTGCCTACAAATCGTTACATAAACCAAAGACTGTAAAGAAAATAATATAAATGTGTCTGAAAACCTAGAACCTCTTTGGGTTTTTCACACAAATATTCTTTAATATTTTTCAGAAATGTTCATGAAAATTCAGGGGTCAATTTATACGTTAGTAAATAAACCAGCAAGTAAACAACATCTTCAACGAACGTCATTTAAGGTTATTTTTTACACAGTACAGATATTTGCTGTTAGTCGTTTTATCTGTTTCGGTTTTTTTACATAGCATTCTATTCGAGATCATGTTTTTAACAGAATTTTCCAACCCACCCTCTGAAAGCATGAGCCAGCATTGAGTGAATTCATCGCAACCGTAGATGACACAGTCTATTCAGCAGCCGCCATGTTCTCCATATCAGTGATTCTCTTCTATATAACTGAAATAAATTACATTCTGTTTATAAATTATATTCATTTCGCAAGCAGCAGGTACCGCTTCAACTGTACGCGTCCATGTTTGAATCATGTGTGACCTTTGCGGTGAGTGACGGATATGGAGAATGCCGATGGCGAATCAAAATGAAGAGAACATATCCTACGAACCAATCAGCAGTTAAGAAAGATCTTAAGAGGCGGGGTTTACAGAGAGCACAAATAAATAGCCTGCGCTTCGAAAAATCTCCGGTAGATGTCAGGAATGTGTTTTAATGCCACAACTAGATACTTGAAGCTAAAAGTGATGTCCAGACTCCGTCCTATGGTAAAATATCTTCGTTCTTGACTCAAACATAGCTTAATGTTCTTATTTAGTAGTTTTCAGAGAGTGTTAAACCACTAAACACTTCGTATTTATTTATGATAACACCATGAAAAAACAGGAGAATGACTGCTAATCAAATGCAAGGGAAAACCAGTGAAAAATGAACAACTGATTAGCTATAATGTAATCAATGTAGGCTATATTGTAGTTCCTGTAAGCGTTTTGCTTTTCTATTCCTTCTTAAACCTATATTCTGTGCCTTTTAAAATAATTTAATTAATAATTTAATAAATGTAGAGGGTTTTTTCTTAGTAAAAATGATCTTCATTCATTCATTCATTCATTTTCTTTTCGGCTTAGTCCCTTTATTAATCCGGGGTCGCCACAGCGGAATGAACCGCCAACTTATCCAGCACATGTTTTATGCAGCGGATGTCCTTCCAGCTGCAACCCATCTCTGGGAAACATCCATACACACTCATTCATACTCATACACTACGGACAATTTAGCCTACCCAATTCATGTTCCTCATATTTTACTATTTTATTTGAACCTGTAGAGTCTTTAAAAGTTCTATTCATACATTACTTTTTTTTGTCACTACTTTACATCTCTATGTTGAAATAACATATAAAATGGACTTAAAGATAATAATAAGAAGCTTTATGAAAAATACAATAATTAAAGTTTTGATACTGAAAATAGTAAAATATATAAACATTATATTATGTTTAACTTAACTGTTTAATTAATGTTTCTGTAAATTAAGTATAAGGCATATTTGTGATACTATAATTAATGTAAGTACAAATAAAATTGTAAACATGCTGCTTTTTTATGTTCAAGTTGTTTGTTTTATCGAGATTGATGTTTTATTAGTTTCTGATTGTCAGTCTCTCCCGTATAATTGGGATTAACATATTTAATTAAAGATAATAAATTGCCATTTTATGACAAGCCACATAGATTTCATATAAAATAAGCTTTCAAAGTAAATATATTAGGCCTGCACGTAGTTTAAAAGTATTGAGGTCACTTTTATGGTCAGCCAGACTGATGCATGTAATCACTCAGTCATTCCCACAGGCCTGTGTGTTTTAGAGGCACGTCCATAGAAACAGAACACACAACACTCCTGAGACCTAAAATCTGCATGCATGGAGGCATTTCATTTTCAGCATATACATGTTGTTTAAAACCTGTATTTATCATAATAAAATGATATTTGAGAGGGCATTCATCGATACTGCTGACTCAGAATTACTTACAAGTGTTCCCATAGACAAAACCTGTTCGACTCTTTGGAGAAAACAAGGCTTGGCTTTCCTGCGATTAAGTCTGGAAAAACAAAGGCATGCCTTTAATATGGTTAGTTGAGAAAATTGTAACTTAAAAGGAAGGAATTTTTCATAGGACAAGTTTACTCATGTTTTGTTAGGTGCGAGCACAATGTGATATCAGAAGTGTTCAATAAAAAGCTAACAGGCCTGACAAGTTATCCTTAAAAATTGTGCAATGCCTTTACGTCATATAAACATACACACCTGTCCTCTGTGATACCGTTATCATGGAGACAGAAATGTAAACTGGGGTCTGTAGAATCACAGGCAGGTCTGATTCACAACATTATCAGAGCCGAGATTGGTGTGGCTTATGGAATATTTTGAATGATTGCATGAACAGGTGTGTCAACGCTGGAAGTTATTATTAGAGTTAGTCATTCCAAGACAGTTAAGATGTGTTATTATGAGATCTTTGGTGTAAGATTTGTGTTCATTGATAAATGTGCAAAACTGTTTTTCATAATTTATTGTCATTTATCTATTAGACACTAAAACTATTTTTTATTTATGTTGAAAACTTGTAAACCAGTGAAATGTAAATATAAAAAGAGAGATCTTCCCAGAAATCCTTAACTCATTCATTCATCCATTTTCCTTCAGCTTAGTCCCTTTATTCATCAGGGGTCGCCATCGCAAAATGAACCACCAACTTATCCAGCAAATGTTTTACACAGCAGATGCCCTTCCAGCTGCAACCCAGTACTGGGAAGCATCCATACCCACTCATTCACACACATACACTACAGCCAATTTAGTTCATTCAATTCACCTATAGCGCATGTCTTTGACTGTGGGGGAAACCGGAGCACCTGGAGGAAACCCACGCCAACAGGGGGAGAACATGCAAACTCCACGCAGATATGCCAACTGACCCAGCCAGGACTTGAACCAGCGACCTTCTTGCTGTGAGGCAACAGTGCTAACCACCGAGCCACCGTGTTGCCAGAAATCCTAAACTGCAAAAAAAAAAAAAAAACTGTTTACAGATCTGTTTACTGTTTCAAATCATGTTACGATCTTATGATCTCTGCTTTGACAACTTTGGATGAGGTCATGTAAATTACAGTAAATATTGTGTAATGAGATGCTAGTACTTTTTTCTAGTATTTTAAGAACTCAGATTCTCTCTACTGTATATGTTATATCTTATACAATATCTTGTTTAAAATTAGTAAAGCCAACAAAAGTCACTTTTTAAGAATTTACTTTTGAACATCAAAAGTTCTTAACAATAGAGTAAACAAACCATTAATCAACAGATTGATTTTTACTGTTAAAAATAAACATTCTTTATAGACATTGATGGTTCCATAAAGGATATTTGAATCTGCTTTATAAAACATACACTCAAAAACATGACGTTTGCTGTTTGTATTTATTTAAAATTAGCTGAATCAACACAATTCTTGGGGTTTATTTTTGTTTTATGTTCAATCCATTTAATTTGCACAAACTAATACGTTAACACAATTCCTTTATGTTGTCCCAACACAACGTAATTGTGTGAAATCCAGCATTTTTTACAGTGTATTAGCAGAGTAATTAGCAGTTGCTGTTGTGACCTCTAATAAATCAGGGACTAAGCCAAAGGATAGTGAGTAAGCAGCAGTGGCTCTAAAAATATGTTTGTGTAAACAAGGCCTGGTTTTTCAGCATGGTCTCATAAGAAAATGTAACCATATTACATAGTGAAAATTGCTAATTTTTACAAATTCATATGATTTCATTTGTACGAAACGTACCTAAACACAAATGTTATTGGGGGATAAGCAAATCACTAAAATGCAGAAATGAGATTGTACAAATCCATACTAATAGCCACTAGATCAAAAAGTTAAGAATTTCTGTGAGATTATGATGGATTTTTATGTGGAGAATTCCAAATGCTTTTGGCTGGAAAATCAAAAGTATGTGATGTTTATGTACTCCTTTCTTTCATGTCACACAAAAATATTAATGCTTATATATTGTTTAAGACAATGCCGAAAGTTAATATACAGTAGTTTCTAAAATGTGATAATCAAACATAACAGTGTAATTTTAATTACAGTACCTCTATCAGCATGATGCATGTTAAAAGCAGAGGTTATGAAAATATATCTATATTGATATGATTAATGTTGGGGGTAACTCATTACAAGTAACGTAAGAGTAAAGTAACCCATTACTTAAAAAAATTAAGTAATAATATATGAGTTACTTTTTAAATAAAGTAATGCGAGTTACTTTTTAGTTGAATAAATTTGCATTTAACAAATAAATAGCTAAATTAAAATTATACAGTTTATTATACATGTTATACAGTGAGCTCCCCTGTTAAAAAAGAAAGAAAAAAAAACACTTGCAAGTTTTCAAAAAGAGATTAAGCCAGGTAAAAAAAGTAATGCAAAAGTAACTCAAAAGTAACATAACACTTTACTTACCATAAAAAGTAACTAATTAACTCAACTAATTACTTTTTGAGTAATTAGTAACTCACTATTGTAATGCTTTATGTTCAAAAGTAACTTTCCCCAACAGGGGATATGATCAGATCCTTTTTAAATGGATGTTTTTTCACTGCTGCCATTTTTGTTGTGAGCTAATTTTGTTACTGGGAGGAAAGAGAGCAGCACATACTGACTACATATTCACTACACCTACACAATATCCTCACTGCTGGCAGTGTGGACGGCCTTGAGATTTTCTATAGCACTTATAGACTTATTGTTTTTACTATTGTGGGCTGCAGTTCGCATAAAGGGATAGTTTACCCAAAATGAAATCTCTACTATCATTTACTCTCCCTTCACTTGTTCAAAACCTATTTGAGTTGCTTTCTTCTGTTGAACACACACACACACAAATATTTTGAAAAATGCTAAATGTTTCCTAGTACTGGGTTGCACCTGGAAGGGTATCTGCTGTGTAAAACATATCGGAATCAGAAAGAGCTTCATATGCTGGATTTATATTTATTTATATGAATTTATATTTAAATGCTGGAATAGTTCATAGGAATGGCGGTTCATCTTGCTGTAGTGACCCCTGATAAATAAGGGACTGGAAAATGAATGAATAAATGGTGGGTCTCAATAGCTCCCATAGTGATTGTTTTTAGCCTATTATGGAAGTAAATTTGTGCTAGCAACCAGCATTCTTCAAAACATCTTCTTTTGTGTACAACAGAAGAAACTCATTAAGTTTTAAACCACGAGTGAACTGGTGAGGAAATATTCGTTTTTGACCGAATCCATTTAGTGTCCATCAGAGTTGCTAATAATAATTTTTCTAATTCTACATATAGCCCCTTTAACAATCAAAAACCTCTATTTTGTTAACAGATAAAAGATAAAATCCAAATTTTACCGTTCAGTTTAAAAGTTTTCGATAAGTATGAACACAATGTATTTAACAGAAATATATTTGCATATGACATTATTACCTTGTTATATGATCTTGAGGAAATAAAGTATGTAAAAGAGCATGGAGACAGTGAGAGCTATAGTGTGCCTCGTTTCTCTGACTGTGTGAATCAGTAAATATGCCTGGCATGTTGGCATGTCATCAGCTCAAGAGGAGGAAAAGTCCTTGAACGCGCTTTCCCACATTTCGGTCAGTAAAAGCACATAAACACGTGCAAACATGTGCATACAGATCAAACAGTGTGTTGGATCGCTTTCAAGTGGTTCGATTTTACCTTTGGCGAATAGGTTGGACTCGATTCAAACTCATGAAAACAAGGCATTAGAAGGTTTCAGAGCTAGAAGCTACACGTACAAATGCATATAAGCGTCTCTTTCATTCAGACTGGGACATTTTAAATACATTAATCCCAGCGACAGAAATGCTCTTTGCAACACAATAAGCCCTGGCATATTTTTCTGACAAGGTCTGCACATTCCTGGCCCTCTTTAATGCCTCCCTGCTCTGCTACTGAACTGCTAGAAACAGCCACAAAAGCAAAAGAAAAAAAGTGTTGTTTTTCAGACAGCTATTATGGCATTATTAGGAAGTCACATCACTTCAATGTGTAAAATAAATAGGTTAATAATAATAGGTTGAGATACAATTATTTTAATATTTAGAAATCACCTATAAATTTGTCCAAATTAAGTTTTTAGCAATGAATATTTCTACTCGAAATTTTCGAAAATTGGAAATTTACTAAATGTCTTCATGGAAGATGACCTTTACTTACTTTTCTAATGATTTTGGCAAAAAAGAAAAATCTATAATTTTATCTCCTGAATTATTAGCCCCCCTGTATATTTTTCCCACCAGTTTCTGTTTAATGGAAAGACTGAAAACAGTTTTAATAACTAGTTACTTATAACTGATTTCTTTTATCTTTGCCGTGGTGACAGTACATAACATTTTATTAGATATTTTTCAAGATACTAGTATTCATCTTAAAGTGCAATTTAAAGGTTAATTAGGCAAGTTAAGAAAATTAGGCAAGCCATTGTATAACGATGGTTTGTTCTGTAGACAATCGAAAAAAGTTGCTTAAGAAGGCTAATAATATTGATATTATTGGTTTTTAAAAAGTTAAAAACTGTTTCTATTCTAGCCAAAATAAAACAAATAAGACTTTCTCCAGAACAAAAAAATATTATAGGAAATGCTATGAAAAAAAAATCCTTTCTCTGTTAAACATAATTTGGCAAATATTTGAAAAATAAATAAAAAATACACAGGAGTTGAATAAATAATTTTGACTTCAACTGTATGCATTTTCGGCTATTCCCACAAATACCTGTGACTTCCAGGGACACAAATTAATTTACTTTTAAAATATATATGCTTATAGCAAATTTTCTTCAAATTATAGGTTTTATTGAAATATATATTTTTTAAATGTAACACATTTTTGATTACTTTTTTCCATGTACATACTGAGGCATTAACATACTCACAAGTCAATATGCATTTATGTACACAGAAAATTTTTTTTTTTTAAATCCCGTAAAATTTACGGTAAAAAACTGTCAGCTGTGGTTAACAGAAATCTACCGTTAAAAATACAGTAGAATATTTTTCAGTTTACGGTACCAATAACTGTATAATTTACAGTAAAAACTAGCAGCTGTGGTTGACAGAAATCTACTGTTAAAAATTCATTCATTCATTCATTCATTTTCTTTTCGGCTTAGTCCCTTTTATTAATCCGGGGTCGCCACAGCGGAATGAACTGCCAACTTATCCAGCACATGTTCTACGCAGCGGATGGCCTTCCAGCTGCAACCCATCTCTGGGAAACATCCATACACACTCATACACTATGGACAATTTATCCTACCCAATTCACCTGTACCGCATGCCTTTGGACTGTGGGGGAAACTGGAGCACCCAGAGGAAACTCACAAAAACGCAGGGAGAACATGCAAACTCCACACAGAAATGCCAACTGACCCAGCCGAGGCTCCAACCAGCGACCTTCTTGCTGTGAGGCGACAGCACTACCTACTGCGCCACTGCGTCGCCACAGTTAAAAATACAGTAAATTATTTTTCAGTTTACGGTACCAATAACTATAATTTACAATAAAAACTGGCAGCTGTGGTTGACAGAAATCTACTGTTAAAAATACTGTAGAATATTTTTCAGTTTACGGTAGCAATAACTGTATAATTTACGGTAAAAAAAACTGGCAGCTGTGGTTGACAGAAATCTACTGTTAAAAATATGGTAGAGATGTTTTTTAGTTTACGGTATAATTAAGAGAAAAATAAAATTCACAGTAAAAAAACTGGCAACTGTTGTTGCTAGAAATCTACCGTTAAAAATACAGTAGAAATGTTTTTCAGTTTATGGTATAATTAAGAGAACTGTAGAATTCACAGTAAAAAACTGGCAGCTGTGGTTGCCAGAAATCTACAGTAGAAATGTTAATCAGTTTACAGTATACATAATATAAATTTAAAAGATAATGTTTAAAATGGCAGGTTAAATAACATTAATAAACAATAATGTCATATTGTACTAAAATGACTTTTTAACTAGATTCAGACAACAAAATTAGATACTTCATATGTGACCCAAATATAAACAGATCTAAGTCTGTCAAGAAAGTTCTAAATAAGTTCTGTAAATGACTATTTCCGCACACAAACAGCACCATTTCCTGAGCGTGACCCGTAAATAGCATTCAAAGCAATGATGTCATGAAAAGAAAACAAAGTAGGCATTGTAAAGACCATTCAGTTCAGCTTCAGTGTACAACCTCCGCACATTTGTTTTTATTATCTTTATTACCAAAGTTCTCTCCACTGATAAGAACTTTTTTTACTGTTTCAGGACTGCTGAAACTGCTGATGTGAGCCAACACACCGGACAAACAGCTGGAACCCCCAGAGACTCTCTTCCCTGTGCCTGGCGTCCTCTTTCACTGCGAAGTCATTATGGTTTCTGCCACCCACATGTGTCAACAGTTCTTTAGCAGTTCTGAGAAGCTGAAAATTGTCTGCACCGTACACGAGTTATATATAGCTCTCCACTCCCCGCTTGAACACACGCTTGGGCTGTTTGGCACACACCTTCATTATACTAAGGTCTTTTATAACAGTAAAATAAGTAAAATAATATGTGAATAATCAAGCAAAATTAAATGTTGGCTCTCTGCATGAATCTTAAATCTTATTCAGTCTTAAAAATAAGATAAATATTAAAAATGCAAAGATCAGTTTATTCATTCATTCATTTTCTTTTTGGCTTAGTCCCTTTATTAATCTGGGGTCGCCACAGCGGAATGAACCGCCAATTTACCCAGCATAAGTTTTACGCAGCGGATGTCCTTCCAGCTGCAACCCATCACTGGGAAACACCTATACACTGTCATTCACACACATTCAAGCCTCATTCACACTACGAGCCACTCGCAGTGGCAAAGCATCAAGCAACTGTTTATTTCAACAGCACATGTCTTTTGACTTGTGGGGGAAACCCAAGGGAACACGGGGAGAACATGCAAGCTCCACACAGAAATGCCTACTGACCCAGCCGAAGCTCTAACCAGTGACTTTCTCACTTCTCACTGTAACATCGCTAGCCACTGTGCCACTGCAAGATCAGTTTAAACATTTTTAATTATAACAGTTTAAATTAATAGTAAAAATTGGCTTTTTTGAGGAACGCTATACTATTATACTGTTACGCACCGTCTAGGGATGAAGTACAACATGAAATCAAAATTTTATTAGGGTTTGAATTCAGCAGCTGACAAGGCCAAAATAACAAACAAAAAATCCCTTTATTTTAAACCTCTACCTTACCTGATCAAAAATGGAAGAAAAGAAAATACAATTAACTACCATAACTACCTAACACAAAAAAAGACTCAGACAACCCAGACTCATTCTGAAAACGTACCTCTATATACATTTCTAGAGACCGTCAAATACATCCGAGGAGCTACGTTTTTTTTGCAGTTTTTGCAAATCGACGAGAGGCCGCTTTGTACGCTTTTTCACATCTCAAATTTTACACCTGCTGTTCTCTCCAAAATCCACCATAGGCCGCTGTCAACTGACTGTATGACTGACTGAATGACTGACTGATCTATCAACTGACCCACCCTCCCCCTTCCCTAAACCCAACCAATAGCATTTTAAAAAAGCACAGATTGACCCGCCCACACCCTTCTCTAAACCCAACCGCAGTGTTTTAAAAAGCAATTCAGAAAAAGAAAAGCCTTCGGCTGATTTTTACCACATTCTCACCCTGTTATTTACGTTTGTTTTATTTTTTGGCTTCTGTTTTTGTCTTACCTGCTTTTTGGAACCGTTCTTCACTGGACTTGAACCCTGTCGTCATGGTCATCTCCTCTCTGCATCTCAAGTCCACCAACATACATGGTGAGCTACTGGACAGACAGCCAGAAAAGCCGTCTATACAGAGGAAAGCGGTCAGCTGTTAAGTGCGAAAAGAAATGGTGTCGAACCGCCCCATAGCATTTGTTTAAAAAATGAAATGCAGCCATACGTACTTCTGGCTACATAATTCGTGATCGTCAGAAACGTATATAGGGCTACGTTTTCACAATGTGCCTATGTTGCATAAAATTGTGGTTCCCCTTCAAGTAAAATTTTACCCATTCAAAGCACGCAGTACTTTGATTGCTAAATGGAAAACATTTGACAAATTAGACAATTAAACAATTATATTAATAAAGCGACTCTAAAAATGTATATAAAAATACCCCAGGACGTCAATTCCAGACCTTGCCCCTACTGTAAATGCAAAAGTTAATCCCTAATCTTGGTTCAGTGTGTGAACGCTTGCTTTGTTTACAGTTTGTGTTTTGTTACATCTTCCGCTCTCACTTGAGGTGTTAGAGAGCCTGAGCAGATCCAGGGGTGGGTTTGGATAAGTGTGTGTGTGAGGGTCCTTCATATGTCCTTGGCTTCCAAGCTTGCAGAGGAACATTAACCTGCTTTCACACAGCTCCAGCTTTGTCCAGTGCACACAAAGACAACACTGTTCCCCCTCCTTTCCCGGCAGGCTGGCTGAGACAGACACAGAATTACACCTTTGTGACAGGTTACGCCACTCTTCTATCTTGTCCAGAAACGGGATGAACCGAAAATGGGAAACTGTGCTATTGACGTATTGACTTCTTATGCAAACATATTGAATGTAGACAGTGAAGTCTGGGAACTGATAAGTGCATTTTTAAGTGATTTTTTTTATGTATACAACCCCAAATCACAAAAAATTGGGACAGTATGGAAAACGCAAATAAAAAAAGAAAGTAGTGATTTCCAAATTTACTTTGACATTCATTTAATTTTAGACCATATGAAAACAAAATACTTCATGTTTTGTCTGGTCAACTTCATTTAGTTTGTAAACATGCTTTCCTGTCATTCAGACCTGCAACACATTCCAAAATACAAAACTGTTCCTGAGCAAAGAAGAAAAGGATCATCCCGACTTTCCAGCAACAAGTCTAAAAGCCAGGGTCTGTCATGGTATGGGGTTGTGTCAGTGCCAACCCAGGCATATCTGGAAACGTACCTCTATATACATTTCTGGCGAGCGTCAAATACATCCTAGGCGGTACGTTTTTTTTGCAGTTTTTGTTTTCGTGAATCCACCAGAGGCAGCTGTGTACGCTTTTTTGAGATCTCAAATTTCTCTCGTGAGTGCTATTCGCGCCTGCTGTTCTCACGCAAATCCACCAGAGGCCGCTGTCAACTTACTGTTTGACTGACTGAATGACTGACTGACTGACTGATCAACTGACCCACCCTCCACCCTCCCTAAACCCTACCAATAGTATTTTAAAAAGCACCGATTGACCCGCACACCCATTCCCTAAATCCAACCAACAAATTTGAAAAGCAATCCAGAAAAAAAAAGCCCTCGCCTGACTTTTACCACATTTTACCACATTCTTACCCTGTTATTTACTCGTTTATTTTATTTTTTGGATTCTGTTTTTGTCTTATCTGCTTTCTGGAACCGTTCTTCACCGGACTCAAACCTTGTCCATCAACGTACATAGTGAGCTAACTGGACAAACTGGTAACAGCGGGAAAGCCGTCCATATAGAGGTAAACTATCAGCTGGTAAGCGAAAAAAGAAATGGCGGCATAACACCCTGTAGCGTTCATTTGAAAAATAAAATGCAGCCATACGTACTTCTGGCTACATAATTCGCGATCTTTAGAAACGTATACAGGGCTAAGTTTTTAGAATGAGCCTGTGTTGGTCAGTGTCTTGGCAAAGGTAACTTGCACTTCTGTGATGGCACCATTAATTCTGAAAAGCACACAGAGATTTGGAGCACAATATGCTGCCTTCTTTTCCAGGGACGCCCATGCATATTTCAACAAGAACGTTGCACACGTTACAAAGTCCTGGCTGCAGAGGAACAAGATACAGGTACTTGAATGGCCTGCCTTCAGTCCCAACCTGTCTCCAATCGAGAATGTGTGGTGCATTTTGAAGCGCAAAATGCAACAACGAAGAGTACTGTTGCCAAACTTAAGACTTGTTTACAAGAAGAATGGGACAAAATTACACCTGAAACACTTCATTACTTGGTGTCTTCAATCAGCCGATTCAAATGTTATCACTTAATTGAATGGGCGTTATCAGTGGTTATGTAGGCCAGTAGGGGCCTTCTGCGCCTACTAGTATGCTCAGAAGGCTGTTATTATTCATCCACATGATTAATCAGCTATAGATTACATACGGCTGTGGCCATAGGTAAACAAAAATGATTTATATTATTTATTAAATTACCCCTACCCCAACCTTAAACTCAACCATCATAGTAATGTAAAACAGATCTGGATCTAGAGTCTTCTCTATTAGTATAGCTGATTAACCATGTGGATGGATGATAACAGCCTTTTGAGCCTACTAGTAGGCACAGAAGGCCCCTACTGGCCCATATACATCAGCTGATAACCACTGATAATGCCCATTCAATCAAGTGATAACATTCGACCGGGTGCCTAAATGTCTTTTAAGTGTTGTGAAAAAGAATGGCAACATTACAAAGTGGTAAATGTATTACTGTTCCAACTGTTTTATGTGTTGCAAGAACCAAAATTGGAATGTGTTTATTTTTTATTTTTTAAATGTACAGAATATGGTTGACATAGGCTACAATTTTTGAATATCTGGAATCAGAGGGTTCAAAATCTCAAAACATTGACAAAATGACCTTTTTTGTCGAAATTAAGTTTATCAATGAATATTTGTACTCGAAAATTGGAAATTTACAAATTGCCATTTTCAAATGCCTTTTCTTAATATTCTAAAGATTTTTGGTGTAAAAACCCCACATTTTTACTCATCCAATGTATTTTTAACTATTGCCACTAATACCCATGAAACCCAGGGTCACAAATTAATTTACTTAAAACATTTATATGCTTTGCAGGTTATGCTGCTCTTCTATCTTGTCCAGAAATGGGTAAACTGCTATTGACTTCTTATGCAAACATATTGACTACAGTGAGGTCTGGGAACTGATAAGTGCATTTTTTGAAGTGATTCCCCCCGTCCAGCGTGTTGTCCAGAGTATGAGCTAATGAAGTCATTGCTAATAATAATTGCGCAACAGCTTCCTGTGTCATGAGGCTGTTGTGTGTAATGAAAAATCACAAGGTACAACAGATTAAATCCCAGCAGGGTTACTACAAGGGTAACAAGGCAAACAAGGTCTAGGAGTCATGAGAACGGTCCAATTACTGCCAAATGATGAGCCAGTCAGCTCTTGTGGGAGTTTCGATATTCCCTTCAAAGTATGAAGCATGTTTCTTTAAGTTATGAGGAGAATGAGAGGCAAATAATGCGGCTTATGCAAAGAGGATGCAAAGGTGGATAAGTGTCTGTTTAATGCAGTTTGTGTTCCTTCTTTTTCAAGTTCAGAAAATGCTGTTTGAACCTCTTAGCTGGTCAAATAATTTATTTGGACACTGTAAAGCCCAACAGTCAGCCTTATCAAATGAAATGAGTGTAGTTAACTCAAAACTGACTGAAAGTTAATTCTCATTTGAAAAGAGTTTTGTAATCAGTATTGAAGGTAATGAGTTAATTAAATATCTCATTACTTCAACTTAAATGGAGTAAGTTCACAGTACTCATATAGATTCGTTTAACTCAAATGGTTTGTAGCAATCGATTTCCTCAAATTGTTTGAGTTGCCTTAACTTATTGGGTTTTACAGTACTCAGTTTGTTTGAGTTCCCTTCATTTATTGGGTTTTACTGTGCTCAAATTGCTTCGTTTACTCAAATAGATAAAATTCACAGTACTCATTTGGATTAGTTTTTGAACTTAAATGGTTTGTTGCAATCGGTTTCCTCAAATGGTTTGAGTTGACTTTTTGGGTTTTACAGTGTGCTAATGTTTTAATTTAAAGGACGTCTTCTGGCCACACTTCTATTTCCCATTTAAAAAAAAAACTATTATGTACAAACTCTGTTTAAAAATTTATTTAAATAATTGTTTTATGCTAAATTTAAATTGAAAGGGAATGCAACAAATATATATTTCAATCAAATATACAGTTGAAGTCAGAATTATTAGCCCCCCTGTTGTTTGAATTTCTGTTTAATTGAGAGAATATTTTTTCAACACATTTCTAAACATAATAATTTTAGTAACTAATTTCTAATAACTGATTTATTTTATCTTTGCCATGATGATTTTTAAAGACATTTCTATACAGTTTAAAGTGACATTTAAATGCTTTACTAGGTTATTTAGGTTAACTAGGCAGGTTAGGGTAATTTGGCAAGTTGTTGTATAATGATGGTTTGTTCTGCAGACTATCGAAAAAATATAGCTTAAAAGGGCTAATAATTTTGACCTTAAAATGGTTTTTAAAAAATTAAAAACTGCCTTTATTCTAGCTAAAATAAAACAATTAAAACTTTCTATTATAAATTATTATCAGAGATACTGTGAAAACTTTCTTGCTCTGTTAAACATCATTTGGGAAATATTTAAAAAAGAAAAAAATTAAAAGGATGGCTAATAATTCTGACTTCAACTGTATGTAAGTTGTACTTCCATTCAACTCAACAGAAGTTCACCCATGATCACTTTTTTAATAAAAATCTCATCTATGTGAAAGGTGTCTTTACATAATTTAGCATAATTTTTAAAAATGATTGGGCAGATTATGAATATTAAGAATCTAGAATCTAGCCTTCCTGATAGAAGTGATGCCTGTCATCGCTGTAAGCAGTCTCCTGCTAACCATCTCTATATGTTTTGGAGTTGCCCTCAATTGACAAATTTCTGGTCCAGTGTTTTTGATACACTTATTAAAGCTATTAACATAAATCTAGACACTAACCACTTGACAGCCCTATTTGGTATTTCAGAGAGAGTTGACTTGACTGTTGCATCTCGCCAGGTTATTGCTTTTTCTACTCTTTTAGCTAGACGAGCCATTCTTATCAATTGCAAACAGGTACTTTCTCTGACATGTGGATCCGATAAATCTTTAGCTGCATAAAACTTGAGAAGTTAAGAAGGTTATTTGCAGGATCTCTTAAGTCTTTTTACAAGACCTGGAACCCTGTTTTAGACTATATCCAAGGCTTACCCTGTTCAGTTGATATCAGCTCTAATACACAGTAAATAACTGGAAAGAGGTAATATTGACTCTTTAACGCAAACTTTTCTTCTTCTTTTTTTTTAAACTCTTTTATTGTAAACTTGTTTAATTATAATTATTTTTTATTCATTTGTTTTATTTTAAATTTTTATTTAATTTATTTTTTTATAATTTTTTTTCTCAAGGTTATGTTTTTAAATAATAAATTTTATTTATTTTATTTTGAGGCGATAGTGGGAAAATAAGAAAACTAAGACAGTCTGTAATTTTTCAAACGCAATCTCACAGCAATTCGTAACTTTTTGATTTAGTGGCTAATTCGTATGAATTCGTACGATCTAATTTGTACAAATTAGTACGATTTGCTCATCACCCAATGACGGTTGGCGTTAGGGGTGGGGTTAGGTGCCACGCCTCCTTTTTAAAATCGTACATTTTCGTACGACTGAACTCGTACGAATTCGTACAAATTAGCCACTAAACTGACAAAATGTAAAATACTTACAATTCCTCGTGAGATCAGGCCGAATTTTTCCTATGTTGCATTGTATACTACTATGTATGGTCTTGTTAAACTTACTTTTACATAAAACATACACACATTTATAGTGGTAAGTTCTCCTATCTGAGGGTTGTCTCGACTAAAAATATAATTAAAAAACACTGCTATGTTAGCAATTATAGCCTTACAGTACCTGCTTGATGGACAGTAATGCTGCCCTAATGCAACACTTTTAGCTGAATTATTTGTGTCTCCTTCAAAAATTGCTCTTTAGAAAGTTCATTTTACTGGTTAAATTTGCACCATCACTAACTCCAAAGTGACACAAGCTAACAGTGACATCAAGCATGGATAGTGATATTTAACAAACTTCCAGTGATCAAAACTATGTATTGTAGGCTTTGTGATAACAGGATGGAAAAATAAACAAGTTATGTTATATAATGAAAAGAAGCCTAAGATACAAAATCCCCTACAAGACCTTGTAATGCTGAATGATGATGAGAAATGGACACAACATTATTGTAAGGCAACTAGATGAGAGTAACTCTGAAATGGCAAGGCTTGTGGGCTGCTTCCGGTCAGCAGTGGGTAGAATATACAATAGTGGTCTGAGAACCAAACACAAACCATTGACAAACAGTTACAATATGTTGGGGACTCAGGTCTCAACAGTTCATCACTATTCCTAGTTTAACTCTGCTTTCATTGGTGCTTATTAATCAGAGATTAAAAAAAAAAAAAACTAAATCAGTTGACATTTTCTTACTCTCTGAAGCGAAAGTACAATTATAAATCCTGGCATCAAAAACAATATGTAGAACAACATGATAACAAGATAAAAAAATAAAATAACTTGCAATACAGATAAATATGTAAATACAAATATGCAAATGTACAGCAGCACATCTAAAAAGTAAAAACGGGCATTTTTTTTCTCTGTGCTCTCCATTTATAAATAAGCCAGGAGCTGTGAAAATAGGCCAGATGTACATTTCTTTTTTTTATCATTTTATTAACTTATATAACTTGTCAGAATCCACAGTGCAATCTACTGGGACTATTCTATGGGGCTGCAGAGCTGTAACTACAGTATCTATGATGAGCCCCTATACCTACTGTTGAAAGTACCTACAATAGGCATGTGAATGACGTAACTGGACCACCATAGAGCAGTAGAAGTAGGTCACCGGGTCCAATGAGTCACATTTTGTTTTACATCACATGGACGGCCTTTTATGTACAGAATGTGCTTTTTACCTCAGGAAGTGAGGGCACCAGGATGCACTATATGGGACATCAAAAAGCCAGTGGAGTAAGTGTAAATCTCTGGACAATGTTTTTCTGGGAAACCTTGCTTTCACCATACATACTGTATGTAAATTTGACATATATTATCCACCTTCCTGACAGTGGTGTTCACTGATAAAATGGCCTCTGTCAATAGAATAATGAACACTGTAAACATTGTTCAAGAATAGTTTGAAGAATGTAATGAGTTCAAGGTGATGTCCTGGCCTATACATTTTCTAGTTCTCAATACAATCGAGCTTCTGTGGGATGTAGTGTACAAAGTATAGTTTGATCAATAGCAGCTCCACCTTGCAACCTACAGGACTTGAAGGCTCTACAGTCCTGTGATTTCTGTCCAATCAAATTGCGCGCAGAAAAATAGCATCAGATTGACCGATCTCAAGACACTTACATTTCATAAATGCAGCAAAGATGTGAGATGCAAAATCGTTACATGAACTGAATCACCAAATGGCCTTGAACTATAAATACATTCACTACAGAATGTTACGTTTTAAAATGCATGCACAAATTGCATGTTTCTATCAGTACTGCATAAACTTGGTGTTCAGCTGGACAACTGCTGGACACTCATAGCTTGTTAGTCAGGGTTTAAAGTACATAATCTAAGCATTAACATATCACCACAGCTAGATTTTTGCCCCTTAGCTTACACAGATTTCGCTCCATTAATGCATCAACACACTTTCTGGTTATTATTGTAACTTGCATAAATTAATGTACTCTCAAAAATATTTTTGCTTCTTGTTTAAACTATTTATGTAAAATTAGCTGAAACAAAACAATTCTTGAGATTTTTTGGGGACAACTTAATTGTTTTATGTTCATTCATTCATTCATTTTCTTGTCGGCTTTGTCCCTTGCGGGGTCGCCACAGCGGAATGAACCGCCAACTTATCCAGCACGATTTTACGCAGCGGATGCCCTTCCAGCCGCAACCCATCTCTGGGAACTTCCACACACACATTCACACTCATACACTACGGACAATTTAGCTTACCCAATTCACCTGTACTGCATGTCTTTGGACTGTGGGGGAAACCGGAGCACGCGGAGGAAACCCACGCGAACCCAGGGAGAACATGCAAACTCCACACAGAAACGCCAACTGACCCAGCCCAGCCGAGGTTCGAACCTGCGACCCAGCGACGTTCTTGCTGTGAGGCAACAGCACTACCTACTGCGCCACTGGGTTGCCCTGTTTTATGTTCAATCCACATTAATTTGTTATGTTAACTTAATTGATTTGTGTTGGGACAACATGATTGGATTTTGTGGAACCCAGCATTTTATACAGTGTAATGTGTTCTCGCTTAGTCCCTTTATTCATCAGAGGTTGCCACAGCTGAATGAACCGCCAACTTATCCAGCATATGTTTTACACATCGGATGCCCTGCAGCTGCAACCCAGTACTGGGAAACACCCATAAACAATTCAATTCAGTTAATTCAATTCCCCTATAGCGCATGTGTTTGGACTGTGGGGGATACCGGAGCACCCGGAGAAAACCCAAGCCAACACGGGCAGAACATACAAACTCCACACAGAAACGCCAACTGGCCCAGCCATGGTGCGACCTTCTTGCTGTGAGACGACAGTGCTAACCACTGAGCCACCGTGCTACCCAATTTATAGTTCACGAATGGTAAATAATTAAACACTCAAACAACCTTAAAAGAAAAGGGCACTGGTGTAAGCTCCCTTTTTAATTAGCATATAAGGTATAAGGTGGAATCATTTTCACAGCCTATTTCTCACTACTCATTAGTATTGAGTACTTTTTACTCATACTTTGAGTAGTACTTAGACATCCCAGGCTTATTCTGAAAACATAGCCCTATATACGTTTCTGGAGATTGCAAATTATGTAGCCAGAGGTACTTATGGCTGCATTTTATTTTTATTTTTTTTGGGTTTTCACCTTTAATGTATAGGACAGTAGAGAGAATTGACAGGAAAGCATGGGGAGCAGAGAGAGGGGAAGGATTGGCATAGGACCACGAGGCGGAATCAAAGTCGGGTCGCCATGAGCACCGGAGTGCATGTGTCGACGCACTAACCACTACACCACTGGCGCCGACCTGCATTTTATTTTTAAAATGAACGATACGGGGTGGTATGATGCAGTTCCTTTTCGCGCTTACCAGCTGACCGCTTACCTCCGTATGGACGGCTTTTCCGCTGTTACCAGATTGTCCAGTTAGCTCGCCATGTACGTCGGCGGACTTGAGACGCAGAGAGGAATTGACCATGACGACATGGTTTGAATCTGGTGAAGAACGGTTCCAGAAAGCAGGTAAGACAAAAACAGAATCCAAAAAATAAAATAAAGGAGTAAATAACAGGGTAAGAATGTGGTAAAATCTGAAAACGTGGTAAAAATCAGGCCAGGGCTTTTCATTTTCTGAATTGCTTTTGAAATTTGTTGGTTGGGTTTAGGGAAGTGGGTGGGCAGGTCAATCAATACAATTGGTTGGGTTTAGGGAAGAAGGAGGGTGGGTCAGTCTATTGGTCAGTCAGTCAGTCAAACAGTCAGCCGACAGCAACCTCTGGTGGATTTATGCAAGAACAGCAGGCGCGAATGGCACTTGGGAGAGAAATTTGAGATCTCAAAAAGCGTACACAGTGGCCTTTTGTGGATTTGCGAAAACAAAAACTGCAAAAAAAGTAGCTCCTGGGACGTATTTTGCCGGTCTCCAGAAATGTATATAGAGGTACGTTTTCAGAATGAGCCTATGTTGTATTTAGAACAGATACATTTACTCTACTTGCACAAAATGTTACTTTTTACGCATGTTTTCAGTACTCTTTGTCACCCCTGGCAGGCAGTCAAACTGTTTTTACTAATCTGTGTATATGTCAAGTTACATTCAGCTAATGTTGACCAGAGGCTAATTTAGAAGTAGCCATTGACATATACATCACTTGAAAAATACAGTGCAGCAACTCTCTGTTCATTCACAAGTTCTTTCATCATGAAGGCAGCACTTTATTAACAAGTCTCTAGTTTGAGGAACTGTGAGGTGAACGGGAGTGTGCAGATGTATTAATTCTGGTTTACTGAATTTGTATGTTCCACAGCAACAGCTTTAACAGACGTCAAAGGCACTCAGCAAACATGACATGCCCAGTGGTTAAAGTTTACACCTTTGTTTTTTTGGTCTGTAGGTTTTAGGTTGAAGTTTAATGTTACCAAGGCAAACCTATGTCCCACAATGGGTCAGTCTTTTGAAGTCCTGTGGTAAGATTGTATAATACAGAATACAATCATTGTTTTAATGGGCGAGTCGATATATGAATACACACTTTAGTGACTCTATAAACCAGATAACCAACCTAATGGATGCCTTTTTAAAGCCTCTCCCCACCTGGATGAGAACAGCCAGTTCTTTGTAAGCCTGCTTTGGGCTGGAAGAAGGTTGAATACCCCATGTGATCATGCAAATCTGTTTGTAAACAAAGATCTAGTTTCAGCCGGAGTAGCATAGATCAGTTTTATTACTAAAATGCCCTTAAGTGGAGATTTCAGTCCTTTAAATAAAAAAAAGCTGTTGTAAGACTATTTTGTTAAACAGCACTTGGAGGAAAAAAGGTGGCACTGTTTTATTCTCCTCCGCACAATTTATTCTAAACAAAAAGCTACAGAATAATGAGAATTAATTTTATTTATAGGTGCCTTTTCTTGTAAGGTCACCGTACAAATAATCCCATAACATTTACACAACCAAGAATCCATACAAACTAGAAACTGATCCACACATACGTTTGAAGACTATGGGCTCTATTTTAAAGATCTTTAAGTTGCTTATCGTCCAACAAATTTTCTCCTTTTCATTAAGAGTAAGCAACTAGTTACATTGGATTGAGATTTAGTCCAACATGATTATCAGTAAGTTTCAGCATTGGAGAGCAAAATCAGTTGTAAACGGTTTTCAATATAAAATGTTATGAATTGGTGTCAGCCTTTAAATGTTGAATAGATGAAGAATTGTTAAGGCCTAATTGTAATGCTGTTTGAGAAATTATTTATAATGATTGATTTCATTTTTGGCATGATTTTGGTGTTTGAATTTACAGATTGTATCCTGATGCTTCAAGGAGTTTTAATATGAATTTATTGAATTGATAGAACTTTACTTCTGCTTGTATGAAAATATTTTCTTGACGTTATGATAAATGTTATTATGGTGTATTTGTGCTGACGTTGGGCAGCGTGGTGGCGCAGTGGGTAGCACAATCACCTCACAGCAAGAAGTTTGCTGGTTCGAGCCCTGGCTGGGTCAGTTGGCATTTCTGTGTGGAGTTTGCATATTCTCCTCGTGTTGACGTGGGTTTCCTCCGGGTGCTCCGGTTTCCCCCACAAGTCCAAAGACATGTGGTATACAGTAGGTCAGGGGTGCTCAACCCTATTCCTGGAGATCGACCTTCCTGCAGTTTTCAGTTGCAGCCCATATCAAACACACCTGCCTGTAATCATCAAGTGCTCCTCAGGTTATAATTAATTGGTTCAGGTGTGTTTGATCAGGGTAGGAGCTGAAATCTTCAGGAAGGTCGATCGCCAGGAACAGGGTAGGTCACCCATGCAGTAGGTGAATTGGGTAAGCTAAATTTTCCATGTGTATTTATGTGAATGAGTGTGTATGGATGTTTCCCAGTGATGGGTTGCAGCTGGAAGGGCATCCGCTGCATAAAACATAAAACATGCATTTGTCATGTTAACTGAATTGAATTCATTTAACCCTTAGTTTTAAGTCAACTGTGTAAATTTGATGTTAATTGTTACAACAAACTTTATTAAGTTCATTTAACTCATAATTTTAAGGCAACTGTGTAAACTTCTTGGTTAATTATTGCAACAAGCTATATTTAGTTCATTTAACTCATAAATTTAACCATGTAACTTTTTCAGTTTTTTGTTACAACAAACTATTTGTAGTTGTGTTGACAAATCTTTTGTTCATATAACTTCGAATTATATTGTATTAACTTCTTCAAGCAATCAAATGGATTAAGTTGACTTAAAAATTAATTTACTCAACAATTTTACATTATTAAATTGAGTGTACTTAAATTTGTAAGTCAACTTAAACTGCTTGAAGAAGTTGATGCAATACAAAATATAAGAAAATTTAGTTGAAACAACAAAATCACTCAAGTTATTATAACTCACATTTATAGTTACATTGAACCAGGGGCGTCGTTTACTGGGGCACGTGCCCCAGTAAAAATTGCAAATGCCCCAGTAAATGCTTTGACATATGACATAGGCAAGTGTATTTATTAAGCGTGGTAATCCCAGAATAAAATCGTTATTCTCTATGTGCAACCGAACCAACGCTGGTGAAAGCAATAGTTTAATCAAAAAGCAAACTGAGCATGTGCGCAGAAAAAAAAGTTGTGAACATGCACGCCTGAAAAATAGCCACGCTGCTCATGCGTTGTGAAACCAGCGTAACAGTCTTTTATGCGGAGGTGTTGGCACGCAGTGAGTTTTGCTAGTCGACAAAACAAAGTTTAAATAATGTAATGATGAACTTATTTTGACTAAGCATAGCTCCTGATAGATTTTTTGTATGAAGCAAAAAGGAGGGATAATGAGTCAGCTAGGGAGGTAAGACTTATAAACCTGATTCTCAGCCATGAGTCGGTCTAAAACAACAAACAACAGATATTTCTATAAAACATATTTTGTATTTTATTGAATTGTCTATAGAATTTAATTATATTCATCAATTATACTCATGCTAAAGATTTCTTAAATTATCTTAGCATCACTCCAGTTGTGTCTTTCAGTTGTGTCTGTTTTCCAGTTACATTTAGGATTCATTTCTGTTAATTTCTATTATTTTAAATAATAATTGTATAATAACAATAATACTGTTATATATATATATATATATATATATATATATATATATATATATATATATATATATATATATATATATATATATATATATATATATATATATATATATATATAAAATTATTATTATTATTTTTGTATGGGGAGCTGTGCCCCAGTAGTTTCTAGCAAAGCCCCTGCAATGAACTCAAAATTTTAAGGCAACCAGGTAACTTAATTTTTTTAGTCAAGCTAACAAATAATTTTTTACAGTGTAGTTTTTACAGTTGCTACCATATTTTTGACGGTAAAATTTTTTACAATTTTTTTAAGTGATAAATCCTGTTTTTTTAATTACTTCACATACAAATAAACACATAAAGCTTGTAAAAAAATCTGATTCTGAGTTGTAAAGCCATTATTAGAGTAAAAGTCTGACTCCCACTAAACCATTCAGGTTGCCAGATTGTGAACAAGTAATTTACAAATACACTGTTAACAATTTCCTGTAGCATCTACAGTTTCTTACTGGCAGCAGTTTGCCAGTAATTTACTGTAAATTAATTACAGCAAAAATACTGTATTTACATTTACAGCACCATTTATATTGCTGTAAATGTATTTACCGTACTGTATATCTTTACTGAAAAATATACAGTAACTTTCACAATGCAACTTTAAAATACAGTAACATACTGCATAACCTACAGTTCATATTACAGTTAAATACTGTGTAACTTACAAAAATGTTAGGAGTGATACATATTTCAACTACTTGGGTGGAAATGAGGAAAAACCGATACATCCATAACCACCTACCCATTCATTTAATGTGCCAAATGTCCTTTAGGTATAGAATAACCAACAGCCACAAACATTCCATACAATGTTGACGCTTGAGTCTCAAGGACAGGGTTTTTAGTCCTCTTTCTCCTTAAATACCCAGCACACTATGTTCTCAACATGAGAAGAAAATGCTTATCGTATTACCTATAGATTCAGCCACTAGATTTTACCGGCAGTGTTCAACATTTGATACACAGACAGGACAGACTGTAGGGAAGACATCCAAGAAGACCTCGTCTCCACCGATGAAGGTGATCGGAGACAAACAACAAACTGCAGACTCATGCTAAATCATGCTTCAACAAAAAAACAAGAGGGCTATTTGTGTTTCTACTGTAAATTTTACGTGGAAGGCTTTTGGCGTCTCATCAGGGTGAAATTTAAGCCAGATGCTGGTATGTGATGTCTAGAAATCTACAGTTGCAATCTAGACAAAACTGGACACCATTGACTTTCAGTGCAATATTGAGAGGCACTGATGGTCTTGATACATAAAATAATTTGTTTGTACATTTGCCTATGTTATCTAGAAGAGAAAGCTGTTGACAGCATATGCAAAACACTTGTGTATAATTGCTATTAGATGGAAAACAACATTTTGTTAAGTTGATTTGCAACTTCATTTTATGAAAAGATCAAATGAGTGTTACCTGAAGCCACACGCGACAAGGCAAACTGATATTTTCATTTTATCACACTTGTACATACTACAAAGTGCATGTTTAACTTTACTAGACACTTGCTCTCGATGGTGTAGTGAGATTTTTAATGGTTGGCTGATTTTTTTAATAATTGCGATTTTATTTTCAGTACTGCTGAATTTTTTGGGGGTATTTTTTTTTTATTTTGTAATGAAATTTACTTACCACAAAGACAATTTTTTTTGATCAAATATACAGTAAAAATGGCAAATTGTGAAAAACTTTTATGTTGTAAATTATTATTTTTAGAGACGACATGGTGGCTCAGTGGTTAGCACTGTCGCCTAACAGCAAGAAGGTCATTGGTTCGAGTCCTGGCTGGGTCAGTTGGAATTTCTGTGTGGAGTTTGCATGTTCTCCCCGTGTTTACGTGGGTTTCCTCTGGGTGCTCCGGTTTCCCCCACAGTCCAAAGACATGTGGTGTAGGTTAATTGAATAAACTATATTGGCCGTAGTGTTTCTCAACACTGGGTTGTAGCTGGAAGGGCATCCACTGTGTAAAACATATGCTGAATAAGTTGGCGGTTCATTCCGCTGTGGCGACCCCTGATGAATAAAGGGACTAAGCTGAAGGAAAATTAATGAATGAATATAATTTTTTAATGGTAGTATTTTATGTTCATATCCCCAAAGGCTGCTGAAATCTATAAAAACAAACATAACCTACACTGGACGATTATGTTGTTTATTACTACATTGATTTATTCATTTTCCTTCTGTTTAGTCTCTTATTTATCAGGGGTCGCCACAGCGGAATGAACCGCCTTAATTACTACACTGTTAACAATATCCTGTAGAGTCTACAGTAACTTGCTGTAAATGAGGTACAGTAAAAATACAGTATTTACACTTACAATGTCATTTATCTTCCTGTATATGTAATTAAAGTATTGTATACCTTTACTGTAAAATATAGTCGTATAGTCAAAGAGTATATAATACACAAGACGTGTCACTCGTATAGTTTTGAATGGGGAAAAGTGTAACGGTCAATATGGCGAATGAAGCCCTGCCTACTAGTACAGGAGCCAATCATCAATCGCTATAGACTGACGTTTCTCTGGGGAACCAGACGTGTGCTTTACAGTTTTTGTGGTCAACATACAAACTGGAATCTCAGCAAATACTTGCTTCACAGACATAAGAAATATATCCAAGTAAAGCTTGAAATCTTTTAAATGAACCAAGTGCACTTGAAAACAATCTGTATGAAATGTACAAATCTGTATGAAATGAACACGAGGTACAGTCCGTCCTGTCAAAGCACATCACATGACAGCAACTACTTAAACGCCCACAAACTTGTAAACATAGTCATTTCTGGAGGAGATTCACCATCAAGACCAAGTTGTGGATTACTTCAGAAGACCAGCGCAATCTGACAATCATTATCCATAGGATGATAATAGAATTATTAGTGTAGAACGGCCATAAATTAGGTTGGTGTCGTGATTTGTTCTTAGTTCTCTCTCGCGCGTTAGTTAGGGCAACCTGAAAATATGCAGAGTTAGTTTGATTCTGACATAGAAACAAAGCTTATGAGACAGTTGTTGTTTAATTTTATTAGTGATTCTAAATATGTAATGTAATCGTAAGCTTGGCAAACAGTTTTGGAGAATTTGATATTTCCCAGAATGCCCGAGCATACTGCCCGAGAGGTGTTTCAAAGATGGCCGCCGAGTGAAATGACTTGCCTTAAAGAGACTTTGATATAGTTCACAATGCAACTTTAAAATAGAGTAACATACCGCATAACTGTCATACAGTAAAATACAGTTCATAATACAGTTAAATACTGTGTCATTTACAAAAATCATTTACAGTGTACATCCTTAAGCTCAGTAAAGCAGAAAACATTCTGATTGGCTGGCAGGTTTCTATGATTCATAAGGTAGAACAACTTTCTGTAAGTAGGGAGGTCAATCTATTAATTTTTTTTGTCCAATTACTACAAGATATGGTATTCAATTACTCACATATTAATTTTGACAAAGAAATTACCCCTGAAGAAAACGTAAAGTCGTAATAGTGTTAAATGTGAAAAGGAACACAGGGAAAAAGTGTTTTAGAAAGATATAATTTATTTGATTCAACATAGAATGTTTTACACACAAACTTGATTTTGTTTTCTCAGTTCCATCTGCATTGGTTTTTAGATAGATTTACACATTTCTTTTTTACAAACATTCTTCCCAATGTCTTTAAAGCTATACAAAGAAATGTTTTATGACATGAAGAGGAGTAAATAATGACAGAATCTTCATTTATAGTTGACCCATCCCTTTTTATTGATATGATTTTTTTATGGGAAAAACTACTTCTGGGAATATTCTCTGTAGGCTATTTTTCGTAACCGGAAATTAACCATCCCAGAACGTTGCAGTTTTTTTACTTACATCTTAAACAACCTGAAAGATAATAATATTGAAATGTTCCATTTATGAATAGTAAACTGGTTTGAGGAGACATTTATGTCATTAAAACTTTAATTCATTGTATTCGTTCAAACAACTGATTCATTCAAGAAAGAACTAAATTACTTGCTTTATTAAATTATGTGGTTTACCTAATTCAATAAAAAATGTGGATTTAAATGAATCATTGCTGTGTGTTTTAATTGAAGACTCAATCCTGTGGTTCATGTTTTTGTTGGCGAAAAATTTAATCAAATGATACTGTCTTAAATATAACAGTAATAGCTTAATATGTTGTATAATAAATAGGAAAGAAGGAGGAAAAAAACACTGTGATATTGCTTAAATATCATAAAATCTTACATAAAAATATGAAACAAAACTCATACAAGGGTATTTTTGCCTCAGTATCTCCAATTAACCATTTTGTTCATAGTTATATACCTTTATAGTTGCCATATTGGTGTGAATGGGCCTTAATACAGTTACAATAAAAATGCATTGATGTAATAACCACAATGTACAACCCTTCATCCTGTGGCTCAGGCTTGTTAAGAGCTTATCATCACTGTCTATGTAAATGCCATCACTGGTTACGGTTGAAGGGAATTTTCCACTCTGCGAATTTTCCTTTGGGAACTGTTCCCGATAATGTCCCGGTGAAGAAGACATATACACACAAAGAGCTTCACAGTCCAACTAAACTTCCCATTTACTCTAATTTTCAAACGTTGATATGTACGCTCAAAAATAGATTTTCTTAAAAAATACTTGTAAATTAGCAGTTTTCTATATTCTGTGATTCGTGTTTTTATTTTCCCGTTTATTTATGCTTTTAAACTGCATTATGGGAGCTTGATCTTTCTTACAACAACTTTTAACCTTGAAAAGTATAAAAAGTGACTTTTATTCAGATTTTTAATAGTTTTTAATTTGATTTTTAATAATCTATTTTTTATAGATTTTATATTTATTAATAATTAAAAATTTTTTTTTAAATAATATTTATTTCCCAGAGATGGGTTGCAGCTTGAAGGGCATCCGCTGCATAAAATCGTGCTGGATAAGTTGGCGGTTCATTCCGCTGTGGCGACCCTGGATTAATAAAGGGACTAAGCCGAAAAGAAAATGAATGAATGAATGAAAATTATATTTAATATTTAATTTTTAAAAGTGATATATATTGTCTGGGTTGTATATTATTCTACAAAAACCTTGTAATAAACTGCTGTAAGGATGCCATCTCCATAATAGTAAACCCTGAGAATTGTTATGGAATTCCACACTAGACACGACCACAAGAATCGTCCGGCACTAAAACAATAAACTTTCTAATCTGAGAAGAAGATCATGCATCCTCTGCCCTCAGCTTTACCTTCTCCACCAGAGCAGCTCACTCACATTCCGCACAGAATGTCCACGTTTTTAATATGGTATATCTTGTGGCTCTACATTCACGTTTGGTGTCATTTTAAATGTCTCTGTGTAATTGGTAAAGTGGTCTTAATTTCACTGTAATATTTTTACAATTTTCCTTATATCAATTAATTTGGGTTTTGACTCTGATAAGATCTTTGCCAGATGCTCCACTCCAGGGAAAATGGTCTTCACATCAACTCATGACCAGGCAACGGTCTTGGTCAAGCTTTTATTGTCTTGAATTTATGGTGATTTGAGTATTTAAGGGAAAGGTGCAGAAGTGTCTTTGGGATTCTGTAGCCAGGATAGCCCGTTGCAGTGTATGAGTCTCTGAGCTCTGCATCAAGGCTTATATGCTGCAGCGTACTTCTACATGATCAGGTATTAATCTCTAACTCTTAAATGTATCTTTGAGTAATTGATGTTTTGCGATCTGAATTGGCTTATTTTGTTTCATTATGTCAATTGGAATGGAAAATCTTTGCCTGACAAACAAATGTAAAATTCTTGTTTAACTCATTAAATCTAGTAGATTGTTTAGGTTGATGTTTCCGCAGCCTACAACCAGGATTTGTTCTTACATTCAGGCTCAATGGTTGGAGCATAGGCACAGCATTAGAGACCTGTTGATTTCTGACAATCACTGACTTAGTATGATATAATATAGTGGCTAAATCAAACTTTCTTTATGTATAAGCAAACATGGGGCAGCGTAATATTACTTAAAGGAAATTAGTTTACAGATATATACTATAGCTAAGAACCAGAACTGGCAAGGATGTGTCCGTGAGCAAATGTAACTGGCCAGCATACTGACTCTAAGCGACTTCGGGTAAACAATGAACCATTAACTGAAAATAAGCATTTATTAGGTTAATCGATCTAAATTAGACCAAATCACAACCTATAAGGTGATCAGCTTGAATTGGATGAATCTAAATTCATTCATTCATTCATTCATTTTCTTGTCGGCTTTGTCCCTTGCGGGGTCGCCACAGCGGAATGAACCGCCAACTTATCCAGCACGATTTTACGCAGCGGATGCCCTTCCAGCCGCAACCCATCTCTGGGAACTTCCACACACACATTCACACTCATACACTATGGACAATTTTAGCTTACCCAATTCACCTGTACTGCATGTCTTTGGACTGTGGGGGAAACCGGAGCACCCGGAGGAAACCCACGCAAACGCAGGGAGAACATGCAAACTGCCATTTTGGGGGCGTGTACACAGTTCGCTGTTTTAGGGTTGCTTCACATGAAAATAAGTTTCGACTTCCCGCCCAACTTAACAAGGGGGTGGAGCCAAGAGCTCCCTATGGCAACAGACAGGCAGACAGAGAGAAGCAACATGAGTGAGAGGACCAGCATTCAGCTGTACATGTACGACTCGGGCACAGACCAAGCAGAGGCTACAAAATCATTTGTCTTTGTATAGTTTTACAGCCAATTGTGTGCTAGTTTAAAGCTCCGAGCTTGTGCACCGAGACTTGCGGCGCCGGTGTGTGTCCCGATAGAAACTTATGCTTAGAATTCAGAAATGCATGCAGTTGCATGTCGCCGAGCGGTGCTTCTGGTGTACGACCTGCTTGAGGTTATAACTAAAGGGCGTCATACACCGAATGCGCCGCTCAGAGCCACGACACGGCACACCAGACACGCACATTCGCATGTTATTTAAAATGAATAGTAAGGCAGAATAGTGAGCGATATAGTTCATATTCTTATTGTTTTTGTATCTATTTATTGTTGTGCTGTTTTGCGTGCCTTGCATTGTTAGTATTTTACCTGTAGCGCTTTGAGTTTAAGAAAAGCGAATTACAAATAAAATGTATTATTATTATTATTATTATATGACTAAAAGCTGGACCCTTACACTACCAGTACATATTCTATTATTTTACACTATGACTTTTCTCTCAATATATTATTTTTTATAAATTATTCATTAATTTTCTTTTCGGCTTAGTCCCTTTATTAATCCGGGGTCACCACAGCGGAATGAACCGCCAACTTATCCAGCACATGTTTTCCAGCCACAACCCATCTCTGGGAAACATCCATACACACTCATTCACACACATACACTACGGACAATTTAGCCTACCCAATTAACCTGTACCGCATGTCTTTGGACTGTGGGGGAAACCAAAGCACCCGGAGGAAACCCACGCGAACACAGGGAGAACATGCAAACTCCACACAGAAACGCCAACCGACCCAGCCGAGGCTCGAACCAGCGACCTTCTTGCTGTGAGGCGACAGCGCTACCTACTGCGCCACTGCGTCGCCCATTATAAATTATATTATTTCAAACTACTAAAACGTCAAAATAAAAGTCACTTTGTTAAACCATACAGTTGAATTTTCAACACAAAAAAAATCAACAGAGCAGAGATCGAGGTCCCATAATGCAATGCACAACCATAAATAAACGGAAAACACTAGTGAATCACAAAATATGGAAACTGTTAATTAACAGATATCTTTTCCAATCAAACTACTTACTTAAAATGAACTGAAACAATTCTTGAGATTCTTGAGCCTTTTTTGGGACAACTTAATTGTTTTATGTTCAATCCACTTCAATTTGATACTTTAACTTAGTTGATTTGTGTTGGGACAGCGAATGAATTGTGTGGAGCATTTTTTACAGTGTACATCACTAAACAGAACATATGCATTTAGTCTGAAACCGTATTCAGTTAAATGCACTGTCAATAAATACATAAAGTTTGGAAAATAATGAAATAATCTTTTTGCTGCAACAAAACAAACATTATTAATATATTATATATGTAAATTAAGGCTTATGCATACAGTATGTACGGTGTTGCCACCTACATTAGAAGTGGTAGAAGCAGCATTTGAGAAGTCATTACAGTGACAGAAATCCAGCACACCTTTATTTTAGTCCTTTGCTGACCTGTGCTTTCTTTAGTAAACACAGCTGGTAGCATTGCAGTAGTCTATACAATCACGGGTACAACTAATCTTTTTTTTTTTTTATGTGTCCCATCCACAAACAAGCCTGTACTGTACCAAATCATGTACAGTAACTTATCATGTTGTCTTCTGGTGGAGCAAACCCAATAAGTGTTGCTCAGAGTTCAAGTTGGTCTGTCCAGTCGACCACAGCGATGGAAAAACAAAATAATTAATTCAGAAACTCCAGGAAAAATAACACCTGTCGTGAGTTGATCACTGGGGTCTCCTGATGAAATTTCCCTACAGCGAGAAACAAGAGGAAAATGTTTGACGGAATCAATCATCAGGAAATAGTAGAACATTTTTCATTTATATTTGGATACGTTAATATTATGCATACAAATGAATCAAGGAAATACAAATAAATAAAAACATCTTAATAATTACAATGCACTAACAGTATATCATAACAGTGATAATATAGTGTAATAAAACTGATATGCATATAAAAATGTCTGTGATTATTGAACAGAAAGATGAAATAAGTAGTAATAATAATGATTAGATAGATGATAGACTGATCTAATATGAAAGAGGTGAAAAGGATTGGAGTTATATTTGAGTTTGTTTCCAAAGAAAAAGACAGACAACATACAGCTTAGTTTATTAGATTTCTTCATCCAACCCCTCATACCTTACAAAAAAAAAAAAATGAAAGTAATTATAATTAACAACACACAAAAATCAAAACGGCCTTTAAATTCCATCATCCCAGACAGAAGTCACCAACGTCACCAAAGTGCTCTCGGAATGAAAGCAGATTGTGAAAGAATGAATGGCAAAGAAAAGAGGGTGAAAATCTCCCAACACACGAGTGTAATCAAGTGAGAAGCTCCGTAAGACCCAGAAATGGCAGAACTCAGAAGCTCAAGAACCGATTCGGGAGTAAAGATAAGGGCTGTTTTGTTTGGGTGATTATGAGAATATTTTTCACTGTAAAGCAATGTCAAATTTTGTAACATACATTTATTTGTAGATTAAAAGTTAATTTCTAACATTGGAGAATATAAATAAATCTTATTAAATAAAGTAATTGTTTTGACTTTTCATCTCACAGCTCTGATGTTTTTCTTGCAATCGTGTATACTGTCCACTGTACATAGTTGAAGACAAAATTATTAACTTTCCTAATTATTTTTTAAACATTTCCCAAGTGCTGTTTAACGGTGATAATTTTTCAACACATTTTTCAACATAATAGTTAATTACTTACTGTCTTTCAACAAACAGTTAATAACTGATTTCTAATAGTTATAAAGTAATAATTGTCATGATGACACATGGTATTTGAAGTTATTTTGCAAGATACTTGTATTCAGCTTAAAGTGCAGTTTAAAGGCTTGACTAGGGATTTGACAATCCATTTGTTAAGTCATGATGACGTATAGAATACTTTTTCCGGGTCCAAGCTGCTACTCATTTGAACTGAGAAAATATTTGTTTATGACCACTGTTGGTCACACTTTATTTTGATGGTCTGTTTGTTGAATTTAAGTTACATGCCAACTAATTCTCATTAGATTATAAGTAGACTGTTGGGGTTAGGGTTAGTGTAAGTGTAAGTTGACATGTACTTGCAAAGTTTCTTATAGTCAGTTAAATGCCTGTTGAAGGAGCAGTATCAACAGATATAAAGCAGACAGTCTACTAATACTCAAATGATCATCAAAGTAAAGTGTTACCCCACTTTTTAGACATATCACACATTTAAGTGAATTCTATATAAAATCATGGTGTACACAAAAGCCTCTGGACTTACTGCATCACAGAGACCAATATTTTAACAATTAAAATTGAATCACTTTCTGGCCAATTGGTTTGGATATATATATATATTGCGATCGTGATTTTGAAAGCATTACATCACTTTGTGAATGTTTATTATTACCATTTGTTGAGTCTCTCAATACAGTGTGATAAAATGCTTGGACCCAGAAGCAGCTTCGTGTTACGTTACACTTTACAAGCGGATAGTAGTTTGTTTTGTAGCCAATCAAAAAAAAAAAAAAAAAAAATTCTTCAAAGGGTTAATAATATTGACTTAAGCAGTTTTAAAATAAAAAAAATGATCAATTTGTTTATTATTTAAAAACTGCTTAAGTCAAAATTATATATATAATTTTCGCCAAATTCCTCACTTGAGAAATATTTGAAAAATAAATACAATTTTCACAGGAGGGCTAAAAATATTGTCTTCAACTGAACTGGACATTTTATGTTTATATATTGGAATATTAAGTTATAAATTCCAGTCAACTTTCTGTATTTAGTTTTTAGTTTTGTTTTGTAGGCTGCCTCACTCAACATCTTTCAGTTCCAACTGTATCAACAGTTTGTCTTGTCTTTTAAAGGTCCTGTAAAGTGCTTTGAAATATGCATTTTTATTCAATATTTGACGTAATCTCAACTGAAACATGATGAGAAGATGACAGAGTAGCCCCTCCCCTTTTTAAAAAAGCCAAAAGTGTTTTGTTTTATCACCGCTCTGCCAGTGAGAGTGGTTGAGCTCAACTGCATCAAATGAAAAGCAAAGGAAAAGCATCTTGAAGGGGGCTGGGAACGTCGGATACTTGAGAGCATTTGATTGGTTATGATTTGATGAGAAACTGAAGTATGAGGTGATGTAAATAAAACCGTTGATCCATTTGGACAAACTACAAGCTTTACGTGTTTGGATCGGCTTTATACACTCACCGGCCACTTTATTAGGTACACCTGCTCAACTGCTCGTTAACACATATTTCTAATCAGTGGCATGGTTGCTGGTGCCAGATGGGCTGGTATTTCAGAAACTGCTAATCTACAAGGATTTTCACGCACAACCATTTCTAGGGTTTACAGAGAATGGTCCAAAAAAGAGAAAATATCCAGTGAGCGGCAGTTCTGTGGGCGCAAATGCCTTGTTGATGCCAGAGGTCAGAGGAGAATGGCCAGACTGGTTCGAGGTGATAGAAAGGCAACAGTAACTCAAATAGCCACTCGTTACAACCGAGATATGCAGAAGAGCATCTCTGAACGCACAACACATCCAACCTTGAGGCAGATGGGCTACAGCAGCAGAAGACCACACCGGGTGCCACTCCTGTCAGCTAAGAACAGGAAACTGAGGCTACAATTCGCACAGGCTCACCAAAATTGGAAGACAGAAGATTGGAAAAACGTTGCCTGGTCTGATGCGTCTCGATTTCTGCTGTTACATTTGGATGGTAGGGTCAGAAATTGTCGTCAACAACATTGTGCAGCCGACAAATCTCCAGCAACTGCTATCATGTCAATATGGACTATAATCTCTGAGGAATATTTCCAATACCTTGTTGAATCCATGCCATGAAGGATTAAGACAGTCCTGAAGGCAAAAGGGGGTCCAACCCAGTACTAGTAAGGTGTACCTAATAAAGAATGTATCTTCTAATAGCGAATTTTGTCACTGATTTGGAGCACACCAACCTATAGATATCCTAAAAACGAATAATACTGATACAAACATCTAAAAAACTTTATTTAATTTCATGGGACCTTTAAAAGGTATGCCAAACAAGTGGTAAATAATAACACTATTATCCTTATTTTTATTTACTCATCATCACCCTTACAAAACTGAAAGGCATTTTTTTCACCCCTAGAATAAAAGGAGAACATAAGTCCAATTTAAATGTCAGTAGATCAGTATCGTGCATGCTGAAAAAGAAGGAAGACAGATGAAAGAGAAATGGCAACAGACCGGAGACACCCAAAACAAATAAAAAAAAAATGCTCCCCACATACATTTGAATATATTTTTCTCATTTCTTCAAGTTGTGTTGTGGGGCTGGTGCTGCCGCTCTGGGCTCGGGGTGGAGTGCCTGTGGACGCTCGAGGAATTACATTGTCATATGATTCCAAATGCTATAGTCGAAAACACAGTCCAAATAGATATGACAGGTGAACACAAGCGTATGAGAACATTCAGGTCTTCAGCAACAAACATATATGTAAATATGTTTTTTTTTGTGAATGTGTAGCTCTCTGTTTTATGTTTTTGTTGTGGACATTAACCACAAGACTCGGTAGTTATATGTATGCATAGTCAAAGCAGTAGTAAAATACTTGCACTCACATTTCCCGTTCCCTTTGTGATGATGGCCAGTTCTGTCGGCTGGTAAACACAACTGCGGAGCTGGCCGTTATAGCCGCTGTATGGAGACACGGGCTTGTTACCTGAGAAAACAATGTTAGAAGAAAAATATAAGATGGTTAGACTCTGTGAGTGTGGCACACATGGCATGCTTTATAGTTCTGATGACAAAAAAATGCATTGCTGTTATATACAATAAAGGTAGATGACCCATTGTTCTATGAATCACAGTATAAATTTTGTTGAAATCAAACTCTGTTTAGCTGATTTACAAAAATATATAGTAAAGTTGATTTATAAACTAATTTCGAGAGGATCATGTGCTTATGATTGATCACAGCTGGTCCCGCATCAGCTCACGATTGATTTACCAATTCAAATGATTCTAACTCACTATAAATAACCAGTTTTCTAATCTTAGTCTTTCTATCTTAGTCTTGAAGAATCCCCCCCTTACCCACCCCTACTCCCACTCCTGTCCAGATGGGCGACACAGTGGTCCAGTGATTAGCACGGTTGCCTTACAGCAAGAATGTCTTTGGTTAAAGTCCCTACAAACCAGTTGCCATTTCTGTGTGGAGTTTGCTCGTTCTCCCCGTGCTCATGTGGGTTTTCCCCAGGTTCTCCAGTTTCCTCCCACAGTCCAAAAACACGCAAGCTAAGTAAATTGAACATACCAAATTGATTAGCAAGTGTACATCTCTCATTAGCTGTCCTATATCTGTCATTAGCCAGAAATAAGTTGGGGAGTTCATCGAGATCTACCTGAGCTCAAACTCCCCTCTCGCACTGCAAACGGGATGGAGCCCAGAACTCGAGGATCTCATAAGCTCAGGGCTCTCTCCCGGGACAGCATGCCAAACAAGCTTTATTATCAATCATCAGCCAAGTGTGAACTCATGAAATACCACTTAAAAAATTCAGGCACAGTAAGGGTGCGTGTCCACCAAAGCTGAAAACACTAGTGCTGTACCAAAAATGCTCAAAAACGCTATTCAAACTGATTCAAAGATTTTATAAACATTAAACACAAAAGATTTTCACACAAAAAGCACACTCAACACCTCACTACGTTAATGGCATATTTTAAATAACCGGGTGCTTCCATTGACTACAACAGATAAAAAAACGGTTTTAATTATTAATTAATAATGTTTTTTGAACAAATATTGTGTTCTTTTAAACAAAGTATTCATAAAAAATGGCTTGTCACACTGCAGTTGAAACACCCCACTGTGAGTAACAATGTTACTAAATGCCACTAATTGCTCCATATGTTTGTTCTAGTGATGCAACCCAGGCTCATTATTGATACGTACTCCTATATACATTTCTGAAGAGCACGGAATACATAACTGGAGGTACGTTTTTTTGCAGTTTTTGTTTTCGCAAATCCACCAGAGGCTGCTGTGTATGATTTCCAGATCTCAAATTTCACTTGCAAGTGCCATTCGCAACTGCTCTTCTCGCGTAAATCCACCAGAGGCCGCTGTCGACTGACTGACCGACCGAATGATTTTACCACAGTTTCAGATTTTACCACATTTTCAACCTGTTATTTACTTGTTTATTTTATTTTTTGCCTTTTGTTTTCATTTTACCTATTTTCTGAAACTGTTCTTTGCCAGACTCGAAGCCCGTCATTGCGGTCAACTCCTCTCTGCATCTCAAGTTCACCGACGTACGTGGCGAACTACTGGGCAAACTGCTAACAGCAGAAACGCAATCCATACGGAGGTAAAGAGTCAGCAGGTAGCACGAAAAAGGAACAGAAGCCGTCGCCAGCATTATACCGGTCCGTATTGTTAGTTTTAAAAATTAATGCAGCCATACATAGCTATGGCGACTTAATTCACGCTCTCCTGAAATGTTTACGGTGGTACGTTTTTACAATGAGCCTCTGTTGCAACAATACACTACGATTTAGTTAAAAACTAATGAAAATATGTGACAAATGTTGACGTGAGCTGTTAGATAACCAATATGTATTTGTAAAAAAAACAAAAATAAATAAATTTTAAGTTTAACCTTAATACATTAATTTTTATAATTATGCCCATAGTTTATTTACTTAATAATTTGAAGGCAATATAACATTGGCAAATAATTTACACACTTCTTAAAAAAAGTAAATAAATTATAAATTTAAATAATTATAAAAATTAAATTATAACAGGTTAACTCACTTTTTAAGTGAAGTTAACATGTCGTTTTTAAGGCAACAGGCTTACAACATTTTCTTTTTTATCTTTTAAAGTAACTATTACTTTTTACAGCGTAATATTAGGGAGATTCAGGTGGATTGTCGCGAATGAAAGTGAAGGGGGGGAAGGGTTGGGTGGAAGGTAACCGGTTTAGTCATTTTCTTTTTTACCTTTTAAACCAATCCCTTTTTTTTGTGAAATAAATGGACACTGTGACTGAGGGGTGTCGCTAGCCGGTACGGGCCCAATGACAACATTTTGAGGGTGTCGCAGATGAAAGTGAATAGTGTGGGGGGTGGGTGATAGATGGGGTTGGTTGAGGCAGGGGGATTGGTAGAATTTGGTGGATTGTCGCAAATAAAAGTGAAGAACAAGTAGAGGGGGGGTTGGCCGGGGTCGCAAGTGAATAGTGGATTGGTTGATGCAGTTAAAAGTGAAGAGCGGGTTGGTGGGGTGAGGTCGGTGTTTTTGTAGCGGACGAAAGTAAAGAGTGGTGGGGTGTGGCGGTGGGACGTTGTCGCGGATGAAAGTGAAGAGGGCGGGGGTGGGGGTGGGGTGGGTGTGTTGTCGTGGACGAAAGTGAAGAGCAGGAGGGAGGGGGTTGGGGGTCTGGCCTCAAAACGGCGTGGGCCCTTAGAATCCTCCTAACTTCCCCCCGCTAACGGCATCCCTGCTGTCATTTCTAATCTTACATAAAAAATGAGAAAAATGTATTGTGAAATTGTATTTTATAAGGCTACGAGTTGTGTCAAGTATTTATACAATGTTTCTAACCAATATTAGACAGCCCAGAATGACAGATAGAATTATAGATAGAACAACAGATTGATAGGCCGAGCTATAGATAGAATGAGATATTTTATTCACTTGTATTGAACGACAGCAACAAACAATGTTTCCAAGTAACTAGATATATAACTTTATTTAGTCATAATCTCTCAACAAACATCTCCAGTTATCTAACAGCCCTGATAGGTGCATTTATAAGGCCTCTGACACACAGTGCTTTGATAAGGCTGGACTGACGCAGCGGGTCAGAAATGTCCACCTGCTCTGTGAAACGCTGATGACACCATTGCCACGCCTCAGTCTCTGTGGAGACCTGCTAATGCAAACACACACACTTCAGGGTCTCTAAAGAGACTCTGATACGAGCAGTATGTGCGCCTATTGACTCATGCCATGGTGGGAGAGGTTGTCCATTCGCCTCCGGGTGTTCATTTACTAGCTAGATATGACTTCTAAACTTTCAAAGCAACTAGATGCATTCCTTCCACATCGCAAAACCGCAATTGCTATGCAAATATTGACGGACATGGGGAAATGTTATACATATGACTGCATTGCTACTGACAGATGACTGAATATGTGTAACTGTATTGTGAGTCAGTTGGTTGAGCAAACACAGTTGGATATTGTTGATTCAGAATAGAAGGGTTTGACGCACTTGAACTGAGAGTTCTGGATGCACAAATGCACAGAAACTCATGTTTTGATGTCAAATTCATGGACATCAAAAGCCAGAAAGGATATTTGCATGTTTGGTTGGAGGAAACAAGCAGGTGCAAATACAAAGAGAGTGAGAGAGACAGGGCGAGGAGAAAGAGCGTGAACCGTGCGATCAGATATTAGTGCGAGTGGATTCAAACATCAGCATACTGTATCAAATTCAGAGGTGTAAGCAGCAATTATATGTGAAATGCAGCCCTTTTTCCAGCATGTTCTGCAGCTTTGTCCTCTCTCAAAGTCACACGTTCATTCTCCCTTCAGTTATGTTGACACACATATTTGATTTGTTGACATATTTGATTTCTGGATTATAACTGGCACTACTAGTTTAATTTGATATCATTGAACGGAGTTGTTGACAAACTAAAAGTGCAAGGACTAATGCTGAGAATCTATTCATTAAAATTTTAATTATTTTTAATGATGCGTCTGTCCATTAACAGTGAACCAAGTGATGGAGTCAACAAAGGAACTTAGGCTTATGAAATTTATGTGAAATCAGACACATTTCAGGCCTGATTTCAAAGATTATCATGTTACAAAATTTTATTACACTATTGTTAATAATAAAATTATTAGAATAACTGTAATAATATTTATACAGTTGAAGTAAGAATTATTAGCCCCCCTAAAGCAGGTAAATTTTCACAGTATGTCTCATAATATCTTTTTCTTCGGGAGAAAGCCTTATTGGTTTTATTTCGGCTAGAATAAAAAGCAGTTTTTAATTTCCTAAAAAACATTTTAAGGTCAAAATTATTAGGCTCTTAAGTTATATATTTTTTCGATAGTCTACAAAACAAACCATCTTTATACAATACAACTTGCCTAATTACCCTAACCTGCCTAGTTAACCTAATTAACCTAGTTAAGTCTTTAAATGTCACTTTAAGCTGTATAGAAGAGTCTTGAAAAATATCTAGTCAAATATTATTTACTGTCATCATGGCAAAGATAAAATAAATCAGTTATTAGAAATAAGTTATTAAAATTATTATGGTTAGAAATGTGTTGAAAATAATCTTCTCTCCGTTAAACAGAAATTGGGGAAAAAATAAACAGGGGGGCTAATAAATTAGGGGGGCTAATAATTCTGACTTCAACTGTGTGTGTGTGTGTGTGTGTGTGTGTGTGTGTGTGTGTATATATATATATATACTTTTTACAGAAATTAATCATTCATTCATTCATTTTCCTTTGGCTTAGTCCCTTATTTATGAATGAACCGCCAACTTATCCAGCATATGTTTTACACAGCGGATGCCCTTCCAGCTGCAACCCAGTACTGGGAAACACCCATACACTCTCACATCCACACACATACACCACGACCATTTTAGTTTATTCAATTCACCTGTACCGCATGTCTTTGGACTGTGGGGGAAACCTGAGTACCCGGAGGAAACCCACGTGAACACAGGCCGAAATAAATCATTTAGTTAGCAAATAAGCATTAAGGTGATTTAAAGTGACCGTACAAACGTAAATAGAAAATAAATCAACCTCCAAATTAATATTATTATTTAATATATTTATTATTGAGTTATTTCGACAAAATGGTATTATAATATAAAGCAGCGCAAGTTTTTCTGCACAATGATAATACAAAAATGTTTTTAAGCACCAAACTAGAGTGTTAGAAAGCATTCATTTATTTATTCATTCTCCTTCAGCTTAATCCCTTTATTCATCAGGGGTTGCCACAGCGGAATGAACTGCCAACTTTTCCAGCATATGTTTTACACAGCGGATGCCCTTCCAGCTGCAACCCAGTACTGGGAAACATCCATACACACTCATACACTACGGCCAATTTTGTTTATTCAATTCACCTATATCGCATGTGTTTGACTGTAGGAGAAACCGAAACAGCCAGAGAAAACTTTTCAAAACCTAATAAGGTTAAAGTGACATTTAAAGGCTTAACTAGGTTCATTAGTTTAACTAGGTAGGTTAGGGTAATTAGGCAAGTTATTGTATAATGATGGTTTGTTCTGTAGACAATCGAAAAAAAAATATAGCTTAAGGGGGCTAATAATATTGACCTTAAAATGTTTTTTAAAATATTAAAAACTGCTTTGATTCTAGCTGAAAAAAAAACAAATAAGACTTTCTCCAGAAGAAAAAATATTATCAGACAAAAAAGGGGGGCTAATATATCTGATGTCAACTGTGTATATATACATATGTATGTATATATACACAGTATATATATACACAATTTTTTTTAAAGAAATGAATCATTTAATTAGCAAATAAGCTTTAAAAAGTGATTTAAAGTTACAGTACAAACTTAAATAGTAAAAAAAATCTGCTCCAAATATATAATATTTATATTATTATTTAATATATTTATTATTTATTTAGTTATTTCGACAAAACGGTATTACAGTTTTGACCAAAATATAAAGCAGCGCACCTTTTTTGCACACTGATAATACAAAAATATTTTTAAGCACCAAAATGGAGCTTATGTTAGCATTATTTAATATATTTTAACATTTATAATAATGCAGTCTTGGTGAGGGTGAGAAACTGCTTATAAATAAATACTTGAAAGTAATGTGCTAAGATTTTGTGAGGTGTAAACATTGGAAAGACATCTAAATAAAAGCATTGTAGCAACTGTTTAGTACTTTTATATTTGGCATAAAAGCCTTTTATATTAAAATACTTGGTTCCGTCGTTCCGATATCGCCTAATCACACCTACGCTAATAAAAAAACACATTAATATTTCATTAATATTGATAAAGATAAGGTCACTGTTATATTATGGATCCCCAATTAGAACTAGCTTGTAAAGTTAAGATAAGAAACCTACAAACACAAAGTAAAGAAGCTTCCATTTACCTGTGTTAGGCTCATCCATGGAGAAGGCTTTATTCTCCATAAATATATTCTGTGCGCTTTGCTCCTTCAGCATGTTCTCATACCCTCTGCTGGGGTACATGTCTTCTGCAACAGGTTCATCTTCCCCTTCCTCACTCAGGCTACACACCGCCGGCACCGTGTGGAGCAGCAGAAAAACCCATGCGTTTGACACCAACGCTAGCGCCAATGTAGGGTCGTCCCATGTCGGTCCACCATTTTTTGCATTCCCGTACACATACATGACAATCCACGCCACCCAGATGCCCACAGAAAGCAGTCCTGTGACCAGAATGAGGGCTCCATCTTTGCGCCAATGCTTGTGTTTACCTGCCATTATGGGTACGGAGGCTACTACGACTGCTAACAGTAGGTTTAAGACATATATTAGCGCCATAACAAAATCCTGGTTGGCAATGTTACAGGGAATGGCTAATGCTGGAGCAATGGTTCCGGTTATGTTAACTGGGTATCGTGCAATCGTAATGATTAGCCATTCAGTGTTGATGACCACTTCCACCAGCCAGAGTCCTAGAGCTCCCAAACACCAAACCCAACCTCTAGGCCCCAAGTTCCTCCTGGCTAATATGTTCAACCTCACGGCTTGCATAAGAAGGCAGGAGAAGCATCCGGCGAATAAAACCCCAAACAAAAAGCGGCGTGATGCGCACGTGGCGAAGTTCTTCCCAACGATGAAGGCGAATGTGAGGGCGAACAGGCCAAATGTGAAGATCAGAAAAAACATGTGAAGTCCAAACGAACTGCGCCAATTCTTGCTGTTGATAAAGGGAAGGCTGGCCAGCAGGACGATCAGAAGAATCAAAGTGGCCACCAAACCTGCAGCCGCAAACGCCTCGACTACTACACCCCAGACTGCACTGAGGTCACATAAGTTAAAATACAAGGAGTCCATGTTGGTTCCACAACCTCTGGGGATTGAGGTTTGAGCCAGAGATCCAGGCAGGACGCATAACGCAATAAAGAGCAGATGAAAACGGTGGGATATGGAGATGAAGGGATCCATGGTAGCCAGCATCTAAGATCAGAGAGGAGAGCAAGTATGAGCATGCAGGTTAAGAGTTATGAGAAAATACTGAGTGACACTGAGGGGAAAAAAAACTCCCTTTACACACCCTTGATGGGAGTGACAACAACATCAAAACGGCAGCAATATCACACAGCTATTAAAACGTCATTCCTCATGCTTTTCAAGAGTGGCCCATCCTGGCTATTAGGCTATCTCTCTCTAAAGGTGTGGTCTCAGACATTTATATATAGGCATAAATTATATCATTTATATATATGATTACATAACTTTAAGTTACACAACCACTCAAAAGTCTGAGGCAAGTTAACAGTTTTTATTTAGCGATAACTGTATTTCTGGTTGCAGCTGGAGACCCCAGTTTCATAAAGGGACTAAGCTGAAAAGAAAATCAGTGAATGAATAAATAACTGTATTTTTATTAAACAAAGAAATATAACTCTTAAACAAATATATATTGTGATATTTTATTTTTCTGCGATAGATATTGGGATATGAATATAGTTTCACAAGATGGTTTTAATAGCTCTATTTTACATTTTTTTATGGAGTCTAACAGTATTCAGGTACAGAAATTGAATAATCACGATGCAAAAAAAAAAATGCTTTTCTTACTTTGTGTTGTTTCTAGTCGAAATATCTTATTCTTATTATCGATATTTTTAGTAAAATTTTCACCTTCGCGTAGAGAATCAAGAAAATTCTAAGAAATAAACATTTCTTCAGTATAAATAATTCAATACAATTAATCTTTGTTATACCTCTAAACATCCTACTTTTTGTACTAAAATGTTTTAAACTCTCTTGAAATGTTCAGTCACAGGACCTAAAAACATGCAAATGATAAACTTTCTATTATGGTTAAATTTAGCAGTGACTTTACAAATCACATGTGTTCTGTAGCTTCTGGTCAACTATAAATCAGACTTAACATTGCAGATCTTGCGTTGTGACTAAGACAGATAGCACATAGTGATATTGATGCTGAAAGAATATACTGTGCAGCAGTAGCACATATGTTTTTAACTGATTATAATATGAAGTGCTTCATGGGACAATAGTTACCTGAGTAATGTTTACTGAAAACAAATTATAATAACATTTTTTTTGTTCAATACTATTTCACATTATTACATATAGTATTTTTAAATCCAACTCACTTTACATTTTTGAATGGTAGAATATATGAACTACACTATTTTCTAGCTGTACTTAGATTTATAAACTACTGTACATTTCATGTTCTCACTTGCTATATTTCTGCCTTTTTAGAAAAAAATAGTATGATTAACAATTATTATAATACTTTAAAGGATGTGTTCTTCACAAATTAAATGTCATAATTTGGGAAATTTCTGGCATGAAACTCTATGCGTGCACAGGCTGATAGGTCACCTAATCTGCTACTGCGTCATTAACTACATGGCGCAAGAGATTGGTTGCTGTCACCTCGGCAGCCAATGAGCTTGCTCCTCGTCAGTTTAAAAGTTTTGCATCATTCTAGGCTGTTTAAGCTGAGGAGCATTTTCGAAGACCCTGCTCCACCCCAGCTCCACCTGTTTAGATCTGCTATGGGGTTACATGTATATTATGTTTGCAGTAGCAGAGTTACATTCTCAGACGGCATGTCTGTGCATATACTGGCAGTAACAGGTCTCAGTACTTGCTCTGCCATAATAATGAAAGCAACATCAGCAGCAGCATTGTAGCAGATCTATATCTATGACCAAAAACATCAACACTGCCATATGAATATTCATAACCATACTAAATCCCGAAAGTGTTCATGACAGAAACTCATTATCATGTTGTTCTATACATGTATAACTTTCGTTCATCTTTAAATGCAAAAATATTTGTAAGCAAATATAAGATAACATCCCTCTGCTCAAAGTTTGTTTAAACTAAACTCTGAGATTTCAAAAAATCCACATAAATGAACTGAACAGTTAGTCTTCTGATGAACTCTTTTATATGAAGATCAGATTTAATTTATGCTTTTATACACACATAAACATTGAGCAGTGATGCCGATTCGATTACTTCATCTCAAACCTGCTTGCTTGATATGTGACAACCAACGAGGTTTATTCTTGCATGTCACGTGACACGTATGAAGTTTGTTCTTGCGGGCCAAGTAGGTATGATTGATCTTCTGTCTATGATTGCTGATTAGTGTCTGAATAAAAGTCCAAACTAATCTTTTCATCATTCAATGCAAACTACTCTCTTTTTGGACTTTTTCTCTGAAGCGTCAATATTTTGGGGCTAATGGAAGGAAAGAAATATCTCAAAGTTCATTAAAAATTATTATATTTGTGTTCTGAAGATGAACAAAAGTCATATGAAGGTAAGTAAATTATGTCAGTTTTAATTTTTGGGGTACACTAATCATTTAATGTTTAGTTTGATAATGCATTGTGAATATTTATATCAACTTATTTAAATTTGACAAAGGTTATCATATGTGGTTTTACCAAAATAAAGGGTCTATTTGACCTGTGATGTTAAAGAAATGTTAATGGTATTTTTTTTAAAAAAGGGAAGGAGCTGCTTGAGATGTCCCATTCTGCAGTTTCAGTAAAATTTACATTAACACATTAAATAAAGCTGCACGTTTTAAGGCACTTCAGGGGACATTTAACACATTAATCATTGATAGGAGAAATTCCTTCACTTGGAGCTCAGCCAGGTCTGCCCGTTATTCATTAATCATTCTTTTAAAAAATATGACAGACTGACTCAGTTTTATTTTCAAAACCTTTAAAAATTAACCACATAGTAAAGTTTCATTTACTTCTGCATGTTTAGTATCACAGCAAAAAAATCAGTGTACATTTAACTCAATTTGAGTTTAACTTAACACTCCTTGGGTGTACATATGACTCCATCCATTTTGGAGTTAAAATAACACTTTCTAAAGTGTGAAATTTGTACATTACTCTCAGAGTTCATTTTAACACAGTAAGAGTTTATTCTTACATCGAACTGGAGTGTGTGTTACCCTTCAAAGTGTTAATATATCACCTTTTTTCCTATTTTATCAATTGGTGTGTGTGACAGATAACAGTGATCAAATATGTTAAAAATAGTTTTAATTTATTAAAATGTTTATTAATCTTTTCAGAAATAATTTCAATACATTCAACTCTTTGCATTCTAAAATGCAACAAGACATGTTTCAAGTTTAAGTAAAACATACTGGTTTGATCACTGTTTGTCTGAAAGAACCGGTTTGAGTAAAAAAACTGGACTTCCCATTACTAGTGGGAAATACACCGCATATTGGGTTAAAAGTTTAACACTGAAAAAAACCTTAAATATACGCTCTTTCTTTTCGTGGAATAAAATGTACTCCAGTTTAACACTGAACAACACCAAAAAAAAAAAAAAAAAAAAAAAAAAAAAAAAAAAAAAAAAAAATCACACTGTATATTTAACACTGGAATTTTTGCTGTGTACAAATTTTCAGGTTTCAAATGCATTACAAGGTATATTCTATTACCCGTAACTGTATCCAGAATAAAATGGAACCTAAAATGTTTTTACTTAAATAAAAATGATTAGATTTTCCTTGTAAATAAGGAAAAAAAAAAGTTACAATCTGGTTAAATCTAAAAATTGGTACAAAATAAAGCACAAATCCTCTACATGTCTTTATAGCTTAATTTGTCATATCTCAATAGCCTTGTTTGTAAGAAAGGTACATACAGTAACACTTTAGAATAAGGTTCCATTAGTTAATGTTAGTTAATAAATTTACTAGGATAAACAATGAACAATACATTACAGTATGTATTATTCATCCTTGCTAACATTAGTTAATGGATATAAAGTCATTTAGTTCAGTTTCAGTTCTCACAGTGCATTAACTAATGCTTACAACATCTTTAGATTTTTATTATGCATTAGTAAATGTTAAACTATGATTATTAAATGATATACAAGCATTGTTTACTCATTATCTAATGGAACCTGATTGTAATGTGTGAGCATAAAAGCAAATACCACCTAAATATGTATTGTTTTCCCATTGTAAAGATTGATCACACTGAAACAAATTCCACTGAATGTAAACACAATCTCATCACAACCAGAAGTGAAACCGTTGATGAATCTGTTCCTTGCTAACAGGTTGTGTCTATTTGATCACATTCAACTGATCTGATTACGAAATCAATATTTTCCCTCAGGTTTCAGTGTACTCTTTCATGAGCCATTTGTATACTGTTTGTGCTTTACTGAAGTCAGTCATTCTTTTTTGTACTTATATTTGTTCGACCCTTGCAGTGGAAAAACTGTAAGTAACAACATTAGCACAGGCATAAAAGGTAGCTGATCTGATGAATACCAGTGCCTAAAAATAAATATAGCACAACATTCAAGGTCTGGGAGTTGTTCACCTGCTGGATGGTTGAAACTCTCTCAAACAGGATTAAAGTTTGGAGTGTTACGTTTCTTATATTCTAACATTAATATTAATATTCTGCTGATTTATTAAACATTTAACAAGTATTTTATTAGCTGACATTCAAAACTAAATTAAAAAAGGGTGGGTGTTTTATCCACAAGAAATATTTTCAGTTCATTCACATATAAAGCTAATCTTTTACTGTGTCATAAGACAAGGCAGTAAACTGGAAAATTGGCGAATAAACCCCAGTAGGACTTGGCAATGCATAATCTAATCAGTACACGAATAACAACTGATTGTATTATAATTACATTTTAATTGATGCCTTTAAGTAGTATATGGTAGTAGTAAGTGGTAACAACCCTAAAGGTTTTAGAATAACACCCACTTTTAATGATATTCTAAATGTGTACACTATAATATGTTTATTTAACCATAACCATATCATAAAAAAACACTTAAAAATTGCATATTATTTTCACAATTCAATTGCAAATAGAAAAAAGTATAACCTGACCGAAAAGGATGAAACCTGAAACAATTAGGATTCTCTAACTTAATTTGCATGGTATAGATGACGAGTGTAGAAGACTAAGTAACATTATAAAATGTAACAGATGCTAAGAGAGCTGACATTTTCCAACTTAGCCTATATTTTCATTAGTACTATGAATTTCTGCAAGATTAAATGCATTTTTGTCATTTCATTAGGCTTTTTTCAAATTGCGTCTTAACAATACAATCAAATTAATAACCATAACATTAGATGACACGATCATAGTGGCACCTAGATAGCTATTAACGATGTAGTAGAGTAATTTTTTGGAAACTGCATGCATTTTTTAGACATTTCTAACTATTTATGTTGAAGAAGTCTATTTTACATAAGGGTTCCTTTCTTTTTATCTATCTATCTATCTATCTATCTATCTATCTATCTATCTATCTATCTATCTATCTATCTATCTATCTATCTATCTATCTATCTATCTATCTGTCTATCTATCTATCATTATAAAATGTAACAAATGCTAAGAGACCTGACATTTTCCAACTTAGCCTATATTTTTATTATTAGTATGAATTTCTGCAAAATTAAATGCATTTTTGTTCATTTCATTAGGCTTTTTTAGCGGGTTTTAAATACAATCATGTTAATAACCATAACACTGGACATCAGCCAGGTACAATAATAAACGGTAAAAAAGAAATTTAACTAAAAGAGAAAAAAATAGTACTAAAATAAAATAATAATAATAAAAAACATAGTACAGAGGAAGAATTACCAAATTAAATAATATCTACAAAGTCCTATTACTATTTTATATTGTAGTAATTAAACAATTTAAGTCACAAAGAAAACTCTGCAAATTAGGTAATAATGAAGAAAACTTACATTTGTGAATATAATATTTACCCATTAAAATAAATACATTGCCTATAAATTTTATGTTATGTTTGTCATGAGAAAAGTAACAATTTATATCATATGGAAAAATCAATGTTAAGCTTACATTTCTATGTAAGAAAAGACAATAAATCAGACCAAAAGACTTTAATATGTGGGTATTTGACAAAACGATGATCAATCGATTCAATACTTAAGTTACAAAAGACACAATTTGAGTTAGGATTACCAAATTTAGATACAATCTCATTTGTGAGGTAGATATTGTGCAACACTTTTAAATGTAATTCTTTAACTTTGTTGGGAACACAAAATTTGTAAGGTAAGAGCCAAGTTTTTTTTATAATTAATTTTATCTATTAGACTAGAGAATTCCAAAGAAATGTTCCCCTAGTGATTCTTTTCTTTGACAAACACATTTCTTTTATTTTTAATAATACATTTTAGGCCATAAATGCATTTGTCTTCAACTAAAAACTTTGGTTCTTTTTTTAACAATCACTTCAAATGACAAGTGGCATTTCATTAAATGAGCGAGGCCATTAGGTGTGGCCTTAATCATAGTATGAAATTCTTCACGAATAACAGGGAAACTATAGTTAATCATAAAATCACCATATGAATAGAAGTTCACTTGTGGATCAAGTAAATCACAAAGATATCTAATATCTTTTCATGCCAGTTCTTATTAAAAAATCGATTTATTTTTTACGAAGATGCTTTCGTTGTTCCATAGCTTCACTTTGTGCCGGGAAAAAATTGTAAACGAAACAATTTCCATGGCAAAAGAACCTGTTCATGAAATGTAGAGAGTTTTATAGGGAGTTTGGATGGAGAAAAACTACAAGTTAACAAAACATTGAGACCTCCAATATTTTTATAAATATTAAGTGGGATAAAGTACCAAATCGATTCTGGGGAATTAACACAGTTTTTGATCCAATTTGGCTATATCCATCCAAATCCATGCAATTACGCAACCCACTCATTTTTGACAAACAGTCGTTTTGACCAATCATACCATGGATTTTGCTAGTCAACGAATTAGAGAACAGAACATGCAGGAGTCCGTGTTTGTGGCCGACAGGGCGTCTCACCTGAGCAGGTGAACAAAGATTATCTTTATTACTCAAATATAACGGGATTATTTAAAGGTGAGGGAGAATTTTAGATTATTATCATCATAAAGACTGTAGTAAAACATTTGCAGAAGCTCCTAAACAAAAGATGTAACAACGTATCTAAATAATCGACATTTTTACCAACGCATTTATAAACAAACCAAAATAATATTCATGTAAGGTTCATTAATTTGATTAAAGCCCAAAATACATAATTACTGTCAATAAAGCACAACAAAACAATACAATAAATCATAAACCAAAACGTGCTACTGTGTACAAAACTCCGTTTACACAATCACGGAGATGCACAGGAAAATAACAAATGTAAACTCACCTTTCGTAATCAGGCGTAGATTCTGTGTAAACTCTCTAGTACTCTTTTGTATACGATTGATTTACCTTTTCCAGCAAGTGCATGCAAATAAATAAGACATCGCGACGCCAAAATGTGCCAGAGAGCTAAGTTGAGGTATTAAACCCTGAAACAACAATGTTCCCTTTGTATTCCAGGCAAACAAACCTTCAAAAAACCTCAAGGATAGTCGAGGGCAAACACTTGGCGAGTTTTGATAGATTTCAGCCGCCAATGATGTGACTCAAACAACTCTCAGTTTCTCTTGCGCGCGCGCTCAACCAAGCCTTTACGTCCCTTTCGTTGTCGGGAGCGCGCCTGGTTCCACCACCTGGAAAAAAACTGAGGGAAGAAAAAACGCTATCGTAGTGGCACCTAGTGAGCTATTAACGGTGTAGTAGAGTAAGTTTTCTGGAAACTGCATGCATTTTCTAGACATTTCTAACTATTAATGACGGAGAAGTCTGCTTTACATCAAGGTTTATTTTCTACAAAACATCTATCTATCTATCTATCTATCTGTCTGTCTGTCTGTCTGTCTGTCTGTCTGCCTGCCTGCCTGCCTGCCTGCCTGCCTGCCTATCTATCTATCTATCTATCTATCTATCTATCTATCTATCTATCTATCTATCTATCTATCTATCTATCTATCTATCTATCTATCTATCTATCTATCTATCTATCTATCTATCTATCTATCTATCTATCTATCTATCTATCTATCTATCTATCTATCTATCTATCTATCTATCTATCTATCTGATTTGAGGCCTCAATTCTCTGCATAACTGCTCATCCCAAAAGCGGCCTACACAGGTACTGTAAACCGAACAACGGCTTTGTTTTTTCTTTTTTTTTTTTCCTTTATTGGCCTGAAATGACATGAAAAGACAAAAGGCTAAAATAATACCAAGCTGAGTTTTCCATAGCAAAGATTGTTCATTTAAAATGGCGTCGAAATATTTATATATCTCACAAGGCTCGGTGCCTCGGCCATATTACTAATCTATATGAATATTACAAATGTTGTCTTCATTCTACATTTACAGCAGAAAGGTAACCGGTTCAAAACATAATCCTGTGGGAATTGTTTCTAAAAGTTTGTATACAACGCCACCTAGTGGTAAAATATTATGTAATCATAGCATTTCTTTCACGTCTTTATGCTTTAAAGCAGAGAAGAGAGTGATGAGAAGGGTTGTGGCAAATGCTTATAACAAACCTTCTTTTGTTTGTTTGTTTGTTTGTTTAATTGCTCAGTCTGAAAAAAAGATAACTGAAATTAAATGTTTCAATTACAGTTTTTCTCAGTGGCTTTGGTGCATTTGTCACAACACTATTTACATTTGCACAAAAGTTAATGAATTTCTCAAAACAATTAGTACAAACTGCAAAACCTAGTGGATAACCTGCAAAAGCATGTCATTTGCTTAAAATGAATAGCTCATTCCTTAAAAGCAAGTATTCATGTCAATTAAAGTGTCAGTGTCATCAAAATGAAAAGTCCTGACACCATTGTTTATGAACAAGATAGTCAAATGGCTTTGTCATGTTTTCATTATGATACTTTACTCTGTACATTTTTTCTAATGCAAAAAAGTCAGATTTTGGTGACACTTCCTGAAAATGTCAAGACAGCACTATATAGTATTTGCACAGCCAATTGAAAACTACAGTACAGTTAGACATCACTGCATTTAGTGAGGTATCTGAGTACAAGACACTGAATAAGTATGTTTCACATTTTTACTGCATTTGCTCTTTGCAATTCTAATTTATTCACAGCATTGTGCAAAAGAATAAATACACCCTTATTTACAACAAACATAAACTTCCTTTGGGTAGAGCTGTGCACAACTGTAAACAATATTGCAGTACATATTGGAACTGCACCTACAACATAGGTCTGTAAATCATTCATCAAATTGTTCAATTTAAAAGACATTTTCAGGAAAAAAATTTTTAAATTTTTTTTTTAAATGTACTTGACAGATTTTGACAACTAGTTCAACATTTTTGTATGTAATGACTCAAGTAATGAAATGAGGACTATTAGTGTTATATGGAATGACTATTCAGAATTCTTAAGTTTAGTTAATTTTGACTGACATGACATAAGCAAATGATAATGTTACAAACAGCAGAGAGTTGTATGAAAGCAATTGATGCATGTTTAAAAGCATTCGCAATTTGTTGGAAGGAATGAGAAACTGCTACTATGATGTGCACAAATGACTAATTGTTTTGAGAAATGCATTAACTGTTGTGCAAATGTAAATAGTGTTGTGAGAAATGCACCAAAGCGACTGAGAAAAAACTGTAAATGTATCCAGGGCAGCACGGGGGCGCGGTGGGTAGCTCTTTTGCCTTACAGCAAGAAGGTCACTGGTTCGAGCCTCGGCTGGGTCAGTTAACATTTCTGTGTGGAGTTTGTATGTTCTCCCTGTGTTGGCGTGGGTTTCCTCCAGGTGCTCCGGTTTCCCCCACAAGTCCAAAGACATGAGGTATAGGTGAATTGGGTAAGGTAAATTGTCCGTGGTGTATATGTGTGAATGGGAGTGTATGGGTGTTTCCCAGTGATGGGTTGCAGCTGGAAGGGCATCCGTTGCGTAAAACATGTGCTAGATAAGTTGGCGATTCATTCCGCTGTGGCAACCGCAGATTAAAGGGATTAAGCCGAAAATGAATTAATGAACTAAATGTATCCATAAATGAATATGATTCTTTAAAAAATGTAAATACAAGGTGTCCACAGGGTCTTAAAAAGTCTTAAAATGTCTTAAATCTCAAAAGCGAAATGTTAGGCCTTTAAAAGTCTTAAATCTACTGAAATGTTGTGTTGTAAGTTTTAAATCTTAAGTCTTAATTTTCCAGTTAATTAAAATGTAAGATAAATTTAAATGTATACATTGTTTTATTATTTTTTGATTGGGCAAGTGAAAATCTTTTTTCAGTATTCGAAAAAAATCCTTAGCATGTAGCCCTGTATGTGTCTAAAATTTTATTCCTAATGGTCTTAAAAAGGTCTTAAAAAGTCTTAAATTTAACATAGGCGAGGAAATCAAGGCAAAAACAGGTTCTCCACTGAACTCCATTCTGTTATAAATGGGATTGTTTTTGTTTTTAATATAAAAATTTGCTATAAAATGTAAAAAAATGTATACTGTATTAGTTAACATAAAGCAATGTTTTCTAGTTATTTGTTTTTAGATTATTATATACACTACAGGTCTAAAGTTTGGGGTCCGTAGGAGTTTAATATAAGGTTTTAATATAAGCTTATCCTGCTCACCAAGGCTGCATTTATTTAATCAAAAATACAGTACAAATTCTAAAATTGTGAAATGTTATTGCACTATAAAATAACTGTTCAAAAAAAGTTTATAATTTAATTTAACAATTTATTGCAGCAATTTTAAAGATGAATTTTCAGCTTCATTACTCCAGGCTTCAGAGTCACATGATCCTTCAGAAATCACTCTAATATTAATTATTATTATTATTATTATTATTATTATTATTAATATTATTATTATTATTAATGGTAATAAAAGCAATATTGACTGGAGTAATCATTTCATTTGAAACTACAATCAATAATGTTAATAAAATGTAACAATTTAACTATTTAAAAAAACTGACCCGAAACTTTTGACTGGTAGTGTAAATAAGGAAATTACACATGGCAACTTTAACGTAAGACAGTTTGGTGTATTTACCTTCGGCCCACCACCCTCAATCAAGTTTGCTTATTGGCCCTTCATAAGAAAAAGTTCGAGCACCCCTGCTTTAAAGGGATAGTTCACCCACAAATTTAAATTCTGTCTTCATTAACTCATCCTCCACTTTCTCAAAAAACACTTTTATTAAACACAAAGAAAATATATTGAATAATATGAGGGAAGGGCAACGCAGTGGCGCAGTAGGTAGTGCTGTTGCCTCACAGCAAGAATGTCGCTGGGTCGCAGGTTCGAACCTCGGCTGGGCTGGGTCAGTTGGCGTTTCTGTGTGGAGTTTGCATGTTCTCCCTGCGTTTGCGTGGGTTTCCTCCGGGTGCTCCGGTTTCCCCCACAGTCCAAAGACATGCAGTGCAGGTGAATTGGGTAAGCTAAATTGTCCTTAGTGTATGAGTGTGAATGTGTGTGTGGAAGTTCCCAGAGATGGGTTGCGGCTGGAAGGGCATCCGCTGCGTAAAATCGTGCTGGATAAGTTGGCGGTTCATTCCGCTGTGGCGACCCCGCAAGGGACAAAGCCGACAAGAAAATGAATGAATGAATATGAGGGAAAAAGCAGCTGTTTTTTTGTTCCTAGTACCATGGATATTCATTTATGTATTTTTTCAGACATTTTTCAAAATATCTTGTTTTGTGTGCAACAGGAGAAAGAAATAATAATAAAAAAAAAAATATATATATATATATATATATATATATATATATATATATATATATATATATATATATATATATATATATTAGAACCAGTTGAGTGTGAATAAACGGTGAGGAAATTTTAATTTTCATTTAAGTCTTTAAGCTACTTCTGATGAGGGAACACCACACACATTTGTTCAGATTGTGCGTTTATTTCACACTTAATATATGCTCTATGCAGCATTTTGTCTTTTGTAATTCACAATTTTTTTCCCGCTGAGCAACCTGGGGCCACCATGAGCTCCTTATTTCACTATTACAGCCTATTAAAATGCATTTTGCTTAATAGCCTACTGTCTTATTTGCATGGTTGTATTATGTAGGCCTACTCTGTATAGAGGACATTGTTCATATCTGTTAGATTATGATTATAAGGTGTTTAAGGTAGAGAGCTAACAGACTCATTGTTTCTTTTCCTGTCTGGTGTGAAGGGTGAACTTGTTCTGCTCACATAACAGGATATTGTCGTTATTTCACAGTGTTTTCTTTACCAGCTTGACACCAAGAAGGAAAGATAAAATTCTCAACATGCATCACATTTTTTTTCGTTTGAATCATAAATGTTTCCATCACTGAAATGCAACATCATTTTAGGTTTAGTCGTTTTATTTTTTTAAAGGACCCAATACACAAATGGGTCCTTATTGATAAGTATGATCAAAATCAAACAATTTACAAGTTAAGAGCACATATTTTCAATTACACAACAAAATGACATCTTTTTGTGTGGCAAATTTGTAAACCATGAACAACAACAACAACAATGCAACTCCATAAAAGGGAAGCGTCATGCAAATGCCACGTTCTGTTTTGTGGGGATATCTGTAAATTTCAGCATTCATCCTCGCTTATACTGAACCACATCAAACAAGAACACATTTAGTTAAATATAGTAACTTTAGTTATATTCCTCATATGAATGGCAAACAAAATGTCACATCATTAATGAAGATAGATCTTTCAAGTACGCTGAAATCAACATGGTTTCATGAAATGTTTCATGAAATGTGCAGGATTCAGGGGACCTATTGTGCCTCTATTTAAAAGATGTAAATTATGTCCCTGTAATGTGTATGGGAAGTTTCAGCTCAAAATACCACACATAATTATTTATCACTTTTTGAAACTGCCCCTTTTAGGCTATGATCCAAATTGTGTGGTTTTGGTGACTGTCGCTTTAAATTCAAATGTGATTGTGACTCAGTCCTCTTTTTAAAAGAAGGCGGAGCTACAAAAGTCTATAGCTGCATCCCAAATAGCACACTATACACTATGTACTTACGCACTTAAACACTCAACAGCATGATATATGTAGTGTCGTCCCAAATGGAACGCTTATGGTTTTTTACTAAGCAGAAATTCAAATCGCTTCCCTGAAGATGTTTGACGGTTGTCAAATTTGTGAAATAAATGATCGAACAATACCTGCCATGAGTATAACATAATCACTCTCATAGAAGAATTTTGCTCTTACAATCCAAAATAAATAAAGTAATCCAACATGAGCGCCTATCTAAAAATGTTGTAAGCATTAGTTAATGCACTGTGAGAACTGAGACTGAACTAAATGACTTTATATCCATTAACTAATGTTAGCAAGGATGAATAATACATACTGTAATGCAGGGGTGCTCAACCCTATTCCTGGCGATCGACCTTCCTGCAGTTTTCAGTAGCAGCCCTTATCAAACACACCTGCCTGTAATTATCAAGTGCTCCTCACGTTCTAAATAATTGGTTCAGGTGTCAACGCTATCTCACGGCCAATTCGTAACTTTTTGATTAGTGGCTAATTCGTATGAATTCGTACGATCTAATTCGTACAAATTAGTACGATTTGCTCATCACCCAATGACGGTTGGGGTTAGGGGTGGGGTTAGGTGCCACGCCTCCTTTTTAAAATCGTACATTTTCGTACGACTGAACTCGTACGAATTCGTACGAATTAGCCACTAAACTGCTAAAACGTAAAATACTTACGTTTCCTCGTGAGATCAGGCTGGTTTAATCAGGGTTGGAGCTGAAATCAGCTGGAAGGTCGATCGCCAGGAACAGGGTTGAGCACCCCTGGTGTAAATGCACTTGCACTATTTATACCACAAAATGGTGTAGAATAGTGGATAAGTATGCGATTTGTGACGCACCTTAGGTTTTAGGATAGCAGCAGATTCAAAACTCTTAATGGCAGACAGCTGCTTCTCACTCAGGGCTGTCTATGCTAATGAGGGAGAGATTGTCACTAATGGGTGGGGCTTTCCCTCTCTGATGACAAGTACAAAGGGAAAATGTCAGTCAGTTTTTCTGCATACTGTTCTTAAGAAGTGTAATCATAAAAAATTATTAATTCATTCATTTTTACCATTAGATGCTGGCTTTATTCACAACTGTTTAAACTCATTATAAAAGTGATTTTTGCATAATAGGCCCCCTTTAATCTAAAGCAAAAGTAATAATAATTATAAAAAGCATCAAAATGTAATTTGACTAAGGTTACCTCTGCCATAGACAACTTATTTAAATATCAGAATGCACTCCTACTGTAATATCCACATTAATTTAAACATATTTTAGTATTTTTATATTTGTGTTTAATTAGTATATACTGCACTGTGGTTTTGCGAGCAGTAAAATGACAGTAAAACTTGACCTAATTAACCAGTCAAATTTGACCCCTTGCATCTGACTGATATTAGCATTGTATGCATATATATATTAGCCCCCCTTTGATTTTTTTTTCCTTTTTCAAATATTTCCCAAATAATGTTTAAAAGAGCAAGGAAATTTTCTGATAATATTTTTTCTTCTGGAGAAAGTCTTGTTTATTTTTTTCTCGGCTAGAATAAAAGCAGTTTTTAATTTTTTAAATACCATTTTAAGGTAAAAATTATTAGCCCCTTTAAGCTATATATTTTTTGATAGTCTACAGAACAAACCATGATTATACAATAACTTGCCTAATTACCATAACCTGCCTAGTTAACCTAAATAACCTAGTTAAGCCTAGTTAAGCTAGTTAAATTTCACTTTAAGCATCTCTAACTTTTTTTTATTTTTAGCATTATAAACTCTAGATGATGGATAATAAAGCCCAGAGTGTCTTCCTTTCAAAGATACATAAACTGTGAATGTAGACCAAATAATTCAGCAACTGTAAAGGTTTCAGTTTGGGATGATTGTTTTTGAGAAAGTGCCTCTGACGGTGAGGGAAAGGAGGACACCGATATAGTCTCAGAAAACATTTTACAGAAATCTCATTTTGCATGCTATCTTCATCAAATTTGAAATATAAACTCATGAGACACTTGGCTTTCAAGTCATATTTTTTCTAGGACATTACATTAATGTTTTCCTGTGTTTGTATATGGAAAAACAAATATTGAACACAATACAATTTTTTTTTCTCATAACTTCATAATGTATAACTTTTTATATTTTTTAACATATAACTTCCCCTTTTACCACAGTAAAGTGTCTCAAAGTGTCTTCTTTGCAATGATACCCAGTTTGTGTTTGTAGCTTACTGGAGTCAGGAACTGTTACTGTTTAAAGTTGGGTAGGTATAAATCCCCAAAATTGACTGAAGGCTAACAGGTTTTAAGCTGTATAGAAGTGTCTTGAAAAATATGTAGTAAAATATTATTTACTGTCACCATGGCAAAGATAAAAACAATCAGTTATTAGAAATGAATTATTAAACTATTGTGTTTAGAAATGTGTTAAAAAAATATTCTCTTCCTTAAACAGAAATTGGGGCTAATAGTTCAGGGGTCTAATAATTCTGACTTCAACTTCAACATATATATGTATATAGTGCTCAGACTATATCAGTACACCCTCACAAATCTCTCTTTTAAATTGATATTTTTAATAGAAAGCTTTACAATATTATATTTGTGCATATACATTAGATACCCAAATTTATACGTTATAGAAAAATATTATATACAAATTTACAAGCAAAAAATTTAGAAAAATATTGCTTAAATTTAATAGTATTTTCTTTCAATTTCTAAATTTGTTTGGTGACTAAAATATTATTTGAATAAATATATCTGTTTAATAAATCTGTTTTGTTTAAATGCACCAAAATACATTGCCTATATTCACTGAGAAATGGATACAAATATTCATTTTCAAAATGGGGTGTACTCAATTATGCTGAGCACTGTATTTAACATTTGTAAATAAAAGTTGTTTGAAATATGAAAGAAATTAAACTGTTTCAATACTTTGCTTTGCTTGTTAAATTTATAACTTCAGTAAATCCTTATCAGCATACAGGTTGTGAATGTCATTTCTTGTAGACCTGAACATACAATATAGGTAAAGCAGCAAAATGTATACATAATAAACTACACAAGGCCCCTATCTAAAGCTGACATCAAACAGAGCAGGTTATTTATTGTCTAAAAAATGTAGACTCTTTTTTTTTTGTGCTGTCAGCAGTCTGCTCATATTAAGGCTTTAACGATAGATGTCCTTTCTTCTCAGGCGTCTGTGTTTGTGATACAACGGGAGACTTTTTTCAAAGAGACAACATCTGATAACATCTGCAGGACCACAAGCTCCCTCTCACGATCAAGAAGAGAGAGAGAGAGAGAGAGAGAGAGAGAGAGAGAGAGAGAGAGAGAGAGAGAGAGAGAGAGAGAGAGAGCACAAGTGCACCAAAAGGACAGGAGAAGAGTTCACAGTGAAAGCTCTGGATAGCAAGTGAGTTTTTTTTTCATTCCAAAAGGTTAAAAATTGTCCTCTGTAATTTACCAGAATAATTAAATCAAAGCTTTTAACATACCTTTTTATTAAAGAGCATTCTTCATTAAATGATTAGTCCTTCAAAACACATTTACACACAGCGGAGAAAATACACATCATTTTTTTTCCTGGGAATATTATTTCTAAAGAAACTGTTGACATGGAATTGAAGCAGATTTTGGTAAAAACCCAAACAATACAAACATAAAAATAAAACAACATGAAGTCATGCATTGCTCAGGTGTGGGTTTTTTCACAGACTTCAACAGAGTGTAAAACTCTTGGTGGTTCTGTGGGTCTCGTTTATCAAATATGAGCTTTAATTTGTATTTTATATTGGATTCAAGTCAGGGGATTGGCTGGGCCATTCTACAGCTTGATTTTCTTTCCCTGAAAGCAGTTGAGAGTTTCCTTGACTGTGTTTTGGATCATTGTCTTGCTGAAATTTCCACCCTGGTTTCATCTTTATCATCCTGAAAACGTTGATGTTGGACTGAAGCAGCTAATATTAATTTACACTGACGAAGGGCAGAGGGCTGCTGAAGAACTACTGAGAGATTTCAGCTGCTGTCTGGGCTTTCACTGCCTTTCTACACCTCCCTTTCTTCATGTGTTCAATATTTTCTCCCTGTGTCATTACTTTTTATTACACATAACTTAATTTGTAAACTAGTTAGATTTGTTTTCTTTGCATATATGGATTTCGTTAGTTGTAATCAACATCTGGGGAAAATTTCAAGTCAACAGCACCTTTAGAAATATGTTTTCTGAGAAAAATGGTGACATGTTCAATAGTTATTTTCCCCGCTGTATCATATGTAAAATCAAGGACTAATTTAATTGATTTATACAGTCTCTATTATCATATTTACTCTAAATAATTCTGTCAAGGATATTAAAAATGAATGCACAGGCTTTTAAAGTGAAAAAAAACAACAACATTTTAAGTACATTTGTCAGGTGAACAGCTGAAAACTGTTTAATCTGCATCACATCACATTTTACTTTGCATTAAGGTTGAGCTTGTCTATGTAAAGATCCAAATCTGTTTTCTTTAAGTACAAGCTGCCAAGTGCTTCACTATATCTCATCAGATAACAAATTACAGAGTCATCTAATTGACCCCCAGAGCCAACAAATGGAAATTTTTGCTGTTACTTTATGGGCTGGCTTTGTTCAGCAGACCTTGAGCTCCTCGGATCAGTCTGTTTGTACAGTGGTGTCTTTGCTCACTGTGTTCCCACGTTGAAGCCCCTTTTAAAGCTCCATCCAGTCGCCATACACCGAAAATAAACAGCTGACCGCACTTTTGCACACCGGGGTTAAAAAGGTCAACCATCTTGCTCTGCTTCACTGGATGGCCTTTGAAAGGTTTCATTTAGTCATGCAAAATAACCTGTAAGAAAACGGGACGTTTTGTGACCATGTCTTATGTTTGATGAGAAAAGGAATATACCAAAGATATTCATGAGGAAAATTGTTGAGTGTATCTTAGATTCAGTTGTATGATTTATGTTTTAGAAGGACCTCAGAAGCTGGCTATTTGATTGTCTATCTTCTGTTTTATGAAGGTAGGGAGAAAGAGAATGACGAATCAGAATATTCATAAATCAGCAATGAAATAAAGGTGAATTAAATGTGAATAAAAGAAAAAAGACTTCTAAGGAAACCCTATTGTAAGCGTTCATATGATTTAATTAATCTGCAATATTTATAAAAACACTATGACACATTTATGCAATATCAAAATACAACATTTAAACAGAATAGCTCACCAAAACAATGAATAATCTGTCATCTGTGTATTCTTATGTCTTATGACTTTTTCCAAAAGTTTCAAGTCAAAAGTGAAATTTGATGTCTGGACCACTCTTCTTCTTTTTTTTAATGCCAGTGCGACATTGTCCTAATTATAAACACCAAACGTTAGGTAAAATATCTTATAAATAGCATAAAGATGTTCTATTTTAATGAGTGAATGTTCAAAGAAACATATCTTTCTTCAATGATTTTATAAAACGTGGATTAAACGGTTTAATGATCTTTTTTATGCTGCGCTTGTTACCAGGGTACTTGCTGCTGTATGTTTCCATTTATATTATTTATAATGGAAGAAAGGTTTCCATATTTCTGTTTTTGGCAGAGGTATTATAAAATGTTTGGAATGACACAATGGCGTATAAATGATGACAGAATATTCATATTTCAACCTGTTCCTTTAGAAGATCACCATTTATGGAAAATGACCAGACATAATACTCATTTATTGAGCCAAATATCTTTGTTTCACAAATACTGTATGTTTTTTATCCCTGCAAAAGACAGGGCAATAAATAACACAAATATGCAGATTGGTGCAATCACACTTTTCACGTATATATATATACACACACACACACACACACACACACACACACACACACACACACACACACACACACACACACACACACACACACACACACACACACACACACACACGCACACACACGCACACGTCTTGACTGGAAGTTGTCCATGATGTCCTGCAAACTTTATTTATGTATTGAGCATTTGTTTAATGACTGTAAACTGCGGACACCATTTAGTTTAATAGTACCTGCAGCACACATTATCATGGATTGATGGCAGACTGTTGGGGGGAAATAAATAAAATAAAAAGTATTCTATTCTGTTTGGTGACACCAGTAATGCAAATGTAATCACATTTACCATTGCTCAGAGAAATAGTGGCCAAAACCCATTCCTGAATATGAAGATGTGTGAGGATGAAAAACTTATTGAATTCCCTATTGATTTAGCTCATTTTCAGGTTTGTCAAGTGAGTTTTTGCTGCACTGTTCAGAACAGTGAACAGAAAACAGAACCAAAAACAACATGGTTTGAATGTAACTAAGTGAATAGTGCTTCATACTTCTCTACACTACTGACAGTAGACTTTTTTTGCTGTGTCTGCCCTTTTAAAGGGACTAATATAAGAATTTTCATGTATAAATCTGTACATATATTGTAACATTACCTAAAAACAAGACTTTTATTGACTTAGGGTTGGGGACAAGTGACCTTTCTTAACAATTAAAAGGGATAGTTCATCCAAAAATGAAACTTTACTCACTATTTACTCATCCTCAAGTGGTTCAAAACCTTTATGAGTTTATTTTCTTCTGTTGAACACAAAATAAGTTATTTTGAAGAATGTTTGACACCTGTAACAAATACTATGCAAGTCAAACCATTACAGGTTTCTAACATTTTTCAAAATAACTTCTTTTGTGTCGAAGAGAAAAAAGAAACCCAAACAGGTTTTTGACACCGAAGGTTGAGTAAACAAAGAAAGCATTTTCATTTTTGGGTGAACTATCCCTTTAAATGCAAGCAATAATTTGCTGGCTTCAATTCACTTAATGTCCACTGGTGTCGCTAATAACAATAGTTTCTGAATTCTATATAGTCCCTTTAACTGTTCAATCCAACCCAGGCTCATTCTGAAAACATACCGCTATATACTTTTCTGGAGAGCGCCAAGTACGTCCCAGGAGGTAAATTCTTTTGCAGTTATTGTTTTCGCGAATCCACCAGAGTACGCTTTTTGAGATCTCAGATTTCTCTCGCCATTCAAGCCTGCTCTTCTCGCGTAAATCCATCAGAGGCCGCTGTTGACTGGCTGACAGAATGCCTGACTGACTGACTGACTGACTGATCAACTGACCCACCCTACTCCTTCCCTAAACCCAACCAATAGTGTTTTCAAAAGCATGATTGACCTGCCCACCCACTTCCCTAAACCCAACCGACAGTTTTAAAAAGCAATCTAAAAAAAGAAAAGCCATTGCCTGATTTTTACCATGTTTACAGATTTTACCACATACTCACCCTGTTATTTACTTGTTAATTTTTTTTTTTTGGCTTCTGTTTTTGTGTTACCTGCTTTCTGGAACTATTCTTCGCCAGACTCAAACCTCGTTGTTGTGGTCAACTCCTCTCTGAGTCTCAAATCCGCTCACGTATATGGCGAGCTACTGAACAAACTGGTAAAAGCGGGAAAGCTGTCCATACGGAGGTAAGCAGTCAGTTGGTAAGCACGAAAAAGTGATGGCGTCATATCGCCACGTATCATTCATTTTAAAGATGAAATGCAGCCATTTGTAATTCTGGCTACATAATTTACAGTCTCCAGAAATGTACGTAGTGCTACATTTTCAGAATGAGTCTATGTATTTTAATCGGTAAAAACAACTCATTTAAACTCGTTTCAACTTAATAATAAGAAGGACACTATGCTTTCGTTGGGGCTTACTTTTATGTCATACTTTCTATGCTCTCTTCTATTATGTGTTTATTACTGTTACTGTTTTTTATGCTCATATCGTTTGTTTATTTTAAATTTTTTCTCTCTGTAAAGCACTTTGTGCAGCCTTGTGGCAGTTGGAAACGTGCTATATAAATAAATCGAACTTGAACTTGAACTTACCTTATTCAGCAATGAAAATATAAGCATTTACTCACATAACCTGTCCAACGCATGGATTTCCATCTTATTCAGAACATAAAATAAGATGTTCTAAAAAAATCAAAATAACAACATTAAATGGAGTCTAAAACAACACCATATTTTTTGACATACAACTAACAAACAACAAAAAATAAAAGGTATAATTTTAACATGTAATGAGGGCATGTAAATAGTGACAGAATTTTCATTTTGAAGTAAACTACCCATGCTGTAAAAAAAAAAGTTGACTAAACTTAAAATTTTAAGGCAACAAACTTCAGGGCACTTTTGAGTTGACTCAACTTTCAACCCAATCACTGCACTTGACTTTAAGTTGAGTAAACTCAAAAATGACCTGAAGTTTGTTGCCTTAAAATTTTGAGTCAACTTTTTTTAAGTGGCATTTAAGCAAGACTACATCTTGTTGTTGTCTGCCCTTTTGGGAGAAAGAGGAGTGACCTCTCGCTGGGAGCGTTTGGTGCTGGAAATAGAGGAGGTAGAGGCGTTGGCGGGGGTGCGCTGATGACCTAGGGGCCGACGTGGGTGCAGCGGTGCCCCCCCGAAACAACAGCACATCCCTTACGGCCCCTCTGAAGGGTTTGCTGACAAAGCAGTACAGAAAGAAATTCACAGCAGTGTTTAGCATGGCTAGCATGTTGGCTAAGTCATACGCTAGATGCACCCGCCAATCGTTGTGCACCGACGTCACATAGAGATGGTAGAGCACCACTCCGGTTCGAGGCGCCCACAACACAGCGAACACAGAAGTCACTGCCAGGAGCATCGCTGTGGTTTTACCCAGCCTGCTTGGCACTGCGAGCTGTTGCCCGCTCTCATCTTGGCACATCTGCTGCCTCTGTCTCTTACGGAGCCTCAGGATGATCAAAGAGTTTAGCACCAGGAAGATGCAGCAGGGGAGAAAGTAAATAATAGTCACGTGGGTCCAAATCAAGGCGGTATCCAGGTTGTTGGGCGCATGACTGACCCTCCACATGTCCGACCACCAAAAGAATGGCACTCCGGATGCCAGCGCCAATGTAAGAACCACTGCAATAATACGTCTGGCTCTTGCTGGGTAGCTGATCTGCCGGTGGAGAAGTGGATGGCATAAAGCGACATACCGGTCAACCGTAAGAGGAACGGTGGCCCAAATGGATGCGTGATTGGCAGAAAACTCCATCATACTAACTGACCGCAGCAGCAGCACTGGTACATCCCGATGAAACACGGCCGTTTCCAACAGGAAGCCAACGAAGATGATGAAGAGCTGGCTGAGGATGTCCGATCCAGTTAGAGCAAGGAGGTACACATACAGGGCCTTCTGAGTGCGCACAACCAGCCGGTAAAGAGCCACCAACGTCAGGATGTTTACTGGGAAAAAAAGACAACTGGCATTAAGAAGGAGAAATTTTGGGGTAGAGGAGGATGGACAAGGCTTAAACAGAGAGGGAATGAGGCCAGGGAAAGGAGCAACAGAAGATGAAGATAGAAATCAAAGGCATGAAGGGAGTAGACGCAGCAGGATTGATGGGAAGTAAAAGATTAGGGGTCATATTTACAGAACATGGCGGCCTCTGGGAACCTTTGGCCTGATTTTTCCACTAAGAAAGGATTCGACTCAAGTGAATTTTAGTTGTTTTTGTTTTGTGTGTTGACAAGACAGGAGATAAGTGTATCTTAAGGGCTTTTTAAGAAGTTATGTAGAGGTTCTATTTATAGAGCTGACATGTCTCGTTTATGCAACAAACTGGAGAATTGAACTTATTTAAAGAAAATATTCACATTCGTGTTGTTTCAAAACCTGTTCGGATATATCTTTAATCAAACTTTTAGTACAATTTAAAATGAAACTACAGAAAAGCATCATTAAAACGTACACTCACTGGCCACTTTATTAGGTACACCTTACCAGTACTGGGTTGTACCCCGTTTAGCCTTCAGAACTGCCTTAATCCTTCGTGATCATTCAGAGATGCTCGAATCAAGACTCATCAGACCAGGCAACGTTTTTACAATCTTCTATTGTCCAATTTTGGTGAGCCTATGCGAATTGTAGCCTCAGTTTCCTGTTCTTAGCTGACAGGAGTGGCACCCGGTGTGGTCTTCTGCAGCTGTAGCCCATCCGCCTCAAGGTTAAACGTGTTGTGCATTCAGAGATGCTCTTCCCCATACCTCGGTTGTAACGAGTGGTTATTTGAGTTAATGTTGCCTTTTTATCAGCTCGAACCAGTCAAGCCATTCTCCTCTGACCTCTGGCATCAACAAGGCATCTGCGTCCACAGAACTGCCACTCACTGTATGTTTTCTCTTTTATGGACCATTCTCTATAAACCCTAGAGATGGTTGTGCATGAAAATCCCAGTAGATCAGTAGTTTCTGAAATACTCAGACCAGTTTGTCTGCCACCAACAACCATGCCACGCTTAAATTCACTTCAATCACCTTTCTTCCCCATTCTGATGCTCGGTTTGAACTGCAGCAGATCGTCTTGACCATGTCTACATGCCTAAATGCAGTGAGTTGCTGCCATGTGATTGGGTGATTAGAAATTTGCCTTAACGAGCAGTTGGACAGGTGTAGCTAATAAAGTGGCAGGTGAGTGTATATATTGTATCTTGGCAAGATAAGTTCAGGCGTACAGAATTAGAAATATATACAGTGCTAATAGAAAATCATCATACCCTGTGAAAATCTATACCTTTACTCACATTACACCCTGCTTTCAAAAGACCTCCAGGATAAAGTTGTGAGAATGCACAGGTTAGGAGAAGGCTACAAAAACCTTCAAAGGCTGGAAAAGTTGAATATGATTTGATTTCAGGCTGTATGACAAATAAAGTAATTATTTTAAGGGGGTATGATGATTTTCCATAGGCACTGTATATGTACTGAGAAATGTCCCACCTATAGGACAGTGTTAAATGAAAGCTTAAAGGGGATTAAAGGCAGTGTGCGAATTATACATTGACAATCGGGGTGTCAACTTTTTCGGTAGTAGTTTGGTAATACATGCTTCCGGGGTATCAAATTTATGAATGTATTTGATTTACATCTGAATTATTAATAAAATGTATACATTTTCAGTGTTTTGAGGGATATTAAGTGACTATTTTAGAGGTTACTGTAGGTCAATCTATACAATATATATGTGAAACTATGTGTCTAATTTCTATTTTTTAGGCTACATGCAGATATAAGCACCTATTTTATAAGAAATGGGTTTTGTGAATACTTAAAATGTCTATCAGTGCTCTAGAACTGCCAGTTTCAGACTGTTGAATGATATTTCTCCAACCATTGAATGGCCCGATTATGCATTCACAATTGTATGAACCGTTATAGGGGGCTCAAATGTATATTTAAATTATACATTTTTAATTATTAATAATTAATAATATCCCCATATCCCCCCATGCTTTTCTCAACTCAAGGCTTACCCTTTTTTGGATATTATGAAAGAAAAAGTCTTCAAAATATATTTTGTGATCTTTAGAAGACAAACTCATACAGATTTAGATATACATGAGGGTGAATAAATGACAGAATTTTCATGTTTGTGATCTAGAGATATCTCAGTTTAGTTCATTCACACTACAGCTGTAGTAAATTTCAATAGGATCAGTCCGTGACTATTTAATTGTTATGTGTACTAACTGATATATTGATCACACTTCTTGCTCATAAGCAGTTGTCTGTCTCTCCTGGGGCTGGTGTAGTAAAATGTTTGTGGACACTTAATGATTTCTTGTCTTGTCTGATATGTGTCTCACTGAAAGAGTCCACCGTGACCTCCTTCCATCGAAAGACTCGGGGTAAAGAAGATCAATTGTCCAAATACTGTATGGTCAGTATTCAAATGAAATTTAAATTTATAGGGTATTTATTGTGCAATTATTACTAAATGTAAATGAATTTTTAATTTAAACTTCTGTGACATTAAATTTTAATTAATAATCAGTTTGGATTTTCAATAACAGGATTGAGAATTTAGCATGGAACTGGAAAGTCAGATTTTTTTAGGTCATTCATGAATAAAACACAAATAATTTACTACAAAAAACCCATTTAATTCCATTAATTCCATTGTTCCATTCCAAAATATTCTTAAATTAATTCGCAAATTGCATCTTGATTTTTAATGAAATTCTTCAAACATAAGATGCATAATCAATGCAGTTCTCAGTGGTGCACAATCCTGACCTAATGCCTCCATATTTATAGGTATTACAATGCACGTCTCATACCTGGCACTCCAACACACAACAGAGCACTGTAGTAGACGACAGGGATGTAAGCCAGCACACACTCTGACCTCTCCTGGGCGCTGCGCTCATCCTCCCGCTGGCCGGGCGTCGTGCCATTGTGCCAGTCAATCATGGCCTTTGAGTTCCTCTTGAGAAAGGAAAGAGAACAGGAAGGAAACCTTAAAACCTCTTACAATGTGTGAACATGATCAAAAACTTTTGTTACTTTGAGCAACATCTGAACCTTTTTGTGTGCCGAATGTGCTTGTTACGTACAATGTTAAGTCTTGTTAAGGCTTGTTAAGTCCATTCACAATCAATATGTATACCATTTAGCTGCACCAAATTTCCTATTCCCACTCATTTTATAAAGCAAAACATGTTTTGTAATAAAAAGGTCCTAAAAAGTAAAAACAAAAAAACTTTTTCATCTTTGCAATTAGTTCTTATGCTGAGTTCAAATATTTTTGTCAGATTTTTTGTTTTTTGACTCAAGTTCCTGAAGAAATATGTCAGATTACAGGTTTCCTTCTGCTTATTGATCCTTTGCCATTTTTATTGACGTGATGCCATTGGGAAGGTGGAACTAGTGACTGACTCATGAATAGAGCATAAGCAAACCTCAAGAAAACAGAAATAATTGCTCCATTCCATTAACCCAGGGGTGTCCAAACTTGGTCCTGGAGGGCCGGTGTCCTGGAGAGTTTAGCTCCAACCTAATCAAATACACCTGAACCAGCTAATCAAGCTCTTACTTCATATACTATAACAGGGATGCTCAAACTCTGTCCTGGAGAGCCAGTGTGCAGCAAAGTTTAGTTCCAACCCCAATCAGACATACCTGGGCTAGCTAATCAAGCTCTTACTAGGCTTTCTAGAAACATCCTTGCAAGTTGGAGTCAAACTCAGCAGCACACCGGCCCTCCAGAACCAAGTATGGACACCCCTGCATTACCCTCCAATGCATAATAGCAGCACCAGTACCATTGTCTGTAGTTCTGACACTTTTAATAGCTGTGTAACATGCTAATCTTTTTGACAATATGGCTGAGAGTTGATTCCAGAAAAGAATTGATTGTTTGGAATCTAGAGTCAAATCCAAGGGTTGGAATCAATCCCTTCAAGTGAAACCGAATCCTGCTTAAAAGCCAATTAATTCAATTCATTATCATCAATTATAAATGAATGGATGATGGTTTGCTTTATTGAGCTAGTTTAAATAACAATTGCAGCTGTTCATAGCTGTTAAATATAACTATTTGAAAAAAAATTAAACTATATATGAACTACATATCTTCAACTGTACATCTATTAAAAGAAAGCTACGATCAAACACCTTTGGTCAGGCTTAGATGATGAGGTTAACCTATTTCTCCAATCTTTTGTCAATAAAAAGAAGAATCAAAATGACAATATCCGAATAAAGTCCATTGAATCTAGAACCAGCAATCTGAATCAATTCCAAACATTTCTGAATAATATAACCCTATTTATCAGAATCGTGTGCAGCATCACAGACATGTTATCGATCGTTCCTCCCTATGATATACAATACGAGATAAAACAATCGATTCTTGTGACTGTCATTTACAAATCACCACAACACCTTGCATCAAACAGACCTATAATATAGCTACCATATATTAGTCAGAACCATGGAGGAAATATGATGGGTTCAGACCTACCCCAAAAAATTAATGTTTTACCAAAATTAAGAGTATTCATGCTTGTCGAAGATTCTTTTTTATCTAACTATTGATGCCAAAAAAACTTTATCTTTAAGTGTAGGTAGGCCCACACAGAATTTGCGAGCCCAATCTATTTATAGATTTTCAATCTATTTACTTATGTAAATATGAAGAAAATATATATATATATATATTTCTTTTTAATTACACTAATATTATTAATATAATTTCATAATATTTAAATAATTTCATAATATTATTACACATTTTTGGGCGACGCAGTGGCGCAGTAGGTAGTGTTGTCACCTCACAGCAAGAAAGTCGCTGGGTTGCAGGTTCGAGCCTCGGCTGGGTCAGTTGGCGTTTCTGTGTGGAGTTTGCATGTTCTCCCTGCGTTTGCGTGGGTTTCCTCCGGGTGCTCCGGTTTCCCCCACAGTCCAAAGACATGCAGTACAGGTGAATTGGGTAGGCTAAATTGTCCGTAGTGTATGAGTGTGAATGAGTGTGTGTGGATGTTTCCCAGAGATGGGTTGCGGCTGGAAGGGCATCCGCTGCGTTAAACACATGCTGGATAAGTTGGCGGTTCAATCCGCTGTGGCGACCCCAGATTAATAAAGGGACTAAGCCGAAAAGAAAATGAATGAATGAATTACACATTTTTAATATCTAAATGTTGAGACGATGTATTCACTATACAATTTGTAAAGCAATATTTTCTGTCTTTTAGTAGAAGTATATGAGAGAGCTACTTAGATGTGTGTACCAAACAAGTGTTTCTAGTTGGATTTGCATTGTAAAAGTAAAATAAACTTTAAAGCACTCCAACAGTTGAGTTTTACATTTATTAATCCATTCAGCCAATCTCTAGGTCTGGCGGTTACACTTTTAGCTTAGCATAAATCATTGAATCAGATTAGACCATTAGCATTCATTCATTCATTCATTCATTCATTCATTCATTTATTCATTTTCCTTCAGCTAAGTCTCTGATTTATCAGAGGTAACCACAGCGGAATGAACTGCCAACTCATTCATTCATTCTTTTATTTTATTTTCATCTTAGTCCCTTTATTAATCTGCGGTCGCCACAGCGGAATGAACTGTCAACTATTCCAGCATATGTTTTACGCAGTGGATGCTCTTCCAGCTGCATCCCAACACTGGGAAACACCCATACACTCTAAAATTCACACATACACTCAAACACTATGGCCAATTTAGTTTATTCAAATCACCTATAGCACATGTTTTTGGACTGTGGGGGAAACCGGAACACCCGGAGGAAACCCACGCCAACATGGGGAGAACATGCAAACTCTACATAGAAATGCCAACAAGCCCAGCCAGGAACCAGCGACCTTCTTGCTGTGAGGTGACAGTGCTAACCACTGAGCCACCGTGCTACCTTCGACCATTAGCATCTCGCTCATAAATTGACCAAAGAGTTTCAGCAATTTATTTAAAGTTTGACTCTTCTTTAGTTACATCATGTATGAAAATTTTAATTAGCTGTTTTCTAGGCTGTTATGGATAGGAACAATATTTTAATTCTGGCATAATAATCAAGGAACTTTGCTGCAATGACTCAATGATATTACAGGGTGTCCGCGGGGACAACCTTTTTTATTTTTATATTTAAGTTTTTTTTATTGCAAAGAGATACAATTTACAATAGCTATTAGACATTTTTATTGCAATTTCTCCAAATTAAATGTCCTAATCAGGGAAAGAAAACTAAAATTACACAGTTCCTCATGATAATAACAGAGCAATATATCTCTTTACACTATCTTCCATTTATAGAAAAACTCTTTACAGGAGTAAGGGGCAGTAGACATAATATTTATAAATATGTAGAAACTTAAGGATTTATAACAGAAATGCATTAGGTTGAATGGAAGTTATACTACAAAAGCCAACAAATATATATATATATATATATATATATATATACATACAGTGAGGGAAATAAGTATTTAATCACACTGTGATTTTTCAAGATCTCCTACTTAGAAATCATGGAGGGGTCTAGAATTTTCAGTATAGGTGCAATTCCACTGTGAGAGACAGAATCTAAATATAAAAATGCAGAAATCACATTGTATGACTTTTTAACAAATTATTTGTAAATTACTGTGTGAAATAAGTATTTGATCACTTGCTTTTCAGCCAAATTTCTGACCCTCAAAGACCTGTTATTTTGCTTTAAAATAATCCAGCTACACTCTGCTCATGATTCTAATTTAGTAGCACTTGTTTGAGGTCACTAGCTGTCATAAAGACACCTGTGCACCCCACAATCAGTCAAAAGTCTAAGTAGCAACATGGCCAAAACCAAAGAGCTGTCAAAAGACACAAGAGATGAAATTGTAGACTTTCATAAAGCTGAAACTGCTACAGGGCAATAGCCAAGAAAGAGCAACTGTTGGAGCAATTGTCAGAAAATGGAAGAGGCTAATGATGACTGTCAATGTCCTTCAGACTGGGGCCCCACGGAAGATCTCTCATTGTGGGGTATTAATGATGCCAAGAATGGTCTAGAATCAGTCCAGAATTATGCGGGAGGAGCTGATCAATGCCGCGAAGAGAGCTAGGACCACCGTTTTCAAGGGTACTATCAGTAATACAGTAAGATGTCATGTTTTAAAACCATGCATCGCACGGAAGGTTCCCCTGCTTAAGTTAGCCCATGTCAAGACCCATCTGAAGTTTGCCAGGGACCATCTGGATGGTCCAGAGTATTCATGGGAGGAAGTCCTGTGGTCAGATGAGACCAAAGTAAAACTTTTTGGTCTTAACTCTATTCACCGAATTTGGAGGAAGAAGAATGATGTGTATCATCTCAATAATATCATACCTACAGTGAAGCATGGGGCTGGAAGCATCATGCTCTGGGGTGTTTTTCTGCACAGGGGACAGAATGACTGCACTGTATTAAGGAGAGGATGAACGTGGCCATGTATTGTGAGATATTGGGCAAAACCTCCTTCCCTCAGTCAGAGCATTAAAGATGGGTCGTGGCTGGGTCTTCCAACATGACAATGACCCAAAGCACACAGCCAGGAAAACCAAGGAGTGGCTTCGTAAGAAGCATAACAAGGTTTTGGAGTGGTCTAGCCAGTCTCCAGAACTAAATCCAATAGAAAATCTTTGGAGGGAGCTGAAACTCCATGTTGCTTAGCGACAGCCCTGAAACCTGACAGATCTAGAGAAGATCAGTGGACAAAATCCCTCCTTCAGTGTGTGCAAACCTGGTGAAGAACTACAGGAACCCTTTGACCTCTGTAATTGTTAACAAAGGCTTCTGTACTAAATATTTAAAATGCTTGACTCAAGTGATCAAATACTTATTTCACACAGTAATTTACAAATAATTTGTTAAAAAGTCCTACAATGTGATTTCTGCATTTTTATTTTTAGATTCTGTCTCTCATAGTGGAATTGCACCTATACTGAAAATTCTAGACCCCTCCATGATTTCTAAGTAGGAGATCTTGAAAAATCACAGTGTGATTAAATACTTATTTCCCTCACTGTATATATTTGATTATATTTGTGGTGGTGCAGTGGGTAGAGCTGTTGCCTCACAGCAAGAAGGTCGTTGGTTCGAGCCTCGGCTGGGTCAGTTGGCATTTCTGTGTGGAGTTTGCATATTCTCCCTGTCTTCGCGTGGGTTTCCTCTGGGTGCTCCGGTTTCCCCCACAGTCCAAAGACATGCGCTGGGTAAGCTAAATTGTCCGTAGTGTATGTGTGTAAATGTGAGAGTGTATGGGTGTTTCCCAGTGATGGCTTGCAGCTGGAAGGGCATCCGCTGCGTAAAACACATGCTAGATACGTTGGCGGTTCATTCTGCTGTGGTGATGCCTGATTAATAAAGGGACTAAGCCGAAAATAAAATAAATGAATGAATTAATATTTTTGTAATTGTCTCCACAATAAATATACTTTTAACAATGTTAAACTTTCCTAAAAAAAAAAAAAAGAAATATTATGTTGAAAAAAGTGTATACAACTAAACTGTCGCTAAGAAATAATTTTTTTTTTGTGGCAAGCAAAAAAAAAATTCCATTGGCCCAACCGGGCCATTAGAAATAATATTTGGTGTATAGCCCTGTATAAGTCTAAAAATTAATTCATAACAGTCTTAAAAGGGTCTTAAAAAGTCTTAAATTTGACTTGATGTAACCTGCAGAAACCCTGTTTTACGCAGCACCTGAAATGTAAATTCCATGTATTCCTGTTCAAATAGATACAATTCAGAGTCTGCACCAAAGTAAATATGTTCTGAATCCTCACACAAAAGTCTCCATGGTTGAATTCAAGCTTCAAACAGAAAAATTATTTAAAATCTTTCATCCTTTTTGAGTGAGATGCTAAAACATATGCTGGAATAGTTGGCGGTTCATTCTGCTGTGGCGATATCTGATAAATCAGAAACTAAGCCTAAGGAAAATGAATGAATGAATGAATGCTAATGGTCTAATCTAATTCAATGATTTATGCTAAGCTAAACTATAAATGCTCCTTCCAGACCCAAAGATCGTCTGAATGGGTTCAAAAATGCAAAACTGTTTAACTCTAGGGGACTAAAATGACCCTATTTAAAAAAAAAAAGTGGAGTGCTCCATTAAGTAGTTATTGTAATTTTATTTTGTGTGTTAGGTTTTCAGCTCCTACACTCTCAAAATCATTCTGCATCAATTTTTTACATTCTGTCTGGCCCTTGAATGTCTAATGCATTTTAGCATGTGATTTTACTATGCCGTGATCCTCTTACCGGGTCATTGTGTTAATGACAGAAGCAGCTTGCCCTCATAGCTTAAAAACAGTCAATTAGAGCAGATGGAACCACGGTACTCTCCCTCATTTACTTGTCTTATCTCTCCACTTTTACCTTTCCTTCTGTGTTTAACTTTGATTACTGCCATAATGCTCTCTCGATCAGCCCACTGCCAAACATGTTTATTTGCTTTCAGACCCAGTGCAGAGAGCAGAAACGATTGCTTTGCTCTGTGTATTTCCCTTTTCCACATGACAGCATTGGGTTTTTACGAACAACTGCTTTTATGCTTTTGTTTTTTAAAGCTGTGGATAGTGCAGTTTTTGTGTCGTCACTGGAATTGAACAGCCGTGTAAGCCATTAATTTTTTCCTCTTGGAGAATGAACAGTATGAGAGAGAGTTTATGTTGTGGAACATGATTGCCTTTATTATGGGCTGTTTCATCAACTGTCCTGCTTAGGTGGGCAAATTCAAGCTGTGGTTGAGGCAGGAATGATTGGTCTTCTGTCACCTTATAATTACTTCATCTGTCTTTGCCTTTCTAAGTATTTATGTGAAGACCATTGTGAGGGCTTTAGCAATGGTGACTTTTCAGTTTCATTCATTGCACTATTTAGGAAAGCATTTGTAAATGTAATTTTTGGTTTTAAGAAACACTCCACAGGTTACAGTGGGCACAATACAGGCTCCTAGCCAGGGGGGCCTCGGGTGGTTCAAAAGACCCACCCCCCACTGATAAATCCAATATTTAGCCCCTAAATCAACTCATTTGTCCCATTTTTGACAATATTCCATCATAAATTATGAAAATAACTGATAGAAGAAGGCTTTAAGACTAATTAAATTTTTAATAATTCAAATGTACAAATTCTGACTGAGGAAATGAGCTGGGGTGCATTTTCCAAACAACGGCGTAACTCGCGGTTGAACTATCATAGCACAATCCATCGTTTGGGAGAAGTATGATGTAGTAATGAGTGTTTCCCAAAACCCGTAGATTCTCGGTTGCAGATCCATCGTTTGAATCACGTTAGTTATAACGTAAAACGCCCATAATGATGCTCTAAAATTCTTCTTTAGAGAGGAACCCCATAATTTCTTTGTGCAAATTATATTGTTTTACAAGCACACACATTTAAATTTTAGTTTTAGATCCAGTTTTAGTTTAGGTAAAAACATGTTCGTTTTCCATATTAATTGAAATAAATGTAATGCTAATGATAATAACTTAGTATCAATAAAATAACAAAAAAGAGAATCTGCCATAATAAGCAACATAAGTTATTAATAAATGTAATATAATCTAGTAAAAGCATGTTGGAAAATTAATATACATTTTATAAAATAATATGTAAGAAGATGAAATATGGATAATTTGGCTCAAATGCTGGGAATTGGTCAACTTTAAACATTAGTTAAAGTTAAACATTCAAGTAATAAATATTAATATATAAGTTTATAAAGTATATCACTTATTTTTAAATATAAATATTTACTTTAAGTACAACATTATGCTTGATAAATGTTTATGTACTGTACGCCCCTACACAATTCCTTAACCTTTGTAATTGAGACTGTAATGTAGTAATAATGTAGTTATAAGAAAAGCACTATACAAATACATTTGAATTGAATGAAAACTTGAATTAAATCAATCAATCAATCAATCAATCAATCAATCAATCAATCAATCAATCAATCAATCAATCAATCAATCATTCATTTTCCTTCAGCTTAGTCCCTTTATTCATCAGGGGTCGCCACAGCGGAATAAATCGCCAACTTATCCAGAATATGTTTTACGCGGGGGATGCCCTTCCAGCTGCAACCCATTACTGGGAAACAACCATACACACTCATTCACACACAAACACACAATGGCCAATTTAGTTTATTCAATTCGCCTATAGCGCATATCTTTGGACTGTGGGGGAAACCGAAGCACCCGGAAAAAAAACCCACGCAAACACGGGCAGAACATGCAAACTCCACACAGATACACCAACTGACCCAGCCGAGGCTCGAATCAGCGACCTTCTTGCTGTGAGCTCAATCAATCAATACAAATAAAAAAGACAAGGAGAGAAACACATTTTTGAATAGGATCCAGAACAACTTTCAGATAAGTTGATCATATTGTCTCAATAATAAAACACAAAGCGTCATATAATTTCCACTTCCAGAGAAGCGTAATCCCATAGACAGTTGCATCATATGTTGTAATGAGACTTTTATGGCTCTTTGTGACCCTTCACTCTATAGTTGTTTTGATACAGAAGCTGATAAATGATAAATCTTTAACTACATGTGAGCTTGTGCTAGGCTACAGAAAAGATCTTTTCCCTGAAAGGCTGTAAGCACTTCACTACTGATGTAGTTCTTTCTTCTGGAAATATCTCTACAAACAAATCATCGCTCATTGAAAGGGATCATGAACGAGAAGGAGCGTGTGTGTGTGTTTATATGAGTCTGAGTATTTGCAATATGATGCTTGTTTTTTTTTTTAAATCTGATCCTATTTTGTTTAGTTTTTTTCATCGAAGATTAAAAAGAACGACTGACTGGACAGATGATTGTGAAGCTCTTTTCTTCATATCAGGGGTTTGGTCATTTTGACAGTTTTAAAAATGTGATTAAATTCAATCAATATGACAATAACACATTATAAATGATGACTATTTTCTCAGGAGGTTTGAATTGTGTGGAGAGGAAATGTGTTCTCATGCATAAGACATGCCTGTTAGCAAAAGCCTTTAATATATCCACATTTCCTTGGGGAAATCTTTAGTGGATATTATCACATTTCTCATTGCCATCCTTCTTTTTTATCTTCTGAAAGTGTGGTTTTATTTCTGGGCAATATGAGTAGAAATTAATATCTTGCTGTAGACTTTTGGTGATGTATGATGTATACCTCAATATTTCTGCATTTTCCTGGAAATGGTCTTGAAGATTTTTTTATTTTATTCACAGCCATATTTTAACCAAACAACCGTTAAATCTGACCTATTAGGAAGAAAAATATATTTAATCAAGAAACTATGTTTTGTTATAGTGTCATCCTTGAGCTTGTAATACTGTCTCAGATAAAGCAGAGAAATGTACAGTAAGTTGTAAAATGCTGTAAACTATACTATTGTAAAATGTCAAAATGTTTTCCACTATTTTTCACTACATGAACAAAAGAAAACAATATATTTGACAACTTTATGGACCTGCACTATTTTTAAGGAAGGAATTCTTCTACAGTATATACAACAATGCACCAATATCATAAATAATAATAAACATTTTGTTTCTAATGATTACTCAAATTTTTACTGTAATTGAATTCTTTGAAAATTAAATGTAAGAAGTGACATTTACTAAAAATAGCCATGGTTTTCTAACATAACAATTCAATTCCTAATATTCCTAATATTATTAATTATATTATTCAATTACAAATCAATATTTGTACATGATTTACCATAACAATTCTATGGAATAATAAGCTAAGTCATTTAAATCATGTACATTACTAAAATGTTTCTATGTCATAATACACAATAGATTTATTCAATTTTACATGGAGACTTGATAGCCTAATAAAAAATGTATTAAAATAATTTTGGCATTCACAATTACAGGCTTAAACCCGAACTTAAATCTGAACTTCCTTATATACAATAAGAGCTTCACTCTAAGCCCAGGGCTTTCCATAGTTCCCATTCAGAGGTTCCCATATGGATTTAGGGTCTCAAAAGATTGAGACGAAATAACTCATACAAGCTGTTTAAGCTCAAAGCATGACATTGCAGCTTACAGCATATAACCTAAAATATGTGAATACAAAACCATAATGTTTCATGTTTCCAATTGTTGCACTAGTTTCCAAATGCTTTGTGAGGGCAACTAGACACACTCTTAAAAATGAAAGGTGCAAGGAAATACTACAAAAAGCAACCCATGCTCATTATTGATACGTACCCCTAAATACATTTCTGGTGGTCGTAAATACATTCCAAAAGGTACGTTTTTGTTTTCATGAATCCACCAGAGGCATCTGTGTACGCTTTTTCAGATCTCAAATTTCTCTAGCGATTGCCATTCGCGCCTGTTGGTCTCACGTAAATCCACCAGAGGCCACTGTCGACTGACTGACTGACCAACCGATTCTCCCAGCCACCCCCTTCCCTAAACCCAACCGATAGTGTTTTATAAAGCACCGATTGACCAGCGCCCACCCACTTCCCTAAACCCAACTGACTGTGTTTTCAAAAGCAATCCAGAAATAGAAAAACCCTCGTGGCAGCAGCCTGATTTTGATCACATTTTCAGATCTTACCATGTTCTTACCCTGTTATTTATTTGTTTATTTTATGTTTTGCCTTTTGCTTTTATTTTTCCCACTAGATGGAACCGTTCTTCACCGGACTCAAACCCTGTCATTGCGGTCAACTCCTCTATGCATCTCAGGTCCATCGACGTACATGGTGAGCTACTGGACAAACTGGTAACAGCGGAAAAGCAGTCCACACTAAGGTAAGTGGTCAGCTGGTAGCGTGAAAAAAAAAAACCGAAGCCATCTGTGGCGTCATATCGCCCTGCAGTGTTCGTTTTAAAGACAAAATGCAGCCATACCTATCTCTGGCTACATAATTCATGCTCTCCAGAAATGTATACGGGGGTACATTTTCACAATAAGCCTGTGTTGACAAAAAGTATTTGTTTGGCAGTGATACCATATAATAACATTTTTTATTTTCCCAAATAACTTTTAAATGAAACGTTTTTTAAATCAAATTAAATAATATCTGGTTTTAGCCTTTTGGTGTATGCATGTCTCAATATTTCTGCATTTTCCTGGAAATGGCCTTAAGAATTTTTTTTCACAGGAATCATAATGTCAACCAAACAACTAATAAAATCCGACCTTTAAGAATAAAAATATTAAAACAATATTTAGACTATGGTTTATTATAGTGTCATCCAGATATACAGTTGAAGTCAGAATTATTAGCCCTCCTGAATTATTAGAATACTGTATATTTTCCTTCCAGTTTCTGTTTAATGGAAAGAAGGTTAGATTTTTTTTCTAATAAACATAAATTGGGGGGAAATATTGATTAAGGGGTGAATAATATTGACCCTAAAATGGTTGTAAAAAATAAAAAAACTGCTTTTATTCCAGCCGAAATAAAACAAATAAGACTTTTTCCAGAAGGAAAAATATTATAGGAAATACTGTGAAAAATTCCTTGCTGTGGTAAACATGATTTGGGAAATATTTTAAAAAAAAAGTAAAAAAAAAAAAAAATCCACAGGAGGGCTAATAATTCTGACTTCAACTGTATGTTTAATGGTTTACATTATTACATTAGTTTCCATACGCTTTCTGAGGCTAACAATCAATACAGACACACTCTTAAAAATAAAGGTGCATGAAAATACTACAAAGTGAGTTTTCACAGTGATGAATCTTTAGTGATATGTTATTAAAAACATTATTTAGAACAACTAATAACCTAAAGAACCATTTTCCACTATAAAGAATCATTTGTAAAATCAATTGTAAAAGATTTCATGGATGTTTAAAGTCTTCATGTAACTATCGATGCCAGAAAAGAATCTTAATTTATTAAAAATGCATCCGTGTCCATTCAAACAGAATTAGCACCTCTGATCTGTCGACAATCATGAAAAACAGTTTTCTCTGGGACTCTGTTTATAAAGTCTCAGGGGAAATTACCTCGTTTTGTTAATATATTGGCTGCTGTTTTCCACACTGAGATGTACAGGGAGTCAATGTGTAAGGTTTCAGATCTCTCTCCATGGACTTTTTGCTCTAACGAACATGCTCAATTATTCATATTCGGCCGGTACACCTGAGACAATAGTTATGAGCTCAAGGACAACGGTATAGCTATATCTCCCCAATGAGAACACACAAGTATACATGTTTCATTGTTTTCTATAAAGGCAGAGAGAAGATGAGAAAGAGACAGAAACAGATTTCTTGTCTCCTGATTATTACATAAGAAGCTCAAAGAACAATGGCTACAAAATTTTAAAGCTATCTTTATGACTTCCAGAGCTGACCTCTGGATATCCTTCGGTTCTCTGAGAAAATATTAAGATGACAAAATGCAGAAGACTCAGGCCGTCAAGTTACTGACTTATGTTTAGAACAAAGCACTTAACACTAGTTTTTTAAAAGCTCTTTGGCTTGAAGATGTGAATGATAGTGGAAAGTGCACATTGTACCAGCATAAATAAAATATAGTGTTTTTTAATGTGAGCTTTTTTCGGTGGTGATATTTCTAAATATGTTTATAAATATACTGTACATTATTGTTGCACGGTATTATTTCAGAATATTCATTCATTCATATATTACATATAAGTAATATTACTAAAGTAAATAAATTTGAAATTAAAAAAGCCTTTTGAGTAACGTAATTTCCAAGTATTCAGTGTAAAGTTTTATATATATATATATATATATATATATATATATATATATATATATATATATATATATATATATATATATATATATTCATTTATAAATGTTTTTTTCATGATTACTTTTTAATAGTAATACTATTTATTTATTTATTGCATATATCAAATATATTTATTTATTATATTTTAATTTATAAATATGATTATATATCTGTATTCAAATCATTTAATTTTTATATGGAATTTAATAAACACTTTTGCATTAATAATCAATAAATTCCATTTCACACGGTCCTAAAAAAAAAACAAAAAAATCATGCAAAACTTCAAATTTTTATAACTATGAAAGATTATATATCTAATATATTTTAGGGTTTTATGCAGAAGGTTTTATTAAATTAAAATATATAATAAATAATTAAATAATATAATCAATAATAAACATTTTGACATAGTATAGTAAGTATTATGTTATTAAAGTAAGTACTTGATGATCTTTCTGAGTGAATATACATATATTTTTTAATAACAACTATATATATATATATATATATATATATATATATATATATATATATATATATATATATATATATATATATATATATATATATATACATGTTAATCAGAGACTAAGTATATTCCATTCAAACTGTACTTTTCTATAATTCACGTCATTGATATCAGTTGCTTGCAAATCGCTTCAAAAATTGCATTATTCAAGACAAGTATTTTAAAAATGACATTCAATAAATATATTTAAATAATGTTAAATATTTATCAATTACATATTTATTTGTATTTTTAATTAAGTATATTAAAAATATAAAACGTTTAAAATATATGAAATAAAATAAGTCCCACTTTACCAGTATTCAATTACACCAAAAACAGACTAACAATAAGTGTAAATGCAGTCAATACTTTAATATATGCTTAACTTTTTCTTAATTACAAAAGGATTTTTCATTGCATAAAAAAAGAGATTTTCTTACCCTCACAAGTAATCGCCGCTCCCCATTTGTGGAGCAGGAGTCCTATCGGCTGATGCCCAGCCAGGCGGTCCTTGAGGAGGACAGAAACGGAGGACAGGGGTCTCTGAATAACACACACATCACTGCAGCCACAGACTGAGATCTGGAGGAGGTCATAGAAGAGAGAAAGAGAGAGAGAGGGAGAGAGAGAGAGAGAGAGAGAGAGAGAGAGAGAGAGAAAGAGAGAGAGAGAGAGGAGGAGTTTAACACTAGCGGGGCTGTTTTCTATAGGGAGGATTTTGGTGAAGTATTGAGACAGTCATATAGAGGTCTGTCTTTCACTGAGAGGTCAATACAGCTCAAACACACGAGGAAGGAGTTCAGTTTCACACAGCGATGCTTTTCGGCCCTTGAGACTCTTATCTGGTGTGTGTGTGTGTGTGTGTGTGTGTGTGTGTGTGTGTGTGTGTGTGTGTGTGTGTTTGCTCATCTTAGGGCACTTTGTAGAATTCTTCTGGCTGTGATGTGGAAGTTGGTTTAGCTTAAACCTAAATGTAGCATCTGCGTTTTTTTTATTTTTTAAATCTCCCCCATCCGCTGCGTAAAAAACATGTGCCGCAATAGTTGATGGTTTATTCTGCTGTGACAACCTCTGATAAATCAAGGACTACACTGAAGGAAAATGAATGAATGAATGAATTTCCCCCTTCTTTGGGTGTTAGTGTCAACATGCTAGTCTTAGTCGCCATGAATCGGAAGTTAAGGTTGTCCTTTTTTTCTTGACGTACATCCACTTGAAATGGTCCTGAAATAAGAAAAAAATTAGGGCGGTGCATTATTTTGTCGTTTGGGAACTGATTGGATTGTTGGAAGATGGGTGTTGCTCAAAAATGAAAGATCATTGATGGATGGATGGATGGATGAATGCAGAGTAGTAACGAGACACACCCACCTTAACCCCACCCTAAAGCACTGATAGCCCCGCCCTTAAGGCATTCTCTGTGAACGAAAGTGAAAGGAAAGTCATTTCAAGTGGCAGACAGAAGGTCATGATATTTGATTAAAGTTTCTGAGGGCAAATTAGTTTTTACAAAATAATTAAGTGCACAGAATACATAGTTTATAACAAGAAGTACTGTATACATATAAAAATAAGAAAGATTACATTTTGATTTCATTCTGACTTTAAAGGACACCTATTTTGCTTCTTTTACAAGATGTAAGATAAGCCTTTGATGTCTCCAGAATATGTCTCAGATAATTCATTATAGCCTCCAGAATCTGCCCATTTTGCTGTCTGACAACATTGCAGCTATTTTTGTAGCCTATGGCCAGGGCCAGACGGAATCTGCGGACGTTTTTTGCTATTTCTGCTGAGAATTTTGGTAAAAATCTGCGGATTTCTGCGGAATTATTTTGGGAGTATCATAACTAAAACCTTATTATGTTAAATAAAAAAATAATATCTTTTTAACTTGTATTTAATGTTTAAAATGCAAATCCAATTAGATTAACTGTAAATAGTTAACTTTAAGTAAATAAACAGAATTAATGATGGGCTAAAAATCTGCGGAAATCTGCGGAAAATCTGAGGAATTCTGCGCGCACAGATTCCGTGTGGGCCTACCTGTGGCTTTAAATCCAAATGAGCTGCTTCTCACCGCCCACCGCTCCGATGTGCATGTCTGCTTCTCATGCGTTACTTCAGATAAACAGCAGTCAGTGACAGAGACAGACTCGGATGAAGCTGAAATACAACTCATTGGTCAAAAATACCAAGTTTATTTCATGTGTTTGTGGTGGAGTTTATTCAAGCCTTTGTGAAATGATGAGTCTCACACATATGCCGTTTGCAGCACACACACACACACACACACACACACACACACACACACACACACACACACACACACACACACACACACACACACACACACACACACACACACACACACACACACACACACACACACACACACACACACACACACACACACATACTGTAAATGCACATTTACTAACACTGTAATTATAGCGGTTAAGAATTACATAGCGATTTTACTGTCTTCATCACAAACCTGCTCTGTTTTAAATACATTTTAAACTTAGAAAACTTATAAAAATCCCAGAGAGTTGGAACAGATATTTTAATTCCAGTTTATTTGCAAAAAAATGTTATGTAAACACGTGTATACATGTTATTATGGAGCCTTTTAATCAAATTTAGTGGGCGGGGAAAACAGCACTCCTATGTCTGTCACGGTTGCAGGTTGTGTGCACTTTCTGGTGTGTCTCTGCTATTGTCACGTGGTTTTGTTTTGTGTCGTTCATGTGCGATGTAGTAGCGTTCTGTTTTGGGCACGTGATTGTTTGTTTTACTGATCATTTGCATCAGCTGTGGCTAATTATCATGCCTATATCTGTGCGGTGTGTTTGTCAGTTCGTTACCGTCAGTGGTGTAAAGTAACTAATTACAAATACTCAAATTACTGTAATTGAGTAGTTTTTCTCAGGAATTGTAATTTACTGAGTAGTTTTAAAAATGTGTACTTTTACTTTTCCTTGAGTACATTTTTAGTGCTGTATCTGTACTTTTACTCCACTACTTTCCTTTAACCTGCAGTTACTACTTTATTTTTCTTGTCCATGGGGATTAGAAAAATCAGTTCTCAGATTCCTGTCCAATCAAATCACACATACCGTAGAAGGTAAATCGCATCATAATGAAATACCTCAAGACGTGTGCACTTTATAATTGCAGCAAACTGTTTGGAAGTATTAAAAGTGTCCATGAAGATGTTCAAAATCTTTACACACATTGACCCAGAGACTGTTTAGATCCCTGGCGATCGACCTTCCTGCAGTTTTCAGTTGCAGCCCTTATCAAACACACCTGCCTGTAATTATCAACTGCTCCTCAGGTTCTAAATAATTGGTTCAGGTGTGTTTGATCAGGGTTGGAGCTGAAATCAGCTGGAAGGTCGATCGCCAGGAACAGGGTTGAGCACCCCTGGTTTAGATGCATGTCACTGATGAGAAGATGACGGATGTTTACTGATGACCGAAATGGCCTTAAACATCTAGCAGGCACTGATTGACGTTGAACTCTAACGTCATGGGCACTTTGCATTTTATTTGGAAATGAAAATCGGGTTGACATCAGAACTCAACGTCAGGCCAACATCAATATCCAATGTCCAACCTAAAACCAACTAAATATCAACGTATAATGATGTTACAGCTTGACGTTGTGTGGACGTTACCCCTATGATATCTATCAGACGTTGGATTTTGGTTGCCGTACCTGATGAATAAATGTCAGTATTTGACGTCATATATGACGCTGGTTTAAGATGTTGGCTTGATGCTGGATTTTGGTCACTTTCTAACAACCTAAAATCAACCAAATATCAACGTCATTTGACATCATTATTGGACATCAAAATAACGTCCTTAGCTGCTGACTTGACAATTAATTTTGGTCACCTGACAACCTAAATCTAACCTAATATTAATGTCTCATGATGTTGTGTGCCCTCTGGGCAATAACTAAATGCACTACAGAATGTTACGTTTACACACACATGCACAAATTACACGTAAACATATCAGCTTTTGACAGCATAATACTCACTACTCACTACTCTTGAGTACTTTTAAAAGGTCTTTTTACTCATACTTTGAGTAATAATTACAACAGATACTTTTACTCTACTTACACTACATTTTTAGGCAAGTTATGGCACTTTTACTTGAGTATGATTTTTCAGTACTCTTTCCACCACTGGTTATCGTTCATTGTACTCTGTGTTTCGTCAGGACACTCTGTGTTTTTGGGTCTGCCAGCTGTTTCTAGAGAGCTACTCGAATCTGGACTTTTATTTTTATTCTCCACGTTTATTTTTCTGTTTTTTATATATTTTTTTTGCATCTTGGATCGTTGTTGTTTTTTCAAGAAATCACTGGGATTTGGATCCTATTTTAAAGTCACTAAATTTAAATAACTACAAACTTAAATACCTACACACAGTTCTGTCGAAACAGCTTACAAAAGTTGATTTTCATCATAGGTACCTTTTAAAGGTGGCATGTAATAAAATCTGAATATATCTAGGCATAGCTGAGTTTAGTATATGGAGGTGACATATCATAAACCTCAAACATCATTGTTCCACATTTGAAGTTGATATCTCAAAAAATGAGCTTTCAGTGAGATTTAGTTTTGGGCGCAGTACCAAACATCACCAGCAGATGACATCCCGTTTCATTGGCGACCATATAATGGTGCCCCCTGTTTCTGTGTATGCTTTGAGGGATGTAAACCATATTGTGTTTCATATTTTTGAGGATATTTGTAAAGTAGACACCAAATCCTAAAGTAGTATGAACAGTTTGGTAGTAAATTATCTGAATTTAGTCTCCAAAAACATAAAAACATAAATAAAAGTGTGGATTGCTGTAGCAAAGTAATCAGATTACAACTCTGATGAGTATCCTTGCTGCAAACTAATAAGTAACGCAATAGCTCAGTAATATCTATTAAACATCAATCACCAGATATGGTATTTAGACATTTAAACATTCAAATTATATATTTATTAGTTCTAATTGTTTAATGTTTAGATTGTAATATTATGGTTTAAAAATGTAAGTGCAACTGATCCCACAGGCTGTGGGGTGACAGTAAATGGGGTTTGATCTATTACTCTAACAAAATAAACTGTATGGGCGGAACAATGGCTCAGTCATTAGCACTGTCGCCTCACTTCAAGAAGGTCACTGGTTTGAGTCCCGGCTGGGCCAGTTGGCATTTCTGTGTGGAGTTTACATGTTCTCCCTGTGTTCGCGTGAGTTTTCTCCAGGTGCTCCGGTTTCCCTCACAGTCCAAACACACGTAGTGTGAGTTAGTGTAAATGCGAGATGTATGGGTATGGGTGTTTCCAGTACTGAGTTGCAGCTGGAAGAGCATCGCTGCGTAAAACATTTGCCGGAATAGTTGGCAGTTCATTCCGCTGTGGTGACCCCTGATAAATAAGGGACTAAGCCAAAGGAGAACGAATAAATGAAAATAAACTGTGGTAAAATATGAATTCAAAAGATCTTTCCAACGATATTGAAACGTTGAGGCCAGATATCAGGGACGAATTGGCATTAGGGAGCTCCGGGACATTTTTTCGGTGGCCTGACGGTCAATCTGGCCTGCCACCGTTAGTCTGGGCTGCCGTTCACTATCTATATCGCATCAGATGTGGCCTGACACCGGCACTCTGGCCTGCCGCGCACCACCGCATCAGATGTGCCCTGACTGACAGTTACTTTGGCCCAGTTGAAAATGCTTTCCCAATCTGCCCCTGTTCAACATTATAGTGTGTTGTATATTACCTGTTATGGGAGGAGGTGTCAGGGAAAAGGGGAGGGGAAACAGATGAGAGGATAATGATGAGAGGAGGTTTTTCTTGTTTTTAAGAGAGGATTGGGACACCTCCTGATACCCACTGTGCTAGTTTTGTAAAGAAAAGAGAGAAAGTAAGCTGTTGGCTGAGTTGAACTAGATCACCGTCTCCTGTCTGTTTAATCCAGGAAGTGCACGACGCTACAATATATAGTTTGTCATGATTAGATTAGAATTTAATTACAGTATATTGAAGTAAACTTAAGCATCAAAGGACACTTGCAAACCTGAAAACTTGCAAATTTAAGAAAACTAAAAATGGTAGACCACACAGTGTTGATCTGATTCTGAACTCCTCCACATCTATTAGTCATAAATAACCCCAAAAATTTGTCAGAGCTGTAATATACACTCACCGGCCACTTTTTTAGGTACACCTTACAAGTACTGGGTTGGACCCCATTTTGCCTTCAGAACTGCCTTAATCCTTTGTGGCATAGATCAACAAGGTACTAGAAATATTCCTCAAAGAATTTGGTCCAGATTGACATGATAGCATAACGCAGTTGCTGCAGATTTGTCAGCTGCACATCCATGATGCGAATCTCTCGTTCCACCACATCCCAAAGGTGCTCTATTGGATTGAGGACTGGTGACTGTGGAGGCCATTTGAGTACAGTGAACTCATTATTATGTTCAAGAAACCAGTTTGAGATGATTCACGCTTTATGACATGGTGTGTTATTCTGCTGGAAGTAGCCATCAGAAGATGAGTACATTGTGGTCATAAAGGGATGGACATGGTCAGCAACAATACTCAGGTTGGCTGTGGTATTGACACGATGCTCAATTGGTACTAATCGGCCCAAAGTGTGCCAAGAAAATATCCCCACACTATTACACCAACACCACCAGAACCACCTGAACCGTTGAAACAAGGAAGGATAGATCCATGCTTTCATGTTGTTGAAGCCAAATTCTGACCCGACCATCCGAATGTCGCAGCAGAAATCGAGACTCATCAGACCAGGCAACGTTTTCCCAATATTCTATTGTCCAATTTTGGTGAGCCTCTGCGAATTGTAGACTCAGTTTCCTGTTCTTAGCTGACAGGAGTGTCACCCGGTGTGGTCTTCTGCTGCTGTAGCCCATCCGCCTCAAGGTTCGATGTGTTGTGCGTTAAGAGATGCTCTTCTGCATACCTCGATTGTAAAAAGTGGTTATTTGAGTTACTGTTGCCTTTCTATCAGCTGGAACCAGTCTGGCCATTCTCCTCTGACCTCTGTCATCAACAAGGCATTTGCGCCCACAGAACTGCTGCTCACTGGATATTTTCTCTGTTTCAGACCATTCTCTGTAAACCCTAGAGATGGTTGTGTGTGAAAATCCCAGTAGATCAGCAGTTTCTGAAATACTCAGACCAGCTCGTTTGGCACCAACAACCATCCCACATTCAAAGTAACTTAAATCACCTTTTCCCCCCATTCTTATGCTTGGTTTAAACTGCAGCAGATTGACTTGACCATGTCTACATGTCTTAGTGCATTGAGTTGCTGCCATGTGATTGGCTGATCAGAAATTTGCATTAACGAGCTGTTGGACAGGTGTACCTAATAAAGTGGCCGGTGAGTGTAAGCAAAATCCTATTGACTGTTTTTTAAAGGGGAGGGGCTAATGGATATGCCCTGCCATGTCTTCATGTTTCGGTTTAATTAAATCACACATCAAACAAAGCTGCTCATTTTACTTCAGGGGAGCTTTAAGCTTGACTCATTCAGATCAATAACTGGATTTACTAAAAAACAAAAAGGTGATGTGCTCTCTTGTGCCGAATTAACTACTCTAATGCTCAGGTCTTCAAGGTGGTTGCCAGGGCATTGTAGTTGCTAAGGTCTTCTAAGTGGTTTTTAGCACTTTTTTATGCAGTTGCTAAGCGGTTGCTATGAAGTACTGAGCGGATGCTTACTGCCAAAAGGCAAAAAAGTCCAGTATTTTGGTTTGTAATTATATATACACAATTTTTTCAATATAATTGCTAAGTATATTAATAATTTGTTATATATTATATTATATTATATTATATTATATTATATTATATTATATTATATTATATTATATTATATTATATTATATTATATTATATTTTATACAACAGTTCTGTCTGGTTCTTGAATCTGATTGGCTGATGGCCGTGTAATATTCTGCCAGTAACAGCACTCGTCCAGCCTCTTCACCCTTCACCCTTGTGTATTACTCCACCCACATACAGCAACAAGCAGAGGACACTCTACAGTTTGACAAATATTTTTTGATTACTTTTGAGACTTTTTTAGGCGAGAATGTAGTTGTTTAGATTGCAACTATGCAGATTATTTATAAGGATAGTGCCTATGTTAAATACTTATAATTTCTGAGAGACAGCGTGTCGGCGGCAATTAGCCTGACTTTGAGCAAAGACGGTTGATGATGTTCATTCACAAGATGGCGACAGAGACCGCCTAACAAGCACTAAGAGAAAAACAGCGTCATTTCAAACTACAGCTGATCAAATCATTATTAAACAGGTAAATTACTTTCTAAGTCGATCTCTCTTTTGTATATATTGTAGTGCTGTATTTATACCATAGTAATATTGTGATCTCCCGATTGCAACAGAGAAATACTGGGAAATCTCTGTAGACTGATGGCATTTCATGCCGTTCAGCCTTATAATCTTAAAATGTGAGCAAAATCACCTGTTTTGTCATCACTTTAGACATGCTAGAGGATCACTCAAACACTAGCTCTAAACTGAAATTGGTGAATTAGTAACGGCTTCTGCTGTTCTGATGTCAGCTGCAGATGTAAATGAATGGCGGAGGAAAGTATCAATATCACACTCGTAGCAGTGCGATGTGGCTGTGTATCGTCACTGGTGGGACACTAAAGCCTGGTTTATACTCGACGCGTCCGCTAGTTCGCTTGAGTGCGCGCGGCGAATGTGACGTCATCGCGGTGTTAGCGGAAGTTCGCTTTGAGTGCGCGCGACATGATTTCGGCTGGCGGTGCGCACGGCATTTTTTGAGACCCAAGCGAACAGTGCGCGCGGCGCCGCGTTTGATTTGAGTTGAATATGAACCACTTTGAAGAGATTTTGACTGAAACAGTACGACTGTACTCATATCTTTATGATCCGTGATCATACAGATAACCTGATGAACAATAATTCTTGGCTAGAAATTGCAACAGCAGTGGGAAAGGAGGAAAGTTTATGTTAAAAGGTTTGGAAAAACCTGAGGGATGAGTTTGTTAAAGCCAAAAGAAGCCATGGCAAAGTGGAGACCCAGTACACAATTAAAGAAACATGTTTATCCACCAGTCATAGGTTTTACACTGATGTATATGTTACAATTTTGAATTTAAAACAATTTAATAACTACAAAACTAAAATGAATTAAGAAATTATTGCTTTGAAAACTGGAAATGAATATTTGAACCTTTCAGTTTACACTGATGCCTGTTTTTCTAGGCTTTATTGGTGATAATGGTCAGGAATGTTGGACCATTATTACCCTTTTAGCATAAGTAAAGGACAGAAACTAGCCAGACAGTTAATATGTGAATTGTGGAGCGGCTAAATCTAAAAATCTAAATCTATTTTTTAGTAAGTGTGCTTTTTTTTTTGCTTTTATTCTTGCCATAATAAAGAATATATTTGTAGTGCAGCCCATGTTCTCTTGTCATTAATATTTTAATAAACTTTAATAGGTAAAACTGTCTGAGATATGAACAAAAGCAAGTGATGCATCAAATTTGATTAAAAAAAATCTTGAATTGTTATAAAGATCCTTATAATCATTAAAATAATTTATAAAAACAATAATAATAATGTTAAAAAGTCGTGAATGATATTAATGATATGACGTAGTTCCGGAAACTTCCTACCTCTCTGGTTATCTGTCTGTCTTTACGGTCAGTTACTTTTGACCGCCCCCTGTCGTTTTAAAGAATATCACAACGGCGAACGCGGCAAGTATAAAAGCCTCGTCCGTTTCGCGAGGTGCGCGCGCAGTCAGCGGAGGTGCGCGATGCGGCGCCAGGCGAAAGTATAAATCCAGCTTAAGGCAACGCACGCCTCCCACCAGTGCCGATATACAGCCACATTGCTACACTTGTGATATTGCTTATATATTTTATTATGTTATATTATTCATTCATTCATTCATTTTCTTGTCGGCTTTGTCCCTTGCGGGGTCGCCACAGTGGAATGAACCGCTAACTTATCCAGCACGATTTTACGCAGCGGATGCCCTTCCAGCCGCAACCCATCTCTGGGAACTTCCACACACACATTCACACTCATACACTATGGACAATTTAGCTTACCCAATTCACCTGTGCTGCATGTCTTTGGACTGTGGGGGAAACCGGAGCACCCGGAGGAAACCCACGCAAACGCAGGGAGAACATGCAAACTCCACACAGAAACGCCAACTGACCCAGCCCAGCCGAGGTTCGAACCTGCGACCCAGCGACGTTCTTGCTGTGAGGCAACAGCACTACCTACTGCGCCACTGCGTTGCCCCATGTTATAATATATTATGTTATATTATATTATATAATTATACTATTGCTAATTGTACTATTGATTTTAATTATTTTAATGAATAATATTATACGTACAGTTGCAATCAGAATTATTCAACCCCCTTTGAATTTTTTTTTTCTTTTTTAAATATTTCCCAAATGATGTTTAACAGAACAAGGAAATTTTTACAGTATGTCTGATAAGATTTTTTCTTCTGGAGAAAGTCTTATTTGTTTTATTTCAGCTCGAATAAAAGCAGTTTTTGGGGAAAAAAATAAACAGGGGGGCTAATAAATCAGGGGGTTGAATAATTCTGATTGCAACTGTATAATATATAATATTTATGTTAATAATGTTTAAATTGACATATGTAATATACTTTCAGTTAATAAATACTCTTTCAGAATATAGTCACAAAAATATTTATAATTTGTTGAAAATTTTATATTTATTCTAAAAAATAATATGTATTTATTACAGTGCTCAGCATAATTGAGTACACTCCATTTTGAAAATGAATATTTTTATCCATTTCTCAGTGAATATAGGCAATGTATTTTGGTGCATTTAAACAAAACCGACTTATTAAACAGATATATTTATTCAAATAATATTTTAATCACCAAACATTTAGAAATCGAAAGATAATACAATTAAATTCAAGTAAAATATTGCAAAAAAATTACAAACTGCAAAATTTCAACTAAATTTTTCAATTTTTTTGCTTCTTTTGATTTTTCTCTTTTTTTAAATTTGTATTTAATATTTTACTATAAGATATAAATTTGGGTGTACTTGTCTTCAGTACTGACTAATCGTATATGCACAAATATAATATTGCAAAGCTTCCTATTAAAAATATGAAAGATAAAAAATAGATTTGTGGGGGTGTACTTATATATGCTGAGCACTGTATATGTATTTTTTTATAAAATAAATTAAATTACTATATTTAAATTAATATATTTTAATTGAATGTGTAATGTCTTTTGTATTAACTATAACTTTTAACCATTTACTCTTTGTATTTAAGAGTTACCACATGCGCCAGAGTCCGAGATGTACAGTTTTCAGCCAAACCAATAATTTGCTATTAGAAATGTAAATGTTTTCTTGATGAACTTCGCCATCCAGCAACATCACGTCTTCAGACGGATGGAACACAAAGTCCATGCACTCCACCATCTGGACACAGGAGGAGAGCGAGTGATGCATGGATGCTCTCTTTCTGAACTGGCCTTGAAACAGAGCACCGGCCAGGCAGAAAATGAGCTGTGTAAACTATCTGTCGTTGCTCATGCTGTCTCTGCTGCAGGCTTGTGTGACTGCAAATCTATTAATGTTGTACAGGCGTGATAATAGGGAGCAGACTTTGCTATAAATATCTAGATTTATCAATACAACCTATATAATTTGACCTCTCCAGACATTAACCTCTGCAATAAAAGGCATCTTAATATTTACAGGTCACAGAAAAAACATAGGGGAAAAAATCACTTATGTTTAATTTGCAATAAAGATATGAAAAAAATATTTAAATTAAATTATTAATTAGTTTTTAATTAATTTAAAATTGGATTTGCACAATCTAAAATTAATGAAAATTAATTAATTAGCTAAATAAAGCTAATTAAAATTAAACCACTAAATAAAAAAAACTAAAATGCTGAATTGAATGTCATTTTCAAAATTACTAAACAAATAAATATATATAATAAATATTAAGCATATTAATATTTATTTTTAAAGGGCACCTATGTGTGTAGGTATAGTGTGTCCACAGTCATTTTGGGGTGATATAAAGACAATTTTTCTTAATTTCCTGATGGTAAAATAGGACCTAAATTCCTCCCATTTTGAGGCCGACATGACGTAGGATTGTGGTTTTCCCGCCTACCGAATTGATTGACAGCCGCATATTAACATGTCTTTGTAGTAACGCGTATAATCATATCCACAAGAAGGACGTGCGCAAAGCAACTGGGATTAAAAGATCTGTTCAGCTCTCTGTGATCATCAATCATCATCAAATGTGATCGAGAATGAGTTTTACAAGTTTAAAACATTTTTAAAACAGTGCATGTTTGTAAAAAAGTAAGTTAAAGAGGGTAAAATCGCTGTAAGTTATCACCACAGCTGCATGTCAGTACAATTATAAAAGAAGACGCTTCACTCCTGGTTTGTGGACGTTAAATCAGGTTTATTTTGTACGTTAACATAACGGATATCCAAACAGCAGTGGATATTTATGTGTATCCTGTCACATTTGCCATGCAAAAATAGTGCAAAGTTAAATGCGCACTTTGTGTGTTTGTGTGTGTGTGTGTGTGTGTTCGCGTGAACTTTGTAACGGCATTGTGTGTGACTCATCCTTGCAGAAAGGCTTGAATTAACTCCACAACAAATACATCAAATAATCATTGGGAAAGTTCTTAGTTTTTCTCACAAACGTTACGTGAGATTTGCTTTCTTCATGTCTGTCACTGTGCTGTTTATCTGACGCAGCAGGAGAGGAGGACACACTCTGACAGGCACGTGGGAACGGTGGGCAGGGAGAACTAGCTCATTTGCATTAAAGGCACAGGCAACAAAAACAGCTACATTGTGCTCAGAGTAAATAATTCCAATATTCTGGAAGGTATGATAAATAATCTAATGGGTATTTTGAGCTGAAACTTTACAGACACATTCTGGAGACACAAAATACTTATCTTAAATCTTGAAAAAGGGGTAAAATAGGTGCCCTTTAAATTATAAAAAGGGAACGAAATAACCCCATAATAAAATGTAAAAAAAAAAAAAAAAAAACTTTTTGAAAGAATGTTTTTACGTTTTTCTACTACTTCTAAAAGATTCATGTTTACCTCAATGTGTTACTTGACATTTACTAATAATTTCTGAGTAAAAATTGTTTTTGCACCACTTTCTTTCAGTGATTGTGAGCTATTAGCAATATATCAAATACCAAAACCCTTCATGTCAGAGCTACACCAATAAAGCATGTGAATTCTTTTCTTAAAACAAACTCAAGCATCTTTGTGTGGTCTTCAATTCATGTTTTCATAATGTTAAAGAGCAGGTCAAACCCATCTGATGAGAAAAGTGATTTAATATGTTCTCTCATCCAGAACAACATTCATTATCTCATATCTTCATGGTCTGAGACACTTCAGCATGAAAAACAGCAGAGTTATAGTTTCATAAACATTATCAGCTTTGCTACTGGGCCAGTCATAATTTGTATTTTATACACGGTCAATTGATTCCTTTACTCATTGTAGTCAATAGCAAGTGCAGTCTGTTTAATTTGATTCAATAATTATTATTCTTTTTTGTCATGATGAAAGTACATAATATTTATTTCTGCAAGACTGTATTCAGTCTAAATGCACTTTAAAGGCATAACTAGGTTAATTAGTTTAACTAAGTTAGGTTAAGTTAGAAAGTCATTGGACAACAGTGGTTTTCTCATAATATATATTTTGTGAACATTACTTGCAAAATTCATTTATTCATTAATTTTCCTTCAGCTTAGTCCCTTTATTCATCAGGGGTCGCCACAGTGGAATGAACTGCCAACTGATCCAGCATATGTTTTACACAGCGGATGCTTTTCCAGCCGCAACCCAGTACTGGGAAACATCCATACACACTCACTCACACACATACACTACGGCCAATTTAGTTCATTCAATTCACCTATATCGCATGTCTTTGGACTGTGCACTCTCTGAAATAAAGGTACTCGAGCTGTCAATGGGTACACATTTGTACGTAAAGGGTCCATGTTGGTACCTCAAAAGTATATATTAGTACCTAAAATATTTTTAAGAGGAACACTTTTGTACTTTTTAGGTACTAATATGTACCCTTGAGGTATTAATATGGATCTTTTAGGTACAAGTTTGTAAAGGTACCACCCCACCCGGAGGAAACCCATGCAAACACAGGGAGAACATGCAAACTCCACACAGAAATGCCAACTGACCCAGCCGAGACTTGAACCAGCGACCTTCTTGCTGTGAGGCGACAGTGGTAACCACTGAGCCACCGTGTCGCCTTACTTGCAAAATATTTGAAAAACAATTAAAATTTCACAGGAGGGCTAATAATTTTGTCTTAAACTGTAGGCGACTTATTTCTTTAGCATAACATTAAGAAGATTTTTAGCTGAGACGTTTTGTAATTAAACACAAGTCAGCATCTCATGAGTTTAAAAGTCAAAACAATTAATAATTGTGGCTTCTGACAATGCATTGAGGACATTGAGTGAAATGATAAAATTACATTATTTACAATGGTATTACTTTTAAACCACACCTGTGAAAGGTAATAACGTGGTCAATAATGCAATTTTTCTTGATTTAAAATAAACAAATTAAGTTGAACATTACTCAATTTAATTTTTGTTTAAATTCAACTCATATAAATTGTTTGCAACTACTAACCTTAAAACAATTTAGTAAGTCCAATGAATCTTTTTTTTCAGTGTACTAAAGGGAAAAAAAACACTTAAATATTGTGATTTTTAGGCAAATCGATTGTCCTAACAGAGAATAAGATGCTTGTACCGCTACATGAAGCGCTCAATTTCTGTTCGTGTTCATCTGGCCTACAACATTATTTCCACAGAACGATGTAGGAGTGTTTGCCATTATATTCTACACAGCCCTATAAATATTGTCATTGAATATATTTGTAATCCCTAAGGTACAAACGCACGAATTGCACTTTAAACAAGCGCTATTAAACATGCTGTGATGTAGAAAAGCAGTTATGTCCACTTTGTGTACTCACTTTGCTTTTTTTAAATCTACAGAGCGAAGAAGAAAAAACTGCCAACACAAACTCATAGTTGAAGTGCTTAATGTGAAGGGTCCTTTTGTTCCATCTAAACACATTAATTTATAACAGCACGTAATGGGATTGCGGCGAGCGGGGTTCACGGAGGCTAACGTTATTAATGTGAATTTAATTACCTGTAATTTCTGAGGCATGTGGGGGAGATGAAGGGAGAGAAGCAAGATAAAAGGAGAAACACATGAATAAGTGGCGGGAACTGAAGCAAATTAATAATGAATGGATGGAGATAGAGTGGGGTAACACGGAGGATGAATTGTGGATTATTAATGCTTTCTGTGTCTATAACAACGGTAAATTTGTTTTGCAATGCAAATTTCGGTGTAATTATGCAAGTATTTCACTTTGCAACAACACTGCCCTCTAGTGACAACACACGTTTGTGTTTCTTTTTAATTGCAAAATCAATTCCACTCAAACGAAAGATATTCTTCATACTAGTTGTAATCCTGAGTTTTTTTTAGGGAAAAACACATCATATATATATTTTTTTTTATTCATATAGGTGTGGTCTATTTGAGTAGTTTTAGTCGGGTTTCCATCCTAATGAAAAGCAAATCAGTTTAGAGTTTGCAAAACAAATAGAAAACCTGAAATGCAAATTAGTTGAGTTTCCATCAAGTAGTTAGAGCGGCTGACTGTAGTATTGGTAACCTAGTAACCAACAGTAATTAAGGCAAGCATAATGTGGGTGTAAAGTTCATTCATTCATTTTCCTTAGGCTTAGTCCCTTATTTATCAGGAGTCGCCACAGCGGAATGAATTGTCAACTATTCCAAGTGAATGTCTTTCCAGCTGCAACCCAGTATGGGAAACACCCAGACACTCTTGCACTCATACACTATGGCCAATTATGTTTACCCAGTTCACCTATAGCGCATGTGTTTGGACTGTGGGGGAAACCGGAGCACCAGGAGGAAACCCACACGAACACAGGGAGAACATGCAAACTTCACACAGAAATGCCAATTGGCCTGTGCAGCCATACAAACTTTTTTTTTTTGCAATTTAAGGTATTTTTATATGAAATTTATCATGTGATACTTTCAAAATGTGCAATGACCAGTTGATGGAAACCCAGATTTTCTGTCCTTTTGTCCAGAAGGTGCTGTACTGTAGATCTAATGTACTGATAAACATGCAATTTCTTCATTCATTCATTTTCTTGTCGGCTTTGTCCCTTGCGGGGTCGCCACAGCGGAATGAACCGCCAACTTATCCAGCACGATTTTACGCTGCGGATGCCCTTCCAGCCGCAACCCATCTCTGGGAACTTCCACACACATTCACACTCATACAATAGGGACAATTTAGCTTACCCAATTCACCTGTACTGCATGACTGTGGGGGAAACCGGAGCACCCGGAGGAAACCCACGCAAACGCAGGGAGAACATGCAAACTCCACACAGAAACGCCAACTGACCCAGCCCAGCCGAGGTTCGAACCTGCGACCCAGCGACGTTCTTGCTGTGAGGCAACAGCACTACCTACTGCGCCACTGCGTTGCCCATGCAATTTCTTATCTATTCATTTTTATTCTCTTAATGTTTACTTTCACAGACACAACATTTAGTGAGCTTTTTGTTTGTTTTTGACATAACATTGTGTTTCCAACAATTCACAAAAAAGTGAAGCTAGATTAATTCTCTTAAGTTTAATACTGTGATGTACCATGTGACAGCCAGCATTCTGTGAAAGCACTTCACTGTAAAAAAAAAAAAAAACAGCCAAAATATTAAAAATTCAAATTCAAATGTTGAATCTAATTAACTTTAAAAATCATTCATTTTCTTTTCTGCTTAGTCCCTTTATTAATCTGGGGTCGCCACAGAGGATTGAACCGCCAACTTATCCAACATATGTTTTACGCAGTGGATGCCTTTTCAGCTGCAACCCATCTTTGGGAAACACTTTAAAAATAATTTCAACTTATCTCCTATTATCCAAATATCCTGTTATCCAAAAATCCCTTTTTTAAGGGACTTAAACATGGTTGTGTGGCGACAGTGTATGGATATATCCAGCCTAATGGTAAAAATTACTTAATTATATTTTTTATAGTCACACTTCATAAAAACAGTCTGTAGAATCACTTTGATTGACATTCTCCCTTTGTACATGTCATCAGAGAGGGAAAGCCCTGTCTATTAGTGACCATCTCTCCCTCATTAGCATAGACAGCCCTGAGTGAGAAGCAGCCGTCCACCAATAGAGTTTTGAATCCTTCCTCTTCCTCTTTCTTTCCTTTTTTTGAAAAGACAGCTGGGCGCACGATCTCATTTGAATTTGAAGTGACAGTCTCAAAAACGGCACAATTTGGATCAAACCTAAAACAATGTGGTGTGGTATTTTGAGCTGAAACTTCACATACACACTCTAGGGACATCAGAGATGTTTTTTACATCTCGTAAAAAGGGGGCATAATAGGTCCCCTTTTAAAAAGGCAAAACATGACCTCTTTAATAAATTGGTTGATTGATTTTTTGAATGCATGTATGATAGAATAATGTTAAATAAAACATAATTATCCAAATGCAAAGTAAATCACAATGCAACCGATATATACAGCATATAGCCAAACAATTACAATAACATTTTGACAAAAAATATTAAACAAAATAAAGAAACAAATTACACTCTGCAAAAATCAGACTTTTTTCCCCATTGCATCAGATCTATGCATCAAGCTTAACTCTCAGCCTTTATATAATTTGACTTGTGAAAATACTGCCCTCTAGTGACAATGCCTACTCAAGATTAAAAAATGCATGATTGTTCATTTTTGAATACGTTTAGGACTATGCAATGTTTAACTTAAGTAAAAAACTAAATTTCATTCATTCATTGATGATCCATACATCACAATTTACAGCTTACAGGAGCTAACAGCAGTAGATGCACTGAGGTGCCAAGTGGGTCAAATGTGGAGTCGTGTTATGAGATCGAATCAGGCTTGGGTCACCGTACCACTGTTTGACATTCTCATCAATCACGATCAATAAACCTGCAGGCTAAACAGACTGGCTTTCTCTCTACGCAGTGGTACTTGATTATTAATTATAAATATAACAAACCAAACCCTGTGCTACAGTGTGCTATCCAAAAATAATTTTCAAGGCTGTTTATTACATTACAATAAAGTACTACTTCAAAATTTCATGATTAATTTATAGTCATTTTTTTAAATATTAATAATTTGCTAAAGTTTTTTGGGTTGATAATGGCCTACATATAAGTCTTGACTGCAGTTCTTTCACCTGATTATGAAGGCTTACTGCCTTATGAGTCACTATATCACTCATAGTTACAGTTATAACAGTCTACAATAATATTGACTGTTCCTAGGACAAGTCACCAGTGAAACAATACAAACAATAAGTATAATCAGCCGGTCATTATCATTATCCCACATTACGCGGGTGGTTTACAAAAAAAAAAAAAAACATAGATATGAAATGTTAACAAAAAGTGATTATTTATTTTGCTTTATTTCTGAATAAATCCAGGATTCAGTGCATAGTTAAAGGTGCAGTATGTAAGTTTGACACCCAGTGGTTGAACTGGGTATTGCACTCCAAGATCAAAATAAACACACGCGTGGGATGCCAGAGATTGAGTACAGGAGCGAGTGATTTAAACCGTGTTCTAAATAAAATCAACGACACGCGATAGAAGGAATTATGTTCCATATTAAAAGGAGTTTTAGTTCTAACCAACACCTCGAATTGAGATATTAGAAACGGCTTCTATTTCTCACAGCTCAACATGTGAAACCTATTACAGTGCACCTCAGGTAAGCCTCGTGTGTTTTATTCAGTGCTAAATGCTAACAATGTGAGTTTGAATGGATTCTAAACCTTACCGTTTCGTGAGTGAGTGCTTATTCTGTGCTTCTGAAAGGCTGTATTTACATTTCTGTCGTGTTTCGTCTGGTGCAGAGTCAAACTGCTGTTTGCGTGTTGTTAGGACACGAGATTACAATGTAACCTGCTCACCTAATGTTTACGTTCGTAATATTTATATCATTTGCTAATTAATAACCTCATGTGGAACTGAATCTGTCTCATTTCGACGTCTGATACTGTCCATTTCGGTCACGGGTGCATGCTTTCAGAGCCTTTCTGAATGAATGAATGAAATGCGCTGTTTTCCAACAAGGCAACCCGGAGTGCTGAATTATAATTGGCTAAACTGGCATTGTGCAGGTTAACTTTACCTAAACAAAGACAGCGTTCCGGCACGGAAAAACTCTTTTCAAAGCAGAATATCTGACTTCAACATTGTTTTTCAGTTAAACAAGTATGTTCACTTGGGATGTTTCTTAAATATCTGCAAACATATTATGGTATTTTTATGCTTTAGAAGAATCAAAAACTTACATACAGCACCTTTAAGCTGTCATTAAATATATATGGGTGGCAGGGTGGCTCAGTGGTTAGCACTGTCGCCTCACAGCAAGAAGGTTGCTGGTTTGAGTCTGTGTGGAGTTTGCATGTTCTCCCCATGTTCGCTTGGGTTTCCTCCGGGTACTCTATATACGAATAAACTAAATCAGCTGTGGTGTATGTGTGTGAGTGAGTGTGTATGGATGTTTCCCAGTACTGGGTTGCAGCTGGAAGGGCATCCGCTGCGTAAAACATATGCTGGAATAGTTGGCTATTCATTCCACTGTCGTAATTCCTGATGAATAAAGGGATTAAGTCGAAAGAAATTAATGAAAATATAATGAATATATTTATATATATATATATATATATATATATATATATATATATATATATATATATATATATATATATATATATATATATATATATATATATATATATATATATATATATATACATATATACACACACACACACACACACACACACACACACACACACACACACACACGCTTGAAGTCAGAATTATTAGCCCACTTTTGATTTTTTTTTCTTTTTGTGATTGATGTTTAACAGAGCAAGGAAATTTTCACAGGATGTCTGATAATATTTCTTCTTCTAAAGAAAGACTTATTTGTTTTATTTTGGCTAGAATAAAAGCAGTTTTTAATTTTCTATGAACCATTTTAAGGTCAAAATTATTAGCCCCTTTAAGCTAATTTGTTTTCGACTGTCTACAGAACAAACCATCATTATACAATAACTTGCCTAATTACACTAACCTGCCTAGTAAACCTAATTAACCTAGTTAAGCCTTTCAATGTCACTTTAAGCTGTATAGAATTGTCTTGAAAAATATCTAGTCAAATATTATTTACTGTCATCATGGCAAAGATAAAATAAATCAGTTATTAGAAATGAGTTATTAAAACTATTATGTTTAGAAATGTGTTGAAAAAATCTGCTCTCCGTTAAACAGAAATTGGGGGAAAAAATAAACAGGGGGCAAATAATTCAGGGGGGCTAATAATTCTGACTTTAACTGTATATATATATACTGTATATAACTATATACAGTATATATATGAATTGTTAAAGATATTATTACATGATAACATGATTTCCACAAATTTATTAAGCAGTACAGCTGTTTTTAAGAGTAATGATAATAAGAATGAATGCATTTTGAGCTCCAAATCAACATGTTTTTTAACAATTTTTATTGTAAACATTGCCATACAAATTGACAAAGGTTTAATTTTTCAGTTTAGCAAAAAAAATTATAATACTAAAACAAAAAAACAGCAAGTATAATATAGATTTCAAATAACTTACTATACTTTTAAAGAAAAATTACTAACAATACTAATATTAAATAATACAGCAATAACATATTTGTGTAATTTATATACTTTCAATGTCCATCAGTTCAAGAAAAGAGTCACTATCTAGATCAGGAACGCCCAAACCTTTTTTGATGAAGGGCCAAAAACCAAACTTGATTGAGGCTAGTAGGCCGAAGGTAAATATAGTTGCCATGGGTAATTTCCTAATTTAATTAATAACATTTTAAAATGACTTAACTAATTAACTAATACAGTATTTAAATAACTTATAACAGTAAAACAGAATAATCTCATTTATAACAGAATTACACTAGTTTTTGCCTTGATTTGCTTCCCAATGTCTTCTGCATAGTCCTCTGTCCGTCGAGTGACAGTACTTACATTAAAAAAAAAAATTAGATTCATTTAGAACATTTAATTTCAGTTTGCTTTTTTTGTAGCTCAGCAATAAAACAAACAAAAAAAGGTAACGTCAAATTAGAAATGACGATCTCTGTGTTAAAGGCATTCGCCCCAACCCTTTTCATCATACTCACTTCTCCTCTCAGTTGGGAAAGTGGGCCAAATCAAAGGTTACAATGGGTCAACTTTGGCCCGTGGGCCCTACTTTGGGCATCTCTGATCTAGATTCTCCAAAATGTCATTGAATATTTTCCAAATAGACCAAAATATATGAATTTTGTTTTTCAATAAATAGGTTATCTTTTCTAAGGCAAGGCAAGAGGTCTTCCCCTTTATCCACTGAGATACACCAGGACTGTCTTCTTTTTTCCAAGAACACACAATTACAATATAGCGCTTCACTTTTTCCACTTTTTTCTGTTAAAGCCTTATTCCAAAATGGATTAAATTAATTTATTTCCTCAAAATTCTACACACCCCCCCCCATAATGACAATGTGAAAAAAGATTTTTTTTAACATTGACATTAACAAATTTATTAAAAATAAAAAACCTGAAAAATCACATGAACATAAGTATTGACAGCCTTTACCGCTAATCTCTAAATTGAGCTCAGGTACATTCTGTTTCCACTGATCATTCTTGAGATGTTTCAGCAGCTTAATTGCAGTTCACCTGTGGTAAATTCAGTTGATTGGACATGATTTGAAAAGGCTACACCTGTCTATATAAGGTCCCAGGGTTGACAGTGCATGTCAAAGCACAAACCAAGCATGAAGACAAAGGAATTGTCTGTAGACCTCCGTGACAGGATTGTCTCAAAGCACAAGGCAGGCGAAGGTTACAGAAACATTTCTGCTGCTCTGAAAGTTCCAATGAGCACAGTGGCCTCCATCATCTATAAGTGGAAGATGTTTGGAACCACCAGGACTCTTCGTAGAGCTGACGGCCATCTAAGCTGAGTGATCGGAGGAGAAGGGCCTTAGTCAAGGAGGTGATCAATAACCCGATGGTCATGCTGTCTGAGCTCCAGCGTTCTTCTGTAAAGAGAGGAGAACCTTACAGAAGGACAACCATCTGTGCAGCAATCCACCAATCAGGCCTGTATGGTAGAGTGGCCAGACGGAAGCCACTCCCCGCCTGGAATTTGCCAAAAGGCACCTGGAGGACTCTCAGACCATAAGAAACTGTAATGGGCAAAAATTTCCAAAGACAGGTGTGCCAAGCTTGTAGCATCATACTCAAAAAGACTTGAGGCTGTAATTGCTGCCAAAGGTGCATCAACAAAGTATTGAGCAAAGGCTGTCAATACTTCTGTACATGTGATTTTTCAGGTTTTTTATTTTTAATAAATTTGCAACTATTTAAAAAAAAATATTTTTTGACATTGTCATTCTGGGGTATTGTGTGTAGAATTTAGAGGAAATAGATGAATTTAATCCATTTTGGAATAAGGTTGTAACAAAAAAATGTGGAAAAAGTGAATCGCTATACACTTTCCGGATGCACTGTACATGTTTAGTTTCCAGTAAACATAAAATTAACAGCAATCTTTCATGTTTAGTCACATTAAAGTTCAATGGATAAATATGCAATATACACAAGCTAGGATCAAGAGGAATTACTTCACCAATGATTTGTATTTTAACCCAAAAATAACTGACTTTAGAAAACTCCCACATACAATGAAATAAAGTTCCCTTCTCTTGTTTACATTTATAGCATGTATCAGGATATTTGGGTTTCAATTCAACATGTTAATTTGATGTATGAAGGATCTGAAGACTGGAGTGATGATTCTGAAAATCCTGCTTTGTTTCCAAAATATATTAAAATAAAACAACAACATTTTTATACAGTATTTTTGATCAAATAAATGCAGCCTTGGTGCACATAAGATGTACAAAACTATATTAATTACCACTGAATTAATAGTGTCCTCTTTATCAGCTCTGTTAAACTTTGGGTTTCTTTGTCCCAATTAAAATCAAATCAATGTGTTATTATTCACCCGAGCGAATGCTCTATGATGTAGCCCAAGAGGAATCCATTCATCGCTATCAGGGTCACAATCGGCCTGATAGTAGCTTTAGGGTTTCTCCCGAGTAAATGATTTACCCAAATTTTACTTGGATGTTCGTCTTACACACGCACGGCACACACATGCACATCCCTACACTAACACACTCATATCTGTTGCCTTGTCACACAGCCAAGGTTCAGGCTCTCTCAGCACATTTCCACCACTCCTTTGACTGGCAGTAAACAAGTGACATAACCTCCAACTAGAGAACTCTGCAGCGTCTGGATGTCCTTACATACAGAGGGAGAAATAGACTTCCAATCCTTCTTTTGATTCTGAGTGCGGACAGCATGTAACAGGATCCACATGTTCGGTCTGGCTGCGTGTCTGGCTCGACACTTGATAGAAAAATACAACGTACAAGGGTCTCAAATACTTCTGAGTGTCATGTTTAGACAGGCCTATTACTACTGAGCATACTTGAACAAACCACTGATCCCTAGCATTAAACACACATATGGACAAGTGGAGATCAAAATTAGAGAAACTACAAGTTCCTAAATTGAGTTCACTGTTTAGTCTTGTTTGAAGTTATCACATAACAAGAGTAAAAGAGCAGTTTTAAGCAGATTTTATGAGTTATTTTCTGAAACCCAGTATAAAAACTTAAAGGAATAGTTCACCCGAAAATAAAAATTCTGTCATCATTTACTCATTCTTCACTTGTTCAAAACCTGGTTGACTTTATTTATTCTGTTGAACACACAAAAAAGATACTTTGAAGAAAGCTGCACTGTAAAAAAAATTAAACCAGTACAACAACAAAAAAAAAAAACAAACATAATCCTTATTTCATTAAGTTTTTTCTTGTTTACTCAATTTTTAAAAACATCAGCTGCTCTGACCTAAAATGTCTGAAGTTGAGTGAACAAAAAAACTCTTTTGGAAATTGGTACTAAGAAATAATACATTATCAAAACAAGCAAACATAGTTTAATTATAAAAACTAAAAAAAATTAAAACATAGACAAATGTTAACAAAACATTTCAGAAACAGGACGTAAAACAACAATAACAGTAAACAAGACAAGAATCAAAACATGGCAGAACAAACAGGGAAAAATGCTTTGCAATGCTTCACAGGGAAAAACAAGACTCAGCAAAGAATGAAGTGTCTTTATAGTCCTAGTAATCAGTCCATCTTGAGCTTCCAGTTGTGTGTATGTAATCAGGAGACTGATTCCTCCATTTGAATTATAGTTTGAGCATTTGATTTCTCCTTTGAGAATACATTTGATTTATTATTTGATTGTTTGAGCATTTGATTTCTCATTTGGGTAGTTGTTTTGAAAGTTTGATGTATTATTTGATCTTTTTAGGAATTGTCATTTTAATTTTGTTATAAAAAATGTCATATCTATCTATCTATCTATATATATATATATATAGGCAACGCAGTGGCGCAGTAGGTAGTGCTGTTGCCTCACAGCAAGAACGTCGCTGGGTCGCAGGTTCGAACCTCGGCTGGGCTGGGTCAGTTGGCGTTTCTGTGTGGAGTTTGCATGTTCTCCCTGCGTTTGCGTGGGTTTCCTCTGGGTGCTCCGGTTTCCCCCACAGTCCAAAGACATGCAGTACAGGTGAATTGGGTAAGCTAAATTGTCCATAGTGTATGAGTGTGAATGTGTGTGTGGAAGTTCCCAGAGATGGGTTGCGGCTGGAAGGGCATCCGCTGCGTAAAATAGTGCTGGATAAGTTGGCGGTTCATTCTGCTGTGGCGACCCCACAAGGGACAAAGCCGACAAGAAAATGAATGAATGAATGAATGAATATATATATATATATATATATATATATATATATATATATATATATATATATATATATATATATATATATATATATATATATATTTATTCATTCATTTTCTTTTCGGCTTAGTCCAACGGAATGAACCGACAACTTATCCAGCACATGTTTTATGCAGCGGATGCCCTTCCAGCCGCAACCCATCTCTGGGAAACATCCATACACACTTATTCACACTCATACACTACGGACAGTTTAGCCTACCCAATTCACCTGTACCGCATGTCTAGGACTGTGGGGGGAAACTGGAGCACCCGGAGGAAACCCACACGAGAACATGCAAACTCCACACAGAAACGCCAACTGACCCAGCCGAGGCTCGAACCAGCGACCTTCTTGCTGTGAGGCGACATCACTACCTACTGCGCCACTGCGTCGCCATATATATATATATAAATTACAGTAAAATACAAACAAACAGTCTACATGTGCTAAGTGTTTCTTTTTGTAGAGCGAACTAGGTAGATGTTAGATTGCAGTAGTATTTTGTTGTTGTTGTTGTCTTTAATAATAATAGCATTAATGTTATTATTGGTGTTACTATTATTTTTGTTGTTGTTGTTAGGGTTAGAAATACTGCAACCTTTATTTTTTCAAGTGAGGAGGTCTGAGATTAATTCAACTTAAAATAACAAGTTGGAAGAAGCTTTTTTTTGGGTGAACTTGCAAAGTTTTGCTCACAAAACTAATCTTTTTAACCTATTATGAAGAAAATTATGTTTTAAGTTAAGTAAACGTGTTAAATGTAGTTGTACAGACATTTTTACTGATTTCTGCCAAACCAAAAAACAAACAAACAAACAAACAAACAAACAAACAAACAAACAAACAAACAAACAAACAAACAAACAAACAAACAAGTAATTTCAACTTTTTTTTAAGTTGGATTTTTAACAGTGTGGAAACCAGAAACTATTGACTTCCACAGTATTTGTTTTTCCTGCTAAGGATGTCAGTGTTTTCTTCTTTTGTGTTCATACTCATAAACCACTTAAGGGTGACACTGTATCCTAATTGCACAAGCTGCTTTAGGCAACATGTGTTTCCTTCCCTTCATTCAGCAAAGTTCATGCAAGCCAATGAACTTGTAACAGCAAATCCTTGAAGCTGAAAGCAAATAATGAAATGGCAATCCAGAGCCCTACAGTAAACCTGGTTGAAAATCTCTCCAAAATCCTTGGTGACCAAGCTGTGGCTTAAAAACCCACTACAGTCTGTGAACTGTGGAAGAGACTGAAGAAGAACTGATCAAACCACAGCATAGCAGTATGTGAGAGGGATGGTTGAACTTGGTCCTGCAGGGCCAGTGTCCTGCACAATTTTGCTCCAACACCAAACAACGTTAATATTAGGTTAAATTTAGGTGGGCAGCATCTAAGGACAATGTTATTTTGATGTCCAATAACAATGTGAAATGACGTTGATATTTTGTTGATTTTAGGTTGTGTTGGAAAGTGATAAAAATCCAACGTCAAGCCAACATCTTAAACCAACACCATATTGACATCAAATACTGACATTTAGGCTCGAGGGGTGGGGTAAGGGGAAGGGCTAAGGGATAGAATTGGGATTTGGCCTTGTTTGTCAGGTATGGCAACTAAAATCCAACGTCTGATAGACGTCATATTGGTAACATCCACACAACGTCAAGCTGTAACATCATTAGACGTTGATATATTGTTGCTTTTAGGTTGTGTTGGAAAGTGAGCAACGTTGGACATTGACGTCGGCCTGATGTTGAGTTCTGACGTCAACCCAATTTTCAATTCCAAAAAAAAAATGTAACATCCCACGACATTGGGGTACAACATCAATCTGATTTCCTGTTGACATCCTGTGCCTGCTGGGTATAGGCAGGTTGGATTAGGGTTGGAGCTAAACTCAGCAGGACACTGGCCCTTCAGGACAGAGTTTGCCCATCCCTGTGACTAGTGCAGTCATTTGAAAGACTAGTGATGTCCTGAGAGAGACTACTAATGTCTGTGAGAGACTAGTGATGTCCTGTCTGAGACTAGTGATGTGCTGTGACTGCAGATGTGCTGAAGTTTTTCAATGTTTTTCACTTACTACTCATTTTTGATGGTTGTTATCTTCAGACAGGGGCAGACTGGCAATCTGGCAGACCGGGCAGTTTCCCGTTGGGCCGATGTACATTTTGGGCCGGGCTGATCATCTTTTTTTGATCTGATCGGCCCATAAAACGCTTAGCAGCCTATCGTTTTTTTCCTCCTAATTAATTGACGATGCTGTGATCTGTGACGCTCTGAAAAAAAAGATGCTTTTTTTTTCAGACATACCGGTCGGTGTGCCATAATCTGCAGCCCATTGGTTCTTTTCTTTATTGACATTGGGTTGACCCAATTGGGCCCTGTGTGAGTGTGCAACGTCGGTGTGTATTTGTCAAAACAGTTGAGAGTCCGGGCACGTCGGACAGTTCATCAAAGATCTACCGCTAGACCTCAACGTGATATTTAATTCATCTTGTTGTCTCTATCTAACGACTCTTTGGTCTTTTGAATCTATTACTTGTTCTCAGGTAACTCGTTTTAGCTGAGTGCAAAGATAAGTTAATATATTAATTTATGTACTCACATACACTGATTCTGCATATTTGACTGTTTGCTTGCCTTTATTGTATAAACTTACTGTAAGTTATACTTTTATAATAGTTTTGATTATTAAAACTGATCTATTCTGCAAAAGAGACGTATTTTTCAATAAAAATGAAAGGAGGCAGTTGTGTTATCGGCTCTGTTTTGTTATAAATATGCATACAGTGAAGATGACGATCATATAAATATGTAGCTATACATGACACCTCAACATTTTCGGTGTCTGTTAAGTTGTTAATACCAAAATGAAAATACGCAGTTCCTCATATCATGTTTTAATTTTATTGTTAAGGTAGTGAAACAACATAGGCTGCAGTGTGATGTGAATGAAGTTATAAAGTAGCCTACACTGTTCTCTTTGAAGATTTACCCATGCGTCAGCAGGCAGTTTTTTAATGTTTATTATTTAATATAGCCTGAGTGAATAGTGTATTGAATAAGCTAAATTGGCCGTGTTGTGTGTGTGTGAATGAGTGTGTTTAGGTGTTTCCCAGTACTGCGTTACACTGTATAAAACATATGCTGGAAGTCGGCGCCAGTGGTGTAGTGGTTAGTGAGTCGAAACATGCACTTCGGTGCTCACGGCGACCCGAGTTCGATTCCCGCCTCGAGGTCCTATGCCGATCCTTCCCCTCTCTCTGCTCCCCATGCTTTCCTGTCAATACTCTACACTTTCCTATCCATCAAAGGTGAAAACCCCTAAAAAATAATTCATTCATTCATTCATTTTTTTGTCGGCTTTGTCCCTTGCGGGGTCGCCACAGCGGAATGAACCGCCAACTTATCCAGCACGATTTTACGCAGCGGATGCCCTTCCAGCTGCAACCCATCTCTGGGAACTTCCACACACACATTCACACTCATACACTATTGACAATTTAGCTTACCCAATTCACCTGTACCGCATGTCTTTGGACTGTGGGGGAAACCGGAGCACCCGGAGGAAACCCACGCAAACGCAGGGAGAACATGCAAACTCCACACAGAAACGCCAACTGACCCAGCCCAGCCGAGGTTTGAACCTGCGACCCAGCGACGTTCTTGCTGTGAGGCAACAGCACTACCTACTGCGCCACTGCGTTGCCTAAAAAATAATTTAAAAAAAAAAAACATGGAAATGCTGGAATAGTTGGCGGTTCATTCCGTTGTGGCAACCCCTGGTAAATAAGGGACTAAGCCAAAGGAAAATGAATGAACAGTGTATTTTTTAGAACCTAACTTAAATCTTCATGGACAGTATACAGAAATTAAATTGAGATTAATGACTGTATTTATTTATTTATTTATTTATTTATTTCATATATATGGCTTTTCTGTTTTATAGAATAGGAGTTGGTAAACATATTCAAGGGCGTGCACTGATGGGTAGTATTTTGATTATATGTAGTGGGCCACTCTGGCCTAAAATGCCAGTGCTGATTTTTTGTTCCAGTCCAGCCCTGCCTTCAGAAACAATGGATGTAACCTTTTTTCTCGCTACGATCTTTGCTGTTCCACAATTTTGATCACTGTGTTTTCCTCAAATTTGAGTGTGTTTGCTGAAGTATCTTGGTTAATTTGTTGGTTAATAAACTAACCTGCTATAGTCACAACTAAAATTCCATCAAATTTTGATCAACAATTGGATTATTACTAAAATAAATCAAACGTCCATAAATTATCTAATTCTGAATGTTTAGTATGAGTCAAATACATAAGTACTGCTAAAATTAATGTTCTAACACTGTTACTGATGCAACTTATAACTTGCAATGAGAGTGATTTTCACTGTAGGATACAGTATCTGTACATTAAATGAACGAATAGGCTACATTCAATTATACATGCAGACACATTTGCATAAACCCACCTGCAATCCTCTGTTACAATTACAACTCCTGATTATAATTCCACGCTCGCTCTGCCCGAACAGCTGAGGCCTCCTCTGGATCTGTGTCATACAACATTGAAAAAGAGAAAAGTCAAAATCAAAGCCGTCGTCATGGCAACTGCCGTTCCTGCCCACCAAAACGAACTCCCCACCCCCCATAGGTTCCACTGATCGATAGGATATTGTGAGGGAGGAACTAACCCAAAACAACCAGTAACCTACATACTAGTTATGCGCCATAGTCTATATGCCACATACAGGGAGCCAACAGACCATCCATTATCCACTGAAGAGGAGGAAGAGGTGGAAACTGAAGAAAGACGATCAAATTAAGGAAGAGTAGAAGGTTGAGAAGAGATAAAAATAGAATAGAAATATAGAATAGAGTCAGGAAAGAGAGGAAGAGATTCACATTGGAGGAGAAAAGATGGCTTGTGTTAGGAGGAATGAGCTTGTCTTCGTTTACCTGTTCTTCTCGATGTTGGTAGCCGGGTCTCTTTTGCGACCTGTTCGAGGAGGTAAGATGAGTCTTTTTGTACTTTTTTTTTTTTTTTTACAGGGGATAAAATAAATCTTTAAAGAAGTCTTTAAAGAAGTCTATAATTTCAAAATTTGCATGTTTAGAGACTGATTTTAAACAGATAATTCACCCAGAAATAAACATTCAGTCATAGACTGTCCACTTTTTCCAAGCCAGCTTAAGTTTTTGAACACAAAAGGAGATATTTTAAAGAATGCTGAAAATTTGTAGCCATTGACTTCCATTCTATTTTTTTCTACAATGGAAGTCAATGCCTATAGTTTCCAACATTCTTCTAAATATCTACTTTTGTGTTCAAAACAACAACAGAAAACTTATAAGGGAAATTCAGTCTCAGTTTAACTGTCCACTTTTTCTAAGCCAGTTTGACTTTTTATACACAAAATGAGATAATTTGAAGAATGCTGAATATTTGTAGCCATTGACTTCCAGTCTATTTTTGCTACAATGGATGTCAATGCCTATAGAGTCCAACATTCTTCAAAATATTTTCTTTTGTGTTCAAAACTACTGAAAACTATTAAGGAAAATTCAGTCACAATTTACTGGCTGTCCACTTTTTCCAAGCCAGTTTGAGTTTTTAAACACAAAAGGAGATATTTTGAAGAATGCTGAAAATTTGTAGCCATTGACTTCTATTCTATTTTTTTTTTACAATGGATGTCAATGCCTATAGTCTTCAACATTCTTCAAAATATCTTCTTTTAACAACAGAAAACTTATAAGAAAAATTCAGTCTCAGTTTAACTGACTGTCCACTTTTTCCAAACCAGTTTGAGTTTTTAAACATAAAAGGAGATATTTTGAAGAATGCTGAAAATTTGTAGCCATTGACTTCCATTCTATTTTTTCTTAAAATGGATGTCAATGCCTACTAGTCTCCAACATTCTTCAAAATATCTTCTTTTGTGTTCAAAACAACAACAGAAAACTTATAAGGAAAATTCAGTCACAATTTACTGACTGTCCACTTTTTTCCAAGCCAGTTTGAGTTTTTAAACACAAAAGGAGATGTTTTGAAGAATGTTGAAAATTTGTAGCCATTGATTTCCATTCTATTTTTTTTTTCTAAAATAGAAAACATTCTTCAAATTGTTGTGTCCAACAACAAAAAACTTTCATTTTCATTTTGAACTGTGCATTTTTTTTTTATATTATATTTTTATTTTGACCTTAAAGCAACACAGAGCAATACAAAAAGCAACAGCAACTATAAAGAAAGAAAAGAAAAGGCAAAAACAGTGTTACACATATTTCTACACCAGTGGGCATAGGCATACCTGTCAACATTGGAATGTGAAAATAAGGGATACCCCCCCCAAAAAAAACAAAAAAAAAAAACAATTATTTCCCAAATTACTCAATCTGTTTCATTGTAAATAATATGTTTTTAATTATTATTCTTTAAAAAGGATAGAATAAAATAGCATGCTTTAGAAAAAGCTGCAAATAAATTAAAGTTTAGCCTATTAAAATTACTAGCTATTATAAAGAAAATTAATCAAGTTATCAAATCTCATTATCCTTTTCTGCACTGTATAATTTAACCATTCTGATTAAAGAGCAGTGACTGAATCTCTCATTTAGATTTTTGGTTTGATCACATTAAATAACAGAGGTGTCACTTTAAAACTGCACAGATCTATAATAAAAGCATTCCATTGCTTTCCTAACTATTTATGCTCCTTTAAGACTAAATTTGTTGTGGTTAAAAGAAAACCCACCAAGATCGACATATTTAGATGTTGTTATTATTATTATTATTATTATTATTATTATTATTATTATTATTATTATTATTATGTGTATATGTCTGTTCAAATATGCACCCAAAACCCAGAGCATTCACTTTCGCTCTGCTTCAAATGACGTGTACAGAATCCGTTTTGGAAACAGAGTCTATTTATCACTATGGAGTGCGTCTGACAGTCACGCACCACTTCATGAACTGACTGTTTTGAGGATTGTGTAGGAGGGGCGACAGTGCCTGTAATGGAAAGGAAGGGAATTTTGCCGTATTTATTTCAAAGTGTTTTAATGCCTAAATATAATAAAAGCACAGAATAGAGTCACGTTCAAGAGCAAAGGGCGTCCCCTGGCGGTTCGGCGGTATGGGTTGCAAATAAAGAGGATCGGCAAATATAGAGGATCTTTGATGTTAATTGCCACCCTTCAGAGAAAGATTAAAAATACAGGAGAAATACGGGAAAATACCTTTACAGGATGATAGCAGGATAGAATTGTAAAATACAGGAGAATCCCGGGAAAAACGGGAGGGTTGACAGGTATGTGCACAGGCAATATGGTGATCTTGCAAACAATGTTGAACTGTGCGTTTTAATATGAAGATGCACTTCTTTAATTCTTAAAAACATAACATGTTTAATAATTTTTCATGTTCTAGCATGAAAAATAATGTCTATTATTATATTTTTTTTCTATCAAAGTCAGTGATTTACTTAATTGTGTCCAGTAAAAGACAATTATATTGTTTTAATCTGATGAACATATTAATCATCATTATGCTTTTCCTTTGATTTCTGTCATTATGTTGTATTTCGTTATGGACCTGTTTTATGAATCATAATGGCAAGTGCTTTAAGTGGCAACTAGTAATAGGAAACCAGGGCACTATAAATGGTTGGTTCACACGCACACACAACACCAAAGCAAACAAATGCATGCACAATGATGCCATTTCCTAGAACTCTGCAATGACACCCAGTCCAGTTTTCAAGGAAATGCTCAACGGAAGTTGGATGATCATGATGAGGCAAATCGACTTGACAGACACATTCAGTTTTGAAACACTTGTTTCCTTCTGGGCAAACAGAAAAGATGAGACTGATTATACTGTATGTACTGTATGTAACTTGATCTATGTAAAAGGAAACACTAAAAAACAATATAAAATTAATAGCCTTCACATTATCAGTGGTGTAAAGTAATAAATTACAAATACTCAAATTACTGTGCGTATTTTTAAAAATGTGTACTTTTACTTTTCCTTGAGTACATTTTTAGTGCTGTATCAGTACTTTTACTCCACTATTTTTCTTCAGCCTGCAGTCACTACTTTATTTCTTATCTCTAGGGATTGGCTAAAGTAAATTAATCAGTCTTGCACATAGAAAGTAAATCACATCATACTGAACAACCGCAAGACATTGGCGCTTCATAAATGCAACAAACCATTTGGAAGCATTAAAAGTGTGCAAGAAGATGTCTAAAATGTTTACACGCAATGATCGAGTCACTGAGGAGAAGATGGATGTTTACTGTATGAAGACTGAAACCACCAAATGCCCTTAAACAATTATTAATGCACTACAGAATGTTACGATTACACATCTGTGCACAAATTACATGTAAACGCATGAGCCGTTCACATCGTAATACTCAATACTCACTACTCTTGAGTACTTTTGAAAGGTCTACTTTTTACTCATACTTTGAGTAACATTCACAACAGATACTTTTACTCTACTTGCTCTACATTTTTGGGCAAGTAATGGTGCTTTTACTTGAGTATGATTTTTCAGTACTCTTTCCACCACTGCACATTAATATAGTACAATGTGCCAGATTTTTACAGACTGTTTTTATGGACAAGCTATATAGCTGCCTATATATAGCTGCCTATATACAAGCAGCTGTTAAAAATCAAATCAAAGCAAAACAAAAGGCTTTGGATCAGATGAGTAAGAAACGACTCATATACAGGAGCCGCCTGAGGACAAAAAACTGATAAATGTCTTGAAATACAACACATGAAAAATGCCTTTAAGTGTGGTAAGTGTAAAAAAATTACTGTAATTTCGACAGTAAAAAAAACAAAAATGCTACAGTAAAAATCTGTAACCTTACCAGTAAGTTTCCTTAATATATACGGTGAATAACCATAAAAAGGACTTTCCCAGAGTTTATGTTACGTCTAATATTTAGTTATTGCATTCATTTAATTTTACGTGTGTTACCATGATGGTGTTAAGTAGTTGTGTGAGTGACACCGAGCGTTTCTCTGATTGTGGGAAATGTTTGTGATGAGTTTTGATTGATAATATGGCTTTCTTATCACCACCTGCTTATGAATGTGTTTTTGTCTGTGTACTTCAAAACACTTGTGTATATTACTATTAATTAATGAAATGTTGTAGTTTACCGTGCAAGTTTCTACTGTATTTTACTGTATATAAACACAGCTGGCATTTTTTTACCGTAAGTTTTGCGGAATTGTTTTTTGTACAGTAGAATAACTTACTCGTGTTCTTTGAATTATTACAAAGTAATTACAAATAGTTCAACAGCCTGCCATTAATTATTCTGGCCACATTTTCTTTTAAGGAAAAATTCTCGCTATAACAAACCATTACCTATGACTTTGCCTCATTAAACTCCTAATTTGCTGCTTAGTAATAGTTATTAAGGTAGTAGGAAATTAGGTAGGATTAGGGATGTACAATAAAATTATGCAGATTATTATAAGTACTAATAAATTGCCAATATCTTAATAATAGGCAGGTAATAAGCTTGTTAATAGTGATAACTGTTACTTAAAGTGTTACCATTATTCCTTACACTGTAAATAATGCTGGGTTCCACATTCATGTTGTCCCAACACAAATCTATTAAGTTAGCTTAATCACTTTTACAAATTTAAGTGTGTTAAACATAAAACTATGAATTTGTCCCCCCAAAAACGTAATAATTGTGTTGATTGATTGATTGATTGATTCATTCATTCATTCATTCTGCTCATTCCTCATTTTTCCTTAGTCTCTGATTTATCAGGGATTACCACAGCGGAAGGAACTGCCAACTATTCTGGCATATGTTTATGCAGTGGATGCCCTTCCAGCCGCAACCCAATACTGGGAAACACCCATACACTCTCACATTCACACACACATTATTTCACTATGGCCAATTTTGTTTATCAAATTTATCTGTACCGCATGTCTTTGGACTGTGGGGGAAACCAGAGCACCTAGAGGACACCAACACGGTGGCTTAGCCAGGATTCGAACCAGCGACCTTCTTGCTGTGAGGCGACAGTGCTGCCCTGTGTTGTGCATTTTATGGGGCTGTTGAATACTTGATTTTGATTGGCTGTTGGACAATCCGAAAGCATGCAATAATTTTCATATAAATGCACAGCTAAAGTAGTTCCAGGCAGGTCTTAACCGCATTACAGTTCCATGATTTCTTCAGAATTTTCTAGTAATTCAGCAACCCGTCGTCAGTTATTCCTGACATATTGTATTACTGAATATCAGCAGATTTTAAGCATGTTTTCCCCTCGTTTTACAGGACTGAGGGCAGAAGGACTGGTTGAAGGCTCCGCAGAAGTGATCAGTCACTCTCAGGGTCTTTTGGCTCGGCTGGAGGGTCTCCTCTTGCTGGGGAATAACAGTGATATTTCCTTGCGTGTGGAGACAGTGGATGCGGATGAGGTGAAGGTGATCCAAGCCCACACGCTGGTGCTTTCAATGCAGAGCAGAGTGTTTGAGATGATGCTGAGAAAGCGCAACAGCAGCACACTTGTGTTGCAGGAAACGGCGGAATGCACTGCAGTGTTTGACAAGTTCATCAGGTGAGAATCACTGATAGGGGAAAGATGATTGGTTTTTGTTTTTATATATGGATTAAAGACAAGACATCTCATTTTTTGGACAGCTTCAAAATAATTTACAGTATTATTTATTTATTGTGCTTTTTTTGTGGAACACAAATTGGGAATACTTCAGTTGCTGTTGCACTATTGGACAGTACATGTTTTGTTTTACATTACATTCACATTTGAACATTTCTGGGTTTGAGTTTAAATAAAATAATACAATTAAATAAACATATTAATAAAACAACTAAAAATGTACTGTATGTAATGAGCACATTCTTTCAATAAGTGTTTCAGTAAAATAAAATGTAATAAATGTAGGCACTGAGCACGTTCTGTTTAGGTTTCAGTTAAATAAAATCAAAGTATTGGGCGAATTGCTTTAAAATAAAAAAAATTAAAAATAAAATAAAATTAAATAAAATTAAATAAAATTAAATAAATAAATTAAATAAATTAAACAAAAAAATCTGACTACATTATCTTTTGTCTCAATGAAAAATACATTTAATAAATTAAAAAACATTGTTTTACTTTTTGTTCTAAACTTTCTTTTATTAAATATTAATAAAAAGTGTTTCAAAAAATAAAATGTAATAAGTGTAGGCACTGAGCACGTTCTGTTATAAAATAGAATTGTGAATAAAATTATTATTAATAAAATAAAAGTATTGGGCAAATTGCTTTAAAATAAAAAAAATAAAACAAAATAATATAAAATAAGATGAAATTAAACTAAATTTAAAATGTAATTTAAAAAATTAAATAAAATAAAGTATAAAATAAAATAAAAAACAAACAAAATAAAATAAAATATAAAATAAAAAATAAATAAATAAATAAATAAAATAAAATAAAATAAAAATAAATAAAAATAAAAAAAATACCTGTGTGATTGACCACATTATCTTTTGTCTCGATGAAAGAAAATTTTAATACATTTAAAAAAAAAATTACTTCTAAACTTTCTTTATTAAATATTAATAAAAAGTGTTTCAAAAAAATTGAATGTAATAAGTGGAGGCACTGAGCACGTTCCGTTATAAAATAAAATTGTGAATAAAATCAAATTGCTATTGTATTGTATTGGGCAAATTGCTTTAAAATAAAATAAAATAACATTATTAAAATACATTTTAAATAAAAAAAATTACTTTTTTTCTAAACTTTCTTTATTAAATATTAATAAATAACTAAAAATGTACTAAGCACATTCTTCCAATAAGTGTTTCAAAAACTAAAATGGAATAAAATAAAATAAAATGGAATAAAATAAAAAATAAAATGACAAATAAATAAAATAAAATAAAACGTTCTGACCACATTTGTCTCAATAAAAGAAAATTTGAATACATTTCAAATAAAAAAAAAAAATACTTTTTGTTCCAAACTTTATTTTATTAAATATTATTAAAACAACTAAAAATGTACTAAGTACATTCTTTCAATATGTGTTTCAGTAAAATAAAATAACATTTTAATAAATGTAAGCATTGAGTGCATTTGTTTTTTGTTTCAGTGAAAATGAAATCAAAGTATTGCTTTAAAATCAAATAAAATAAGTTCTGACTACATTATCTTATCTCTTTATATATTAACATTTGAAATACTTTCAAATAAAAAAATTAACTCTGTTTTAAAACACACTGTATTAATTTAAATTAAATTAAAAAGCATGCAAGTAAGGTGAGTGGGATGTTCCTGATGAATTTTATAAAATTTCTACTAACAGCAAATAGTACATTTTAGGGGGAAAAACTTCTGTAGTTCTTTACCATCCCAACATGTGAGCCTAAAACAGGTTTGGACATGACAGCTTTTGAGAACATTCCCATCCCACACGTATAACACTCTCTCTAATGGCCAACAGTGGAACTGCAGCAGGTGAAACCCCGACAACATAACAGAGTGATTTACAAATGGACTCTCTGCTCTTATATAAAACAGCTTTATCATGATAAGAGCTACACCGGGTGAAGTTACAGTGATGGAGATGGGCTAGCATGTGGAGACAAGAGCATTTATTTTGTTTGGGCTTTGATTTCCTTTATGGTGATCCAAAAGATAAGACGATAGAGATACAATCAGTTATTTTTAAAAGGAAAATGAGGCAAATGAATGTTGCAGACAGCGTGAAAGAGTTTAAATGCAAAAACAAAAACATAAAAGCTAACTCAATACTCGTTGTTAAATGTTTATATATTCATAAGAGCAAAAATGCATATTATTTCATCAGGTAACAACATGGTTTGGTTCACAGAGTACACAGATGTCACACCTGAGAGAGCTTGCAAAATATACATTACAGTGTACTCAACAATATTGGCTTGCTTTCAATTCAAGAGATGAAAAATAAGTTGAATGCACACATGCTAGAGGAGGAGGAATTAGAATTTGAATTGGAATGACAGAACGAGGAATTGTACCACAGGCAAAAAAAGTACCGCAGCATTCTCAAAACTTCCGCAAACACCACCACAAGCTTTATGTAAATGTATTAGATTATTATAATAAGAATATGTTATTTTGTGTTGGAAAAATGTATATAAAACTTTTATAAAATGGTATTTACTGATCTTTGTTTTTAATTTTAGATTGATTTATTTTTATTGTCTTATGTTGCACTGGGATAATATAGACAAAGAAACACTGAGTTAAAATCATTGATTTTTACTTCAAGCCATTAGAATATTCGGTGAAGATTATGTTTTAAGATATTTTGTTAATTTCTATCTGTAAATCTATATCAAAACATAATTTTTGTTTAGTAAAATGCATTGCCAAACATGGATTTGGACAGCTGATTCAAATGTTATCACTCGATGGATGTTATTAGTGGTTAACAGCTGATAGATGTAGGGGCCTTTTGCATTTACTAGTATAGTATTTTATCATCCATATACATGGTTAATCAGCTATAGATCACATACGGCTGTGGCCGGAAGTAAACGAGAATTATTTATATTATTTATAAAATTTCCTATTAACTGTATTTCATTAACATCTACCCCTACCCCAACCCTAAACCCAACCGTCACAGTAACGTAAAAACTGATCTGGATCTGGAGTCTGCTCTATTATTAACCACAATAATTATTTATATAATTTATTAAATTTCCCATTAACTGTATTTTATTAACGTCTACCCTAACCCTAAACCCAACCATCACAGTAATGTAAAAAACGGATGTGTATTTGGAGTCTTCTCTATTAGTATAGCTGATTAATGTGGATGGATGATAACAGCCTTCTGAGCCTACTAGTAGGTGCAAAGGGCCCCTACTGGCCCATATCTATCAGCTGATAACCACTGATAACGCTTATTCAATCTAGTGATAACATTCGAAGTGGCTGGATTTGGAACAGCTTCAAATGTGATTTTCTCTGTTTTTTATTTTTAACCTCAGATTGCTGATTTTCACAGTTGTTTTTCTGCCAGATATTGTCCACTAACAAACAATAAATAAATGAAAAGCTTATTTATTCAACTTTCAGATGATTTCTAAAGCTCATGTTCAAAAAAAAATCTACCCTTATGACTGGCCATAGTCGATTTGTCCTACCTTGTCAGATTGTCCTGCCTACCATTCAAATAGTAGGTAGCACATTTTGATGATACAATATGCTACCCATCAGATTTTGCTACCAGTGCAAATTTTGTGGCGTATAGTGTGATATGATCCTAAGGTAGGATAGTACCTAATCCTACCTAATCCCTAACCCCAACCTTAAAACCATTCAAATACAGTGTTGGTAGCATAATCTGATGGGTAGGATAAAATGTCAGGACACCGGTATAAGATTCTGATGATATGATAACCTTAAGATCACGGTTTTACGGTATTGTGATTATTGCTCTAAAATATGATCTTTTTAAATGTCTCGGTAAAAAACAATCCCCTCCCCCCTATTAAACACAAAATATTTTTTAAAGAATACCTTGGAACAGTAAACCTAAATACTTACTTACTCCCAGGGCCATTAATATCAAAGTTGATATTTAGTCACACCATTTTAGTGTTTCGTAACATCTATTTTTTTTTTTTTTATGAGGTGGGTTGTTAGCCCAATGCTCAACCCCCAACTTGGAGGACCAGGACACACATGCATACACTACAGGCAATTTAGCTTACCCATTTCACCGGCTAAATAATTCAAATAAATTATTATTTATTTGAAGACTTCTGCTGTCTTCATTAGTTTAAAAAACACAGATTTCTTTACAACTTGAAAAGGCATTTTTGGATATATATATATATATATATATATATATATATATATATATATATATATATATATATATATATATATATATATATATATATATATATATATATGGTAAGCCACTGGAGTGTATAAAATATATATGGAGTTGTATGAGCCATTTGATTTTCAATTGTTTGTTGAATTATAGGCTGACCAGTAGCTTTTGATGTAGATGAGCCTTTGCTGCTGGAAATACTGTTGCCCTAAAAAAAATAAATAAAGTAGTCTTTGACAAGATCTTACATAGGCAAAAACTGTGAGTTTTACAAACCGGGCGGCACGGTGGCTCAGTGGTTAGCACTGTCGCCTCACAGCAAGAAGGTCGCTGGTTCGAGTCCCAGCTGGGCCAGTTGGCATTTCTGTATGGAGTTTGCATGTTCTCCCCATGTTGCCATGGGTTTCCTCGAGGTGCTCCGGTTTCCCCCACAGTCCAAAGATATGTGCTATAGGTGAATTGGATGAACTAAATTGGCCGTAGTGTATGAGTGTGTGTGAATGAAAGAGTGTGTGGGTGTTTCCCAGTACTGGATTGTGGCTGGTAGGACATCTGCTGCGTAAAACATATGCTGGAATAGTTGGCGGTTCATTCCACTCAATCTCAATCAGAGACTTAGCAGAAGGAAACTGAATGAATGAATGAACTTTTCCAAACCGCAGTAAACCTTGAAACCAGTTATTGTCCCATGCTTAGTCACAGATGTAAAATTCCTGTACAATAACATGTTTAAAAAACTCCTGTTCTTCTGTTCTTCAGATACCTCTACTGCGGTGAGCTCTCCTTACAGTTAGACCAGGCTACGCCACTGCACAGTCTGGCCACTAAATACGCCATCTCTGGCCTCCAGCAAGGACTAACCCAGTACATGAGCCAGAACCTGGCCAGCGACTCTCCCACCGGACATGTGGTGGGCTGGTACCAGTATGCCACAAAAGTGGGAGACATGACACTGAAAGACAACTGCCTTCAATTTCTGTCCTGGAATCTGTCGTCAGTCCTTCAGAGTCCAGAATGGCCATCGGTTAGCATCGAATTGTTAATGACTCTCCTACAGCGCTCTGATTTAGTGTTGAAAAATGAACTGGAATTGTTTGAGGCGCTCGAAACGTGGCTCACCCAAAACAACCCAGACAGCCTGACAGCAGAAAACACCCTTCGTTTAGTGCGCTACGCCATGATCCCTCCACGTGAGCTTTTTCGCTTGCAACGCCAGTCACCGATCATGACGCGCTACCACGAATCTGTCCGTGACCTTCTCTACATGTCCTACCAATTCCATTCAGCTTCTCCACTTCAACTGGCCAAGTTTTTCGACATGAACTGTAGCCTCTTTGTGCCCCGCAATTACCTCTCATCCATGTGGGGCTCTCAGTGGATCATAAACAACCCGGCACGGGATGACCGCAGCACCAGTTTCCAGACTCAATTGGGTCCCAGTGGGTTTGACTCTAGTAAGCGTGTCACATGGAATGCCTTGTTTTCGCCCCGTTGGCTCCCCCTTAGCATGCGGCCCATGTATACTGAACAGGGGGCAATGCAGCCGCCACGGCCCGATGGAGGAAGTGGTATCGCCCGGCCAAGGATCATCATCACTCCTGCGACTTCCAGTGCTGACTTTGCGGGTGTGAATTTTCAGAAGACTGTTCTCGTCTTGACAAGGCAGAAGGGCAAGCTTGTGGTGCGGCATATCCTCGGTTTCCACCAAAGCACAGAGGAGGTTGGGGACTTTCTGGCTGACGCTGACCTGCAGTTTCGCACATCTGAGTATGTGGTGGATGGATCGCTTTACTTGCACATCATCGTGAAGCCAATCTACCAGACTCTCATCGCCACCAAGAAATAATGTAACATTCGTGCTGTAGTAGGCCCTGATATTATTACAGTGAAGTTAGGAATAAAAAACTTTGAAATGTCTGACTGAGTAAATATGCTGATGGGAGTGGAATTTAGGTGAATATGTAAATATTTCCTGTGAATTACAGTATAAACATGTTAAAATAAGAGTAGTGAGGAAACAGCATCATCTGCTAAAAGAAATTTGGAAGTTTTCGCAGGCTCTGCAATTTGGCACTAGTCAAGAGAAGTCAAATCACATTTATTTACACCACACTTTACACCGTAGATATGACAAACTATAACAGTATTGCTTTTAATCAGAATTAAATGTAAATTTCCACTATAAACCAGGTCTTCAGGGTTTATGTTTTTACAATGACAGCTGACCTTGATGGACTGTTTAGAACTGGGGTGACCAACCCTGTTTCTGGAGATCTACCTTCCCAGGAAACAATTTTGTGTTTAATAGACATCTAATAGACATCTAGGCCCAATCCCAATTCTACCCCCTAGCCCTTCCCCTTTCGCCTACCCCTCATTTTGTGCGTTCCCGTGAAGGGGTAGGCTTGTCCCAATTATCTTTAGATTGAAGGCGTAGGGCTAAGGGGAAGGGGTAGATAGCCCTCGAAAGAGAGATTTTACAGGACCACACTCAAAACCAAGGGGTAAGAAAATTTCCCAGAATGCACCAGCCACAACAGCAGGATAGCTGAACCCAGAAGTAAGGAGATCCACAACTTAGTATTTTATGTCATTATTACGAATTTTACAACAAACAAGCACATGTTTTAATATATTCATAACCGCGTTCCTGTTTTACCATCATGCTTTTAAAACGAATCGCTAAAATAAAAACAGCTGAATTTCGCGATCTATAATTCCTAATAATAACTCCTGTACAGCAGTCCCACAACATTCTGTCACTCGATGACACTCAAATACCCTGTCAGAAAAGTCTAGTGGCTGAGAATGAACTTTTTACAGTGTCTGCTATAATGTTAATGTTGTTTTCGTGTGTTTACATGATGAGTATGGCCACTGTGTAAATGCGCAATACAGTTATGATCTTATTGCCACATTATATCGTCATGATAACATAATATATGCCTTCAGTGATTTCTTGAAGATAAATACCTAAAAATAAAGCAACTGGATTAACTACAGCAGTCGTGATCGTCGATCTCATATGAAGCATGAGATCGTGATGACATATGATGACGTGTGCAGATGTTGTAGTGGTGTCCCATTTCTTAGGGGTAAATTTTGAAGCCCTTCCCCTTCACCCTTGGTTTTAAGGGCCAAGGGGAAGGGAAAGGGGTAGGGGTACAAAAATAGAATTGGGATTGGGCCCTAATATCTAGACGTAGACAGCATGGCTAAAACAAGGCCAAACTCGGGCTGTCAGTGAAAATCTAATAGACATCTAAGAATAGCCCAAAACTAGACAAGTCGTCAAATATACAGATTAGGACAGACTTTATATGTGCAGTCATTCATTTCCATTTATTTTAGCCTATTCTTAGACGTCTATTAGATTTTCACAGACAGCCTAAATGTAGCCTTGTTTTAGCCAAGACGACTATGTTTAGACGTCTATTAGACATCTATTAGACATCTTTTTTTAAAAACAAAAAAATGGATGCTGGGTTCCTGCTGGTTTCAGTTGCAACCAATATTAAACACACCTGCCTGTAATTAACAACTGCTGATCAGGTCCAAATTAATGGGCTCAGGTGTGTTTGTCAAGGTTGGAGCTGAAGTCTGCTGGAAGGTAGATCTCCACGAACATGGTTGAGCACCCCTGGTTTAGAATAAATTGAAATGAATTTTAAGGGCGGAGACACACCCACATATTGCATCATCACCATGGACCATAGGTCTTAAACTCAAATCCTGGAGGGCCGCAGCTCTGCACAGTTTTGCTCCAACCCTAATCAAACACAGCTGATCCAAATAATCAAGGTGTTCAAAAGAGTCATGCACACCTACATTAGTTGGATCGGCTGTGTTTGATCAGGGTTGGAGCAAAACTGTGCAGAGCTGCGGCCCTCCAGGAATTGAGTTTGAGCCTTATGCCATGGACCAATGGTTAATTGAACTTTTCTAGAAAATTTGCTCTAGCGAGCTGTTTCAACTCTCAAATTATAATCTTTGAATTAACTCCATAATAATTTTTTGTTTGCCCTGACCTATTTTGTTTTATCAATTTGACTTTCATTATCACTAGAGGTATATCTGGGCCTTAATAAAGTCTCTAATGTTCTTGTAATGTATTATAAGAAGTTTAAAAATTTACAAAAAAGTAACAAACAGACCAGGGTCGTCCAAACTCAGTCCTGGAGGGCCGGTGTCCTCGAGAGTTTAGCTCCAACCCTAATCAAACACACCTGAACCAGCTAATCAAGCTTACTAGACATACTAGAAACTTACTGGCAGGTGTGTTGAAGCAAGTTGGAGCTAAACTCAGCAGGACACCGGCCCTCCAGGACTGAATTTGGACATCTCTGCACTAGACCATATGCATGAAATTATAGAAGAACAGACTGAAATTTAAGTAGAGAATGTTAAAATGAAAATAGTGACTGTAACAACAGCTAGAAAAAATCTGCTTCGTGTTCCCCAAAGAAAGGGAAATATAATCTTTTGACATTATTTATACCCAAATGTAACTCATATCACAGGTATTTTTAAATTTGATTAGGCACAAGCCCTTTTTATGAAAATACAAGATGTATGAGAAAGTGCACATGATCTAAACTAGATCACTGTATTCAGCATATTATTGCATTTATTAAGTAATATAATTACTCCTTTAAAATTAAAAACAATTATGCCAGAATAACATAGTTATTCTAAATATTTCAATTTAATGTGCTATATTTAAAGTGTTTCAAGGTGCTATTGTAAATATAAGAAAAAATGTCAGTTAATGTGCAGCTTAAGTGTTGTTATACATATTTTTTGTTAGGTGTTTTCTGTATTATCTGTATCCACACTAATATATTTTTAGACTGGTTTCCTTGCATGTTGGTTTGTGTATAATTAGTGTTCACTCTTCTGTGCAAACCCTGCAATAAAATATTATGTGCTTCCACAAAAATTGAGTATATTGATTATGAGGGGATTATGATATGTATACATGAGTGCTGATATTATGGAACAATCTGTTGTCCACTATCCATCAAGTAACAGTATTTACATTCTAACATAAAAAAAAACCTGATTCATTCAGAACAATTAACTGAAACATTTGATTTCAGCTTGCTTTTTTGTAGCTCAACTATTAAACACAAACAAACAAAAAAGTTATGTTGAATTAAAATTAATGATCTCTGTTTTTCCCCAACCTTCCCCATCATTCTCCCTCTCTTCTCAGATGGGGTGGGGTGGCAACTTTGGCCCGCGAGCTCCAGTTTGGGCATCTCTGGTATAGAATATTGCATGGCTAGCCAATCGGATTCAGGATCCAGACAGAGCTGTTATATACATACACACACACGCACGCACGTGCGCGCGCACGCACACACACACACACACACACACACACACACACACACATATATATATAGTTGAAGTCAGAATTATTAGCCCCCCTGTTTTTTTTTTAATGGAGAGAAGATTTTTTTTTTCAGCACATTTCTAAACATAATAGTTTTAATAACTCATTTCTAATAACAGTATGATAACAGTAAATAATATATTACTAGATATTTTTTCACTTCTATACAGCTTAAAGTGACATTTAAAGGCCTAACTAGGTTAATTAGGTTAACTAGGCAGGTTAGGGTAATTACGCAAGTTATTGTATAACGATGGTTTGTTCTGTAGACAGTCAAAAAAAAAAATTTGCTTAAAGGGGCTAATAATTTTGACCTTAAAATGGTTCTTAAAAATTTTTAAACCGCTTTTATTCTAGCCGAAATAAAGCAAATAAAACTTTTTCTAGAAGAAAAAATATTATCAGACATCCTGTGAAAATTTCCTTGCTCGGTTATACATCATTTGGAAAATATTTAAAAAAGAAAAAAAAATTCAAAGGGGGGCTAATAATTCTGACTTCAACTGTGTGTGTGTATGTATATATATTTATACAACAGTTCTGTCTGATTCTTGAATCTGATTGGCTAATAGCCGTGTTCGAAAGACCCACCTCTCACTGACAAAGGTCCAGAATTTGTCCAATATATAACCTTATTTGTCCTATTTTGACTGCTATGCCATCATGGTGAAAATAAGCCATTGAAAAAGGCTTTAAGTCCAAGTGGAATCCTCTGTTGGCTGTCACTTCAGTGTGACTTCTGCAAATCAGTGTTGGCCAATGCTAACAAATATTTTTCTCGAGTCCAACATCCATTCTTCATTACTGTCTTGTTTTTAAATAGTTTTTACAAGTAACTTTTATTCTAAATCTTGGACCTTATTTTTAAAACAAAAAAAAAAATTACCAATAAAAAGGTGTGAAGCACCAAAAGCGGCCCATAATAAAATTGATTTGAATATTGTTTTGGCTAAAATAGTCAAAAAGTGTGGATTGATGACCATCCAACAAGCTAATTCAGAATGGTGCTTAAAATGTCCCTAAAATGCAGTATTTCAATTTTATAATTCAATAGAAAATGACGTGTATAATTGCAAAAAGGTCCACTTTTTGAGAAAAACCCCCCACCCCTTTCACCAGGCTGGCAGTGGGTCTTCAGAAGACATTTCAGAAAGAAATGAACCTCATAGTATGCAGACAGTTGGTTCATTATTTTTATTTGTATTTTTTTAATAATTAAAACATAAAAAGTTTGTGTAAACAGGGTTTAGTTTTTAAAACGTTTAACGGATAAACTGTTTTTATTGGAGTTTTTCCACACTAAAGTGCCTACTTCTTGCAGCCTACTAAAATGATAGTGGAACTGAAACACATCTTCAGAATAGGAACAACTGCTGTATCATTTTGACCATCTGAATCGGCATGTATTTAGTTTCATTATTACTCGACTACAAATATCGCGGACGACACCTGAACGATGAAGTAATTCATCTTTAATTTCCTCAAGCACTTTACACCACGCTCATCTTATGCTAGCCTGTAACAGCAGCAGCATTAGCATCAGGCCTGCTCCTCCTATTTTTCCCCGGCGCACAGCAATTACGTGCAAACTACCAGTCCCATGATCCCCGGCGTCGTCAGGCAGGAAGAACGTGTGTTAGCAGGGGCTCACACTGATCCAAGTTAGGAGCTCTCAGCTGCTGGCCTTGGCCCATCATGTAAGTGCCTGCCTTGGTTTCTTTGCAGAGCGGTTGCAGAAATCCCCCCGTTTTCGTTGCGTGCAATTGAAAGAGCAGCCTTTGCACGGAGAACAAGTTTACCGACGCCCAAAGGCTCCGAGTGCATGAAGATCGGGGCTTGTATTTTGCACCTTTGTTGCAAGCAAGCCCGCTTGAAGCCTCACTGCGAGGGATAGATGGAAGGAGGGAGCGACAAGGAAAGCAAAGTCTTTTGTGATTCCCCTTCCCCCAACCCAAAAGGGGAGATGTCCGTGCCAAGTAACGTTAGAGGTAGGTACTTTTTTTTACTTAACCGATCCGTGCAAAACCTAGGAAATGCAGCCAGCGTTGCATGGCTTGCAAAGTGCACGGCTGCAGCTTCGTCGTGGCCAATGCATTGAAAAGTTTGACCAGTTGCAATGCATGTTTCAACGATCTGCCCTTTTGCAGAGTTTCTGGGAAATTGATGCTCTCCTTAGACAGTCGCACGGGCGCTATTTGCATTCTTGTTGTGCCACGATTATTAAAAGAAACGCCTTCTTTCCGCGTTGAGGAACTGCCTAGCCAGCAATGCAAAAGTGATTGTGCAACGCTCGTCCGCACCCGACTTATTCACGCGCACGAGGCGATTTTTTCTCGAACAATGTTCGATTGTGACGTCACGACGGCCTCGGCTTGGTTCTGCACATTCGTACAACTTCTGGCGCTGATGCATGCGAGGTGCATTAGATAACACCAAACTTTGGCCGACGATTGAGCGAGAGAGCGACTGTGTGTGCAAGTGCAATGGGGAAACGGGGACCTGACAGCCTGCTTGCATGCCATGTTGAGCATGCAACAATTTTTATTAGTTGCGCGTAATGGAAAATAATTCGGACGCTCTGTCATGCAAGCTTTGTTCCAGCAGTAATGCATAGGTGGAGGCTGCAAAAATAAGAAGCTAAATATAGTTTTGTTGCTGCAAACAGGGTTCAGATGTGCTCTACAAGTCTCCATGCAAAATATCCACCAACTCTCAAGCCTAAAGCTGCAGAAAAAGACTCTCTTTCACATCTCAAATGTGCAGGTTTACTGCGTGATGTTTAATGCTAAGCAGTCTTATAATCAAGTATCCCAAAACAACAACTCATGAGTTTAACTTTAAGCACCACTTCGTGCACAAGCATTATAATCGGTGCATGCAAATGTTTTTTGTTTCAACATTTTCATGTTTTCCACTTATGCTTTCACACTGCATGAAGCTTTGCATGCTGCTTCAGATTCAACCTGCCGAGTTATGTGACAGTCAACCATTGTCGAGCTTGTTGTATAACCATTTATTACTTTATCGTTATTGCTATATAGTCAAAAACAGCACACAATAATGCATTTCTATAAAGTATTTATTCTGTTTAATTTATAAAAGTGGGGCACATCTTGCATTATTCGCCTTGCACAATCACCGAATGTAGACCTGTTTGCAACAATTTTTAAGCAAGGCATTCAAAGTCAAAGACATCATGAGTGCATAACAAAAAGCTGCATTAACCCTTTAACTGCCTGCTCTGCCAAATGGTTGACCATATTTAGACTGTTTTAAATAATGACTGTTAAAGTAATGTTTTACACCAAAATAATGGTTTAGTTGTTGTGCAACTACACTTGATTTTGGTTATATTGTAAAACAAAACAAGAAAACAGCTGTTAAATGAGAATCTGAAATATTTTATGGCATCCTTCAAAAAATAAAGATGATTTAGTGTTAAATATTTATTTTGATTGTTTCTAAATAAATTGGTGTTACACTTCGTATTTTCAGATTTTTCATAGTATATGTAGTAATTCTGGTACTTTTATCGTAAACCGACATATCTATTATTTAGTAAAGGTAAATATTTTAGAAATTATGGTAGGGCTGGGCGATTAATTGAAAAATAATCGAAATTCAGAACCTATAATCGATCAAATTTTTTCAGGTGTTTTTTCCGATTATTATCCCTACCACGTGTGGTCACGTGACCCTGCTCTGTTATGCCCGATTCACATGGGGCTTCAGCGTCAACGCTTGACAGAGGGTGTGTCTGAATTTGGGGCTGACGCGATCGTCATAGCATCGTCAGCCAATGAAATTAGTTAGCAATCGGCTACTGTCTGAGCTGGTGTATTTGCATACAGCGATCTGATTGGCTGAGGCTTCCGTTGGTGCTTGAAAAGTTGAGAGTCCCAAATTCTGTAGTGAGCAACGCCACTGAAGTGGCGCCAATGGACCCACAATTCAGTTTCAACGAATTGCAACGATTAACGACACCCATTCAAAGTGAATGGGAAGCGTTGACGCCGGCGCCCCGTGTGAATGGGGCTTTAAGGCTGATTGTTGTTGATGTTGATTCTACGTCGAGCACACGCATATAGTCTCCCGCACCTCTCAAAAATGCAACTGCATAAGGCATAGCTCAAGCTCTGTGATTGGTCGGTTTGGTAGCATTTACACGCGTGGGCGGCACGCCACGGAGAGCCGCGGGATGGCAGCGACCCCGTTGGAGAGAGTGTTTACAAGTGTTGAGCCCCATGGAGGAGCTCCAGATGAAAATTTTAGTTTTGTGTTTACCTTATGATTAAAGTTGTTGCACGTCCGCCGGTTCCTGCCTCTAAATGAGCGAGTTTTAGCTTCTTGTACATTTAAGGTAGCATTAAAAAAAATCCAAACCCCCACGAAGAAACTTGATACAGAGGAACATAAAAACCTGCTGCCAGCTAGCGTTTCTGAAGTGTTATTGCAGAGCAACACAAACAGCACGCTGAAGTTTAAATGTACAGCTATGAGCAGGGCAAGAACAATCACTTGACGCAGCTTTAGAGACTTTCATGACTGATTTATATACTTTTGTGGCCACTTTGCAGCCACATGATCTCTGGTCAAATAAGAGGATGGACCCATTCTTAAGCCTTACTTTGCTCTACATTGACAATGATTGTAAGTTGCATCAGAGATGCTTTGAGATTACACTAAAATTATTATTTACATTAAAATATTTGCTTACAGAAGGTGCAAGAAATGCACTGTCCAAAATATTATGTACAAGATATACAAGATTTATTTTATTTAGAAGAGATGCTGCTTATTATCTACTTTTAATATGAAAACACTGAAAATAATTTATTTTGTTTTCAAAAGTAAAAACAAATGATTTATTTTCACTTTTTTATAAGAAAAAATGAATGTTTATTTAAGCCAATGTGTGTTTTAATTTGAGTTGTTCAATGTTGATGTTCAATAAATAATCAGAGATGGTAAATATTGTGTTTATTTTAAAATTAAGTAATGCACCCTTCATTCAGAAATCTCCTACTTGTAATGTGTGAGCATATTTACTGTACAAAAATGGTCAGTGAACTATGAAGGGAAAAAATAATTAAAATAATGGTTCATTAATTGTAATCGAGTTAAAATGTTCAATTAATCGAGATGTTGATTTAAGGCCAAATCGCCCAGCCCTAAATTATGAGATGTGTTGAAAAAAAAATGCATTGAGTTTGTTAACTTGGCGACATTATGAGTTAAGAAATGCAATCCATTTTTTGTTTTCTTGGTGGGGCAGTTAAAGGGTTAAAAGATCTCTATACTCCCAGGCTTCGTTTTAAAGCAGAATAATAATAATTCTTAACAAAAACACAGGGTACCCTGCACTGCTTAGACCCTTAATTACGCTCCTTGGAGTCTTTGCAACATATCTCTTTCGCAGAAACACTGTATAGAGCCTGTGTGTGAAGTTTCTCACACCTTGGGCCGAATTGACGTACATGCACAAGCCCAAATAAAAGCTATGTCCAGCAGCTGTTATACTGGGTTCATGCGATGACCGCAGTCGAGAGGCATATTGCAGCGCTGGAGCGTTTTCTTTCTGAGAACAGAACGCTCATGGATCATGTATTAATAGGCGGGGTTCAAGAATGTCTGATTCTGACGCTCTAATGAGGTGATTTTTGCAGCATTGAAAGGGCAGTAATTGTGCTGTTGTGTAACAGTGACACACCTGAGGAACATTTGAGGAACTAAATCCTTGTGAACCAACCCCTCCGTCATGCAAACAAACAGCTTTACCTGAGCACGAGGAGCGGGGAGGGCTCAAGTTTTAAAGGGCTGCTTGATTTGTCAAAGTAAACTTCTATATAAAATGATTTAGGGATTCTGTGGGTTTTAATTCAGAGCAGAAAGTCATGGCAATAAAGTTTGCGTGCACCTCAAAAAGGTTTTTCTAATACAAATACATTTAAATACAGGGATATTTAATTGGAATGCAAAATTAACATCTTTTTTCTAAAGCACAATTAAGCTTAAAACCAGGTAAAGGTAAAGTTTTTTTTTTTTTTCTCTCTCAATGTTAATCTGATTTGTCTGACCCCATTGCACATAACTGTTCTTTTTTTGAATCATGCACTTAGTTCCTTTTTTGATTCTTCAGTAAATGCAGCTTGGTAAAAATGATTATTTGCTTAGAAGCTGCCGTAGACAATTTCTTGCTGTAAAAATTAATTAAGAAGTATGGCAATATGTTGAAAGCTGTATTTTTAATCATGTAAAGTATGTAATATTTGTAATATGTAATATTTTTAAATATTAATGTTTTTTTAAATATTAATATTTTTTAAATATTACTGTATTTTTAAACATGTAAAGCCTGGTTTATACAAGTGGACTAATGTGGTGTCAAAACAGGTATGACTGTACAGATATCTTTATGATCTGTCCATGCATGATCAGAGGGATAATCAGATGACCAATAATTCTTAGCTAGAAATTGCAACAGTAGTGGGAAAGGAGGAAAGTTTTTGTAAAAGTTTAGAAAAACCTAAGGGATGAGTTTATTAAAGCCAAAAAGAGAGGCCATGGCAAAAATGGAGACTCATTTTGATTTAATAAACAATTACAGAGTATGTTTTTCCACCATTCATAGGTTTTACACTGATTCTTATATTACACTTTTGAATTTAAAATAATTTAATATTTACAAAACTAAAATGAAGTAACTAATTATTTCTTTGATAACTTTGTTTTTCTAGGCTTTATTAGTGATAATGATCAGGAATGTCGAACCATTATTGCCTTTTTTAGCATATCAGTGGAGAACAAACTAGCCAGACAGTAATGTGTTGAATTGTTGAGTGGGTTAAATAAAAAAAAGTCTTTAGTTTATAGATTTTTAGTAAGTGTATTTTTAATTTTTTTTGCTTTTATTCTTGCCATAATAAAAAAATATATTTTTAGAGTAACTCATGATCTGTTGTCATTAATATTTTAATAAACTTTAAAAGGTGGAACTGTCTGAGATATGAACAAAAGCAAGTGATGCAGCAAAGCTTTGAATTTAAAAAGTCTTGAATGCTTATGAAAATCTTTATAATCATTAAAATAATTTATACAAATAATTAGTTTAAAAGTCTTGAACGATACTAATGATATGAAGTAGTTCCGGAAACTTCCTACTTCTCTGTTTATCTGGCTAAGTTTACTGTCAATTTCTTTTGACCGCCACCTGTCGTTTTAAAAAGTATCACAACGGCGAACGCGTCAAGTATAAATCCGCGATGTGGCGCCAGGTGAAAGTATAAATCAGCTTTAATTAGGGCTGTACGATTAATTGAAATCATACGGCGCCTGCCTTGTGCGTAGCCGTGCATTTATACGTCTTTTTGTTTGTGTTGCTCTGCAATAACACTTCCGAAACGTTAGCTAGCACTGAGGCTTTAATGTCCCTGTGTTGAGTTTTTTCGCTGGTGTTCTGTTTTTTTCTGAACGCTTCCTTAATGTACAAGTAGCTAAACTCAGAGACGGAAACCAACGGACGTGTAACAACGTTAATCATAAGGTAAACACAAAATAAATGTATCCATCTGGAGCTCCTTCACGGGACTCCACACTTGTAAACACTCACTCCATCAGGCTCGCAGCTATCAGCACCAAGCTACCAAGCTGACCAATCACAGAGCTTGCACTATGCATCGTTGCGACGTGTAGTTAAATTTTTCCCCCACAACGAGGGCTATGCTACGCCGGACCATACGCCTGTGCTTGACGCAGAACTATAAATCAGTCTTAAAAGCGTGTGGAAAGTGCGAGCGTGTCGCTTCCTTTAGCATTCATTGTGCTTTGAGCTCGTGCTCTTTTGTCGTTACTCAGCACCCATCAACTGTTTTCTCAGAGGATGACAAACTAACAAAACATTGCTGCAGTTCCGAGACGAGTTTTATTTTTGGAGAAAATGAAAAAGCACTGGGTGTTTGGGTGTTCTGTGCTCATCTGAGGTAATTAGTCTACCGAAATGTGTATATTCTATATAAAGTATGAAGCTGATTGCTCAGTTCTTGTTACGTGACTTGCAGTGCGCATGCAGCATTCAGAAATGTTGAAATGTTTTCAACTGTATGCGCATGGAATACGCACACGCATCATGCGCAAGCCGCGTGCCTCCATTGGAAAAACAACTTGTGTGCGCGAAACATGCAATATGAGAACAAACTATTTCACGCAAGCGTCACAAAAAGGTCTATTTTCGATGCATGGCAAAAACAAATCTGTGGACACATACAAAAGTGTATGTAACTACTTGTGTGATGTGGTCAAAGTCAAACAGAACATCGGAGCCTTGAGGCTGATTTTATACTTTCGCCTTTTTTTTATAACCATTCAAGATTTTTTAAATTAAAACTTTGATGCGTCACGAGCTTTTGTTTATATTTCGGACAGTTCTACCTATTAAAGTTTATTATCAGATCGGTAACAGAACATGAGTTGCTCTACAAATATATATTTTTTATAATAGCAAGAATAAAAACTAAAAATAAAGTACACTTACTAAAAATGCTGACGTTTTTAATAGATTTAGCCCACTCCACAATTCACACATTACTGTCTGGCTAGTTTGTGTCCTGTACTTAAAACCACCTGGGTCTCCATTTTTGCCATGGCCTCTTTATGGCCTCGTTATGGCTTTAACAAACTCATCCCTCAGGTTTTTCCAAACTTTTCCAAAAACTTTCTTTTTCATGGCTGTTGCAATTTCTAGTCGAGAATTATTGGTCATCTGGTTATCCCTAAGATCACGCATAGACGGATCATAAAGAAGTCTGTACAGACGTACCTGTTTCAGACAAAATCTCTTCAAAATAATTCAAATTCAACTTAAATGAAACTGTTCACTCGAGTCTCAATAAAATTTTGACGTTTCACCAGCCGAAATCATGTCGCGCGGACCTCCAAAAACACAGCAATGACATCACATTCGCCGTGTGCATTCAGTCGATAAAGATCTAATTGTTTTCCTTATAGAAATATGTTACAGATTTACACTGTAAAACGTGTGTTTGTGTGTCAAAATCGAAAAAAAATATAAATATATTGGGGGCTCACAAAAGGAAAAGTTCAGCCAAAAATAATTTACTCATCCCCTTCTTTCTCTCTGTTGTGGAAATTCCATTTTTAGAGCCCTTTGAGTCTGTGAAAATGTTTGAAGGATGAAAAAATTCATTCATTTTTGGGCGAACTCTCCCTTAAAGCAAGTCATTCTGAATGAAAGCGTGCATTGTTTATTTTAAAAACACTTGTTTCTTATAATAAGCAGATATTATGCGGAAGTTATGCATTTTCTTTCAGGCATAAGCATGCTTTACACCAGTTTATTTGCATACTTCAGATTTCATTTGTGTGTGTGCAAATGCCGTAAAGGTGCATTCCTCAAAAGGAAAACTGAAAGCAGATTTAAAAGCACGTTTTTCTTAAAGCAGACGCACGTATACTCTTTAAAAAAAAAGTTGGCAACTGTTTGTCTGGGTGGAAGTCATTTGGAGCAGCCTAAATTATGTCAGTGGGGGTCTATCTTATGCTTGCTGGCCCCTAGTTCATTGAGTTTGCTCTGGCCCCAGCGGCGGACACAGCGAATCGATGGCCCCACCATGCAGCCGGTCCTGCTGCTATGCAGCATGTTGCCGCCATACGCAATTGTCACATTTGTCATGCTAATAGACCACAGAGATACTAAATCCCCTATTCGCGACAGCTCGATTGTTGGTGACCGTCCAGCCTTGCTGTGCAGTTTTGATGCAATAGCGTGAGGATTGTTTCAAGCATTGTGCAGCTGATCCACTCCCCCCCCCCCCCCCCCCCCCCCCCCCCAAACCAGACCTTTCACCTTTCGGCTGCGTGCACTGAGAGTGATGTCGTCCCGTCCTGTCTTTCCAGCATGCTTTTGCATTTGTGCATGAATGCATGAGTGCTGCAGTTCAAGGCTTGGAATTTAGACTAGAAACTTGTATGCAAATCCCATCCTGCACGTTGGTTTGCTTCCTAGTCTATGTAGAGCAAGCATTACATTGCATGCGTTTTATAAGAAGTGTTTAATGGGGTAATGTGAAGTCTGGGAGTTGTCCTCCTCTTGCTGAATCGCTTGGGAGTGACCAGTATGATGACTCTGTTGGCTCTCTGGGAGGCCCTGTCTAGAGGCCCCTCTCTGTCTGTCTTATTGTTTTCTCTCTCTCTCTTCTGTGGGACGTGAGCTATGCTGCTTTGCAGGAACTGCATTCTGACATTGATCCATCTTATTGCAGACTTCTGAATAATTGACCACTTTTAGGGTTTTCTCTTGAAGGCAGCCAGGGTGTCTCTTTCCATAGCATTACCAGCTGCGTGGCTTTCCAAGAAAGAACTGCTTTGAGCTTAGTGCGATCAAGGAGAGAAATACATTTCTAGGAAATCAGAGATTACTTCCTTAGATGCCTCATTTGAGGGAAATGGTGTTTGTTTTTTAGAAGGGTCACACATTTTTGATGAATGAGTATTTGTGCATATGATTGTGTATTCTTGATTCTAATTGGTTAATCACAACATTTCAAGGTATGCTATTCCTAAAGTAACAAAACGGGCTCATCGTCTTATCATTGTGACCTTTAGTGAAAGGAAATGTGTATATGATATGTACATTCAGCCAGTTGTTTTTGCAGAAAAAAAACAACTGAGCATACACTAAATGTATTATAATAAATAGATTTTTTAGAGACCGAGCACTAGAGGTGTGAACCTACACTGGTCTCACGGTTCGGTTCGGTTACGATTATCATGCCATCGATTCGATGTCTCGGTGCATCACTGTGCATTGACGATGCTTTCCATACTCAATATTATATTTTCTTCACAGCACAGGAATTATTGTATTAAAATGTATACATATATTTACATTAGAGGTGTGAACCTACACTGGTCTCACGGTTTGGTTCGGTTACGATTATCATGCCTTCGGTTCAATTCGATATCTCGGTGCATCACGGTGCATTGACGATGCTTTCCATACACAGTTTTATATTTTCTTCACAGCACAGCAATTCTTGTATTAAAATGTATAAATATATTTATATACTATTTGTAAAACAATTTTGTCCTTTAATACAAACAGTCAGATCTATAAACTGTACCTTTAAACAACACGAGCATTTATAGACCATTTCGAGGGATGTAAACAAAAACAATGGCCCTAACGTATCCTGTTTTACATTTTTAATTTCCATTGCTTCTGAGAATCCAAAAAGGTCCACATATTGATTAATAGTGTTATGACGACTGATTTAAAATCAAGTTATGATTGAATTGCCTCTTGTTACAGTTAGGAAATAGTTTAAAGTCAAGCAGGAAATGTTCATGGGCCAATGACATGACCACATTGAAATGGTCTATAGCAAATAAACAAATATAAATATCCCGCTCGCTTTCTGCCTTGTCTACCAAGTTATTTCTTACACCCCTTTGATTGGTCACGCGCTCAACAGAAAGGGCTGCGATTGGCTCTTACACCCTGGCGCTCTACACAGATGCACTCATGGGCCACAGTGAGACAGAGAGAGAGAAATGGAGATTACTTTCATTCTCTTAATCGCCGTGAAATAGGGGCTTTTGCTGTAAGTTTTAGTGAAACAGTGTTCAGCAAACACACACGCAGTGAAATTGTGCACATTGTGTGTTTTTCGTAGTTAGAGCGTTGTAAATACTCGCGCTCGCGGCTCGCCTCCCTCGCCATAGTAAGCTACGGCGACATAGCGCATGTGAGATAAATGACGTCATTATAATAACCGGTTATGATTATTACTGAACCGATATCGAATTGTCTGCATCTGCATTGCAGTGCACCGAAGAAACGATTAATTTTGACACCCCTAATTTACATACTATTTGTAATACAATTTTGTCCTTTAATGCAAACAGTCAGATATATGTACTGTACCTTTAAAAACTCAAGTACATGCACAGAACAACACAAGCATTTATAGCAAATAAACAAATATAAATATGCGGCTCGCTTTCTGAGCCTTGTCTGGCGATTTCTTTCTTACAACCCTTTGATAGGTCACGCGCTCAACATAAAGATCAGTGATTGGCTCTTACGCGCTGGCGCTCTTCACCGATGATAAACACTGATACATGGCAGCGGCGATCACAGCTGATCCATGGCTATGGATCCATGATAGACGCGGTAGGGGAAACTCTGCAGACACGCACTCATGTCTGTATCCAGAAGTATCGCTGTAACAGGCAGAGAGGAGAGGAAAAGTCACGCCAGCAGGTTAAATAGGCCACAGTGAGAGAGAGAAAAGGAGTACTTTCATTTTCTCGATCGCAGTGAAATAGGGGCTCCTGCTGTGAAAGACTGTGGCAGTGTCCAGCAAACACACACGCAGTGAAATTGTGTTTTTAAGTAGTTGGAGCGTTTTAAATACTCGCGATTACCTCCCTCACTATAGTAAGCTACCGAGACATAGCGATTATGACATAAATGACATCAGTACATAATAACCGGTTATGATTATTACTGAACCGATATCGAATTGTCCGCGTCTGCATCGCGGTGCACCGAAGAAACTATTCATTTTGACAAGCCTACCAAGCACCAGAACGGTGCGTAGGCCCTATTGGAATTGCTCCGTTTCTTCTTCTCTAGAATGAACTGCATTTTTAAGGGGGGTAAACATGCTCAAACCTTGCACACGCACCAGAAGTGGTGAACATTTACGTTTGTTATTGGTTTTGGAAGTGGGTGTAGCAAAATGGCTCGACAGCACCACCTATGCTCATTTGACGGAGTGGCCCCCTAGCTGCGTTAAACGCACATGTACGGAAATTGGCACACACATCAAACATCACAACATCAAACACGCAACACCAAAATTGGGTTTTGTCAGCTAAAGGCCTTGGCGATGTTAAGTTGCGAAGATCTAAAGTTTTCGTCGAAGGGCGTGTTTGTGGTGGACTGACAGAGTTCAGTGTTTCGCCGTTGAACAAGAAGTTTTTATAACTCAGGCATGCATTGTCTGAAGAGTCCTGACCTGAACACGTTTACATGCCAATATCCAGTTACTGTTATAGCGCCACCTGCTGGCAACAGGAAATTACTTTTAACAATGTGCCTGAAATTTGGCAAGTTTGTTGAAATTCCTCTCCTGAAGACATCTACATGCCAATATTGAGTCTGTCATAGCGCCACCTGCCGACAGAAGGAAGTTTCACATAAATCTTTTTTTTCCTCTGGTTTTTTTTATGTTTATCAGCTTAAATTATTATTGTCTGCTGTTCTCTGTCATCCTAAGGCCATCGGACAGCGGTGAGCTCGGGTGCGAGGTCCCTTTCATCGCTGCTTGCAGCTTGAATTTTACTTTGTATTTATTCACAGAATCTTTATAAACTGACTCGCTGTTTCCGCCAAATATTGAGCAGCTCAGTGATTTTTTTTCAACACTGTTTTTAACTTTGATAATAAATGAATAATTATTATAAAAGATTAATAAACAATTATTGATCACAACATCAACAAATCTTTTCTAAAGGATCATGTATGAAAAGTAGCATAATGACAATGAAATAAACATTTATTATTAATTGTAAATAAATAAAGTTTATTAATACCATTTTAATAATAATAATAATAATAATAATAATACACTATTACTGTTGTTGCAGTGTTTTTGATAAAATAAACAATTTGGGTAAGCATAAATGATTATTTTAGGTATTTAGAAGTATGTTACATACATTACAATACAGTTAAGTAAATGTAAAAGTATGTTACATATAGGCATGGGCAGGTGTAGGATTCTTACGGTATGATAACCTTGAATAAAAAATATCACTATTTCACGGTAGGGCTGTGTGATTAATTAAAATTCAGTTTCAATTTTGATTTTGGATTCTAACGATTATGAAAAAAATGTTAATCGAGATAAAACGATTGTTGCATCATATACCGCCCCCTGTCCAGTTGTACACATTTGTTGAAGCAAAGGAAAATATCTGTATATCTATATATACAGTTTAATTCAGAATTATTAGCGGCCCTTTATATTTTTCCCCCAATTTCTGTTTAACGGAAAGACTTTTTTTTCTTTAACACATTTCTAAACATGATAGATTTAATAACTCATTTCTAATAACTGATTTATTTTATTTTTGCTATGATGACAGTACAAAATATTTTACTACATATTTTTCAGGTTACAAGCATTCTGCTTAAATTGACATTCAAAGGCTTAATTAGAGTAATTAGACAAGTCATTGTATAACAATGGTTTCTTCTGCAGACAATCAAAAAATATATATCGCTTAAGGGGACTAATAATATTGATCTTAAAATAGGTTTCAAAATATTTAAACCTGCTTTTATTCTAACCAAAATGAAACAAATAAGACGTTCTCCGGAAGAAAAAATATTATAGGAAATACTGTAAAAAATTCCTTTCTCTGTTAAACATTGTTTGGGTAATATTTAAAAAAGAAAAATTCACAGGAGGGCGAATATTTTTAAATTCAACTGTATATCGTTTTGAGTAATCGTGATTACAATTATGACCAAAATAATCGTGATTATGATTTTTATATATATATTATGATTTTTATATATATATATATATATATATATATATATATATATATATATATATATATATATATATATTATTTATTTATTTATTTATTTATTTTAAATGTCTGGATAAAAAAACAAACCTTTTTCCCCCTTTGAACACAATATATTTTATTTTGAGAAACATTTATGATATTTTGGAACAGTAAACATGTCAGGCTAAATAACTCAAAGGAATCATTGACTTCTGATATCTTCATTTCAAGAGTTCACACTTAGCTATTGCTTGATTATAAATTTGTAGGTTTGGCATGCTGTCCAGTGAGAGATCCCTGAACTCGGAGATACTTGAGCCCAGGGCTCCCGCCTGGTCATGTAGCATAACAGGGGGTTCGAGATCAGGTAGGTCTCGAGAGCTGCTCCTGGTAAAGGAGGAAAGGGGTGGATGGGGTAGATGAGTTCAAAAAAGAAGATGAGGAAGTTAGGATGAATGAGCTTATTTATTTGAGGCTAGAATTCATCTGATTGGTCTAGCAATGATATCTGGTTGGACTAGCAATGATTATTGATGTGATGCCAGCCGCGATCAATCCTATCACATGCTCCTCTCGAAATTGCTTTATAAAACTTAATTAGTTTCAAAAACACTGATTTCTTTACAGTTTAAAAGGCATCTTTGGTTATCTTTTCTGCTGGAGACACGGTTGTCCTAAAAACATTTAAAAAGAAAATCTTATACATACCTCAGGAATGGTATAGCAGAACATTTCGGCGGTTTTAAAAACCTTGACTTTTCCAAACCGCGGTATACCTCGAAAATGGTTATTGTCCCATGCCTAGTTACATATTAGGGCAGGTTATATAAAAATATAAAATTTGCATTGAAAATGAAACATTTTTCGAGTGTCCTTACATTTCACATTCTGTTTATTTAATTTTTTTGCCAGCTGTCATACAGAATGTGTGCAGAAACTACTGCACCATAAACAAATAAATTGTGCATAAGTCTGCATCAAAATACGGTCTTGGTGATTGTTACAGTTAGTGATTACATCATGTATCTTCATTTTTAAAAAAGTAAAAAAAAATTGAGTGTTTAAGACGCCCAGGGGAAGAAGATTCTCTGCAGGGGGCAGTAAATTGCTTTCTGTTGTCATCCAAATGAAGCCAAAATGTGTTCGATATTAAGGCAGCCTTTGCTTGGCCCCACATTCACAGTTGTGTAAAACCCTCTCACATGCAGGAAATAATCTCTTTCTGCAAATGACAAGACTAATTAATTCTGCAGAGCAAAAAACCCTCCTTGTTATGCAGGTCAAGTCGACTTTATAGAACTGAAGGTCTTAATAAAGCATTTTAAACTTCATAACAAAGCTTGTGGCATTTTAAATGGATATTTTACCCCAAAAAAGAGAACCACCATTACATACTCACTATTGACTTCCGTAGTGTTTGTTTTATCTATGAAATGGTTGCAGGTTTTTAGTTTTCTTCAAAACCTTTTCTTTTGTGTTCAACAGAAGCAAAAAACTGTGCTTTGGGTCAAGTGAATGATGACAGAAGTTTCATTTTTGGGTTAACTATCCCTTTAAAATGGCTCCTTAAAATTTGTGAGATTGTTATCATTTCTGTGCTGCTTTCTAATGGCCACATTCTGAGTTAACACGTCTATGTGGCTTTCAAAATACGCTGTATGTCACAACCAATTATGCTAAGTGCAGAATAAAAGATTTGTAAAAGCATACAGAGCACTTAGTGTGACTGCAGTTGGGTTTCGTGGAAGAAGTGGAGGCAGAGATTGAGTGTCAACAGGTTGAGGACTCCACCCTCTCGTGGCGCTTTGACTTGCTCTGATTCTGCCAACCAGACCATGCTTCGAGGAATCAGGATGCCTCCTGGTATTCTCTCGTGCTTGGAGGAAAATATAATTAGACCCATGGTCATAGTTTACTTCATGGTAGAATCTAGCTTTTGTTTGCTTTTTCATATGTGTGAGGATGTCAGAATATTCACGTAACATCATTTGTTTTGAGAGACTATTATTCAAAATAAGTTATAAAAGTTTAAATTGGTTTACTTGAGTCAGTGTTGCTCTATTAAGCTGGTCTTCTGTCCCAAGCTGCATCCGTCTGGTTGCCACATATGTACCCTTTTGTACACAAAAGTGTGTAGTAGTGTACATTGGCAGTGTGCTTGCATGTTATTAATTGGTTTTAGCCACTTGATTTTGCGTACTTTTGACATGTATTAGCAGGATTGTTTTAAGATAAGACTTTACTGTCTTTATTTATATATACATGAATTACTATTATTATTATTATTATTATTATTATTATTATTATTATAGACCAGGAAAGGTGTTGTTCAATAGTTTTAGGACAAGTTTGGTGAAAGGTTGTGATCCACTTCAAATGTTGACTACTGTGTAAATATAATGAGTTCAACTATTAATTGCTATAGAACTATTAGTTTAAAAAAAGAATACAAAATTAATTAAATGTAAAACTAAATCTGGTAAAATAGTTTATTTATTTATTTATTGTTATGAATACATTTATAAAAAAAGCATAGAAGTAATAAATACATTTTAAATGAAACGACATTTCTAAATGTACAGCACAGCTATTTAATGAGGCAACAACATGTGATAAATCAAACAGAACCTTAAATATCTTTAATTGCTGAAGTGTCATATGAAAGGCTGCAATTTAGAGCAGCACAAAATGATTGTGCATATCCTGTACTCAAAATAATGTGCCTGAATATCTATCTATCTATCTATCTATCTATCTATCTATCTATCTATCTATCTATCTATCTATCTATCTATCTATCTATCTATCTATCTATCTATCTATCTATCTATCTATCTATCTATCCATCTATCCATCTATCCATCTATCTAAAAAAAATTTATTTTATTTTTTACTTTTCAACATCAAAATGTTGAATTAAAGAAATTCAAATGCTTAAATAAATGGAATAAAACCCCCACAAATCACTAAAAATGGAAAACTTTTCATTACGGATTTTTTATAGCAGCTTGAAACATATTTCTACAAGAAATACTATATATAGAATAAAGTCTATAAAATAGCAGAGAAAGTACTAACAGTTTATTACCAGTTTTTGTACTATAATCACAGTATCAACCCAGACAGTATATCACTTCAAACTATCAAAAATGTCAATAAAAGTAAAATTTTCAAACCTTTTTTTTCAAAATGTGGAAGGAAAGATCAAGGTTCAATAATAAAATTCAAAATCAGAAATAAATAAATAAAACGCATCACAAAATATGAAAAACTGTTAATTTACGGATATTTTTAAAGCAGTTTAAAACAATACATTTATATAAGAAATACTATAGAATAACGTCTGTAAAATAATAGAAAAATTCTGGCAGTGTTTTACCAGTTTATTTGTACCATAATTTACAACACCAACCCAGAGAATATATAACATCAAACAATCAAAATGTCAATAAAAAAATAAATAAAAATGTTGAGTTAAAGATCAAGATCCAATAATGAAAACCAAAACACATAAATAAATGAAGAAAAACACAATACGGACGTTTTTACAGTGCAGTCATTGTAGACTTTCAGAAATAAAGGTACGAGAACTGTCACTGGGGCGACACCTTTTCAAAAGGAACACATTTGTACTTAGAAGGTGCTCTATTGAATTCAGATCTGATGACTGTATAGGCCATTTAAGTACAGTGAGACCATTTGAGTGTGGTCTTCTGCTGCTGTAGCCCATCTGCCTCAAGGTTTCGACGTGTTGTGCATTCAGAGATGCTCCACCTTACGAGTGGTTATTTGAGTTACTGTTGCCTTTCTATCAGCTGGAACCAGTCTGGCCATTCTCCTCTGACCTCTGGCATCAACAAGGCATTTGCCCCCACAGAACTGCCGCTCACTGAATATTATCTCTTTTTCAGACCATTCTCTGTAAACCCCAGGGATGGTTGTGCGTGAAAATTCCAGTAGATCAGTAGTTTCTGAAATGCTCAGACCAGCCCGTCTGGCACCAGCAACCATGCCACATTCAAAGTCACTTAAATCACCTTTCTTCCCTATTGTGATGCTCCGTTTAAACTGCAGCAGATCGTCTTGACCATGTCTACATGCCTAAATGCATTGAGTTGCTGCCATGTGATTGGCTGATCAGAAATTTGCACTAACAAGCAGTTGGACAGGTGTACCTAATAAAGTGGCCGGTGAGTGTATGTTTTAACCAATATGGTCCCTTTAGGTACACGTATGCAACTTTTGACTAGATACCGCGACAGTGACCGCTCTTCTGACTTTATTTCTGGGCAGTACATAAGCACTCTTTAACTTGAGAAAAACAAAACAAAAACCTAATTCTTGTGAATACATATTGACCTTATTTACATAGGAGCAGGCGCAGCCATTGGAATCTTTTAGGCTTGAGACTTCCAATCTCATTCACTTCCATTAATTTTGTGACGTTGTAAACATCACATTATGCTGCTTGATGTTATAAACTGACCTTTTCTTAGTATATTATTCTACTTTTTATGTATTGTCATGAACGCACTTGTTTGCAGAGCAAGCAGTTTGACCGTTTTCTACCATTTATCATTCCCAGTCATTTCTCCCATAGGCAACTGAATCGGAAGTTCAAAAACAATCGCAAAACAAGCACACATCAGCATTGCAGAATAAGGTCAATAGCAGGTCAATCAGAATAAGGTCAATGCCTATTTTATTCAGCCTTTTATGCATGCAATAATGAGCAACATTATCTGTCTGTCTATCTGGAGATGAGATGTCATTCCTGGATTGTCTCTGGTAGAGGAAGCTTAGTGAGTGGCAGTGACGACATTGGATCTAAAGCCGTTTCCCCATCTGCTGTAACCCAAAGGGTCTGCCATCTTTGGAAGTATAAAGTGTCTTACAAACTGCCAGTGCGGTCAGAGGGGCCAAACAGCCGGCAGACTGAGACAAGTTATTTTCATCTCTCTCCCTTTCTCTCTTTCTTTCTCTTGAATTCACCAGCCCTCCTCCGGGTCCCTGAAATTCCATTTAAAAAACTCCTGAGATTGTTGGAATTCTGTGTTTCGAATGGGATTTTGAAGAGCTAGGGTTTTGTGATGATCGTTAAGGGGTCTCGTGGATGAAAAGTGCAGTTGGATTATAAAACACTGCAGTGATTGGATTGGCATTGCTAACTGTCACCTGAGGCCAGACATTAGCAATGATGCTTACATGTGAAACTCTCTGTGTTGAATGAAGCTACGTATTAGGCATTTGATTTATTGAAGCGTCTTTTTTTTGAAGGTTTTGCGAGCATGTCTGACATACCTGAACACTGCGTGCTTTTCATTACGTTTGAAGGCCGAGTTGGTGAAGAGAGAATTTTATTTCTTGCTGTTCAGCTATTTGATGTTACAGGGATGGTACACACACAAATTAAATTCTGTTATTTACTCAAACTTTCTTCTGTTGAATATAAGTGAAACCATCTGAAGAATGTTGATAGTCATTGACTTCCATTGTGTATGTTTTTTTTCTTAATATAGATGTCAATGGCTGGTAATTTTCAACATTCTTCAAAATGACTTTTATTTTGTAGAAAAATAAAGTTCATAAAAAGTTGAAACCACTTGAGAATTTGTTAACCGTGAGTACATATTAAATGTTGGGTGAACTCATCATTTATTAGTGTTATTGAAGTAATATTTAATATAACTGCTGCACAACTAGGTAAGTGAAGTAGTGTTTAGAAGTTAATTTACTCTCTTTGCTGTTGAACAATAGCTTTGTTTCCTGCCAATACTGCACGATTACATAATCTGTTGATGTTTTTTGTGACTTCTCACTATCTTGTTCTCCCTATACTCTTGCACATGCACTGATATCATGCGCTGTCAGTTGTGTGTGTTTGTGTGTGCTTTAAAAATTATCCTCTTGTTTACTGATATTGGAAACTGTGGGAAAAGTTGGCAGGTAAACCTTGGGTTCAGAATAGGTCTAGTGTATATGTATTGTTTTAAGTCAGCCTTTTTAATTTATTATCAGTGTTGTTTTGTAAACTTATAAACATAAAAAAATCTGGGTTCAGATTTGGTCTGGTTGTATAGCTAAGTAGAAATATATGAGCAATATCACACGAGTAGCAGAGCCGATACACAGCCATGTCGCACTACTACAAGTGTGATATTGCATTTATACAACAGTTTGAAGGCATAATTGTGTGTATAAAAAAGAAACTCAAACACGGAGAGTCTCAAAAACCCTTTTGTACGAGGAACTACTTTCTTCCGCCATTCATTCAGATCTGCAGCTGATGCTCAGAACAGCAGAAACTGTTGCCAGTTCACACACGTCACTTTAGAGCTACTAATTGAATGATTCTCTAGCATAATGTCTAAAATGATGACAAAACAGGTGATCTTGCTCACATTTTAAGATTATAAAGCTGAACGGCATGAAATGCCATCAGTCTATAGAGATTTTTCATTATTTCTTTGTTGCAATCAGGATTTAACAATAATTAACCCCTGAAAAAGCCAGAGCAAAGCAAACACTACCAATTTCTGTGGTATAAATATAGCACTACAAAATAAAAAAGGGAGAGATCGACTTAGAATGTCACCTAGCAGTTTTATAATGGTTTGTTAAGCTATAGTTTGAAACAATTTGCGCTGGGAAAATGCTGTATTTCTCCCCTAAAGACTTATTCGGTCTCTGTCGCCATTTTGTGGCGGAACATCAACCGTCACTTTCTTTCGTCTGTTCAGACAGGCTGATGGTGGCCGATGCACTGAATCCGATGCTCCGAAACTATAAATATATTAAAATAAATAAATATGTTAAAATAAAATAAATCTGTATAAATAAACTGCATAGTTGCAATCTAAACAATTACATTATCACCTAAAAAAGCCTCAAAATACATTATGTTGCCCAACAACAGTGTCCTCTGCTTGTCGCTGTATGTGGTGGAGTAATACACAAGGGTGAAAAGGCTTTACAACTGCTGTTATTTGCAGAAAATCGCACAGCTATCAGACAATCAGATTCAAGAACCAGACAGAACTGTTGTATATACATATTTATTTGTTGTATTTTATTTTTATTCATTTATTTATTTATCCATTTATTTATACAACAGTTCTGTCTGTTTCTCGAATCTGATTGGCTGATAGCCGCCTGATATTCTGCAATAGCAGCACTCGTACAGCCTCTTCTTGTGTATTACTCCACCCACATAGTGACCCCACATCAATAGACTCCCTACAGTTTGACATATTGCAGCTGTTGGACACCATAATGTACTTTTAAGGCTTTTTTTAGTCGAGAATATAGTTGTTTGCAGTTTATTTAACAACTGTGCAGTATTTATAAAGACAGTGCCTATTTTATACAATTTCGGAGTCGACGGCCATCATCCTGTCATACTGAGCAGAGCAAAGACGGTTAGGTCACAAGATGGCAACAGAGACCGCATAATAAGCCCTTCAAGGACAAAAACGTAATTTCAAACTATAGCTTATTAAATCATTATAGAACAGGTAAGTGACACTCTAAGTCAATCTCTCTCTTTTGTATGTTGTTGTGCTGTATTTATACCAAAGTAAACTGGTAGTGTTTGCTTTGCTTTGGCTTTTTCGGGGGTTAATTATTGTGATCGCCCGATTGCAACAGAGAAATACTGGGAAATCTCTGTAGACTGATGGCATTTCATGCTGTTCAGCCGTACAATCTTAAAATGTGAGCAAAATCACCGGTTTTGTGAACACTTTAGACATTACGCTAGAGAATCATTAAAATACTAGTTTTAAAGTGATGTTTGTGAAGTAGCAACAGTTTTTGATGTTCTGACAGTCAGCTGTAGATGTGATTGAGTGGAGGAAGAAAGTAATTCCTCATACAAAAGGATTTGAGACTCTCCTTGTTTGATTTTCTTTTTATAAACATGATTATGCCGTTGAACTGTTGTATAAATGCAATATCACACGCGTAGCAGTGTGATATGGCTGTGTATCGTCACTGATGGGACACCAAGCCTCGAGTCAATGCACGTCTCCCACCAGTGCCGTTATACAGTCACATCGCACTGCTACTCGTTTGATATTGCTCATATATATATATATATATATATATATATATATATATATATATATATATATATATATATATATATATATATATATATTAAAGGTGTAACAATACGCGTATTCGTATTGAACCGTTCGGTACGAGGCTTTCGGTTTGGTACGCATTACAAACCGAACGATTCAGACAAATTTCTAAAAAGATAAAAGAGAATAAGTGTAAAGAATATAATGTTTTCAGCGCAACAACGCTCAACCAGGCATCCCAAATGACATGACCCTGGACGTGACAGGCAACATGCTGCCTTCCCCGCCCACCTCCACACTACTCCAGTCAGGCACACGCTGCACTAGCTCGCTAAATGGCTAACATTAATGTAATCCTCCTATAACCAACAGCGGGTCTGGCATTTGGGGGCACTTTGGTTTCCCTGTTTTGAGGGTGATGGCAAGAGAGTGGTAGATAAAAAAAAAATACTATGTTGTTGGATTATCGCATAAAAGACGCGCGAATGAAGCTGCGTTTCCATCCAACGAGTCAAAGCGAACAAATCCGTCACTTCCTGATTAACTGGCGCCAAATATCAACAGTAAAAACTGAATTTACAGCACTAGGAGAAGTTGTGTCAATCTTTTCTTCATCTAATAAATGACTTGCCCCTCGGAAGACAATCCTGACACACAGTGAACGCGCGGTGGCGTTTGAAGGTGTCAGATGCCGAGCACAGACACTCTTGATTCTGGATGTCATTAATAATATAATAACACTAATACTTAAACGGTAAGGCGTTTTAGAATGACAAAAATAACATTTCAGATGGTTTATAATGTGCAGCTTGCTGATTTGTGCATTTACACACATTTTTATCATCACATGATCTCTTATAACCAAATCACATGATCTTTTTTTTAATGCGCACACTGGAATTTGTGCAATAAAAGTGTTTCCATCGTAGTTAATATGCATCTTTTCTTATCAAATAAAAAGTTTATCCTACTCAGTTATTCACATATGTTTTTTTATGCGCATTTTCAAAATTTATGCGCATCATGTTGTTTCCATCAACTGTTTTTTTATGCGCATCTCCAAAATCTCCATTTCAGTCAGATAATAACTCCTGCTTTCAGATCCACTGAAATGGCAGGTGACAGTCAAATCAAGCAGATCTGTGCTGTCTGAAGAAAAGGTGGACACTTTCTGAAAATATAAAAAATTACTTAAAAATTAATTGAAACTGAGTTCCATATAAAAACTAAATTGTTCTTTTCTTTTATTTGTTTAACTACAAAAATATTACATTTATTTTTATAAGCAGCTTTTTGGTTTTGAGTATAAAGAAGGATTTGTTTTATTTATATAAGCAGAAACCCCAGAAGTATAGCTCTATATCACTGTTCAAAGTAAAAAAAAAAAAAAAAAGAAGAGAGATCATGCTTTTATGATGTTAGTTTTAATACATTAAAAAAATTTCAATCAGAGAAATCCTCTGGCTTTTTTCTTTTTTTTTGCTGTATCGAAAACATACCGAACCGTGACACCACTGTGTCGTATCGAACTGAACCGTGATTTTTGTTAATATATATATATATGTATATGTATATGTGTGTGTGTATATATATATGTATGTGTGTGTATGTATATGTATGTATGTATATATATATATATATATATATATATATATATATATAGATAGATAGATAGATAGATAGATAGATAGATAGATAGATAGATAGATAGATTGATTAACGGAGAGAAGATTTTTTTGAACACATTTCTAAACATAATAGTTTTAATAATTCATTTCTAATAGCTGATTTATTTTATCTTTGCCATGATGACAGTAAAAAATACTTGACTAGATATTTTTCAAGACACTTCTATACAGTTTAACGTAACATTTAAAGGCTTAACTAGGTTAATTAGGTTACCTAGGCAGGCTAGGGTAATTAGGCAAGTTATTGTATAATGATGGTTTGTTCTGGAGACTATCGAACAAAAATATAGCTTAAAGGGGCTAATAATTTTGACCCTAAATTTTTTTTTAAAAATTAAAAACTGCTTTTCTTCTAGCCGAAATAAAACAAGTAAGACTTTCTCCAGAAGAAAAAATATTATCAGACATACTGTGAAAATGTCCTTGCTCTGTTAAACATCATTTGGGAAATATTAAAAAAAGAAGAAAAAATTCAAAGGGGGCTAATAATTCTGACTTCAACTGTATATGTATTACAGTTTAAAAAGTATATTTAATAATGTAACTTTTGTTAAATAAAAAAAAAACTATTACAAAACTGTTACAGTTAGTTGTCAGAACAGAATTTCTAAGTTTAAAGTTTAATTTAAGTCACAGAAATTAAAGCTAAACAAATATAAAGTAAAACTAGTAAAAGACTGATATAAAATGTAAATTAAAAATGTACATTTTGAAATATATAAAACTAATAAAATAATTAAAAAAAACATTTTGTGAAAAAAATCACTTAATGTTAAGGCTATAGTCATGAACAGTTACTGGTCAAACACAACAGCAATGAACTACATTGACTAGAATTATATGTGCACAGACGTGTAGTGTTCATTTACAAGGTGACATCACCGTCTACTGGCACAGCATAAATAACGCATAATCTTAGCCGTTTTTGTTATGTGAACCAACCCTATGTTGAACTTCACACGGCCTTTAAGTGGAGGGCTTTATACAGTGGTTCTGTTAAAGAAGAAACCTTATTTATCTCTCTTATGCAAGCAATAATTGCCAACCACTTCAAGAGCCGAATTTATTTACAAGCAGAGTTCATGTTTATGCCACCAGAATAAACGCAATATGTGTTTATCTGCATGCATGCCTTTGGTTCTTCTTGATTTGATGGTGGCTTCAGCGTGGATGAAAGAGCTCCTCTGCTGAACACGTCAGTACATGTTCCAACACATAGAGCCGCCTCTGCATCTGCCTTTACATTGACACATTCAACTGCTGGAGGTTGTTGAATCTCTATACTGCTGGATTGTTTATGATTTGACACTTCTCTGCTTTTGACACTCATGCTGCCTTATTAAAAAAGATTCACCAAAAATGAAAACTTGCTGTTAATTTGCTCTCAGGGCTTAGAGGAATGTTAGAGAGGATTATTTTTAGGCATTAAATGCAAGTCAACTGCTATAAAAAAAAAAAAAAAAAAAAAAAAAAACTAATGCAGTGGGCTGTGCAATTAATCGAATGTGATTTAAATAAATAAAAAATACAAAAATTATTTATTTTTTGCAGTAAAACCGGTTCTGTAATTTAATCAGTATTAACTCTTCAGCACTTGCTTTCAGATGGAGCAGCGTTTACTAAACAGTCATACTTTACTGACAAGTTACGCAAAAAAAAAATTGCAGATTATTTAATTGCCATTATCCTGAAATTGAAGGTAAACATTTAATTTGATCGCTGGTTGTGTCACTTCTTGGTGAAACACAGATCTGTGTTGCTGTTATATTAGAAAGCAGGTGAAAATTATGCATGCATGCATACAGTGGGGGAAATAAGTATTGAACACGTCACCATTTTTCTCAGAAAACATATTTGTAAAGGTGCTGTTGACTTGAAATTTTCACCAAATGTTGGTAACATCTAAATAAATCCAAATATGCGAACAAACTAATTTGTTTACAAGTTAAGTTATGTGTAATAAAATGAAATGACACATGGAAAAAGTATTGAACACATGAAGTAAGGCAGGTGTAGAAAGGCAGTGAAAGCCCAGACAGCAGCTGAAATCTCTCAGTAGTTCTTCAGCAGCCCTCTGCCCTTCGTCAGTGTAAATTAATATTAACTGCTTCAGTCCAACATCAACATTATCAGGATGATGAAGATGAAACCAGGGTGGACATTTCAGCAAGAAAATGATCCAGAACACAGCCAAGCACACTCTCCTATGGTTTCAGAGAAAGAAAATCAAGCTGTAGAATGGCCCAGCCAATCACCTGACTTGAATCCAAAATAAAATCCAAAATAAAGGTCAAATTTGATAGACAAGACCCACAGAACCATCAAGATTTTTACAATCTGTTGAAGTCTGTGAAAAACCCACAGGTGAGCAATGCATGACTTCATACTCCATATGAAAGGTGTCATTAAGCTACCATCACCAATAAAAGCTTTTTATATAAAGTATTAAATGCATTTCAGCAGTTCAGTACTTTTCTCCTTGTGTCATTTCATTGTTATAACACATAACTCAGTTTTCAGATTTATTTGTTTTGTTTTATTTTTATGTTTGTATTTGTATTGTTTGAGTTATTGCCAAAATCTGGTTCAATTCCATTTCAACAGCTCCTTTAGAAATAATATTCCCAGGAAATAACATGACGTGTTCCATACGTATTTTCCCCAGTGTACATACAAACAATCAGATAAAAACAATTAGTACACACAAATTAATATGTTGTGGAAAAATATTTAATTAAATTTTAATAAACCAAAATAAATCAAAGAAAACAAAAATAAAGGGTATGTATGTATGTATGTACATTTTGGATTTTTTTAAAAGTCTTTGTCAAATGTTTATTTTGGTGACTGAAACAAAGTCTCTGTATGTTGCTTAGCATATAATTTTTACATTAAATATAATGAATTCACAAACCTGAACTTCTTTTTGTGAAATAAGTAATTTAGACCGGAATTATCTATTACAATTTAGGTATTTACATTGTGTTTTCCACACACTTTTGATTTATTATTCTAATAAAGCCACCAGTTGTCTTTTTTTTTCTTTGTTCTGATAGCCACAAAAGGACACATTGACTTGAAAGAGAAGATTTGCTTTTATTTTATTAAAATCGTTTTGCCCTCAAACCAAACGAAGAATTGACCGCTTTTAATTTTAACAGCAAGTTTTAATCTCATCTGTAATGTTTAAGAAATAAATCAGTAAGCTAGTGGTCTTTTGTGACTCTTTGAACACATTAAACACAAGCATCTACATCACAACCTAATGCATTTTTGACTACCCGTGGAAGTGGTCAAAAATGAAAAAGCCACATTTAGACCTGCATTCATTTGTAATAAGATCAACAAAAACATAATAATACCAGGTGTAAACAGGGCCTTGATGGCCTGAGAATGAATAAAATAACAACCAACTTTAATTTTTGGGTGAACTGTTTTTTTTTTATTGCCAAAGAAATAAAAAATAAATGACTTCTGGTCTCTTCATGCGTCAAATTTTCTGCAGGCGACTCAGTACATATATTACTAACAGAATTATTATGAAACAGAATGGCACTTGTTTAGTTTGAAGTGCTTGAAGTGGCTGTTTTTAATGCTTATGCAACAGTTTTCACAAAGTTAGCACAGAGGTCCAGTAACTGAGCTCAGACTTTTCTCCTCATCGCTGATGTGATCACTCTGAAGAAAGCTATCAAATTTCGGCCTGTAACGTGCGAGCATGTGTGCTATTTTTTTAAGGATTAAGGCTTTCAAAATGGAGCGTTGCTAGGGAGTGATTTCCAGTTGTGCTGTAGTTATTTTGGCAGTCATAATCGGTGATGTACTTCTGCAGTATGCACGTGATCGTTTTGTGGTTTTGTATCCTCGCCTTTAAAATGGAATCAGAGTCCTTGGTGATTTTTTTTTTTTTTTTTTTCTCAGTGTCAGCTTTCTGTTACTATTGTTGTGCATGTAAAGGCAGGTGGGAGAGGTTCAGAACAACTTTTCAGCCCGTAACAATAGAGTAACGGGCAATACAACAGGGCTGTGGGTGAAGGTTGACAATGCACAAGAGCTGCTGGTGTTTCTGTGTAGAATTGTGGCAATATGGGAAGTGTCTCTTCATTTGTTTCCTGTCTGTGGGCTCATGGTGTGGTATGGGCTGTGCTGAAGCCACACCTATAACTGGCTTTCTTTTTCATGTTGTGAGATTTAAGTGTGAAATTATTTATAAAAATATATTTCTTTTTCACTTTATGTATATTTAGCTTTGCTATTTTTTTCCAAGCATAGAATTGGGACTATTGTTTATTCTTATTCCATGATTTACTAAATACACCCACTAAGTGCAACAGTAAGCAAAATATCTTGAAAAAGTCCCAAAAAATAATGCTGTATTCACAAAAGACGCGTCAATTTCACTTCACAATAGACACTGATTCGTGTCATGAGCAGGGCTTCTGTCTGCCCGGAGACTTTAGCTTCATTGCTAAATGGCTAGCATGGATTTTATTGAGAGAATAGCTGTGTTTATGTGCTTTAGGAAAGCTGAAAAACAGCGTTGATTCGTTTGGAGCCGTGTCTGAGTACACTAGATCCATTCAGATGTGAACCCAGCTCTGCGAGTTCATAAACTCCTCCTGAAACTACACCTGGATGATGGAATCTTTCAGCGGTGCTTCTGACTGAGCCGAGCCCAGTTTGATGAACTGTTGTCCGGTGTCGGCAAGAGGATTTTTCCCCGGGACACCAACAACAGGCGCTACATCATAATCACTCCCCTAAAAGAGCAAGCTCCTTATTGGTTAACGCGGCACGAATGTCTGCTGAAGTTCAGATTTTCTAACTCAAGCGAATTGCGCTAAACGCTCAACTTGTGCGGCGTCATTCATGCTGCCTCATTTGTGCCGCCTCATTCGTGCGTATCGCACCGCAAGATTTTTATTCGCGTCTTTGCATTGACTTTCCATGTAAATTACTCACGCTTGACGCTTCATCCACGTCTGGTGTGAACACTGCATAAGCGTCACAGTGCAGACCCAAAATAGTAATTTATTTACTTATCTCATCAGTAATTTGTAGTGGTGTAACAAATCTCAAATCTCAAGGTTCGGATCACACTACGGTTTTTGAGTCACGGATCGGACCTCCCTTTTTTGCTGATCCAAAAAAATGGAGAGAAATTGTCACCTTAGAATTATGAGGTTCAATCTGACATTTTTGTCAAAATTGAGTTATTAACATATTCTTATTAAATGACTTATTTACATTTATAGGATGTTTTTTTATAATTTGTTTACATTTTAAGACTTTTTATTTAAAAAAACTAAATGTTACACTGTTTGATATATGGAATGCAAAAACTTTGAAGCTCAATATATCAAAATCATTCAGAACACAGATAGAACCTTATAATTCCAAGGTGACGAAATGTCAATTGCTTTCCATTTATACAAAAAAAAAGGAAAATATTTAATACAAAAAATTATCTTTGCTAGATCTTGTACAACATGTATTTACTTCCAGTTAATGATTCAACAATTCACACATAAAACTTCATGTTTCATTGTAGGTTTTCAGTGACATACTTTTGATGGTTTGTCGCCACCTACTGGATAAACAATGTAGTTGCTACAACATTCACCAGGGTCAAGTTCCATTACACAGTGATTTTAATCTTTACCATAACATCAGTGTTTATATCTGAACTATAAACTGTTCTCCTAGTACTTCTGTGTTATTTAATTGTTAGTAACTAAGTGACAATGTGTAAAAACTGTATCTCTCTCAATCAAACGCAGAGATTTAAATGCAGCGCTTCGAAGGATTAATAAACATGCAAATCCTTATCATTTATCATTCATTTTGCATAGGTTTGAATTGAGATAACGATCTTTTAATACTTCATTGTGCAACTTTACACTGAATGCATGCTAAACAAACAGTGAGAGAAAACACCTTTAGTTTAATTAGAGTAAATGTTAGATAGAAAGAATACTAGATCATTAAAAACTTCTTACCATTTAATCAAATTCACTTTTTGTACATTTTATGAAGTTGACACCAAAATATCTTTTGACCCACACATGCGTTTATTTGTTTTTACATTAGTATCACTATCAATGACATTTCCCAATTCCAATGGGCTCTATGCATGGGGACTTTTCATTTTGAATAAGCCCGCTCAGGCACTTCCGGTGAACTGTCAATGTCATTCCATTATACCCTCACCTCGATTAAAATCTGGTTATGTTTGAAATCAATGATCTTACCTGCCTAATTGAGATGCAATGTAAAGTTTAAATAAAAACACCAGACAAGAAGCACTACAAAAAATTGTATTATTCCATGCCCAGGTGTTTCTGATTGGGGTTGGAACTAAACTTTGCAGGACACCGGCCCTCCAGGACCGAGTTTGTGCACCACTGATCTGCAACATGCCCGGCAGGCTGTGTAGATATCCATCTAGCTGAGCACGGTTTAGATTTTTGGAAGCCCGACTGAAAAAAAACAATAACCCAGGGACTTCGGACTACCAGATTTTGCGAGCCCTGTGCTGTGATGACATACCACATTTAATTTATGTTTGGCTTGAAAATTGCTCAGATTTCATTTTGAGCAGTTGTTATGTTTTTGTTTTGTTGAAAACGCATGAAATGTGTGGTTGTCTATAATAGCATTTTTTTTGGTGATGAGGTTCACCAAATTGATTCTGAATGATAACTCGGATTACTTTCATTTAATTTATTTTCATTTACTTTTTGGTGTAAAGGCTGACTTATACCTCTGCGTTGAGTGATCACCGTGGCCCATGGCGAATGCCTTGTGCGTTGCTGTGCATTGATACTTCAGCATGCTGTTTGTGTTGCTCTGCTATAACACTTTTGAAACGCTTTCTGGCAGTAAGTTTTTGCATTCCTCTGTGTCAAGTTTCTTTGCTAGTGTTTTATTTTTTCTGAATGCTACACTGTAAAAAATAAATTTGTAAAATTTACGGTAAGAAACCGGCAGCTGTGGTTGCCAGTATTTAACCGTAAAAAATACGGTACAAACCGTAAAAGTAATTTCTCATTTTTACAGTAAACTACCGTATTTTATTCATTTATAGAGGAAATATGTATGCATTTTAAATTAGCAACATCTACACATCTTTTGTTACACAGATAGACATGATAACACAGTCATATGCAGGTGGTGATGAGAAAGTTAATACATAATGAACCAATGCTCATCACAAACAACTTTTCTCACAAGCAGAAAAGTGTATCGGTGTAAAGAAGGTGCTTGGTGTCATTCTAACAGCTACTAAACACCAGTATGGTAACACGCATAAAATTAAAGTCATGAAATAAACATGATGTAACATAACTCACTAATATACATTACTGATGGGGAAACGACTAAAAAGACCCATAGTAATGTCAACAAAAAGCATAAAAAGTGATTTTCCATGCAGGGAATTCTGGGAAAGTCAATTTAAGGTTATTCGCCGTATATATTAAGGTAACATGCTGTTAACCAGGTTACGGATTTGTACTGTAGCATTTTTACAGTTTTTTATCATTGAAACCAAGGCCACTTTTTACAGTGTACCTTTAATGTACAAGTAGCTAAAATTAGCTCATTAAGAGGCGGGAACCGGCAGATGTGCAACAACTTCAATCATAAGGTAAACACAAAACTAAAGTTTCCATCTGGAGCCACTTCACGAGACTCGACACTTGTAAGCACTCGCTCCATTGGGTTCGCGCGGCTCTCACCTCTGCCCACACTTGTCAGCGCTACAAAGCCGATCAATCACAGTCGTTGTGATGTATAGTTACATTTTTTGGAGAGGTGCGCATCAGCAATGGCCAATGCGAAGGGTCTGCGGCCACGTGAAGGCTGCGCCGGGCATATGCGTGCATTTAAGGCTGATTTATACTTCTGTATCAAGTAATCGATAAAGTAATTGAGTTACTTTTTGAGTGAAATAACTAGTAACTGTTACTAGTTACTATTTTTCAGTAACTAGCACAACACTGCTGATTTTATAATGCCAGAATGACAATATAATAGCATTAAAATGCAAGTACACTCTTCCAAAGAACACACAATATTTTATTCTAAAGAATATTTCATTTAATTATAGTCATTTGAACCATTTAATAATGAGGCATTGGAATCAGAATGTGAAAATGTCTATCCTAAACAAATAAATAACAATATATGTAAACAAAAAAGTAACAGAGGCTGCAATATCCACTACCAAATACATGTTTTAGTTGTCTGGCACCCACATGAAAATATACTAAAGTAACTGATGATAAATACTATAGTGTTTTTTTAACCATACTGACAGTGACACCTCCAATAGAGATAGAGAGGCTGCGCAATCAGCTAAGATGTTGCTAGAATTGTTTTTTTTTTTTTTTTTTTTTTGTATGGGCGATATACAGTTGAAACCAGAAGTTTACATACACTCTAAAAAAAAAAAAAGGAACATAACCCTTTTTTTTTAAATGTCTGATGGTAAATCATACTAAACGTTCACTATTTTAGGTCCGTTAGGATTACCTAAATGATTTACATTTGCTAAATGCCGGAATAATGATAGAATTTGTTTTTTGAGAATTTTCTATTAATTTCTAGACAGTCAAAAGTTTACATACGTTTTCTTGGTATTTTTTTTAGCTTTGCTTTTAAACTGTATAACTTTGGTCAAATATTTTGGTTATCCTTCCACAAGCTTCTCACAATAGTTTAAAGGAATTTTGGCCCATTCCTCCTGACAGAATTGATGTAACTGAGTCAGATTTGTAGGCTGTCTTGCTCGCACAAGCTTTTTCAACTCTGCCCACAAATTTTCTATAGGATTGAGCTCAGGGCTTTGTAATGGCCACTCCAAAACATTCACTCTGTTGTCCTTAAAGCACATTTTAATTAATTTGGCAGTATGCTTAGGGTCATGATCTGTTTGGAAGACCCATTTGTGGCCAAGTTTTAATTTCCTGGCTGATTTTCCCATGTTGTCACAAAAGGAAGCAGTGTGTTTGAGGTTTTCCTTAAGTACTATTCTACAGTTGTGCCTCCAATTAACTCAAATGTTGTCAATTAGCCAATCAGAAACTTCCAAAACCTTGACACCATCATCTGAGCTTTTTCAGAGGCATAATACTCTTATTGTATGTAAACTTGACTTTCAAGAAAAGTTCTAACAATTTCTCAAAAAAATATCTCTCTCATTATTCTGCTATTAGGCATAAAAGCAACAAATGTGATAATCCTAACTTACCTAAAAGATAAAAAGTTTAGTCACATTAACATCTGACTTTTTTTAAATGGTTAAGTGCCTTTTTTTATACAGTGTATATAAACTTCTGGTTTCAATTGTATATTGCATCACCAAAAATGACATGTCATGTCAGTGTGCTGTGCGATAAGTCTATATCTTGACTATTGTGACAGACCTAGCTTGGTCTTTCTTTGGTGCTGTTAAAACCACCAACATCAAACCTGTAGCTCTTTTATGAAATGGTAGTAAATCACATTATAAATCGCAATTTTGATGAGCTAAATCCCAATTCAATTTCCTCCAAATTGTGTAGCCCTTGACACAAATATGTTGCCGACAGCACCTCTTCAGTGCACGTTCTTCACATTGTTTGATATGGCAGACAGGAATGTGGGTGTGGGCTGTTTTTGTGGATTGCTGGTGTCACTCATGATGGGTTACGCCTGCGTCTCTGACCCACTTCAGATGGAGAAAACACACCTGGTCCTTCCGTCTCGCCTCCCTCTTTTACACTCTCTCTCTCTCTCCTCGCACTCTCTCGCTCTTTCACATTTACCCAGCCAGGATCTGGAGCCGCTCGGGCTGTCTGACCGTAAGTGCTCATCCGATAGGGAATCTCGCAATTCCATGGGGAGCAGAAATAAAGGAAAGGGCTTTATATCTCTCAGGACCATTTCTGAATGCCTCATTTGTTTAGACGGGCCTTTCGAGTTGTCTTATCTCACTTTAAAGCTTTTTTCCTTTCATAAAAGGATGTTTTTGCTGACAAAACCGATATAACATTATAATAATGATGAATTTTATGCCTTTTTCTTCTCTCTGCAGGTAAAAAGAAGCTTCCAAAAGAGCTCAAGCTTCCAAAAGAGGTGTTCGAGAAACCGGCACCTGCTCCTACGTAAGATTTTCTACAGATTTAATTTAGTTGATTTTGTGCTTTTTAACATTTATAATTGGTAACAGGTTTTCCTGTAATATGTCTGAAATTGAAAGTAGAACAGGTTGTATAATTAAGGCTGGCTTCAGATTGTGAGTCATTTATCATGTCAGACAAGGACACTCAATGGGATTTCTTTGTCACACAGACCCCCGAGAGACCTGGACTCCAAAGCCTACGTTACTATTGGAGAAAAGGTGCATTTTATCATCCTTTCTTTTAATTGAGGAGAATCATGCATATTCAAATGCCTCTTCATCTTTATATTGTTATTTGGTGTTTAATTCTATTGTATTTTGTTCATGACGATTTTGCTTTTTGACTTTGTAGAGAATTGAAAGCATTAATTGTGACAGTTTTCTCAGAATTGTGAGGTTTTACTTAGATTTTTTGTTATTCTGACTATTCAGAATAAATTAAATCTAAAATTGTTAAGATATTGATAAAACCTGAGTTGAAAAAATGGCAAGATATAGTCTTGGAATTGTGGGGCAATGTCTAAATTGTGATGTAAACCGATGTAAATTTAGGTTTGTGAGATGGAAATATAATATTTTTTGAGATAAAAACTTGGAAATACAAGCTTGTGAACTCAGAATTTTAAGATGTAAACTAAGAATTTTGCCCCCCACTGACTCTTATCCACATAAAAACTGCATTATTTAATATTTGCGCAATTAAAATTGCACATTCATTCACAATAATTCATCTTAAATTGTACATACCCGCTGTACATATACGTTTGTAATTGTTTATATTTATCTGCATACCTCTGATTATTAATAGCAACCTGTACATATATTCATCTATTGTAAATCTTTGTTCATAGTTAATACACCCTGTACATAATGTTCATAGTGCATCAATCTGTAAATATCATCATAGTTTTTCTATAACTGCACTTTATAACTTTTACCTATGTTCTGCTCTTGCTGCTGTTGCCCACCTGGTTAGACCTAAACTGCATTTCGTTGCCTTGTGCATGTGTAATGACAATAAAGTTGAATCTAATCTAATCTAATGTAGAGAATACTAAGAAAACAGAAATGTGAGATGTAAAATCTAAATTGTGAGACTTAAACTATGGATTACGAGATGTAATTGCGAGAAGTAAACTCTGAAATAAATGATAAACTCAGAATGACAATGTAAACTAGCAATTGCAAGATAAAAACAAATGAAACGTGGAAATTAAAAGTCAGAAATGCAGGATGCACTAGCAATTGTGAATTTTACGTTTTCAATTGTGAAATATGAACTCAATTGTACGATGTAGACTTGCATGAAAACTCATGTAAATTGCTAGACGTAAACTGAATTATAACGCGTAAACTTGGCTTTGCAAAGTGTAAACCATAATTGTGAGATTTCAAATGGAAGTGTGTGAATGTGCAAATCAGAGGAATATAGTTCTCATTCACATAAAAACAGTCAATTATGATTGATTATGATTATGCAATTATGAATTCGATAATAAATTCTTAAAAGACTGAATCAGGGTTTCTGCGGGGTCTTAAAGTCTTAAAATGACTTAAAAAGAAAATGTTAGGCCTTAAAAAGTCTTAAATTTACTGAAATATTGTGTTGTAGGTCTTAAATCTTTTTTTTTTTTTTTTTATCAGGTCTTAATTTCCCTTTGCTAATGTATTGCTACCCAATCTGGCCAAAACCCATACAATCACCAACAATCATTCTAATAAAACTTTTTATTTAAAAAGGTGATTTTTAACTCTATCATAATGGTTTAATTATTTTCCATACAATAACATTTGTTTAAAAGTGCTCCATGTATTTACTGCTGAGGACACCGACCTGGACAGATTACTGTGCATAGATTTAGTTTATTGTAGTTTTTCAAACTTTTAAAACATTTGTTAATTTTTTTATTTTTTATTTTAAAGTTTGTTGGAAAAAAAGAGTATGGATACAAGTAGAGCTTGCTTGTTTTTACACAATATTTAAAATATTTTGCTAAGAAATAAATATTAAATATTTTTATTATTAATATATAATTGTATTAAGCAGATATATTTTTTGATAAAACAAAATAAAACTCTTTTTCATCTGGGCCATTTGAAAAATTTCTTAGTGTTTTGCCCTATACAAGTCTAAAATTTCATTCATAATGGTCTTAAAAATGTTTTAAAGTCTTAAATTTAACTTGGTGAAACCTGCAGAAACCCTGTGACTGTATCAAAGGCAAATTAATTAATTTAGAATTATAATGGGATGAAAAAGTCAGAATTGTAAGATGCAAAGTCGCAAATTACCTTTCTATTATTTTTTTAATCCCATCAATCAGTGTTACAATGAGTATGTGTACATGGACGCCAATAATCCGATTTTAATACGATTAGGACTATACTCTGATCAAGAGTCTACCATGTAAACAAAGATTTTTGATTAATTTAATCTGATTAAGTTCATAATCAAACTAAACAGAAATTGAATTAAGACATGTGGAGTATGGCGATTTTAGTGGCAGTATTGAAGTGCAGTACAGACATGTAAACACAGCAATGAAACTATTATTGTCGTGTAGGATTTTCGCCGCATTTTGTGACAAGATAGTCTATACACACACAGCTGTTTGACACTATTCTCTGCACCTGCTGAGTCAGTGAAGGACCACAGACACCTGCATCGCGAAATGCGATTTGTTTTTTCCCATATGGTGTGGTGTCAAATTCCATTAAAAAAACACTCTTCCAGCAGTTCATACTCTCATCCAATGCCTCAGTTTGTCATGGGGGGCATGAATGAAATGTTCCTGAATGAAAGTGAAAGTGTCAAACTGTTAATGTCGACAAATTACAAATGAAACACCCAAAATTACATGAATCTTTGGAGGAAATGTGGATACCGTGGTGATGCAATGACGTTAATCGAATTATGTGCTATAACATGTAAAACGGGATCATAAAAAGAAACAATCAAAAAGCAACTCATGTAAACACCTTAATCATATTATTGTCTTATTCAGATTAAGGCAAATAATTTGATTACTGATGTCCATGTACACATAGTCAATAAATAAAATCTGGCTTCTGTGAGAAATAATAGTTAACGCTTTTGAGTTTCGCTTCACCTGCATCTCTTCCTCATCTCTATTAAAAAGCCCTCTGAGAGGAACTGTCCTTGCGTCACCACCTGTATGCAAAAACATTGCAACTTTGTCATTTGCATTCCTGTTGTAAGGTTGCTAGACTTATCTTTTCAAATGGCATATTTTGCATCGCTTTATATGGTGATGCAACTCTTTGTCCTGGGCTTGATATGAAAGCTTGGCTCGGTGGAAGACCTGCGGGTCGTAAAGAACGGCCCAGTGCACATTACAGCTCCTTTTGACTGTGTCTGATTGTAGGCAGCCTGGAATGCACTTTACTGCCTCTCGGGCTGTAAAAATATTTATTTTAAACTCATCAAATAAGTGGAATTTTCCATTGGCAAAGATTTGAGGCTTTTTGTCTTACAACCAACAAGTATGTAACTTCAGTCTTTTTTATTTTTATCAAATCAGGTTGGCACATATGATCTTTTGTGAAGAACGTAGCCTCCAGGTTTAAGGCATTTGTTGTGATTTGCTAGAGATAGTGAGCTGAAACCAGTTTGGAAACTTTATCTTTGGGAATTGCGTTCTGCCATTCTTTATAACTCATATAATAGGGCATATTATTTATTTTTTTCCTATTTAGATGTCTTTCAGACTGCTGTTAGTGTAGGATTCAGTCTGTCTGCCTCTTTTTTTTTTTATGTTTTATCTGTATATACAGTTGAAAGCAAAATTATTTGCCCTTCTGTAAATTTTTTTTTCCTTTTCAAATATTTCCTAAATGATGTTTAAAGGTGATGTAAGTTTTTGACTCTTCTAAAGCATAAAAATACCATAATATGTTTGCAGATATTTAAGAAACATGCTAAGTCAGGGGTCTCAAACTCTTGGCGGGGGGCCATTTCAGTGACTGACAATTCATAGGAGGGCCGTTTTAACATTCAAGCACAAGAAAAAAGTGTCGTAATTGGTGCATCTTACAGACATGCCCCTGGTTTCACAAACAAGGTTTAAGGCTAGTCTTGGATTAAATTGCATGTTTGAGCTGTCTCAACTGAAAATAACTTGCAGTGAGATGTCTTAAAATATGTCAGTGTCATTTTTGTTTACAGGTGCTCACCAGTAATGTATTTTTCTAAGGCTGTTTTTATAAATGTGGCTTAAATAGCCTAATTCAACTAAGGTCTAGTCCTGGCTTAAGCTAAACCCTGTTTGTGAAACTGGGCCATGATGTTTATAATTCAAGCATTACCTGTCACAAATCAACAAATCAGCACATTTTTTTGCTTCACAGGACTGCTGAAATATATCTGTGGCTGTTTAAATTAGCATCTTGACATTTAAATAATCATAATAATAATAATTATTATGTCCCAACCAATTGTTGCTTTACCAAAAGTTTAACAGAAACAACAGATAGCCTAAAAACAGCAGAAACAGTTTGGGTAACTTTACTGACTTTACTGGCAATTGTTCTTCTCAATATCTTTTTTTTTTTTTGTAACTAAAACTACAACAAAGAGGAGGAAAGTAAGTATACACACATTAACATGTTCAATTCATCCAGCAGTAGAATGTACAAAGTTGTCATGGAAATCTCAATAAGCATATGAGAAAAATCTATTTAATGAGTCCATTTGAATCGAATATTAGCAAAATTAATAATCATAACCGGTTATTATACTGACGTCATTTATCTCACATGCGCTATGTCGCCGTAGCTTACTATGGCGAGGGAGGCGAGCCGCGAGCGCGATTATTTACAACGCTCTAACTACGAAAAACACACAATGTGCACAATTTCACTGCGTGTGTGTTTGCTGAACACTGTTTCACTGAAACTTACAGCAAAAGCCCCTATTTCACGGCGGTTAAGAGAATGAAAGTAATCTCCATTTCTCTCTCTCTCACTGGCCCATGAGTGCATCTGTGAAGAGCACCAGCGTGTAAGAGCCAATCGCAGCCCTTTCTGTTGAGCGCTTGACCAATCAAAGGGGTGTAAGAAAGAACTTGTTAGACAAGGCAGAAAGCGAGCGGGATATTTAGATTTGTTTATTTGCTATAGACCATTTCAATGTGGTCATGTCATTGGCCCATGAACATTTCCTGCTTGACTTTAAACTATTTCCTAACTGTAACAAGAGGCAATTCAATCATAACTTGACTTTAAATCAGTCGTCATAACACTATTAATCAATATGTGGACCTTTTTAGATTCTCAGAAGCAATGGAAATTAAAAATGTAAAACAGGATACGTTAGGGCCATTGTTTTTGTTTACATCCCTCAAAATGGTCTATAAATGCTCGTGTTGTTTAAAGGTACAGTTTATATATCTGAGTGTTTGTATTAAAGGACAAAATTGTTTTACAAATAGTATATAAATATATTTATACATTTTAATACAAGAATTGTTGTGCTGTGAAGAAAATAAAAAACTGTGTATGGAAAGAATCGTCAATGCACCGTGATGCACCGAGATATCGAATTGAACCGAATCGATGGCATGATAATCGTAACCGAACCGAACCGTGAGACCAGTGTAGGTTCACACCTCTAGTGTTAGCCATGAAAAAGTGTTTGTTCCACAAAATATAACTGATAATAATTAAATGACCCTTAAATATTTACAAAAATAGAGCTTTAGTAAAAATAAAGCACTTATGCACATTTATTTTAACGTTTAATTCAGCCACAGAAATAATGTGCATGTGTGTTAGGCTACTCTTGACCACATGCTGAGAAAAAATGAAAGAAAAACTGAAATACAGTATATTATAGTGCAGTACTTTAAACGTCCAATAGGTGGGGACCACAAGTGGCTATACACGACATCACAACAATAGCTATGTTTCCATCCAAAAATGAGAATGAACTTTTTGCGCAAAACTGGATTATCGCATAAAAGACGTGCGAATAAAGCTGCGTTTCCATCCAACGAGTCAAAGCGAACAAAATCGTCACTTCCTGATTATCTGGCGCCAAATATCAACAGTAAAAACTGAATTTGCTGCAGTAGGAGAAGCTGCGTCAATCTTTTCTTCATCTAATAAATGACTTGCACCTCAGAAGGCAATCCCGCAGTGACCGCGCAGTGGCGTTTTTTTTAAGGTGTCAGACGCGGAGCACAGACGCTCTTGATACTGGAGGTCATTAATAATATAATAACACTAATACTGAAACGGTAAAGCGTTTTAGAATGACCAAAACAACATTTCAGATTGTTTACAATGTGCTCAGCCTGCTGGTTTGTCCCTTTACACACATTTTTATCATCACATGATCTATTATAACAAAATCACATGACCTTTTTTTTAATGCGCACACTGGAATTTGTTTGGTAAAAGTGTTTCCATCGTAGTTTATGCGCATCTTTTTTTATCGAATAAAAAGTTTATCCTACTCAGTTATCCGCATATGTTTTTTATGCGAATTTTCAAAATGTATGCGCATCATGTCGTTTCCATCAATCATTTTGTTATGCGCATATCCAAAATGCGCATAAAAATAGGTGGATGGAAACATAGCTAATGATAGTGATTCAAATACATGTTTTGGTGGCATTATATTTTTGACGTCAGTTGCGGGCCAGAGGGAGGAGGAGGGCGGGCCGTAAATGACCCGCAGGCCGGGAGTTTGAGACCCCTGTGCTAAGTAAACACTGAATAAAGCACATGAGGTGTACCTGAGGTGATCATGTCATCAGGTTTTCTGTTGTTCAGCTGCAAAAAATAGAAACTATTTCTAAGGCTGCATTTACACTGCAAATCTTGATGGTCAATTCCGATTTTGTGACTGTATCCATTTTTTTGTTGTTGATCGGCTTACATCATCTTTTGAAAGTGACTCGTATCTGATTGTCTGCATTTACACTGCACACGGCAAAGGTGCAATGACCCGAAAAAAAAAAGAGCAGGTGCTAACTGACAACTGAAAATAAAAGATCGCCCTTTTCTCCGTTCCTGTATTTAATCTGTTTGCAGGGTTTCATTTTTTTTTCTTTTTGACAAGTTGTTTTACTAGTTATAACAGAAAAGTTCTCATTTGGCCATTCTTTTAATCTAGGCTTTTTAAAACCAGTAGCTATTTCAATGTCTTGTTCGTGGCATGATTAATCACATGATATATGCAACAGTTTTAGTTTATATTGTTTATGTGGCGGATGTTGCGCTCTCTTTCCCTCTCCCTCTCGTTAACATGCTTAAATATTTGTGCTACATGACAATATTAAAGCTTTTAGTCCTTGTGTATGAGATTTAAGGTTTGGGACTCTGCTGAAGTCTGTTCTGAAATATAAGCGTCAGTCTGTTCGCTATGGTTTTTAATGATGCGTGACTCGCATTGACAGGTGAAAATCCGATCTACCTGATTACACTGCAGACACGAGAACACAGATTCGATTCATATCGGATAAATTTCCACATATGAACAAGGCCTGAATCTGATTTGAGTAAATCGGAATCCCTGTGGTTTTTTCCTGCTTACACGTACACTTACACGTCACTTGAACCATGCAGTAGGGTTGGGCGATGTTGACCAATTTAGCATCGTACGATGTCTAATGTGAAACATGGCGATGGACGATGGCATCATCTTAATAGGCGGAGGTGAATTAATTATTTATGAATAATTAATTCGTTCATAACGAATTAATTATTTGTAGCCTACCGTTTCAACTACCTGGTCTTTGTTTTACCCATAACCAAATCATAAATAAATAAAGATAAGTTACACACAAATTACCACCTGTCAATCACTTTTTTCGCCGGACTTTTTCCGCATGAGTAGGCGGAGTGATCTGCGTCAGTCATTTGTTTGGTGCGGTGTATGGCGGGGAGATGCCGTGGACGAAAGTGAGCGGCGCGGGGTTCTCGCAGACGAAAGTGAGCGGCGCTGGGGTGTCACAGACGATAGTGAAGAGGGTTGGAGAGTCGCGGAAGAAAGTGAAAATGGACAGCGGACAGGAAAGGAGGGCGGTTGACGAGGGAGATCGGTAAAATGAGGATCAGATGCCGGATCAGATTTCAGCGGTTCCGGATCCGGCGTGTTCTGGCACAAATTAAGCCCTGGATAGAGACAAGATTAATTAAATATCACGTTTACAACTATAGTGAGACACGATCCCATGGTACATCCTTGATAAACTGTCCGACGTACACTGTTCTCTAGAGCTCAGACGAGCGCATGACCGTGTGTGTGTGTCTGTTGCTGTGTGTGTGGGTGTGGTCACGTGATGTGCGTTTTCAGTGGATGGAGGGCTGTTCAGAAATGCTAGCTGAAACACCATTGTGGACGTGGGTCATTTTCGTTCTTAAATGGCATTTTAAAAGTAAGCTGTATTAGTGTAAACTGGGCCTGAGTGTGTATTTTTCACGAGCGGGTTTGCGAGGGGGGCAGGGCGGTGAATCGGCGATGCCAGCTCAGCATCGTGATGTCTATCGGCCATCGGCGATGGACGATGGCATAGTCTATCGGCCCAACCCTACCATGCAGTCTAAATGCAGCGTAAAATATAAATTCCAGGTATTGGTTAGGACAAAAACTCCTTTTAATATGAAAATATTCCTTCTATCGTGTGCTGCTGCTTTTATTTAGAACACGACTTAAATCAGCCTTAAATCGGCTTGATAGTCAGGCACACGCATGTCAATCTGACAGCCTGCGCTTGTGTGTGTTTTGATCCAGGAGTGCAATACCTAGTTCAACCACTGGGTGTCAAACTTACATACTGCACCTTTAACAGAACCAGGAATTTTTCACAGTATTTCCTATAATATTTATTTCTTCTGGAGAAAGTCTTATTTGTTTTATTTCGGCTAGAATGAAAGCAGTTTTAATTTTTAAAGCCATTTTGCATAATTACCCTAACTTGCCTACTTAACCTAGTTAAGCCTTTAAATTGTACTTCAAGCTGAATACTAGTATCTTAAAATATATCTAGTAAAATATTATATGCTGTCATCATGACAAAGATGAAAGAAATCAGTTATTAGAAATGAGTTATTAAAACTATGATGTTTAGAAATGTGTTGAAAAAAAATCTTCTCTCTGTTCAACGGAATGTGTGGAAACAATATTTAAGAGGGCTAATAATTCTGAATTCAACTGTATGTTATATGCTTTATGGTCTGTTTATGTTGTGAGCAGAACTTTGTGGTGAAGGCTGATGATTTGGAGCAGATTGGAGAGTTGGGACGAGGGGCGTATGGAGTGGTGGACAAGATGAGACACGTCCCCAGCGGTGTAATAATGGCAGTAAAGGTGAGTTCATGCACGCTATAGCATTCTGTATAAAAAAATGTCAAAAGCTTATGCAAATTTGGACAATTGTTTAGAAATAATTTGGCTGTCCTAGTTGGATCCTTCTCTTGAATTTACTATTGAAGTGCATGTTAGTTTTCTTAGTTAGCTTCTGTGCGTGAGCTGTACTGTTCTCTGGAATCCACTTTTAATGGCATCAAGATTTTGTTCATCAAATAATAGAAGTAATAGGCTATTTTCTGTTCTGTTTTGATCTTTCATTGGATAACACTGGCTACATTTACATGGACCAATTTTTGTCAGTCTGAGTCAATTAAATACAATTGCAGATCTGTTGATGTACTCAAAACATTGTAATCTGATTAATCGGCTACTATCCTTTTATAAGTTTTTATTAGGTATATCTTGGGTCAGGCTTTAGTCTGTAAATACAACATGTATAGATACAAATACACATACACAAGCACCATAAAATCGAACTTTAGTTCAATTCACTAAACAAGAAAGTGTCATGAAAACACAACGATACACTACGTATATATAAAAAATAATATAGTATCACACACATGCATAAATTAGCTTTGAATAAAATAAATAAAGAATAATAATACAACTAAATAATAAAACAAAGAATAGGAACAAAATAAAAATAAATTTATAGAAAATTAAGCAAATAAGATATACAGATGAAGTCAGAATTATTAGCCCCCCTGAATTATTAGCCCACCTGTTTATATTTTTTCCCAAATTTCTGTTTAACAGACATTAACACATTTCTAAACACAATAGTTTTAATAACTCATTTCCAATAACTGATTTATTTGATCTTTTTCATGATGATCGTAAATAATATTTTATCAGATACTTTTCAAGACACTTCTGTACAGCTTAAAGTGACATTTAAAGGCTTAACTAGGTTAATTAGGTTAACTAGGCAAGTTATTGTATAATGATGGTTTGTTCTGTTGACTGTCGAAAAAAAATATAGCTCAAAGGGGCTAATAATTTTGACCTTAAAATGGTTTTTAAAAAATTAAAAACTGCTTTTATTCTAGCCGAAATAAAACAAATAAGACTTTCTCCAGAAGAAAAAATATTATCAGACATACTGTGAAAATTTCCTTGCTCTGTTAAACATTATTTGGGAAATATTTAAAAAAGAAAAAGAAAAAAATTAAAAGGGGGCTAATAATTCTGACTTCAACTTGTAGGTGTCTCCTTAAAATGTTTCTGAAAAGGATTCCATACTTTCTGAAAATCTTTTGGCTTTAGTTTTATTGCAAACCAAATCTTTTCCATCATAAGGGCATGTCTAAAATTAAAAACTATTGGTGATAAGAAGGGAGAGCTGCTTTTTATAGGTTTCTGATACATCATTATATCATTATTGTTTTTAGTATCTACAGTAACTAGTTTGTTTTCTGCATTGACTAGTTCTTCCCACTCAACGCCGACTCTAAATATTTGAATTTGCGTAAAGCGTCAGCATCGCCTGTGACCTAGAGACTTCAGAATATGATTGAAAAAGTAGTCTGATTCAAGTGTTTACAAGGTCATGTTTTTTGCAATTCTTCCCATTCACTTCACTTAATTAGCAGATAGAGCTCAATTGGATTACAATTTGATTGTTTTTCAATACAATTGAACTGTGCATCTGATATTGATTCCTATAAGAATCACTTCTTGCCCTCCATCTGAATTTCACGCGTCATCAATGACGTCATGTGAAAACAACCTATAGGGCGTTGTGGTTCCACTGTGTTTTTCCTGATGAAATAAAAGGACTCCGTTTATTTAAAATTGAAGATTTATTTATTTTTCATAACATAATTATTTTTCCCCTTGCAGCGGATTCGGGCCACAGTAAACACACAGGAGCAGAAGCGGCTGCTAATGGATCTGGACATCTCGATGAGAACAGTGGACTGCTTTTACACAGTCACCTTCTACGGGGCCTTGTTCAGAGAGGTAGAGCTGTTAGCATTTAATCCTTTTCTCACAAAGTGCTGATTGTACAGACAAAAGGCCAGTTATCTGAATCGGTGTCCGCGTAACGTCTGGACGCCGCTATTGTACTTTGACCCAAAAGAAAAGTTCCACAGGAAGTCCTACAATGGGAATGTTTAGTTATTTCCTGCTGTCTCGTTTTGATGTCAGATTGTTGTGTTGGCAAACAATTGAAATGAAATTTCAGCGAGTCACTGTTCAAAAATAAAGAAATTAAGATAATATAGGTTATTGTAATTTTACAGTAAAATACAATTTCATTTTTACTTTAGTATATTTGCAGTATTGTAGTATTTTTTGTGTATTATTTTTATTTACGCTGTCTTCATTTAATTTTTTAGTCATTCATTCATTAATTTAATTAATCAAATATCATTAAAAAAAGATAATTAAAAATATTTATTAAGATATAAAATAAAAGCTGAGTTGCTGAGTTTTAAAATGAAAAAAAAACTAGGACATAAATATTACTGTAACTTTACACTGACTACTCTTTACAGTATTTGCATGTATGCAATTTATGTAACTTAATTGTTTTGAATCATGCGAGCTGTGATTTAATTAAATAAAGACAAGCTATCGGTGCATATTTTTATTTGCCTGTAGCCTGTCAAAATAAAAGCTTGGTTACTATTTGAAAATAAAGATAGTAAGACATATTTAATGGTATTGCAATTTTATGATAAAATAAAATTAATACTGTTTTTAAATTGCACTTGTGGTATCAGACAAATTTGTGTGTTTAAATTTTCTTTTTTTTTCCCAGGGCGATGTGTGGATATGCATGGAATTGATGGACACTTCTCTGGATAAGTTTTATAAGCAGGTGCATGAGAAGGGAATGACCATCCCGGAGGACATCCTGGGCAAGATCACAGTCTCTGTGAGTATTGTCACATTCACTGGATTACATGTCATTTCAAAAAAAAAAATAAATAAAAAAATAAATAAATAAATATATATATATATATATATATATATATATATATATATATATATATATATATATATATATATATATATATATATATATATATATATATATATATATATATATATATATTTTTTTTTTATAATAAAATTTAAAATAAAATTAATTTAAATAAAAAAATATAATAATAATAAATAAAATAAAAATAAAATATAAAAAAAATAAAATATTAAAAGATAAAATTAGAAATAAATAAAATTATTAAATTAATTTTTTTTAATTATTAATTAAAAAAAATAAAATTAAAATTTTTTAATTAAATTTTTTTAATTAATAATTAAAAAAATAAAATTAAAATAAAAAATTAAAATAAAACAAAAACATTTATAAAGTAAAATAAAAAAGAATAATGAAATAAAATTAAAATAAATAAAATTTAAATAAAATAAAAAAATAAAATAAATAAATAAAATTAAAATAAAATAAATAAATAAAAAATCATTTTTTACACTTGCGATATTACAATGTTTCCTTCTATAATGTTTATATGGATAATTATTTCATTTTTTTACTTTACTCACAACATAAGAACATAAGTTAATTTTACTTTTGCATAAGGACATTTTACTTATTGAACATAAGAAACATATTTTTTTAAAGAAGCATATTTTATACCTGTCAGAATAAAAGCTGTGTTACAGATCTAACAATTAAAAAGTTAAAAACTGATTACTAGTATTAAAAAATAAAACAAAATTACTACTTTTTTAATTTTACAGTAGCGTCTTCTTGGTATTACAATACATGTATTTGTAAGAGAATAATTGTTAATTTCTAAACATATTCAAATCACCAGGTCAGAAGTTTTTCAAACAGAATAATAAAAATACTGCAGTGTCATTCCTTTCAATGCAGCACAGCCTTAAATGAAATATACGTTTAATGTGTAAGTGCTTTTTTAAATTGCATGTCCACATCCTGAACAGTAAAGCTAATTTAATGCTGTGTAGTTCCTGAGCCCTTCAGTCCTGTAATGAGCCTGATGTTTTCTATTCTCTTTGTAGATCGTGAAAGCATTAGAGCATCTCCACAGCAATCTGTCAGTCATACACAGAGGTGAACACACTTGCTTTACATTTGTTTTTTTTGTTTTTTTAATATTTGATTCCAGCCACTGATTTTCCTGTTTTCTGTGTTTCTCCAGATGTCAAACCATCTAATGTCCTGATAAACATGCAGGGTCAGGTGAAAATGTGTGATTTTGGTATCAGTGGGTATCTTGTGGATTCAGTGGCGAAGACGATGGACGCCGGCTGCAAACCATACATGGCGGTAAGTTTAAAAAAAATCTTTTTTTTTTTTTTTTTTTTTTTACATACACCAACGTAACTGTAGTACTATATCTATATATATATATATATATATATATATATATATATATATATATATATATATATATATATATATATATATATATATATATATATATACGCATTATATTAAACATTATTTTAAGTATTCAGTCAGGGTTTTTTTTACTTAAAAAAAAAAAAAATCTGCTTATACACTCACCGGCCACTTTATTAGGTACCCCTAGGTACCTTGAGGCAGATGGGCTACAGCAGCAGAAGACCACACCGGTACTAGTAAGGTGTACCTAATAAAGTGGCCGGTTTGGGTATAATATTTTAATACAGCTTATGCTGAGTTTAGACTGCATGATTTTCAAAGTAGTCACGTCACAAATGTTTTCACACTGCATGACTATCTGGGGCAGCATTCCATCGCTGCTGTGTTTACTCTGTAAGATGGATCGGCGACGGGGTTTCACACTGCATGACTTTACAATAGGAAGAATCACCGATTCCACAAACTACTTGGTCCACAAACTACATCTCACATGCAAGCATGCTCGAGAAACAGCGCAAGGTCACGTAGTATATCTTTTTTTATTTACTAGCCTACATAGTGAGAAAGAAACCTTTAGTGGGGTAGAAAATGTACTTATTTTGTTCACCTGGGTTTTGAAGGAAATTAGCGATTTCTATTCAACTTTTTTCTTTTTTGACCTGGTTGTGATATAGCTCAGATGATGTCAAACAGACACGGGTGCTCCTGCCATATTTACACTAGTTTTTGCTCCTTTTCTTGGGTCTAAATAGACCAAAAAGAAACTCTTTTAACTTCTCCCCAACCTCCCGCTGACCTGCAGATATCCACACTAGCTGATGCTGCTCTCTCATTGGCTGTAGGTAATCGGCAATATTATTTTCAATCTGAACACATTTCACACGGCATGATTTGAATCGCCTACAGCTCCAGATATTTAGCATGCCAAAAATCTGACAGGTGTTGACGACTCATCGGCGATTCTCTCAGATCGCGTCTTTAATAGTTCACACGGGAATTTTTTAATTTTTATAATTTTTAAAAATTATTTTTAAATATTTTTTACAATTATTTTTATTTTTATTTTATTATTGTTTTTAATTGTTTTAATTAAATTTTATTAAATTTTATTATTTTTTATTTTATTTTTACAATTTTATTTAATTTAATTATTGTTTTAAATTAATTTTAATTTTATTTTAAAATTTATTTTATTTATTTATTTTAATAAATTATTTTCAAATATTTTTTACAAATTTTATTTTATTTTCTTTTTTCTTTTCTTTTCTTTTCTTTTTTTAAATTTTTATTGAAAACAGAGTGGTCAGAGTTGTAGAACCGCAATAACTGTTGCACAAAGAAAGATTACAACTAAAATTTCTTAAGGTTTCAGTAGTCAAAAATTTGAAAGGCATGTTCAGTCATCTCAAATTTGTCACAGGGCATTACTAGCTTTTCCCCATAGTCCTCCATCAGACACAGGTGCTTCTGCCAAATTGACACTAGTTTTTCCTCCATTTCTTGGGTCCAAATAGACCAAAAAAACTCTTTTAACTTCTCCCCAACCTCTCGCTGACCTGCAGATATCCACACCAGCTGATGCTGCTCTCTCATTAGCTGTAGGTAATCGGCGATGTTATTTTCAATCTGAACACATTTCACACGGCATGATTTAAATCGCCGACAACTCCAGATATTTAGCATGCCAAATATCTGACAGGTGTTTACGACTCATCGGCGATTCCCTCAGATCGTGTCTTTAATAGTTCACCACTGATTTGCCTGTGATTTCAGACATTTGTCGTCGATTTCTCAAAATTGGGGCTAAAATCATGCAGTCTGAACTCTGAATTAGTGTTTTTATTGTTATTATTATTATTATTTTTGTCATTATTATTATCATTAATAGTCATTGAAATAAATAACATTCAGCATTATTTAAATGCAGACCTCCCCCCATGTGAATGGTTCAGCTTGTTTTTGTGTAGCTTTTTTCAAAACGAGGGGTTTTACTGTCTACTATACTCTGTACTGATTTAGACATGAGCTTTTCTATTAAATAAACCACACACACTCATTGAGACGCTGCTGAAGTGTGTGCTCGAAGAAACACTTCTCCACACACCTCAGTCTTTAGCTCCCCAAGCTGCTGTTCGTGTTCCTCTGTTATAAAAGTGTGAATATTGTACATCTAAAAAGAGAGACGTGTGTCATAAAGAGAATACACTGCGAGCAAACGTGATAAGTGTATTTTATAACTCTTTCTCAGGCCTGCTTATCTCTCTACCTCTGTTTATCAAACCACACTTCCTCTTTTGCCCACATAATAATAATAATCATTATCATCTATCATTTTTCCTTCTCATTCACAGCCTGAGAGAATCAACCCAGAGACCAATCAGAAAGGCTACAATGTCAAATCCGATATCTGGAGTTTAGGTATTACAATGGTATGTCTAAGCAACCTCATATACTTCTGATTTCTAATTAACTTCATTTATGAACACTTGAGGTTTTTATTTTGTTCCCAGAAATAATGTCAAGGTTCGTAAGGGTGCTGGAAATCTTTGAATTGTAATCTAGTGCTTTCATAGTTTAAAAGGGCTTCTATTTTGGAGAAAGTGCTTTAAGATATAATTGTGTTGGTTTCATAGTAATTTGTCTTAGTAAATGGGTACTAACAATTAACTAATTAAATAAAATAATACACATGTTTTTGCTTTTGCATAAAATGGAAACAAAATGCATGCAGATTACCACCTCATAAGTAAACCATGCATGGAATTAAAATTAATATAAATTTAAGCTAACACATTTAAGCTGGTTCGAAAATGCAACTGGAAAGTGCTTAAATGTGGCTTTGAAAAAAAAGAACCCTGTAATGTTATCTTTATTGTTCATAATTAAGTGGAGTTTTAGTTGTGGCTATACCATGCTAGTGCTAAAATAATTATACATATATAAAAATGTATTTTTATAAATTTATTTTATATAATTTTTTTTTCTATTTTTATTTTATCTCATTTTTGTTTTTTAAATATTTTTTTATTTTATTTTTTAAATATTTATTTTATTTTATTGTTTTTAATTTAAAAATTTAATTTTTAAAATGTTTATTTTATTATATTTTTTTATAATGTTTTACTTATTATTTGATTTGATTTAATTTCATTATTCAGGGTTTCCGCGGTGTCTTAAAATGTCTAAAATTTAAAAATCGAAATTTAAGGCCTTAAAAAGTCTTAAATTTGCTGTTCTAGGTCTTAAATATTTTAGCACAGGTCTTATTTTTCCGATGTCCGTGTAACGCTACGTCTAATGCTCATTTAAATTCTTTTTGTTGCTGTTGCCTGGTTTTCTTGGTAGTTGTAGTTCTTTATTTCACTAGTCCAATTGTATTTTGCTGTATTACAACTACAAATGAGGCCGACATGCAGTGCGCGCGGCGAATGTGACGTCATCGCTTTGTTTGCGCGACATAATTTCGGCTGGCAGGGCTCTTGTAATGTTTTGAGACTCAAGTGAACACTGAACAGTTTGCGCGACGGCGCGTTTGATTTGAGTTGAATATGAAACACTTTGAAGAGATTTTATATGAAACGGGGATGACTGTACATACATGTTCTTTATGATTTGTCCATGCGTGACCATAGAAATATGTGTCAAGTGTCTTGAAAAATATTTAGTAAAATATTATTTACTGTCATCATGGCAAAGATAAAATAAATCAGTTATTAGAAATGAGTTATTAAAACTATTATGTTTAGAAATGTGTTGAAAAAAATACTCTCTCCGTTAAACAGAAATTGGGGAAAAAGGGGGGCTAATAAATCTGACTGTAACTGGAAAGGAATACATGAACCTATCAGTTTACAATATATTGATGCCCAATTTCTAGGCTTTATTGGTGATAATGGTCATGAATGTTGGATCGTTATTGCCTTTGTAGCTTATAAGTAGAGGACAGAAACTAGCCAGACAGTAATGTGTGAATTGTTGAGTGGGCAAAATAAAATAAAAAAACCGTCAGTATTTTTAGTAAGAGTACTTCTTTTTTGTTTTTATTCTTGCCATAAAAAAATATAATTGTAGAGCAAGCCAAGTTCTGTTGCCATTAATATTTAACTTTAGTAGGTAGAACTGTCCGAGATATGAACAAAAGCAAGGGATGCATCATTTAGATTTAAAACATTTTGAATGGTTATAAAAATCTTAATAATACATTATAAAAATAATAAAAAACAATTATTTTGAATGATATTAATGATATGACCTAGTTCCGGAAACTTTCCGTCTGATTTTACTGTCTGTTTCTTTTGACCGCCCCCTGTCATTTAAAAGAATATCTCAATGGCGTCAAGTATAAAAGCCTCGTCCGTTTCATGTGGTGCGCAATGTGGCGCCAGGCGAAAGTATGAATCAGACTTAAGATGTTTGTTTGTTTTTTTTTTTCTGTAGTTTAATGGTGCATTTAACCTGTCTTTAGTACTGTTCAATTTGAATACTTTTATTTTACCACTAGTTTTGTGATTTTTGTATTCTCTCTTTGTGTATGCGTGTTTTTGATATTGTGATATTGGTCTTAAATTTAATACTAAATGGTCTTAAAAAGTCTTAAATTTGACATTATGATATTTGCAGAAACCCTGATTATTATTAATTTTTATTATTTTTTTTATTATTGTTTATAATAGTTTTTATTTTATTATTATTATTATTATTATTTTCATTTTAATTTTATAATTTTTTTATTTTTATTAAAAAAATATATTTGTTAACTTTTACAAATATTTTTATTTTTATTTTATTATTGTTTTTAATTGTTTTTATTTTATTTATTTTATAATTTTTTCATTTTATTTTTTTATCATTTTTATTTCATTTTATACTTTTAAAAAATTATTTCTATTTAATTTCATTATTGTTTTTATTTTATTTTTATTTCATTTTATTATATTTTATTTATTTTTACAATTTTAATTTAATTATTGTTTTAAATTAATTTTATTTTAAAATGTATTTTATTTATTTTTTTTTATTTTAAAAAAATAATTCTTTTAAATATTTTTTACAATTATTTTTTATTTTATTTTATTTTTTATTTTATTTATTTATTTATTTTTACTTATTTATTTATTTTTATTTTATTGAAAACAGAGTTGTAGAACCGCAATAACTGTTGCACAAAGAAAGATTACAACTAAAATTTCTTAGGTTTCAGTAGTCAACAATTTGAAAGGCATGTTCAGTCATCTCAAATTTGTCACAGGGCATTACTAGCTTTTCCCCATAGTCCTCCATCAGACCCAATTAAATGAAACTTACTTTAGACCAGTTCTCTGTCCACACAACTTATATCTCAACAGATCAAGTTATCAAGGTCAAGTTTTAAAACTATGCTTCAGAAAATATACAACTCCCAAATCTGCTTAAAATCAGTGTAAAATCTAAATTTACGATGTTTATTTTGCTAGCACACATTGTTATATTTCAGTTGAACAATTAATTTGTCTTAAATTAAGTTAATCCAACAAAAAATGAAAACTTTTTGTAATCTTCAATCAAGTTTGACTACTTCCATGAGTTCCAGTCCTTCTCTGTTGACGTCATTTTGACTGCTTCTGCCTCAATATTCTTAACCATGCCCTTTTTACCATTAGTTTGCCATAAGTGAATGGTGCTCAAAAAGGAAGCCCAGCCCACTACTCAGTATTCCATTTTAGCTGGAAGTACATCAACATGTTTAGATAAAAGTCAACAATTTCCAGCTCGTGCGGCTCTTTTACTTCTGTATATATGCCACTTCTTGCTTTGACTTTTTAAAAGAGGTCAGAAATCTGTGACACTGACTGTGCTGCTCATAGCGCGTTTGGTTTGTGGTGATAGTTATGTGACGTGTGTGTGTGTGTGTGTGTGTTTATCAGATCGAGCTGGCGATTCTGCGGTTTCCCTATGACTCATGGGGGACGCCATTTCAGCAGCTGAAGCAGGTGGTGGAGGAGCCGTCGCCTCAGCTGCCCGCCGACCGATTCTCTGCCGACTTCGTGGACTTCACATCACAGTGGTGGGAGAACCGACACAAACACACACACTTGCTCAATTATACATTGCTGCTGGCCTAATTATAAATATGAGAAATAGTAAAATGTATGTAAACTGTTTTATATACATAGGACAGTTGAAGACTATATTATTAGCCGTGTTGTGAATTGTTTTTCTTCTCTAATATTTCCCAAGTGATGCTTAATAGAGCAAGGACAGTTTTCATAGTATTTCCTATCTAATTTTTCTTCTGGAGAAAGTCTTATTTCTCTTAGTTTGGCATAAATATAACTGCTAAGGTCAATATTATTAGCCCCTTTAAGTAATTATTATTTTTTTGATTGGCTATAGAGTAAGTTCAATGAGTTGCCTAATTAACAACTTATACACTCACCAGCCACTTTATTAGGTACACCTGTCCAACTGCTCGTTAGCGCAAATTTCTAATCGGCCAATCACATGGCAGCAATTCAGCAATTACAATGCATTTAGGCATGTAGACATGGTAAAGACAATCTGCTGCAGTTAAAACCGAAGAAAGGCCATAGGTCAGAGGAGAATGGCCAGACTGGTTCGAGCTAATAGAAAGGCAACAGAAACTCAAATAACCACTCGTTACAACTGAGGTATGCAGAAGAGCATCTCTAAATGCACAACACATCCAACCTTGAGGCGGATGGGCTACAGCAGCAGAACACCACACCAAATGGCCTCCACAGTCACCAGAATTCAATCCAATAGAGCACCTTTGGGATGAAGATTTGCATCATGGATGTGCAGCCAACAAATCTGCAGCAACTGCGTGATGCTATCATGTCAATCTGGACTATAATCTCTGAGGAATATTTCCAGTACCTTGTTGAATCTATGTCATGAAGGATTAAGGCAGTTCTGAAGGCAAAGGGGGGTCCAACCCAGTACTAGTAAGGTGTACCTAATAAAGTGACCGGTGAGTGTAGTTAACTCTTTAAATAGCACTTAAGGCTGAATACTGGTATCTTGCAAAATAACTCGAAACATATTATGTACTGTCATTATAGCAAAGATAAAAGAAGTTCATTTTTAGAAATGAGTTGTTTAAGTTATTATGGTTAAGAATGTGTTAAACTCGTCAGCGCCAGTGGTGTAGTGGTTAGTGTGTCGACACATGCACTCCGGTGTTCACGGCGACCCGAGTTCGATTCCGCCTCGTGGTCCTATGCCGATCCTTTCCCTCTCTCTGCTCCCCATTCTTTCCTGTCAATAGTCTCAACTGTCCTATCAAATAAAGGTGAAAACCCCAAAAAAATAATTATAAAAAAAAAAAAGAATGTGTTAAACTCCGTTAAACAGCACTTGGGAAATATTTGGAAATAGTTTAGTCTTCATTTATGTGTTAAAAACAAGTAAATGATCTTAGTTTCAAATAACTTGGGTGCAACATTTAATCAGCTTTCAACATAACAAATATCTTTACGGAAAAAATAAAAGCAAATAATTATTCTGGCCTGTACTTTATTAAAATATAAAAAAGAACAGGTCATCCTACATTTAAATAAAAACAAAATGATCTAAAATGAACCAGAAATTGTGAAAATTTGAAGTTCATAAAGTATCTATGACAGTTAGGGTATTAAGTATTATTTATTTATTTTTCTATGTTATTGTAGTATTTTTTTTTTGATGGTCATAATTATTATTTTTAAAGCTATATTCAAAATTACGTGGGCATATAGGGAGGTGTGATTTTTGCCAAGTACGGTGCGATTCTGGATTAACCTCTGTGTTGATCCTGGAACATCATCTTTGTTGGAAAATGTAATCCACACCTATTTTCTACCCCTAAACCCAACCATAACTGTAAATTACTCCTCTAAATCAGAGGGCAATAATAGCTGGATAACAATCATGTAGAAGTGCATAAACCTACCAGTAAGCCTAAACTTAACATAAACGGTAAACATATCCCTTAATTCTGATTGGCTGATTAGAAAGTTGTTCCAGGATAAACATAGATGTTAATCCAGGATTATGTCCTACTTGGTGAAATCACACTAGCCGTAATATATAAGTTAATGGAAGTGAAAAGGAGAAGTTGCCGTTCACATACTTTATTTGATTAATCACTTCATAATAATTTTATAATCTAATAATATCTAAAATATGTTTTATTTTGCAGTGATCACTTCATAACAATTAAAAATCTAATAATATATACAATACACAGTTTTATTTACAACATGTGTCGATTTAAGATTACATTTTATGTATAATATAAAAGCTTAGGGAAAATGGTGACTAATATTTACCACCAAAAGAAAAATATATCGTTATAGAAAAGAAAATCTTTGTGTCACTGACGCAGTACCTTACCTACACTAGATAAGAGAAAGATAAAAATACAGCGGGTGGAGCACGCCCCTTACCTAGTGTGTCTAGGGATGCAATGATACCATTTTTTTGGATCTAATCCCGATACCAAAATTCTGAGTATCGATTGATACAGATCCGATCCTGATACTGTTCCATTTTTGTTTTTAAAGCATAATACAGTTTCTATAGTCCTGCAGATAAACTCAAATACTATATCTTCTTTAGTAAAAATAACAGACCTATAGGCCTGCTGTACATGTATATGACAGACAGCACAATCTAACTAAAAACATGATGCTTGCTGTAAACTGGGCTACATCATTTAAGCTTTCGTTATGACATTGTTCTGTTGTGGTCCAGCTTATGTTTCCTTTTTACTATTAAGATTTTTCTTTGAAATCTATAATAGGCTACCCTTATCATTAGTAAAATAACCAGACTTTTAGCAAAGCCTGATATCTTCCTGCAGGTTTGACGCAGACTAAACTAAACTGTCTGAGGCCAGTTTTACTTAATAATTATTCCCTTTCTGTTAATGACAATCCATATTGCGCCCACCAGTTTCACTTTTATTAATTTAATCAACTAATTTAAGCACTTGATGCATCACTGAGAGACAGCGCGCAGCTTTCCGCTATCTGCGGACACTTCCAAAACTGAGCAGCACAAAGGGAAGAAATGAGTGCGTTGAGGATCTGTCCAATGTATTATTAAGCCTTTTTTAATTTAAAGTTTCAGGTAAGCCTACGAAGAGAAGGTAATAATTCTCTCTACTACAGTGTTGTGATCTGCTGATCTAACAGGCACAGCGAAATATGATTTAGAAACAGCAATGAACTCCATGTTGCACTTCAAATTGAAGCCATAATTTCTCCACTGATTATTTAAACTAACAGGAACAAATAGTCTTGGAGAAAGTTTTCGTGTTGTTATGAACGCGACAAGCAGTTTTAATTGTGAATGAACGGAGAATGACACATGCACAGCGGACAAGGCGCTGAACTTCACATTAAACTATAGACTGGCTTCAGAACATTTGACACGGCAAACAGCTGGGTAGCGTGAGCCAATAGGAACCACTGAATGAATAGAAGCGAGAGAAGGGAGCGAGAGCAAGAGCGAGAAACTAGCGAAAGGGGGAAAAAAATAATGACAAGTACGTAACACCCTCACCCTAAAGAAAAAACATTTTATGATTGTTACTCGTGAAAACAAATAAATGAAAAATAAGCATAAGCATTAAAAAAATTGCAAACAACATTTAAGCTCGAGAAAGAGCATCTTTAAGATTGTAACATTAAATGGGGGCTCGTCCGGGATATTAACCCAGGACCTTTTGCACCCCACGCGAGAATCATACCCCTATACCAGTACTGGGTTGCGGCTGGAAGGGCATTCGCTGTGTAAAACATGTGCCGGCATAGTTGGTTCATTCCGCTGTGGCGACCCCTGATGAATAAGGGACTAAGCTGAAGGAAAATGAATGAATGAGATGTAATACAGTTGCATTGAGCAATGTATTAGTTTTATTTCACACTTCTAACAGCATCACTTGAGATATTAATATCATATGTAAATGAGGCACATGTAAATGCAGTTCACACCGGATGTTTGTATGTGGGACGGTCATGAGCCGAGATTCTCTAGAACTGTCTTTCTGTGAAACAATGCTGACAACCCACACAGTTTAGTGAAAGTGAAAGTCTCTCAAAACACAGCGGTTCTCAAAATACATACCTGGACTGTGCATTGTGTAGTAAAAACAGCGAACAGGATGTAGAAACCCTGATTGCATCCTCTCTTGTTCACATTGTGAGAGGAAGTACTCGAGGACACCATGTGCAGTGTTGAGGTTTTCTGTTCTCATTCATGCCACATTTCTAACATGTGTGTGTGATTTGGTTTTGTTTCAGCTTAAGGAAGAATTCCACAGAGCGACCGACTTACACAGAATTAATGGTGAGTTTGATTCTACCTTTTTTTTTTAATATGCATTTTCCTACTTTGTCCTTTAGATGTCAGACTTGTGCTTTCCTTATAAACGTGTGCCTTCTTTCTTTTAGCCTGTTATATTATGAAGTAGCTGTTTGATTTCTTAACTGTGGTGTGAATTGTTTTAATTTATTTAAAAACTGGTGTAAATGTATTTTTAGAGTCTTATATTTATACTGTGCTGCGTTTTAAAAACTTTTTATTAATTTTAGAAAGTAAATAAGATATTTCTCTTTATTTAAGATTGATTATAATAGTTTATAATAGTGTAATATAATATAATAATAACAAATTAATAATAATAATAATAATAATATAAATGGAGTAAAAGTGGTTACACATAAGTATTTTATTTATTTAATAACTTAAGATTAAATTTAGAGCCCTCCTGTGAAATTGTAATTATTTTTCTAATGTTTCATTAAGTTATGATTTAAAAGAACATTTTATATATATATATATATATATATAAGTCAGAATTATTAGCCCCCTTTGAATTTTTTTCTTCTTTTTTAAATATTTCCCAAATGATGTTTAACAGAGCAAGGACATTTTCACAGTATGTCTGATAATATTTTTTCTTCTGGAGAAAGTCTTATTGTTTTATTTCGGCTAGAATAAAAGCAGTTTTTATTTTTTTAACACCATATTTTTCTCGATAGTCTACAGAACAAACCATCATTACACAATAACTTGCTTAATTACCCTAACCTGCCTGGTTAACCTATTGTTGTAAACAAATAAATGATGGATAGAGAAGAGAACCCAGTCCAGGAGACTCGAAACAAGCAGAATTTCTTTATTGAGACGTGTTGGTTAATCTGCTGTCATACAGCGTCTTCAAAGAAGTCCATGTGTCTGCAGGAGCCTACTGGAGGTCTGCAGTGTGCTAGTTTTTTCACAAGTCTGAATTGAGACAAAGATGTCCTGTCTATATTGTCTTCTTAGGAGGAGGGGAGATGGCTAAACAAAGCATGCATATTAGGTATTGGATTAACCAGCATATAGGTGTTAGAAACCTGCCACACAAGTTCATCAACAAAAGGGGTTTCTTTGGCCTAAAAGTATCACCCGAAGACAAAGGCTGAGAGGTTAAAACCTGCCCATAGCATTTGCATCACATTGTCTTAGCCAGTAGTCAGAAAGACAAAGGTTAATGTCTCTCATAGCTGGGCTGTTAATGAAATGATGTAATTAAAAACCAAAGAATATAACTTTTCAGTTATATGTAGATTATTGTTCATTTGAAACTAGATTTTATAAATTTATAATTCCACACTATTTAACCTAGTTAAGCCTTTAAATGTCACTCTAAGCTGTATAGAAATGTCTTGAAAATATCTAGTAAAATATTATATACTGTCATCATGGCAAAGATAAAATAAAGCAGTTATTAGAAATAAGTTATTAAAACTATTATGTTTAGAAATGTGTTGAAAAAATATTCACTCCGTTAAACAAAAATTGGGGAAAAAATAAACAAGCGGTTTAATAATTCAGGAGGGCTAATAATTCTGACTTCAACCGTGTATATATATATATAATAGGAAATACTGTAAAAGTAGATATGATCTATCTATATCATATTTATATATTTCATATTTTTATTTTATATATATCTTTTTTAGGTTACACTGGAATAAAAACCATTTATAAAAATAAATATGTTTGGGTAAAATGGGTCTAGATCAGAGATGCCAAAAATTTTGGCCCATGGCAACCTTTGTTTTGGCCCGGCATCCCATCTGAGAAAAGAGGGAGAATGGCGGTGATGGTTTTGAGATTGCCAATGTTTGTTTTATTGTTAAAAGCTAACTGAAATTAAATCGTGTAAATGAATCAGATTTTGTTTAAATGTACATAGTCACCCGACAATGCAGAGACTTTGGTGAGCAAATCAAGTCAAAGGCAGATTCTGCTTGACTAGTGTATTCGGCATTGAACTCCACTGTCCCCTTCATATGAAAAAGTTTGGACACCTCTGGTCTAGATCATGTCTGTATGATATTTCTCATCCAAAAAGGAAACAAGAAATTACATTTACAGAACTTGTTCATTATTATTATTATTTATTTATTTTAAAAAATATTAACAGAGCAAGAACATTGTTTACAGTATTTGCTATTTTATAATTATTTTTTTAGGTTAAAATAGTATTTGACCCCATAAGATTTTTTTTTTAATTTTCTACAGAAAAAAAAACTCTTACCTAGTTAACCTAGTTAAGCCTTACATTGGCACTTTAAGCTGAATCCTAGTATCTTGCAAACTAGTCAATATGTTCTTTCATCATGGCAAAGACACAAAGTTATTAGAAATTAGTTATTAAAACAATTTTAAAAGTGTAGCCTGCAAACCACATTCAAATTTTATTTATATATGCTTTTATATTTAATCATATTTTTAAAATATATAATAATTTTTCATAATATATAATAATAATAATAATAATAATAATAATAATATAACAAAATAATATATAACAAAAAGTGATCAATTTTTCCAGCAGCAGCATTTACATTTTTTTTTTTCATTTAATTTCCATGTTATTTGTGTTCTCCCCTGTCCCACCTTGTTTCAAATCCATTTTGCATTAGATTAAAATATGCCGGGGTTCCCACACTTCTTCAAAGTACTTCAATTACAGCCTTAAACTTACTTAAAAACAAACACAGGTCTTTGAACGTGCTTGAATTAAATTTGAAAATAAATTTGTTTATAGTTTGATTTCAACAATTGTACTCCATTGTCAAAAACAGAATGAAAAACTTGAGAAATTCTTAAATTAAAAATCTTAAATGTAAATCTTCACATACTGTACTCACAAATACTGTACATTCAATATTTTAGAAACCACATTTGAATATCACCAGTATTGAATTTAATTTTTTTTAATTAAAGTTCTTTGAACATGAATTTTTAAAACAGTCAGAATTTCTCTGATATTTTTATTGTAAATTTTTAGTGTAAGTGAAATGTTAAGTACAGTAAGGACTTTCATGGTGCTACATATGCTGGGGTATAAATTACAAAATAACTTGACTAAAGGCTGGTTTATACTTCTGCGTCGAGTGATCGCAGTGACCCACGGCGCCTGTTCTGCTAGTATAGGTGCATTAATACTTCTGCACACTGTTTGTGTTGCTCTGCAATAACACTTCTGAAACACTAGCTGGCAGTGAGGTTTTTATGTTCCTTTGTGTCGAGTTTCTTCGCTGGTGTTTTGTTTTTTCTGAATGGTACCTTACTGTACAAGTAGCTAAAACTCCCTCATTCAGAGGCGGGAACCGGTGGACATGCCACAACTTTAATCATAAGGTAAATACAAAACAAATGTTTCCATCTTGAGCTCCTTGGGACTCGGCACTTGTAAACAATCGCTCCATCGGGCTCGTGGCTCTTAGCACCACCCACGCTCATCACTGCTACCAAGCCAACCAATAACAGAGCTTGCGCTACGCGTCGTTGCGACGTGTAGTTACATTTTTTTTTTAGAGGTCAGTGCACGGCACGGCAAGGGCTATGCGACTGCGCTATGCTACGCGTGCATAGAAGTATAAATCAGCCTTTAAAATTAATGGTACTTTATAAAGTTCTTGAATCTACTGTTTATGAAAGCATGGGAACCCTGATATACAGACAAATAGTCCTCTCTTCTAACATGTAAAATGTCTTCCACCCCAGCAACATCCCTTCTTCACCCTCCACGACTCCAAAGACACCGACGTGGCAAGTTTTGTGAAGATCATCCTCGGGGACTGAGAGCGTTCCTGTGGGCCAAACTGACACACCGCCACCGCTGCCGGGGGGGAGAAACGGGACTGTTCCAGAAAACACAAAACAACAACAACAACAAAAAAACACCAATCGCAAGACTTAACACCTGTCAAACACGACAACCGTGCGCAGGACGGAAGAACCGCGGGCCGTGTGCATGTATGAGTGAGCATCGCCTGTATGTGCAGACTTTAAAAAGGTTTTACAGTCCCAAGTCAAAAAAAAAAAACACAACTTCAGTCGTTCAATCTCAGCTTTACCTCTCAATCTAAAAAAACAATCAGTTTTAGCATCCGGTGATGAGTCTGTTCTAGTTGTCTGTTGAGTTTTCCCCCAGTCGCACTTGAAATGTATTTCCCAAAAAAAAAAAGTCATCAGAAACGTTCCTTGCCCCCATCGACGACCGGTTCTTTAAATAAATAAATAAAAACTTAAATATAAAAAAAACAATAAAAAAGAGAGCGAGAGAGTGGTATAGATATATTTATCTATTATCTAGATATGTATATATACTCGAAATAAAAACAAAAATATTTCTTGAATTTGTTAAAAGAGTACGTGAGGACTATATTCTGTGTTGGCTGTTATTAAAACGGAAGAATGGAGCATCTTTTTTTTCCTTTTGTTTGTTTGTTTGTTCTGAATTTTGCATATGTGTCACTGAAAGCTGATCTCAGATCAGTTTTTCTCAACAGCGAGGGTCAGGATTTAGGAAGTCAGAACTGTTCCTGAATCAGAAGTGAAAGAGCGCAGTGCTTGGTAGCGAACACTGCATTATTATTATATTATTATTATTATTTTTTAATGCCCTCCATTGAACTGAATGAGTCAAATGAGTGTGCGCTTGTGTGTGCTTGATATGCTATTTGTCTATACCAAGGTAATTTGGGTATCTAAGTCTGTTGGCTACGTCTAGACCTTTCTGTTCTGAGCCAATCAAAAAGAGAGAAAAAAAATTCAAATTCTCACTCTTTCAATTGCAATCCAACTGGAAATTATTATTATTATTATTATTAATTATTATTATACACAGTGCATATGTATTAACAGTAATGAGGTGTTCTGCAGTTTCTGTATGTGCTGTAACTGCTGTTTTTTTCTCTCATTGGAAACTTGACGATTTGTGTTCAATTTTAAGGTGAGCGTGTGGTGGAAGCGTGAGTGTGTTTTTGTTTTTTGTTTTTTTCTGTGTGTGTGTGTACATGAAAGTCTGAACACACGTAGCTGACACTTCTTTCAAAGCCTCACTGTGACTCGGAAGCCTGATTTTGTGCCTCTCTCTCTATAAAAAAGAAAAGACAAAAAAACAAAAACAATCTTCTACATTAAGACAAACTACAAAACCCACGCTGCTTTGCTTTCCACAGGCGGGAGGGTCTGTTGCTTTTGCTTTCTGGGCTTCTGGTTTTATTCTTGTATAATTTCTGTAAGGTGGAGATGATGATGATGATGATGATGATGATGATGATGATGATGATGATGATGATGATGATGATGAATGTGTATGAGTGAATGTGTGTGTGTGTGCGCGCGCATGTATTTGTTTTTTGTTTGTTTGTTTTTGTTTTTTTTGTCTTGTGACCACTGTATACAGAATGGATAACACTGCTGATTTGCCTGTAATCGTTATGTTGTTTGATTCAAACATAAAAGTTCTCTTATATCTTTGCTGCTTCTTTTTGATATTCGCTACGTTAAAGTTGTTGTTTGGTCAGTCTGAAAAAATTATTCATGTCCTTTCACCTTGATTGGTTATTTGGTAAATCTGTATGCATATTTTATACTGTAAAATTACATATTTGAATACTTCAACAAACCAAAACAAGTTTATTTTGTGGGTAAAACCTCGGTTAATTGGGTATTGTTTGCGTTTTTTTTTTTTTTTATAAATGTGTGTGTGTGTGTGTATATATGTATGTATATGTGTGTGTGTATATGTATATATATATATATATATATATATATATATATATATATATATATATATATATATATATATATATATATATATATATATATATTTGTTTATATGCTGGTTTGTTGTTTAATTGTATGTTCTATGTTTATGTTATTTCATTTTAACGACCATGAAAATAACTTATTTTTGCCATAAGAGTAAACATTTCTGTACCTACACACAGGAGCCTGAGAAAAAAATGCTCATTTTAGATGATAATTTCACCTGGCATTTAGAGGTTTTTGCATCTGAACTTTTCATGTATATAAATTGCAATACGACATTTTTATTATATTCATTTTATGTTAAGAAAGAAGGGAAAAATGTGACTTATGCCTCTTAAGATTTAAAGTGTTTATGCATTGCTTTAATATTTAAATTCTTTAATTTACATTTTTTGCCTGTTCATCATTTGCTCATTTGAAAGAATTTAAATTTTAAAATTAGCTAAATATTAAAATGCAAATCACCATTAAGAATGGTGTTGGACTAGTAATAATTTATTAAACTCCTACATATAGTTTATTGCAAATACATATCACATATATTTATTATTAATGATGATGATAATATACTGTAATTGTTGTGGTTAATTAAATGGTCAATAATTAAAACATTCTAGTACAAAATAAAAGGAAAAAAACTGAATTACTGCAATGAAATGAACTGAGAAACCAGTTTAATTCTATTAATATTATTGTAATGTAATGTAAAGTGTATTCATGTAACGCATTTATTATGTGAGAGACCGAGCCAATTCAGCGGATGGAGATGATTGGGAGGCCATGATAGGTAAGGGCCGATGGAGGGAATTTGGCCACGATACCGGGCCAGAGAGTCAGAGACCTCAGTTTAACGTCTCATCCAAAAGACAGCGTTCACTGACAGCATAGTGTCCCCTTCACTTTTACTGGGGCATTGGGACTCACACAGTTCAGTGCCCCCTGCTGGTATCACTAACACCACTTTCAACAGCAACCTAGTTTTCCCATGTGGTCTCCCATCCAGGTACTGACCAGGCTCAGCCCTGCTTAGCTTCAGTGAGTAACCGGTCCTGGGTTTTTTTTCATTATATTCGATATATAATATTTTTTTCAATGCAAATAGAGGACTCAACTGTCATGAAAACATCACTGTGCTAAAATATCCTAAAACTGTATATAAGTTTAGTTTAAAGAATATTGCTTTACTGTCTACTATATTTCCTTACAATTCACTCACCAAAAAATGCAAAGATTAATGAGGTTAGAAGTGATTTTATGCTTAACAGATTTCTCATTGTGTAAGTTTCTGTCCTCGAGTGTCCTGCTGGAAGTCACCCAGATTTCTTCAGTCTGTCGGCCTCATTCAGCCAAATGAATGGTCACCGTCATCATATGTTATAACAGGAGACATTAGAGAGTGGACCACGAGATGACAGTACTGGTGATAATATTCAGCATAAGCCCTTTGAGCATATTTTTCATGGCCGGTGGAATGAGACACAGCTATGCTCTTCATTTCTCATTTGTCTTTTTTAATCTACTTTATGCTGCAGTTTATTGTCACTTTAACTTAATTGAAACAGGTGGTTAAAGAAAATCATTAAATGGTTTATAACAATGCATTGAAAACTATTTTAGATATTTTTTACTCTTGTTTAAATGTTTTGTGGTAGTGAAGTTTTTTTTTTTTTTTAAAAAAATTTTTTTTTAAAGTACAGTTAAAATATTTTTAAATTCTGGTTTCATTATTATTAACCTTTTTGCAATCTAAAATATATATTTTTATATGGAACTATATAAAAAAAACTGCATTTTTTAAGCCATTTATATTTAATTTTTTTAAATGTAATTTATTCCTGTATAATGCATGACAAAGCCAACATTTTTGCTGAATCTATGATTTTTTTAAAAATATGTATATTTTAATATGCTGGTTTAATTATTATTAACTTTTTTTTGCAATATAAAATATATATTTATATGGAACTATATAAAAAAAACTTCTTTTTAGCCATTTATAATTATTATTTTTAATAGAAATGTTTTATGAAAAGTACAGTCAAAACAGCATTCTTTACAATTAAACAAGTTTGTATTAATTTTTTAAATGTTATTTATTACTCTATAATGCATGGTAAAGCCAACATTTTAGCAGAATTTTTATGGATTTTCATTATATATATTTTTAATATGCTGGTTTCATTATAAAAAAAATTTGCAATCTAATATATTTATATGGAACTATTTAAAAAATACATTTTTTGCCATTCATAAGTAATTTTTAAAAAGAAATATTTTATAAAAAGTACAGTAAAAACAATGTACAATCAAACAACAACTATATTTGTTTTTTAAATGTCATTTATTCCTGTATAATGCATGGTAAAACCAACATTTTAGATGAATTTTTATAATTTTTTTTTTATAATTCAATGAGAAGAAAAACATTTTTTTTTATCCCACACAAATAAAACGCTGAGCTTCATGGTCTTGTGACTTGCCATACTGATATATTTTTTGTTCCATTAATTTAGTCGATGTGACAAGAAGCTGGAATGAGAACCTGTCTTGTGATTTTTCCCTCTCAGGAAGTTCTCATTTTCCTGAGCTGTCCAATCACATACAGGTATTTCTAGAGGTGTGGAATGCAAAATCTGAGGCGTTTGAGATTTGCTTAAAGGTGCTGTGAAGCTTTTTCAGCCATTTTAACCATCAACACTCCCCTTGTCAACAAACAGACTTTACTCTTGTAAATAGTTTTATCAGTAATATAACATATATTTAAATGCATTCTCCATTTTTAATTTGCAACAATATTAAGATAAGTGAGAATACAATAAAAGTATAGCAAATTTATCCTGCAGTTTCAGCAGTAATCATTTATCTAATAAACCAATTACATGCCAGCATCTAATTGCATTTTTTCCAAACTGAGCCTTGAAATGGGGAAGAAGAGTGCTTTTGAATGACTGAATGTTGTTGGAGCCAGATAGGCTGGTCTGTGTACAATAAATAAATAAATTAAATGTTTAACAGAGAATGTTCTGAAAAATTGAAAAAAGTCAATGACTGGAAGTTCTATGGGCAAAAATACCTTGACGAGGTTTGACCAGACTGTATTGAGCTGATAGAAATGACAGTAACTCAAATATAACCACTTGTTACAACTGAGGTTTCCAGAAGAGCAGCCCTGAATGTGCAAACCTTGAAGTAGGTGCGATACAGCATCAGAAAACCACACCAGTGACACTCCTCCTGACACAATTCACGTGGCCCATTTAAAGCTGGACAAAAAAATTCCTGGTTTGAGCTTTGATTTGTGCTCCGTCATTAGGATCGTATATGGTCAAAATTAGGTGAAAACAGCATGGATCTGACTTTGTCTAAAACTGGTTTATTGAACATAACATTAAAGGGATAGTTAACCCCAACATTTTAATTGATTCATCCTTAAGTGGTTATAAACTTTTATACGTTTTTTTTCTTCTATTATATTTTGAAGAAAGCTGAAACCTGTGCGCATTGCCTTCCATATATTTGTTTTTCCTATTATATACAAGTTTCATCTTCTTTTGTGACAGAATTTTCAGTTTAAGGTGACCTATCCCTTTAAGATCACTTAAATGGCCTTCACAGCCACCATATTTCAATCCAATTGTACACATTTAGAATTTGTTGGTACAGCAGATTCACTTTTTGTGGATGTGCAGCAAACGAATATGAAGCTTTCGTGTCAAGTTCATGGACCAGTATTTGTCTATGAGCAATTCTTTCAGCGCCTTGTTGAATCTACGCCACACACACACACAAGATGAAAGCAAAAACGGAGGTCAAAGCAAAGTGTACCTAATAAAGTGGCCGGTAAGTAAACTTTCCTCCTTGCATTTCGGTTTGAGGTGTCTACATGTTCGTCTTCTGTTGCATTAACGTTCATTCTTTGTTTGCGAGGACAAGTACGTCCTTTATTAACAAGTGCAGCTTCAAAAGAGCTGCAGAAATGAGCTCTTTCATGAACGACCACAAGAGGAGGTCTTATAATTATATTGAATTGTGTTCAAACCTTTATGTCGTAGTTCGTCTATTCATTCAGATTTTCTTTGACATGTAAACAGCAAGCACACTACCAAAAAATTGTCTCAAGAAGGTGTACTTATCAGCATGTTAATTATAGTTTTACAGACTTCCATTCGTGTTTTCTTGCATTTATGCCCACATGCTGACTAAACTTCGGTTGTATGAATATGTCACCTGTACGATGAAATTAAAAACGTGGCCTGAGAAACGGATGCTGCCGTCTCCTTCTGTGCTCTCAGAAGAAATGAATCCGATGATTTCATCTCTTCTTACCAGAATAAAACTTTAATTAATCACAAAGCTCAGTCTGCACGTTGATATGACTAATCCCAGTGAATCTCCACACACAGATAAAGAATTCAAGGAAATGCGAGGACGTGTCCGTTCCTGTTTCGATGCCGTAAAAAACTGATGGGAAAAGTTGGGACAGGCTCGTGCGTCGTGTAGGTCTTGTTTTATCCAGATTGCAAAAGGCTTCAGGCTGTTCAAAAAATGTAGTCAAATCTGTTTTAACTGTCATGAACTGTTGAGAGGCATACTGACACTGTTTTCCATGGAACAAGTTTCTCCTGAAGTAGTTCAAGTGCAGTTAAGTAGACTGTTTCAAGTGTAGGCCTACTAACGTTAGCTGAATGACAAATGAGTTAAAAAGCAGCTATGCTGTATTTAAATGGCTGATATATATATATATATATATATATATATATATATATATATATATATATATATATATATATATATATATATATATATATTTATATATTTATTTATTTATTTATTTATTTATTATTATTATTATTATTATTATTTATTTATTTTTTCTTTATAAGCATCCATTTCTCAGGTAGAGTGGCAGCATTTTGAAATGATGTTTAGGAAACAATTACTGAAATAGTTGGTTGCTTAAGTTTCCAACTTTATAATGTTTTTAAATAGCATTACATATACATCATGCCTGAATCTTCTGTACATTCTGCATATTTTAAAAAACACAAGAACAGTGTTATATACTTTGCTGACATATATTTACATTATCCCAAATGCTTTGAACAATCCCACATAGCAAAATTTCTCTGGCCCACATGCCACAGTGAATTACAGGACATGACTGGACCAAGTCTTGCTTCCAGACAAGGGTCAAACATGGACCATATCTGGGCCAAGTCTCAGTCCATATCTGTACTTGAACTGGGCCAGATACTGTATGGCCCATGTGACATCGTCTGGAAGCCAGACTTGGTGTCTCAGGACTGCAATGAAATTGATAAACCCATGAAGCAATGTGCGTTAATAATGGTAATGTTAGCAATGGTTAATAATAATAAAATTTGTAAAATAATAATTTAGTTAATAAAATATATGTAATGTAGGTTTAATTCAGTTATTTTGGAACATACAGGAAACAATAGATTAATAATTCAAACAATTAAATTTTGATTGATTTCTGGATAAAAATAAATGCATTAGAAGATGCAAAAAGGAAGAAGGAAATGAAATAATTCTTTGCACAAAAATAATTTAAATGTATTTTAAATATGGGTCAAGATGGGCCAAACTTATGTAACATCTGGGCCAAATACTGCATTTGACATGTGGCCCCATGTCTTGTGTGCCGCCTTTAAGACTGTGCCACCTCTGCCAAAACCGGCCATGTTTGGCCGACATCATCCTTGATTTCCAGTTTGGTTTTATAACGGTGAAACACCAGATGTGCTTTTATATACTGTATGTTTCCTCAGTGAGCAGTATTATAACAAAACTATAAACTTTTACAAATCATACACGTCATACTATTTAGTATGATAAAACAGCACTGCTTCTTCTCCATGTGATCATGACCATGTCTTCGTAAAGCTGCTTTTGTGCTGCATCGTGCTCATCTCTCAACCTCAAATCTGCTTCATACTACCATAACAACAAGGTTTAAATACTTTAGCTCAGCGGTTCCCAACAGGGGGGTCCCGGCCCACAAGGGGGCCTTAGTGAGCTCTGTGTCTGTGTTGGGGGGTGGTGGGGGTGGAGAACAATCATGTTGCCTTAGTTCATTTTATCCTCTGGCTGACCCCAAAAAATGGTCAAATTTGTAATTCGTCCTATACGAAAAAGGCCCAATAGCATCCCAGTGGTGGTAAATCGCAAGTTAAAATATCTTTTCAGGAAAGTATGAACACTTGGACATTACAATAAACTGTCTTTTATTGAAATCTGTGTAAACGGATCAGATGCAGTCAGTCTTTCTCTTTTACAACTCTGCAGCACTGTTATAGCTGATGTTATGTTTAATAGTGTGGTACACCTGTGGTAACTCAGCTGCTGTAACCTAGAGGAGAGGAGAAAATACTAATGAACCTAATTTTGAAGGGTGATATTGATAACAGATTTTGGCTAAAATGTTTGTCATTATTTGCAGTAACACCTATCCAAACATGGAAACAGCACATACATAAACTAGCTACAAACATTAGCTAGTACAGTTTTCAAATAGCCCATTTCTAATTTAAAAATTTGGAAAGTTGCAATTTACTAGTTTATTTTCTTTACATGGGCATTATGTTGTTTATTAATGTAATAAATGTAACATTTCATTTAATAAATTAATGCTTATGTGTCTGACCTAATCTTAACAAGCAAATCATAATATTACATTGAAACGTGGTCCACTTACATTGTATTTACAGAATTTTTACAAATTATTTGTGACCCAGTGTGTAAAAACCAGGCCAAATCTAATTCTGAGAGAAAGTTTGATTGTAGTCATTCATTTCAATGTGATTTCAGTTGTAGATGTGGTTTTACTCAGTTAATATTAATATTTTTTATTATTTTCACAGACTGCTCTTTATTTTATGTTACAAAAAAAACGACTCCAGCTAGATTTTCACAGACTGGGTCACCTTCATTACCATGTCTGCTTCGGGAGAGACTTGGGGTACGAAGAACGGTGAATGTGCATTGATTTTTGTGAGCTCTGTCATTGCGGGAATGCTGCTCTCCGGAGGCATGCTTGTCGCACGTCCCGCATGAGCCACAGAGAACGCTCTTCAAAAAATCGTGCAGTTGGCTTGATAACAATTTCTACCACTCTGCAGCCAGGTATTTGTTTACTCCCACTCTCTGCGGTACTTTTGCAGCCGCTTGCGTTTAAACTCTGAAACTTTAATACGCGGGGGGTTACCTGGAGAAGCATCTGCCATTTGGCTATTCTCTGACAAGACTTGACAGTCTGCTTAAAAGACACACCCTCCACACTGGACAAAGACCAATCAAACTAACGATGACATCAAGTATTACCCAATCAAAAGTAGGAAATGAGGCATCTTCATAAAATGCGTGTGGGATGATTTGCATGAAAAGCTACTTAAAAAAAAAAATGAAAAAAAAAAACGGGACAAAATCTGCAATTTCAGTCTCAAATACGGGATGATTCCGTATTTTAAAGGACGGGTGGCAACCCTAGTCACAGCGCTAGCAATACTGAAAACATGAAATGCAGGAAATACCAAGATAGTTACCTGAACTATGGTTTTATTCCATTTTCTCGAAGCAAAGAGTCCCTGACCCAGCCACAGTGTACTATCTGCACCAGAGTTCTTGCTAATGAATGCATGAGACCGTCTAAATTAATAAGACATTTGCAGACGACTTATCCCCAATACCGCGACAAGCCCAGAGCATTATTTGAGAGCAAGGCAAAAGAATTGACACACACCCAAAATGAGAAGAGGGACGTCACAGCTAATGACAAGAAACTTAAAAAAAAATTGGTAACTAATTGGCAACTAATAGAGGGCCAATTTAAAGGCCGAAGACATATGTTTTTCAGTAACAAATGGCCTACTGATGTTTTGCTTTTATATTTTACATCAGGCTATTATTTGTGAATAAACATATCTAGATATAGTAATAAGCTTGTTTGAAAACATTTTTTTTGTCATCCTTACTGCAATCTTATATGAACGATAATAAAATTTGAGGGGTGCCTTACAATACTTTCCGGGGGAAAAGGGTGCCTCAGGCAAAAAAAGGTTGGGAACCACAGCTTTAGCTCATCCATGAACATGATTTCTGTACAGAGTCCCCTAGGATGTAATAAACACAACAACTACCATGATTCCACACTCTGGGTGTACTCACACTAGGCACGGCTCCGGGAGTTTTCCGGGAAACAAAACAATACGGGAGATTGGTCTGAAATATGGGAGACTCCCGGAAAAAACAGTAGTGTTGGCAGGTATGAGTGAGGTACATGATGTCTGATGCTTTGGGGAGTAAAATCTGAGAGAATTTAAGATCATGGATAAAATTAAGAGTTATACAACCTTCATTTGGCTTAATCCCTACCGTTTTAGATCTGGTCTTGAAAAGAGACCCAAATACCACCACAATATCAGTATTTTTTTATCCCTAAAAAATCGTGAAAAACTAGGAGGTCTGTTTTAAGTAGTTTGGGATGCGATGACAGTCAAATATTTTGCTGAACAGATCCTCAACTTTTGACACATCAATGTTCATAAGTCTTCGTGCTGCAGGTATTAAGATGTTTGCTGAAGGTGTGCTCTGGCCAGTTTCTTTTAACCGGGCCAAGGCCGGCCAACTGAAATGTGGTATGATTCGGAGCACTCACACTTGTTAAAGGTGCAGTATGTAAGTTTGACACCCAGTGGTTGAACTAGGTATTGCACTCCTGGATCATAATAAAAGTACGCTAGGATGCCAGATTGTGTACAGGAGTAAGTGATTTAAACTGTGTTCTAAATAAAAGCAACGACACGCGATAGAGGGAATATTTTCCATATTTAACGGAGTTTTTGTCCTAACCAACACCTCGAATTGATATATTAGAAATGGCTTCTATTTCTCACAGCTGAACAACAAAAACCTATGACAGCTAGATCACCTCAGGTAAGCCTTGTGTGCTTTATTCTGTGCTAAATGCTAACAATGCGAGTTTGAATGCATTTTACATGGCATTTGTTGCCATATACTGAAAGCAGAAAGTTCACCTCAGATCTTGAAAATACAATAAACCGTCTGAAATTGAACTTTAGAACTAAACACATATGAGTGATTCAGCATCTACATTGATGTTAAAGTGGGTTAACATGTATTAAATAGATTCTAAACCTTACCGTTTCGTGAGCGAGTGCATATTCTGTGCTTCTGAAAGGCTGTATTTACATTTCTGCCGTGTCTCGTCTGGTGCAAACAGCCAAATAGCTGATCACTGCCTCTCTCATCCCAGCGTGTTGTTAGGACACGCGGTTACAATGTAACCTGCTCACCTAATGCTTACGTTCGTAATATTTATGTAATTTGCTAATTAATAACCTCATGTGGAACTGCATCTGTCTCCCATACTGTTCCTTTTGGTCACGGACGCATGCTTTCAAGAGTCTTACTGAATGAATGAATGAATGAAATACGCTGTTTTCCAACAAGGCAACCCAGGGTGCTGACATATAATTGGCTAAACTGGCATCGTGCATATGAAATTTATCTAAACAAAGACAGAGTTCCGGCACGGAAAACCCATTTTCAAAGCAGAATATCTGACTTCAGCATTGTTTTTCAGTTAAACAAGTATGTTCACTTGGGATGTTTCTTAAATATCTGCACACATATTATGGTATTTTTATGCTTTAGAAGAGTCAAAAACTTACATACAGCACCTTTAAATGAATCGGGAAATGGGGGTCAAACACACTTGGGCATGGTTCGCATAGTGTGAGTACACCCTCAGTCGCGGTGTCATAAAAATATGCCTTATGTTTGTTGTGAATATGCACTCTTTAGCGGCAAAAATTACACACTGTACCTTTAAATTAATTGGACTTCATTTTGAGGTTAATGGGATGGTTCAATCAAATAAAAAATCAGTCATTTAATCATGTCTTTCTAGAAACCTGACTTTATTTAGCAGAGCACAAAATATATATTCATAAAAATCTGGGGTGGCGGTTCATTCTGCTGTGGTGACCCCAGATTAATAAAAGGACTAAGCCGAAAAGAAAATGAATGAAAAATCTGGGGTCATTTTGGGGAAAGTTAAAAGCATTTGTCCTCGCTGTGCATTTACTGCCGAGTTCAACAAACAGCAAATGTTTTTTTTTTTTTTTGCTGTTTGTTGAACTCGGCAGTAAATGCACAGTGAGTTTCGTTTTTTTAAATGGCTTTGTAAAAGAGTAAAGTGAGTTTTTTGCTTGAGGACTTTGAGACCTTTTTGCCATTTTTGTCAGCCTTTTTTTACCCTCATTTCTCCCTTTGGTTTATTTATTTATTATTTCAACATTTGCAATACTTTTTTGATGCAGCCGGGGACAGTTACCATTAATTCAATGGGCTCTGAAATAAAACTAAACCTTCGATTTAATTTTACCCCAAAAATAGCACTTCAGCAATGAGAAATAAGGCAAGCTGCCTAACCTTTGAAGGTTTTTTCTAAGTGTTTTTTCCTTTCTGTAGAACTTGTGTTGAGTGAATGGATGTATGGACGTGTAGTTTTGCTCATCCACAGGACTGAATGGACTTCTGTGAATATTTTAGATAGACTGTTTTTGTGAAACTAATGAAAGAGACTCAATAATAAAGGACAGCTTTTTCTTGTCCTTATCCTATAAGGAAAATGACAGGCTTCAGTAGGGACATTTGACCCATGGCTGGGTTCCAGTGTTTAATCAAAAGCCTGGATTTCGTATAATTTTTTTTTGGCCGAATGGGGTTGATGCTTCAGTCACGTAGCATTGTTAGCTAGAGTATACTGCAAGGCGGCCACATGAACTCATTGAACCTGTTGAGTGTATTGGACATAATATAGACAGCCAAAAACAGCAAAGACGACAGACAAAACATGCCAGAATTAAAGCCTGCCTGTCCAAAATACCCGATGGGAAGAGATGAACTCCTGCAGCCCCTGTGTGTGCAGCATTATTTAAACGGCTCCTATTTACGGACACCTGCTTTGATGCGATGTGTTTTGACGCACATCCCTCCCCCATTATCTCAAGCTAAATAATGTCCCGTTTAGATAGAAGAGGTATTTATAGCCATACTGCAAGGCCTCTTTTTCAAGATATTTCTTCACAACTAAATCCAGGGAGGTGATGTGGTGGCTCAGTGGTTAGCACTGTCGCCTCACAGCAAGAAGGTTGCTGGTTCGAGTTCCAGCTGTGTCAGTTGGCATTTCTTTGTGGAGTTTGCGTGTTCCAGTGTAAGTGTAAGCGTGGGTTTCCTCTGGGTGCTCTGATTTCTCCAGTCAAAGACATGTGGTATAAGTTAACAAAATTAGCCATGGTGTTTAGAGCGAATGTGGGAGTGTATGGGTGTTTCACAGTACTGGGTTGCGGCTGGGAAAAACAAATGTGGAATAGTTGGTGGTTCATTCCACTGTGTCGACTCCTGATAAATAAGGGACTAAACCAAAGGAATTAATTAATGAATAAATCCAGAGATTTAATAAAGGTCAAAGCCATTTTTTGTCAGAATTGTGACTGTATCTCCAAGTTGTTCTTTCAACTGCAATGTTTTAGTGCAGCTTAGGGCAAAAATTAATTCATGTGAATCTGACTCAGAACTGCAATAAGTCAGAACTGAAAGAAATACCAGCCTGATCTCACGAGGAAGCGCAAGTATTTTACATTTTGTTAGTTTAGTGGCTAATTTGAACAAAAATTCAGTCGTATGAAAATGTATGATTTTAAAAAGGAGGCGTAGCACCCAACCCCACCCCTAAACCCAACCATCAATGGGGGATAAGCAAATTGTACTAAATTGTACAAATGAGATCGTACGAATTCATACAAATTAGCCACTAAAATCAAAAAGTTACGAATTGTGTTGGAAATACAATCTCTGCAAGTAAAGTCAAAATTGCAAGAACCTAAAGTTTGTAGGAGTATGGTTTCAAATGCTAGAAAAAATTTAGAATTGAAAAGAAAAGGTAGAGTTCCCAGAGATGGGTTGCGGCTGGAAGGGCATCCGCTGCGTAAAATCGTGCTGGATAAGTTGGCGGTTCATTCCGCTGTGGCGACCCCGCAAGGGACAAAGCCGACAAGAAAATGAATGAATGAATGAAGAAAAGGTAGAATAGCAAGTAAGTTTATTAATTCAGAATTGCAAAAAAAAAAAATTCTGGGAAAATAGTCAGAATTGCAAGATAAGAGAAAAAAAAATAGGTGCGTCCCAAAGCGCATACTTGTGCACTATTCTACACCATTTTGTAGTATAAATAGTGCAAGTAGTGCATTCACACTGAAAACTCTAAAAATAATAAGTGCTCTTTAAATACCAGGATGATGCACTTATTCAACCGGTAAATACCAGCCTGATCTCACGAGGAAACGTAAGTATTTTACGTTTTGTCAGTTTAGTGGCTAATTCAGTTATACGAAAATGTACGATTTTAAAAAGGAGGCCCCCAACCCCACCCCTAAATCCAACCGTCAATGGGGCTAAGCAATTCGTACTAAATTGTATGAATGAGATCGTACGAATTCATATGAATTAGCCACTAAAATCAAAAAGTTACGAATTGCTGTGAGCAAATCGTGTTGGAAATACAATCTCTGCAAGTGAAGTCGAAATTGCAAGAGCTTAAAGTTTTTAGGAGTATAATTTCAAATGTTAGAAAAAAAGTTAGAATTGAAAATGTATATTGTAAATCAGTTTATTAATTCAGAATTGCAAAAATAAAATTTTGGGAAAAGAGTCAGAATTGCAGAGTCAGAAAAAAGGGTGCGTCCCAAAGCTCATACTTATGCACTATTCTACACCATTTTGTAGTATAAATAGTGTAAGTAGTGCATTCACACTGAAAACTCTAAAAATAATAAGTGCACTTTAAATACCCGGATGATGCACTTTTTTAACAGTTAAATGAAGTGTGTGTTGTTGGACACTTCACGCACTTAACAGCTACAGTTTTGCTCACATAGCGGAAGGGGCGGAGCTAATGGGCGCTCTGTTGGAGTGCTTCATTTATTTTGGATTATGAAAGCAAAATTATCCTATAAGAGTGATTTATAGCGCCTCTCGATGGTGAATGTGGTTATACTCATGACAGCTATTATTTGCTACTTTGGTCATTTATTCAACTAATGTGACAACCTTTAAATGTCATCAGGGAAACGGTTTGAATTTCCGCTTAGTAAAAAAACATTAGTGTTCTATTTGGGACGACACTACATACATTGTCAACAGCATAGTACATGTAAAGTACATAGTGCATAAGTGTATAGTGTGCCATTTGGGACGCAGCTATATACTTGCAATTGTAAGAAATAAAAGTTTAAATTCAATCAGAAAAAAGTCTGAATTCTGAATATTTGTGATGAACTCCTAAATGCAAAAAAAAAAACTATTTGGGATATAATTCATAACTCCTAAACACAAAATGCAGAGACAAAAAGCCATTTCAGAGAAGTCAGAATTGTGTGGTATAAACTGAATTGCAAGGTGTTTTTGTACAGAAATGGCCATTTTTTCTCAAGTATTTTGACTTGGTATCTGGACAACAAGTCATCCGAGTTTCCAATACCCAAACCTGTTAACCAGTATTCAACTGAATTAACAGTCTCCTATCAATATAGAAGTTGACTGTGGAAGGAAGCCATAGAAGAGCAGACGCAGGAGACAAAGTGATGATAATATATGAGCAGGGTTTATTAAATAATCTTTATTGCATGTGTTCTGGTGCACTCTCATACTTCATTTGATCAGCACAAACAACAAATGTTATTATACATCAGGCCACAAGACCTTGAATTAGAGACATACCCTCATATCTCATATCAGTGGAGAGGAATAATTCATGAAACACCATCACTATAAGACTAAACAATGGAAAAAGCACTAAATGCAGAACAAGTAATAAGAAATATATAAAATAAAGAAATCAAAACAATAAATGGTTAATATAATAAATGATAAACATAAATGAATTAAAAATATCAATCAAATAAATGGATGACTAATTTAATATCTAAGATTTATAAATGATTATATAAAAATAACTGAAATTATCAATGCAAAACAGAATATAATATAGAACTGATTTCATTCAAAGCACACACAGGTTATCACAGGTAATTTCAGATTCTTCATTAGTCTCCTTTTATTTCTCTCTGAAATCACAATTTTGACAACATCTGTTACAGGATTTAACATTATACCCTGGCAGAATGAGAAAACTATGGCCTTGCATGAGAAACTAAATCAGTTTTTTCTTCTGTTTACCCACTTGGCATTGGAACGTCAACTTGTTTCCTCTTACTTATGAGAATTCACGGATTGAGGGCTCATAAACAAGACGTCCAGAGGAAGTGTTAAAATATGCCCTGCACACGAGTTCTGTGCTCGACAGGTGACATTAACACAGAAGTTTCCATTCTGTTCAGTGTTTCCTCTTCAAACAACACAAATTCAATTATGTTTAATGAGTGATGCCAGTGGTTTTGCAGCTACATCTAAGACAAAGAATTCCATTTAAAGAAAATCAATGCATATTGAGTAATCAAGTCAGTTGCAAAGTATAGAGATATTTTTGACATAAACTTACCGGCCACTTTATTAGGCACACCTGTCCAACTGCTCATTAATGCAAATTTCTAATCAGCCAATCACATGGCAGCAACTGGTCAAGACGATCTGCTGCAGTTCAAACCGAGCAAAATGGGGAAGAAAGGTGATTTAAGTGACCTTAAACGTGCCATGGTTGTTGATGCCAGACGGGCTGCTCTGAGTATTTCAGAAACTGCTGATCTACTGGGATTTTCAAGCACAACCATCTCTAGGGTTTACAGAGAATGGTCCGAAAAAGAGAAAATATCCAGTGCAGTTCTGTGGGTGCAAATGCCTTGTTGATGCCAGAGGTCAGAGGAGAATGGCCAGACTAGTTCGATCTAATAGAAAGGCAACAGTAACTCAAATAACCACTCGTTACAACTGAGGTATGCAGAGGAGCATCTCTGAGCACACAACATGTTGAAACCTTGAGGCGGATGAGCTACAGCAGCAGAAGACCACACCGGGTGCCACTCCTGTCAGCTAAGAACAGGAAACTGAGGCTACAATTCGCACAGGCTCACCAAAATTGCACAGTAAAAGATTGGAAAAACGTTCCCTTGGTTTGATGAGTGTCCATTTCTGCTGTGATGTTCAGAGGGTAGGGTCAGAATTTAGCATCAACAACATGAAAGGATGGATCCATCCTGCCTTGTATCAATGGTTCAGACTGCTGGTGGTGGTGTAATGATGTGGGGATATTTTCTTGGCACACATTGGGCCCAATTGAGCATCGTGTCAACGCCACAGCCTACCTGAGTATTGTTGCTGACCACGTCCATTCCTTTATGACCATGTCCAGTGTACACAGTGTCATAAAGCACGAATCATCTCAGACTGCTTTCTTGAACATGACAATGAGTTCACTGTACTCAAATGGCCTACGCACTCACAAGTTCTCAATCCAATAGAGCACATTTGGGATGTGGTGAAAGATTGGCATCATGGATGTGCAGCCGACAAATCTGCAGCAAGCGCATGATGCTATCATGTCAATATGGACCAAAATCTCTGAGGAATATTTCCAATACCTTGTTGAATCTATTCCACAAAGGATTAAGGCAGTTCTGAAGGCAAAACTGCATCCAACCCGGTACTAGTAAGATGTACCTAATAAAGTGGCCGGTGAGTGTATATAAATTTAGCATTGCTTCTATATAGAGGCTTGTAGACTGCAGCAGTTCCATTCATTTACTCTAAATAAATACTGATTTTTAACAATAACTAATAAACATTTAAAGACAAGAAACCTATTGTTTGGTATGAGGTTTTTAGGTTGATCATACATGCTTTTTCTGAACTTGTGGTTGGATTAATACTTAACTAGCCTATGTTAGACAAAAGACAAAGAAATATACAAAGCATAAATCAGCACTCAGATTTTGGTTGGTCTGTTTTAAAAGGATTATAAATATTCTCCTCTGTAGAGAAAATGAATGGTATTTCAGAATCCTACTGTAACACTTCATAAAGTAATGCATGCTGTTACGCAGGTCTGAAATGTAAATTAGTCATGCAAGTTTTTCCGTGACTGGTTACCTTATGTAAGGACCTTATGTCACATATCTTTTGTGCAAATATTAAGAATAGCTGCTGAGTTTATTTTTTTTAACAATGTCCCATAAGCATACATCTCATAAGCCCCCTGGTCTCTCTCAACATGCTTTTCTGTTTGAGCGGTCTGGCGTGAGAGGCGAACAGTTTGATATAAAGGTCTGCGGAGACCTTCTGTCTCGGGTCGACGGGTCTTTTGTACTGCAATCAATTTACAGTGTCTTGCCTGAAAAGCAGCAACGGATGTAATATGTGCATTAAAACTGCCTTTCACTGGAGGCCCGCTTTTTAAAAAATCGGAATTAAAATTCAACGTGAAAAGGTTCGCACAAAGCACCTTGGATTACGTAAATGCATAAATATCTGGGGGAAAAATAAAAGAGTAGTGAGTTCAGCTCAGGTAGATGAATTTAGAAAAAACCCACCTCCCCCATTTCCTCAAGAAAACCAGAGCTGCACTTCATTACAAATCATTCTCCCGCTTTTTTTTTTTAAGTGCAATCATAACAGTTTCCATGACATCATCAGCTGTCAGTATGGGAAGCCGGTCCTTTATATTGTGAAACCCAAACCAGGGCACAGAGAGGAAACCAGCCCCTCACGCTAGAGAAGTCCCACTGAGAAACACACTCATAATGATGAATGTTACACATGTGTGTAAAGGTGTGAGTGTGTGTGCACAAAGCCATGGAAGGGCATTAATAGCTATGAGAATTCAAACATTCACAGGCCACACCAGGCGTTTAACTTGTGGAAATGGTACAACTAAAATCTTCTGTCACAATAACTTTATATTTGTTTATTTTAAAGCCAATTTCAGTCTGAAAATGAATTATAGAAGCATGTAATATTGTTTATATTTTCATACTACAGTGACTTAAATACTAACTTTTTAAACTCTGGATACTTGATAGAGACAATCTAAAAGTTAAGATTCATTATACGTTAATAATTTTTTTTAAACATTGCAAAACATTGTTCACATTATGCAACACAAACTGAGAACAAATGACAGGCAAAGCCATAAAATGACTTTTTTTTTTTTTTTTTTTTTTTTAAGCACTGTCGCCTCACAGCAAGAAGGTCACCGGTTCGAGTCCCAGCTGGGCCAGTTGGCATTTCTGTGTGGAGTTTGCATGTTCTCCCCGTGTTGGCGTGGGTTTCGTTCGGGTGCTACGGTTTCCCTCACAGTCCAAAGACATGCGCTATAGGTGAATTGGATGAACTAAATTGGCTGTAGTGTGTGAGTGCGTGTGTGAATTCGAGAGTGTATGGTTGTTTCCCAGTGCTGCGTTGCAGCCGGAAGTGCATCTACTGCGTAAAACATATGTTGGAATAGTTGGCGGTTCATTCCGCTGTGGCGATCTCTGATAATCAGGGACTAAGTCGAAGGAAAATGAATGAATGAATGAATTTGCAATGATAGCTTGGCAACTGTTCTTACTATATCCATTAATGTATAATAAACTGATGCATTGTTTCAGAACTAAAACCAGAGTCTTGCTATACATGAATCTGAGAACTTGTTTTCATGTGTGGGAGTGGCCGGAGCTAAAGATCCACATTGATACGGTTTGCTTTCTTCAACTCTCTGATTGGTGGAAAGGTTTTTTCTGCATGAGTTTCAACGTTTAAAGAAGCAATACACTGAAAAAAAATATTCTTAAAATTTATTAAATGGATTTACAAAAATGTTTTTAATGTGTTTGCAAACAATTTATTTGGGCTTAATTTAAACACGCAAAGTTGAACATTACAAAATTTCATTTGTTTGTTTAAATTCAGCACATACATTTTTTTGCAACCACTTACCTTTAAAAAAAATTAGTAAATCAATAAATTAAATTAATAAACACATTTTTAAATAAAAAAAATTTTTAAATGAAAAAAATTCTAATAAAAAATGCATTTTTAGTGCATGTAAGATTTTCATTAAATAAAAAAAACTGAGCATTGTTATATATTTTGCTGAGTTATATACTTAAATTATTCAGAATGTTTCAAAACGTGCATTTCTAAATTCCGAAGTTTAAACCCCAGAATTAGTTTTTTTTTTTTAAATGTAAGAATTTGCAATGCTAAAGTGAACTATATTTTTAACTCCCAATTTAGAGAAGAAAATTTAGAATTTATATATATATATATATATATATATATATATATATATATATATATATATATATATATATATATATATACAGGGAGTGCAGAATTATTAGGCAAGTTGTATTTTTGAGGATTAATTTTATTATTGAACAACAACCATGTTCTCAATGAACCCAAAAAACTCATTAATATCAAAGCTGAATATTTTTGGAAGTAGTTTTTAGTTAGTTTTTAGTTTTAGCTATTTTAGGAGGATATCTGTGTGTGCAGGTGACTATTACTGTGCATAATTATTAGGCAACTTAACAAAAAACTAATATATACCCATTTCAATTATTTATTTTCACCAGTGAAACCAATATAACATTCACAAATATACATTTCTGACATTCAAAAACAAATCAGTGACCAATATAGCCACCTTTCTTTGCAAGGACACTCAAAAGCCTGCCATCCATGGATTCTGTCAGTCTTTTGATCTGTTCAACATCAACATTGCGTGCAGCAGCAACCACAGCCTCAAAGACACTGTTCAGAGAGGTGTACTGTTTTCCCTCCTTGTAAATCTCACATTTGATGATGGACCACAGGTTCTCTATGGGGTTCAGATCAGGTGAACAAGGACGCCATATCATTAGTTTTTCTTCTTTTAGACCCTTTCTTGCCAGCCACGCTGTGGAGTACTTGGACACGTGTGATGGAGCATTGTCCTGCATGAAAATCATGTTTTTCTTGAAGGATGCAGACTTCTTCCTGTACCACTGCTTGAAGGTGTCTTCCAGAAACTGGCAGTAGGACTGGGAATTGAGCTTGACTCCATCCTCAACCCAAAAAGGCCCCACAAGCTCATCTTTGATGATACCAGCCCAAACCAGTACTCCACCTCCACCTTGCTGGCGTCTGAGTTGGACTGGAGCTCTTTGCCCTTTACGGATCCAGCCACGGGCCCATCAAGACTCACTCTCATTTCATGAGTCCATAAAACCTTAGAAAAATCAGTCTTGAGATATTTCTTGGCCCAGTCTTGACGTTTCAGCTTGTGTGTCTTGTTCAGTGGTGGTCGTTTTTCAGCCTTTCTTACCTTGGCCATGTCTCTGAGTATTGCACACCTTGTGCTTTTGGGCACTCCAGTGATGTTGCAGCTCTGAAATATGGCAAAACTGGTGGCAAGTGGCATCTTGGCAGCTGCACGCTTGACTTTTCTCAGTTCATGGGCAGTTATTTTGCGCCTTGGTTTTTGGTTTGGTTTTCCACACACTTGCAACCCTATTCACTATTTTGAATGAAACGCTTGATTGTTCGATGATCACGCTTCAGAAGCTTGGCAATTTTAAGAGTGCTGCATCCCTCTGCAAGATATCCCACTATTTTTGACTTTTCAGAGCCTGTCAAGTCCTTCTTTTGACCCATTTTGCCAAAGGAAAGGAAGTTGCCTAATAATTATGCAAACCTGATACAGGGTGTTGATGTCGTTAGACCACACCCCTTCTCATTACAGAGATGCACATCACCTAATATGCTTAATTGGTAGCAGGCTTTTGAGCCTATACAGCTTGAAGTAAGACAACATGCATAAAGAGGATGATGTGGTCAAAACACTCATTTGCCTAATAATTCTGCACTCCCTTGTGTGTGTGTGTGTATATATATATATATATATATATAATAATAACTAATATAATTACTTTTTATTTTGTGGTGGAAACAAGTTTCCTTATAATCCAGAAAGGATATACAAGTAAAAATATATACCAGGGATGTCCAAACTCGGTCCTGGAGGGCCGGTGTCCTGCATAGGTTAGTTCCAACTTTCTTCAACACACCTGCCTGGAAGTTTCTGGTATACCTAGTAAGAGCTTGATTAGCTGGTTCAGGTGTGTCTAATTGGTGTTGGAACTAAACTTTGCAGGACATCGGCCCTCTAGGACCTAGGCTGCATCTGAAACCGCAGACTCCATACTATACAGTACACTAAAATCTGTATGCGAGCCGAGTACTATGTCCGAATTCATAGAATTCAAAAAACAGTATACGAGAAGTACCCGGATGACTTACTACTTCCAGCGAGATTCTGAAGTGCGCATCCCATGCACGCTGCACTATCCCATGATGCCCCGTTAAGAGAATTCATGAATGGGAGTGAAGCGACTCATCTGACACAGGTAGGTCACGTGACCACGACAAAATGGCAGATGTAGTATGTCCGAAATCCATTCATACTTTTTCACTTATTCATACTGTATAGAACGTACTTTTCTAACGCCCAAATAGTAGATTTAAATTCAAATGCAGTAGCTACTGAGTAGTAGGCGGTTTCGGACGCAGCCCTAGTTTGGACACCCCTGATATATACACTACCGGTCAAAAGTTTTTTTTAATTATTAATGGTATTTAATAACTTTAAAATTATTCTGTTTATCAAGGTGGCATTTATTAAATGTAAAAAAAATGTTGAATCGTTAAATACTTATTTATTCAATATTTTTTCTTACTAATTGTATGTAGTTTCAAATGAAATTATTACTCCAGTCATTATTGCTTTTATTACCAATAATAATAATAATAATAACAACAACAACAACAACAACAACAACAATAATTATTATTATTAGAGTGATTTCTAAAGGATCATGTGACTGAAGACTGGAAGACAATAATAATTGTATAATTAATAAGACTGGAGTAATGAAGCTGAAAATTAATCTTTAAAATCACTGGAATAAATTATTAAATAAATTTATAAACTACTTTTGAACAGTTATTTTATAGTGCAATAACATTTTACAATTTGTACTGTATTTTTTATGAAATAAATGCAGCTTTGAAGAGCAGGAGAAGCTTATTTTAAAACATTTAAAAATAGTGCTGACCCCAAACTTTTGACCGTTAGTGTAGATGCAATGCATCAGGGTAAAATGGATGCATGACTTTTTTTTTTTTTTAATCAGTCTGTCCATCTATGAGCATAATTTCTAATTTAACTAAAAATTTCATTCATTACAAAATAGCACTACTATAGAAACAATCAATGCTAAAACATACCTCATAACCAAATACCGCTCAGGTTAATAGTCAGTCACATGCATAAAAAAGCCTCCAGTTTTCAGGTTGACTTTGAGCTGTGAACACCATAAGATGCATGTGTTTTGCAGAAGAGGAGCGTTCACATGGTAAAGGGAGATGAGTTCGGAAGATGGAAAAAAGGAGGGAGGTGCAGCGATCACCACGTTGCACCTGCAGTGTCGCTGCTCTTTGGGAAAAGGGAAAAAACAGGATATAGAGCTCAAACAACATCCTGTTACAGCCTCCCTCCTCAGGCTGTTTGTGTGTGTGTGTGTGTGTTTGATTATTCATGCCTCCTGAGCGAAAAAGTGGGAATGAGCTGAATTAGGATACGCTGAAAGGAGAGTGGGTGGTCTCGTCTTTTCAGATAGGGTTTCAATAATTCTCTCTCTTATTTTATTCATTGCACCTTAGGGGGAAAGACAATGAATGGAGTGTGTGTTTGTGTGTGAGAGAAAAAAAACGGAGGGAAAGAAGAAAAAAAGTCATCAGAGAGATATTAGAGAGTGTGTGTGTGTGTGTGCACGCATCCTTTGCTCTTAATGATAGTCTGAGTAAGTGGCCCTGTTACTGGAATCAAAGGCCTTCCTTTTGTGGAAAAAACGCTTCATGCATTTAAAATTAGCGAAAAAAGGTGAAAGAATAGCTCCATCATTTCCTTGTGGTGATAAAGTGAGGCATTAGCGCACGTTTACACAGACTTCCTACTAGGTTCTTATTACAAGAGACTTCCTTCTGTCTGTGTTCAAAGAGAAAAGGGGATGTAGCATCAGTCATCCCAACAGTACGTGGTCATGTTATAGTCTGAAGCTGACCTCAGAGCCTTCTATTTATACCAAATCTGACTAGTTAAATTGATTCAGGAGGATGAACCAGTGGAGTTTGGGCTAATTCTGTCTACAAGCATGCAGGCTTTTCTTACGCATGTCGCTTTTTTTTTTTTTTTTTCTGCGGAGGAAAGACCCGTGTGAAGGGAAGTGTGAGTTGTGGTTGTGTTTGGCCAAGGGAAGGCGAAGTGTTAAAGTTATTTGCTGAGAGGGAGTGTTATGTTTTTTTGGGGGGCATCCTGTTCACAAAAACTGCTTCCTGGCTCAGCTTTGCATGCTATAAACAACAACGAGAGGTGAAGAGGGATGTGTTGGAGAGATGGAACAGGTTCACCAGTCACCGATGACAGTGGAGCAAGGTTCTTAGCCTATTTAACGAAAACGAACGAAAAAACGAAAACTAAAATTTTAAATGATCGTCGTTAACTGAAATAAAAATAAAAATGAGAGTTTTTTTTGAAACTGTATTGTGTGTGTGTGTACATACAAAACTAACTGAAACTAAAGCTAAAACTAAAATTATAACAAAAACCTCCTTCGTTTTCGTATTTGTGAATGTATTTAATACATAATCTTACTGTAAGCCGCTTAGAAGTAAATCTAATTGATCGCGCTGCAGGTGTTTGACCCTTTCACACATCAGAGTCTGTAGTCCTGCTGCCATTTGCCAGATTGAGCCAGTTTTTCTCCAGTCAGTCCTCGTTAATTGTTGCTCCCGCGACAAAACAACAAGTGGACATGACAGCAGCACGGTGACCGCATTACAGGCAGTTAAAACTATTACTTTAACACATTTGTGCCCAATAATGGGTTATATTTATGTATCGCGATCGCGAATGAATCTTTTTAACCGGATCTTCTAAGTGAACAGGTTAAATTAACCAAAACGAACTGAATCATTTGAAACGATTTGCGTCTCTAGTAAGCACTTATCCACAACCTGCTACTTTTTAACAAGCCTAATACCCACCTCTGACTTGAAATAATCCAATATATACTCTCATTCAGTTATTAGAACAGTAACGTTACACTGAAATCAAATTTGAGAAGCAGTGAACTGATAATACTGTGCATGCATGATTCAGTGAACCAAACACAAACAGCACATGACAGCCTGCTGTGACTACATTAACAACTGCACCGCGGGTAAACCGAGGGCTGAAATGAGAGGATCTGGTGAAAAAAGAAAAGTTTATTTCATAACAGAAAATCGTATTGGAATTTAAATAAGTGAATCATGATTCAGTTGGGTTGCAAAACTTTACTGTAAGACATTTTTTAGATCATGGTGATGTTTTAACTGACTGAAATTACTATTCCTGACTACATAATTTTGGTATGTCGAGTCCAAACATCCGCATTAAATATCTGAACTTCCCATCACTACTGTGTATCTAACCTCAGAGCAAATATTGTACTTAAGGCTGCTATCTTGTGGGCTGTTGTATTTGAATTTGAGGATGGGTATGGTATTGGTAAATGATAGTGTTCATGTATCCTCTAAATACAGGTTTCAAAAATTGTATGGCTGAGTTTTTATTATACAATATTTATTCTATTGATTTTGAATCTTGCACCTAACAAATATCCTTATTTAGAAAAAAAATCATACTGAAACTAATAAAAACTAAACTAAAACTAAGTCATTTCAAAATATAGAAACTAATAAAAACGAGTAAATCTGCCACTAAAAAATAATTAAAACTAACCGAATTTGAAAACAAAAAGTCAAAACGAAATGGAAACTAAAACTAATGAAAAATCCAAAACTATTATAACCTTGCGGTGGAGAGTATATATAATGAGTTTCTTTGAGGTTTAAGTGGATATTAAAACATTTTCTTTTATGCTAGTTTTTGTCCTTTTTGAAGCAACATGGTCATCGATCATACCATTATTAGATCCTTATGATTATTGAAGATATTTATTATTTAAGATTTTATTTAAAGGACACCTATGATGAAAATCATCTTTTGTAAGCTGTTTGGACAGACCTGTGTGTAGGTATACATAGTGTGTCCTGTCATATTGGAGTGATAGAAACGCGATAAGTCTCTTTTTTTAAATTTCCTGATGTTAAAATAGGATTCACATGCCTCCCATTTTGAGGCCGACCACAACGTGACATAGGAGTGCGGTTTCCCCGCCCACCGAATTGATTGACAACCACATATTAACATGACTCCATTATGCATATAATCATTTTCACAAGACGGGACGTGCCCAAAGCAATTGGGATTAAAAGGTCTCGGCTCTCTGTGATCAGCAGCACCTTGAATTTTACAAGTTTTACAAGTTTAAAATGTTTATAAAACAGTGCATGTTTGTAATAAATACAGTAAAATCGCTGTGTAATTCATCACCACAGCCGCATGTCAGTACAATTATAAAAGAAGACGCTTCAATCCCGGTTCATGGACTTAAATCAGGTTTATTTTGTACATTAACGTAACACATATCCATACAGCATTGTATATTAACGTGTATCCTGTCACATTTGCCGTGCAAAAATGTTGTGTGTGACTCATTGTTGCAGAAAGGCTTGAATTTATGCCACAACATATATATTAAATATAGGTGTGAAACTACACTGGTCTCACGGTTCGGTTCGGTTACAATTATCATGCCATCGATCACAGGTGATCCATGATAGACGCGGTGGAAAAAACTCCCACGCTCATGTCTGTAATTAGAAGTATCACTGTAACAGCCGAGAGGAGAGGAAAAGTCACGCCAGCCGGTCAAATGGGCCACAGTGAAAGAGAAAAATGGAGTTTACTTTCTCTCAATCGCAGTGAAATAGGGGCTTCTGCTTTTAGTGTCAATGAAAGACTGTCCAGCAAACACACACGCAGTGAAATTGTGCACAGCTTCTGCATTTTTAAGTAGTTGGAGCATTTTAAACACTCGCGCTCTCCTCCCTCGCCATAGTAAGCTACTGCGACATAACACATATGAGATAAATGAGGTCAATACATAATAACCGGTTATGATTATTACTGAACCGATACCGAATTGTCTGCGTCTGCATCACGGTGCACCGAAGAAACAATTAATTTTCACACCTAATATTAAATAACAGATAGGAAAGTTCTTACTGTAGTAAGGGAAATTTGCTTCATTCTTTTCTGTCACTGTGCTGTTTATCTATGTAAAGGCTACATGCATTTTTGGCTCTGACAGGCACGTGGGCACAGTGGACGGGAAGAACCAGCTTATTTGCATTAAAGGCACAGGCAACAAAAACAGCTAGTGTCATAACAGCTCAAATTTCCCAGATTTAAAAAGGTATAATAAATAATCTGATGAGTATTTTGAACTGAAATTTACAAATGCTGGAGACACAAAATACTTATCCTAAATCTTGGAAAAGGGGTAAAATAGGTGGCCTTTAAAGATTTTATTTCCTAAAAAATATGCTTTATAGTGCATTATGCTAATTTTCTAAGAATTCATACTTTTATTTAGGCAGATTCATAAAATTTTTTCACGGTCAAACTGAATTTTACATTGACATAGAAATATGTTTCAAACAAACTGTTCTTTTGAACCTTTTGTGGGCCTGCAGTTGTTAACATACATTTTTACTTGTACACCAAATGGACATTAATATTATTTACAAAAAAATGACCATGTTTTCCATATAAATACAATGCAGAACAGGTGTTTTTTGGTCATGGATAAAAAAAAGAAATATTTATTGAGCACCAAAGCATTATATTAGTGTTTTTACTGTATTTTATCATGATTTTGCCAAGTGCGATCCTGTTGATCCTGGAACATCATTTTTGTTTGAAAATGTAATCCACACCTATTCCCTACCCCTAAACCCAACCAGAACTGTAAATTATTCCCAAAGTCAGAGGGAAATAATAGTTGAATAACAATCATGTAGAAGTGCATAACCCTAACCATAATCCTAAACTTAACATAAATGGTAAACATATCCCTTAATTCTGATTGGCTGATTGGAATGTTGTTTCAAGATCAACATAGATGTTAGTCCAGGATCATGTCCTACTTGGTGAAATCAGGCTGGCGGTATTTTGCCACCTTGGTGACTATTAAAGACTTCTGTCAAAAATATGAAAGCATCTTATCATCCCTAAAATCTTGGAACACTCACTTATATTGAATGAAAATGTTTGTGTTTTATAAAACACTGATACAAAATGAACACAAATGGCAACAACAGTAATTAACTGGGCAATATTAAACAGCCAAACTTGTAGTCTAGACGACTCTTTATTATACTGGTCGACAGTCTTATTGCTGCAGACTGGATGAACAGAACTCAGCTGATCAGATCTATTGACCTGTAGGTTTTTCATTGCTCTCACACACACACACACACACACACACACACACACACACACACACACACACACACACACACACACACACACACTCACACTCACACTCACACTCACACTCACACACACACACACACAAATATGGATGTTCTTTGACTCACTCACACAGTCAAACCCCAAAGGCTTAATCCTCGTCATTTTGACCAGTTTGGCAACTGATTACAGGTCCTAAAACATGTGATACCATTACACAATTATTAGCTGAAATAAGCCAGATGATATAACAGGGTGAAATGAAAGCTTGTTCTTGGATCTACCCCAAACTGTGTCCTTTGGGAGCTTCCAACGTTGCCCTACTGCTCCTCTTGATGAAAGGATTGATCTGTAATTGGGATAATGAAGGAAATAAGCCTTGGGACCATCAGTTAGGCCTTGACTTCTATCCATGCCAACTTGTCCCTTCCCTTTGTGTACAGCTGGCCTCAGGTTGGCTTAGGACACCACTGATGGACATTTTCTGGCACAGAGGGTTGGTGTATATAGTCATCAAATTCTCTCTCTCATAGTGTTGTACACAATCTTAGGTGTACGTGATGATGCTTGTGTGCCAAATTACAGTGCCATTCAAGGCTTGCGTATGCCATCCTGGTAGTCCAGCTGTCCACATCCATCTGAATACACACCCCCTTTTGGTGGATGAACTAGACTGGCACAAAAAATATATACAGTAGTTAGAATTATTTTATTATTTTTTTATTAGAATTATTTATTGTCCTGAATTATTAGTCCACTGTATATTTTTCCCTCAATTTCTGTTGATTTTTTTTTTTTTCAACATATTTCTAAACATAAAGTTTTAATAATTTCTAATAACTGATTTCTTTTATCTGTGCAATGATGACAGTACATAATATTATACTAGATATTTTTTAAGATACTACAGTAGTATTTAGCTTTTAAAGTGTAATTTAAAGGCTTAACTAAGTTAGTTAGGCAAGTTGGGGTAATTAGGTAAATCATTGTAAAATGGTTTGTTCTGTAGACAATCAAAAAAAAAATAATTTGCTTAAGGGCGCTAATAATATTGACCTTTAAAATGGTTTTAAAAAATGAAGAACTGCTTTTATTCTAGTCGAAATAAAACAAATAAGACTTTCTCCAGAAGAAAAAAATATTATCAGAATTACTGTGAAAAATTCCTTGCGCTGTTAAACACCATTTGGGAAATATTTAAATAAAAAAATTATTATAGGAGGGTGAATAATTTTGACTTTAACTGTACATCATGGGCATTGCAAACAGGCATAAAATGCATGTTCCATAAAAAGAGACTGTCATGGATTTATACAGGATCTTTACGTGATTTTGCATTGCTAAAAGCTGCTTTAAAGTATTGCCACAGTTTTGCAAGTGGATGGACACAGATAGTTTGAGAACAGAACAGATTTGTTCGCTTTTATTGAATAGTGCATTACTGCTAACCGCGTTATTTAATATAAGTAGTTGGAATGCTTTATCAGTTGTCTTATTTAGGCAAGCCACGTTTATATAGCACATTTCATACACTGTGGCAATTCAAAATGCTTTAAGTAAACAGGAATAAAAGAGACAAGCATAATAAATAAAAAGTGATAAATAATAAAAGTGATTAAAAACAGATTAAAATGTGTTAAAACTGGTTATAAAAGAATGAAAAAGAAACACATAATAGTGCGATCTGTCAGATGTATTTAAAGCACCAGCATGCAACTTTTGCCAGTGGATATGCGAGTCAGGTAGATACTGGAATACTTGACATGACAGATCTAAATTTATTTGAATAAAAATACTTGTTGGTAATTCAGGATATGATAAACATGGTTTGGCAGATGAATTCATGATTCTGGGTTGTTTTAACTCAAAATTTGAACCCAGTGTTTGAGTTTTTCCATATGTGACCCATATTTGGATTGAAACAAAACTGTAATTGAGTTCTCGTTCATTACATTCAGGGCTCTATCATACAGCTGGCGCAATAAGGCGCAAGACGTGTTTCTATGACGTGTTGCTATTTTTAGACCATAATTTTCCCGTTTAAGAGGTGTGTTAAGGCGCATTGTTGGCGCGTTGCTATTTTGAGGAACTAAAATAGACTGCTCAATAGACCAGCTGAGAGCAAGTCTAAAGTCCAGCACAGATCGCGTTAGTTTTGCGCCTCGCTTACACATTGCTTAATACAAACCGGATGTAGAGCAATACGCAAATATCTTTACAAACCAAAAAGATTTAAAGGAATTAAATATTTTAAAAATATATTATTTTCTACATATAAAAACCACTGCCTGCATGCCTTCGTCATCTCGGGAGGCTTTTTTAGTTTTTTCATGACAATCTGCATTTGTATAATGTTATTATTATTATTAGCAGTATTATTTATTATATGCATATTTATATTTGTTTTATTAACAACAAGCTTAGATTTACCCACCTGTCAGGTTTTGGACCATATGGGCATAGCATGTATATTTTGATATAACTCAGTTGTTTAACCACACTTCGCTATTATTGTTTATTTATTCGTTTGCTGGAAATTAGAACTGAATTTAGATATAGTTTTGAAACAAATCTTTGCACTTAACAAACAAAATGAATTATGTGGGCTAATGAATATCTGTACCAACAACATGTTTCCTTATCCACGAAAGAGAGTGAAAGTGAAAGTAAAGAATGAGGAGGCTCATTCTCAAGCTGCAGATGGTCTGTTTAACTGTTTTCTCACTAGTGAAGTATTCAGTTTTTCCATTTACGAAGTCTGCCATGTAAATTGCAAATGTGCCATGGCGCAACTGACTCTTAAAGGGAATGGAAGATGAGACTCTGATTGGTTTATTCTCAAAACACTCATTAAGAGAATAAGCTCAACCCTGTTAGACCATACAGTTTTTACTTTAAAATGTTAACAGATTCCTGTTTTTTTTTCTAATGGTATATGATGTGATACATTTGTATTTTAAAACATTTCTTTTATTTTAAATCTTTAGGAAATATTTTTGGTACAAAACAACAAGCTAATCCAGCTAAAAATTGTGCTTAAAATGCTACTAAAATGCAGTATTTAAATCTCATAATTAAATAGAAAATGAGGCAAATAACTGCAAATAGGTCCACTTTTGGAGAAAACAACAACACCCCTTTCACCAGGCTGGCTACAGGCCTGAGAGGCAGTACAGACAAGAAGTGCTTATTATACAGAGGAACTGTTTGTGCACAGAGAATTTAGTGCTATTAAGGAGGGACGAGTATTATTATTATTATTATTATTATTATTAGTAGTAGTAGTAGTAGTAGTAGTATTGAGAGAGAGAGAGAAAGCGATGAGTTTTTCTACAGGTGGTTTGTCAAGCCCACTCACCTGTGTGAAGCATACTTCAGAAATGCACAATGTGTGTTTTTTATGATATGGAGTGACTGTAAATGTAAAAAAAATTGGTGCAAGTGTTGTGTCAGAGAGATACTTTTGGTGCTTTTCTGTATTTTTGATGCTTGACCTCATTTAAGAATTACATGGGTAACCTGTGTATATAAAATGTATAAATCAAAGGATACATTTCCCAACTAGGTTGTCTATTTATGTAGAGTGACTATATTTGCAGAAAAATCCCGTTAATTCAAAGTAACTTTATACTCCTGTTCTATAGGTATTTTCCAGCTTTTTTTAATTTTTCAAACTCATCAAATCAATTAAATCTCTTGTGTTATGTGTTTGCAAGTGCAAGCATAAGCAAATAAATTACTGGCTGCAGTTCCCCTAACAGCCACTAGTAACGCTGAAAATAAAAGTTTCTGAATTCATCATACAGAGCATACAGTATACTGTAGCTCCTTTTAAGATAAAGTACAATAAGGCTACTGGAATTGCTCACTCTCTGTGTACAGATACATGGTTCTGGGTTTTCTAGCTAGTATTTTCTTCTCTTTGTTTTGTTTCTAGCGTTGTTTTGGTTGGTTTGCTTGACAATGGTTCAAGCAGAGGTTTCAGCATGAGGGCAAAAGTTGACTAGGAAAAGATCCAGAAGTCTTGTATATTCATGTAGCCAGTCTGCTGTTAACACTAGTCTTGATGCAGTATCACGTAACGGGTTTCTCCCATCACGAAGCTGAGATTTTCTAACCATCCTGGCCGTATTAAAGCCCACAAGGCCTGCGTCCAAATCCAAATGTGTTGTTGTTGTTGACGTTGTATTCCCTCAACCCATTACTGAATATCTGGGAGCTTTATGAATGTATCAGATGAACTGTGGTTGTTAACTGCTTTGGCTCTTATTACAGAGATGCTTTCAAACTGCAATGCTGCCCGGTGACAACTATTTCTCATGTAGTACTAAAAACAACATCAATTTGACCTTTGCAGGGGAATAGGGTAAATAAAATACTAAGATGTATCAACAGCATAATTCTTCAGATGATTCGTTATAATATGATATGCAAACACTTTTTCTCCAAATTTTATCAAAGTTATTCTTAACTATGCAAATGAGGCATTATTTCAGTTAAATATGCACTAATCTGCGCAATAGGTTCAGGTTTAAAATTCGGGCCTCTTTTTTGACATATTAGGCCCCGTTTACACACTCAGGTCTTGATGCCCAATTCCGATTTGTGGCCTATACACAAAAAACAGTTCTTTTAATTGTGACACATAGCTGATTCATGTGTTTACACTTGCCCTACAATTTATGATGTTGCGCATGCGTAAAGGCGGGTTATAGCATCTGCTCCACACTAGCCACGATGGAAGAAATTGTCTTGCTTACAGCTCTGTGAAATATGCGAAGTTCGCCCAACTTTAAAATGATTTTGAGGTGGTGGAGGAGGAGGAGGGAAAGGGCCGTCATCGCAGCTTACGCCTATGAGCCTCAGAGGAATTTATGGGTATGAGAGAGATCTCAGGTCTAGTGGGAGCAAATTGTGGTGACTGACCACTCTCCTCCTCCTCCATGTTTCCTATGTTGTTGTTGTTTACCTCGTCAGCGTCTCCACACACGCTCTTCCTTCTACGTCATTAAACTGCGGAGAAGTACTCCGCACATACAAAACGGAATGCCTCAATAAATCCGATCTGCCCAGTTACATGATAGTCGCACGATAGTTTTTACAGAAGGGATTTGGGGAATCATTTTGGCCTATTCCCAATTTTACCCATTAGGCCTTACCCCTACCCCTCATTTTGCGTGTTCACGTAAAGGGGTAGGAGTGTCCCAATTCTCTTTAGCTAGAAGGGGTAGGGCTAAGGGGAAGGGCTAGATAGCCCTTGAAACTGAGATTTCAAGGGCTATGCAATGAGGGGGACGCAATGTTTCCGATAATTGGGGGGGAGGGTGGGAGGCATGATAACATTATATCGTTGCCCTCAGTGATTTTCCTGAAAATACCAACTACCACATACCAACTAAATGCCAAAAAAATAACGCAACTTACCGCGATGACATATGATGACGTGTGCAGGTGTTGTGGTATCCCATTTCTCAGGGGTAAAATTTGAAGCCCTTCCCCTTCACGCTGTTTCAAGGGCCAAGGGGTAGGGGTAAAAAAATAGAATTGAGATTGGGCCTTTATTCACTCTATAATGTAATAAAACATAATTCAGAGAATACTGCAAACAGCCAGAAAAGTACATTTTTGTAGAATAAAATATTTTGTATAATCAGGTAAATTGTGTATGAACACACACCTCAGAATACACACCTCGTATACAGAAATTAATACAACTGTAAAGATTTATGCAAGTGCTGCTGAAATGGAAATTTATGAGTCAGTGCAGTAGAAAACAGCATATCATTTTGGCTAAATAGGCTTTAAAGTAGAATTAATCTACAGACAAATTAATAATGCATGACAAAAGATACACTGAACTGTACTTTGGATATTTTTTTTACATTAGACATAAAAAAACTTAATAAAAAGCCAAAAAAAAAAAAAACATAGAACCAAAGACTATAGAATATACTTCACATGACTCGAATAGTTTTAAATTGGGAAAATTGTAAAGGCCAATTTGATGATCGAAGCCCAGCCTCCTAGTACAGGAGACTCGCTATAGACTGAGGATTCTCCAGGGGAGGGGCTCAGATCAGACGTGAGTTTCTGCAGATTTTGTGTTATTCGAATGTTTATAAATTAAGCTAAAGAGACAGCAAGTTTTTGTATTTTTTTTGTATTTTTTTTTCAGGGTTTTCACCTTTATTCGATAGGACAGTAGAGGGTATTGACAGAAAAGCATGGGGAGCAGAGAGAGGGGAAGAATCGGCATAGCACCGTAAAGCAGAATTTAACTCTGGTCGCCATGAGCACCGGAGTGCATGTGTCGACACACTAACCACTACACCACTACACCACTGATGACCAGTTTTAAACAGAAAGCCCGAGCACACTGCCCAAGAGGCATTTCAAAGATGGCCGGCCGCCTAGTAAAATGACTTGGGTTTTGAACACAATTCCTAGAGGGCCGCAGCTCTGTACGCTTTTGCTCCAACCGTAATCAAACACAGCTGATCCAACTAATCAAGGTGTTCAAGACTACTAGAGTCTAAGCAGGTGTGAGTTGGAGGTGGTTGGAGCTAAACTATGAAGAGTCGTGGCTCTCCAGGAATTGAGTTTTGAGACCTATGCCTTAAAGGGATTTTGGTAAAACTAAGTTGTACGAAGAAGTGTTTTTGCCTGCAGTGTCTTGCCTTAATATCTCTGTTCTTTATCGCTCATCAAATCTTAAATGGGTCAGAAGTCTTGATACAAACACAACAATAGTTCTTCATTAGAAAGGCAACCTGGAACATCGGAACTAGACGATATTATGATATGTAGACAAAGCTGGATGTGATGTGGGAAGGATGTGTGGTTAAAAACAAAATAAGGGAGGGGATGAAAGTCAGAGAGTCACCAAGAACCTGCTGTAATGAGGGAGCTAATGGTTAAAGAGGGACAGGGGGTTATGAAGTGTGTGAAAGGGAAAATGAATCAGAGCTTAACTATACACTTCTGATTTATATCAGTCTAGTTTAGTAGCTATTGTCAAGGGCAAACAAGGGGCTTTTTCCTCTTCAAGTGTGTGGATGTGTGTGTGTTTGTGTGTGTCAGCTATATTCTATATAGCTATATATTCTACAAATATGATTATATAAGCCCTGCACTTATGTGTTTATATGTGTGTATTAATAGATATATTAGTGTTTATATGTAATGGCGACAAATAATAACTTGACTTCTAGTTGATCATTTGGAAAAGTAGCAGAATGTAGATTATTCAGATGAGTCCGTCATCTGTTAATCTGCATCCCAATCATCACAAATACTACAGAAGACCTATTGGAACCTGCATGGACCCAAGATTCTCATAGAAATCAGTCAAGTTTGTTGAAGGAAAAATCATGGTTTGGGGTTACATTTAGTATGGGGGCGTGCGAGAGATCTGCAGAGTGGATGGCAACATCAACAGCCTGAGGTATCAAGACATTTGTGCTGCCCATTACATTACAAACCACAGGACAGGGCAAATTCTTTAGCAGGATAGAACTCCTTCTCATACTTCAGCCTCCACATCAAAGTTCCTGAAAGCAAAGAAGGTCAAGGTGCTCCAGGATTGGCCAGCCCAGTCACCAGACATGAACATTATTGAGCATGTCTTGAGTAAGATGGGAAGGCATTGAAGATGAATTCAAAGAATCTTGATGAACTCTGGGAGTCCTGCAAGAACACTTTCTCTTCTATTCCAGATGACGTTATTAATAAGTTATTTGAGTCATCATTGCAGAGCTGTATGGATGCAGTCCTCCAAGCTCATGGGAGTCATACACAATATTAATTATTTTTCCACTGCACCATGACTTTTATATTCTATACTGTACATTATTTCTGTTCAGTGAGAAGACTTTTGTATAAGCAGACGTTACTGTCCTAATTAAATCATTAAAAATCAAGTCATGATCATATTTTATTTTGGTAAAATAAGCATAATCTAGAGGCTTTTGCCTTTCATATAAGCCACTTCTGAGACCAAATGATCAACAAGAAGTCAAGGTATTATTTGTTGTTCCTAAAACTAGGATAGGTGACAAGACTTTTGTCAGGTAGTGTATGTATGTATGTATGTATGTATGTATGTATGTATGTATGTATGTATGTATGTATGTAATGTATGTATGTATGTATGTATGTGTGTATGTATGTGTGTGTGTGTGTATATGTATGTATGTATGTATGTATGTATGTATGTATGTATGTATGTATGTGTGTATGTATGTATGTATGCATGTATGTATGTATATATGTATATGTGTGTGTATACATGTGTGTGTGTGTGTGTGTGTGTGTGTGTGTGTGTGTGTATATCTAAACTGTTATCCCTTTGTTTTCAGAAGACTGTTGAGTGGGCCAAGACTGCTGATGTCACACAAGCCAAATTTTCCATTTTATATTAATATTCAGTTTAAAACAAGAATAATGGATTAAATTTATACTGGATTAATGTCTTTTTAAATACTTTTCACAATAACCTGCGCTAGAGTGTGCCTCTACGTAATGCTTAAAATAGCTAAAAAAAAAACTCAAACACAACTTGTACCCTATTCATAGAAAATGCCTTATAATGTGTTTCAATAAGACTAGCTGTGTGTGTGTGTGTGTGTGTGTGTGTGTGTGTGTGTGTGTGTGTGTGTGTGTGTGTGTGTGTGTGTGTGCAGGAGGAATAAATGAATGAAATGTTTACAAAAAAAGTGTGTGTGTGTTTCTGTGTGTGTGTAGAGAGGAAAACGAGAGGGAGGATTTGATTTTATTGACTGGCCGTGGTTGAGACCCTGTATGGAGGGAAAAGCAGAGGAATTTCCCTTGCGGTCTGTGGTGCTTTTAGGAAGCAAAACGCTTTAAAAAAAAGACCTCAGCGGAAACTGGGAAACGTCAGGCCAGGAGTCGGTGTGAAATTATTCCTGCCCTGAGAATACACACACACACACACACACACACACACACACACACACACACACACACACACACACACATACACATACCGAATAAGAAAAGTCTTTACGTCTTTAGTCAATAGCGTTCACAGCTCCATCGGCATGATTGCAAGACTTCTTCTTTCCGAGCGGCTCTTTTGTATCAAATGTCTTCATCTCATATTCTTTCCATCGACTTGTGCTCCATGTAACTCAAGACAAAGCAACACGGTTTGCTGAGGCATGTGCTAAAAGCCAAGCTGGACAGTCAAGAGATAGAAGAGTGTTAGCAATGCGTGTATGAGATCATGTTCATTTCCATTTGTTTGTGTCTTTGTAGTTTCCATTTTACGGGCCAAGGCGATCGTATTCCACCAATGTGGCCCATTTTAGTCTTTTAAGTCAGTAGCTATTTTTAAGTTTGTAGCTATTCTTTTAACAATAATAATAAAACCGAACTCTCTTAAGGACATTTATAGCAAAGTGACACCAGGGAAAATTTGAGAATTTTGATCATGTATTAACACGAAAACTTTTATTTAATTTATATATTCTTTTGTTTGTTGTTTTCTAATTATTAATATGTATATTTATGAATACAATTTATATTTTTTAATGAAATGTTTGTACCATGAAAACAGCCTTTGATGCTGACATGGCATCCATCCATCCATTCATTCATTCATTCATTCTTTTTCCTTCAGCTTAGTCCCATATTTATCTGGGGTTACCACAGCAGAACGAACCACCAACTATTCCGGCAAATGTTTTACACAGTGGATGCCTTTCCAGCTGCAACCCAGTACTAAGAAACACCCATTCATTCACATACGCACTCAAACACTAAGGCGAATTTAGTTAATCCAATTCACCTATAGCGCATTTCTTTGGATTATTGGGGAAACCGGAGCACCCGGAGGAAACCCAGGCGAACACGGGGAGAACATGCAAACTCCACACAGAAATGCCAACTGGCCCAACCTGCGACCCTCTTGCTGTGAGGCAACAGTACTAACCACTGAGCCACCATGCCACGCTGCGGACATGCCATTAAATATAAATTCATCATGTAATAATTAAATAATTTCGCTTTAATTTTGAGACACAAAATCTTTCAACTTGATAAACATGTGCAAAAGAACCCAATTTATTACTAGTAGTAATACTATTAACATTTTCATCATTAATCTAATGTTAATTAATACAGATACTATTGTTTATTGACCTGAAAATAGTTAAAGCATACCTGTTAGTACACATACATTGTGGAGACGTCTATTTGATGTTTGTTTTTACATCTGGAAGCCGTATTTATTAGAGCTTTTGATCTAGAATATGCCTTTTAAAAAATGTTTTAAAGTTCAGATGTTTGTTTAGCAAATATTTTAAGGCATTCATCAGAACTTTGAACACAGCAGATGCTTTCTAGACCAAACAATGTTTAAGGGTGCTTTCACACTAGCACTTTTGGTCCTCACCTGGGTTCATTTGATGTCAGAGTACGGTATGTTTAGCTAGTATGAACGACGTGTCTTCTGATCTCAAGTGTGCACCTGTGAACCGTACCCGAGTCTGCCTGAGGGTGCTTTTACACTTGGTTCAATTGCCTGGACCGTACCCAAGTTTGATTGTCCCCCCCTCTTGCCACCTTCTCGGCTGGTTTGTGTTCACACTGTCTTTTTTCCTTCTGAACTCTGGTACGCTTGTGTCATTGAGCTGCTGTTTTGTGTATAGCTGTGCTAGGTGACAGACACGAACGCAATGTGCCAAAATGGAAAGGCGTACGCACATCACGGTCATTCTGCTTTTACTGAATCTTTTGGTTATGGACATACAGAAAGCGCCTGCGTCTATTTGCCGCAAAAATATTATAAACGTTCAGAACATAACGCGCACACACACACACACACACACACACACACACACACACACACACACACACACACACACACACACACACACACACACACACACACAAATGAGCATTATGAAATTGACAGTTTGTTGTACTGTTGGCGGTTCACTTCTGTTATTTGGTATGATTACATTCATACCAGAAGTGAACCGTACCCCAGACCACCTCTTTTAGACTGACTCGGGTACGGTTCGTGGGTGCGCACCCAAGTTCAGAAGACACGTTCACACTAGCTAAACGTACCATACTCTGACGTCAAATGAACCCGGGTGCGGACCAAAGCGCTAATGTGAAAGCATCCTGGACGCGAGTTGCTTTCTGTATGTCCAAAACCAAAAGATTCGGTAAAAGCAGAACGGCCGCGATGTGCGTACATCTTTGCATTTTGGCACTTTGCTTTCATGTCCGTCACCTAACAACAGCCGTACCAACAACAGCAGCTTGATTCAAATTTGGGTAAAATAAGGAGAAAGCTTATACAGTTGAAACCAGAAGTTGACATACACTCTAAAAAAGGAACATAACCTTTTTTAAAAAATGTCTGATGGTAAATCATACTAAACGTTTACTATTTTAGAACCGTTAGGATTACCTAAATCATTTACATTTGCTAAATGCCAGAATAATGAGAGAATTGTTTTTTAAAGAATTTTTTTGATTAATTTCTAGACAGTCAAAAGTTTACATACATTTCCTTGGTATTTTTTTTAGCTTTGCTTTTAAACTGTATAGCTTTGGTCAAATGTTTTGGGTATCCTTCCACAAGCTTCTCACAATAGTTTGAAGGAATTTTGGCCCATTCCTCCTGACAGAATTGGTGTAACTAAGTCAGATTTGTAGGCTGTCTTGCTCGCACAAGCTTTTTCAACTCTGCCCACACATTTTCTATAGGATTGAGTCAAGACTTTGTGATGGCCACTCCAAAACATTCACTCTGTTGTCCTTAAAGCACATTTAACTAATTTGGCAGTATGCTTAGGGTCATGGTCTGTCTGGAAGACCCATTTGTGGCCAAGTTTTAATTTCCTGGCTGATGTCTTGAGATGTTGCTTCAGTATTTCTACATAATGTTCTTTCTTCATGATGCCATCTATGCTGTGAAGTGGACCAGTCCCTGCAGCAAAACAGCCCCACAACATGATGCTGCCGCTCCCAAACTTCACAGTTGGGTTGGTGTTCCTAAGCTTGTAAGCTTTCCCCTTTGTCCTCCAAATGTAACACTGGTCATTATGGCCAAACAGTTCAGTCTTAGTTCCATCAGACCACAGGACATCTCTCCAAAAATTTGTCTTTTTCCCAGTGTAATTTAGCAAATTGTAATCTGGCTGTTTTTGTTGATTCTGGCTTGTTGATTTTCCCATGTTGTCACACAAGGAAGCAGTGTGTTTGAGGTTTTCCTTAAATACTATTCTACAGTTGTGCCTCCAATTAACTCAAATGTTGTCAATTAGCCAATCAGAAACTTTCAAAACCTTGACACCATCATCTGAGCTTTTTCAGAGGCATAATAATCTTATTGTATGTAAACATGACTTTCAAGAAGTTTTAACAATTTCTCAAAAAATATCTCTCTCATTATTCTGCTATTAAGCATAACAGAAACAAATTTGATAATCCTAACTTACCTAAAAGAGAAAAAGTTTAGTCACATTAACATCTGACTTTTAAAAAAAAAATGTTTATGTGCATTTTCATACAGTGTATGTAAACTTCTGATTTCAACTGTATAGAAATATAATATAATATAATATTTTATTTATAAATATTTCCCAAACAGAGCAACAAATTTTTCACAGTATTTTCTATAATATTTTTTCTTATTTGTTTTATTTCGGCTAGAATAAATGCACTTTTAATTTTCAATATTATTAGTCACCTTAAGCAATATTATTTTTCAATTGTCTACAGAACAAACCATCATTATACAATGACTTTCCTAATTAATTAATTGCTTAATAATTCAGGAGGGCTAATGTTTACATTATAAATGCGTCTGTGTGGAAATATTCCCAAAATGCAACTGCTGTACAGCTCTATTATGAAGTCCTAATCTGTAACCCTGAGTGACACAGATAACAACCTGCGTGATTTACAGCCTCTTGAAAGCTCTGAACTTCTCCTTCAGTCTTGCATTGACAGATTCGGGCTGAGGGAATTCACCTGATACGCCTGTAATCACAACTGCCGTAGGTCAGTGCTGATGGACAGATGCTAACCTTTGCTGAAAGCTGAGGGCAAGAGGGCTTCAAATATTTTATTGTTCATTCAATGGTCCTGTGGGTGTAATGATGGGGTAACGGGACCCCCGACAAGCATATATAGAGCTCTTTATCTGTAAGCCGAGTGCGTTTTGCCTATTTTTGTAGTGGAGGGTGAAAGCAGATCTGTACCTGAGAAAAAAAGCTGAAGAGGTTTGAACAGCTGCAGAGATGCATCTAAGAAAGTGAGAGTTAGTTAACAAGTGAGAAATTAGCTTCGTTTAGAGGTGCGTCATGTATAGAATGTGTGTGTGTGTGTGTCTGTCTCTGTGTGTTATTTATGTGTGACTTATTTATGTACTTGTTGCGTATCATCCCTTGTGTATTGATATCTTTCCATAAGTCTGTTGCAGCTGCAGGTGGTTGAATATAGCAGGGATACAAACACTGATGAAAAGCTGAGATCAGCATTTTCCATCATAGTCCAGACTGGTTTATGCTGGTTTCAGTAGTTTTGGAAGTGGAACATAGTTATAATATTTGGAAAGAAAGCTGACTGATATACACTCACCGGCCACTTTATTAGTTACACCTTACTACTACTGGGTTGGACCCCTCTTTTACCTTCAGAACTGCCTTAATCCTTCGTGGCATAGATTTAACAAGGTACTGCAAATATTCCTCAGAGATTTTGGCCCGTATTGACATGATAGCATCACGCAGTTGCTGCAGGTTTGGTGGCTGCACATCCATGATGCGAATCTCTCATTCCACCACATCCCAAAGGTGCTCTATTGGATTGAGTCTGGTGACTGTGGAGGCCATTTGTGTACAGTATACTCATTGTCATGTTCAAAAAACCAGTCTGAAGTGATTTGTGCTTTATGACATGGCGTGTTATCCTGCTGTACACTGTGGTCATAAAGGGAATGACATGGTCAGCAACAATACTCAGGTAGGCTGTGGTGTTGACACAATGCTCAATTGGTACTAATGGGCCCAAAGTGTGCCAAGAAAATATCCCCCACACCATTACACCACCACCACCAGCCTGAACCGTTGATACAAGGCAGGATGAATCCATGCTTTCATGTTGTTGATGTCAAATTCTGACCCTACCAACCAAATGTCGCAGCAGAAATCGAGACTCATCCGACCAGGCAACGTTTTTCCGATCTTCTATTGCCAATTTTGGTGAGCCTGTGCGAATTGTAGCCTCAGTTTCCTGTACTCCGCTGACAAGAGTAGTCTTCTGCTGCTTATTTGAGTTACTGTTGCCTTTCTATCAGCTCCAACCAGTCTGGCCATTCTCCTCTGACCTCTGGCATCAACAAGGCATTTGTGCTCACAGAACTGCCGCTCACTGGATATTTTCTCTTTTTTGGACTATTCTCTGTAAACCCTAGATATTGTGCGTGAAAATCCCAGTAGATCAGCAGTTTCTGAAATACTTGGACCAACCTGTCAGGCACCAACAACCGTTCAAAGTCACTTAAATTACCTTTCTTCCCCATTCTGATGCTCTGTTTGAACTGTATGTATTATAAATACATATTTTGAAAATAATGCAGTGTTATAATATTAAAATGCAAGTAGTCATTAGATTAAAAAAATGAAATCACTTGTTATATTTTCTTACTCACTGCTTTGTAATATTTTTACAATTATATTAAAATCATAATTTAATGTACTTTATTCAAATAAACGCACAACTTATGTAGGACATTTTGATTGTTATTCATCAAGGATAACACACACACACACTTGTATAGCAGTCTTTATGAGGACTTCCCACAGATCTAATGATTTTTATACTGTACAGACTGTGTATTCCATAACTCTACCCCAACCCTACGCTTAAACCCAAACCTCAAAGGAAACAATCTGAATTTTTACATTTTCAAAATACTTTATTCTGTGTGTTATGAGTTATATTCCTATTCCAAAAAATGTCTCCATTCATTCATTCATTCATTCATTCATTCATTCATTTTCTTGTCGGCTTTGTCCCTTGCGGGGTCACCACAGCGGAATGAACCGCCAACTTATCCAGCACGATTTTACGCAGCGGATGCCCTTCCAGCCGCAACCCATCTCTGGGAACATCCACACACACATTCACACTCATACACTATGGACAATTTAGCTTACCCAATTCACCTGTACTGCATGTCTTTGGACTGTGGGGGAAACCGGAGCACCCGGAGGAAACCCACGCAAACGCAGGGAGAACATGCAAACTCCACACAGAAACGCCAACTGACCCAGCCCAGCCGAGGTTCGAACCTGCGACCCAGCGACTTCTTGCTGTGCGGCAACAGCACTACCTACTGCGCCACTGCGTTGCCCAAAATGTCTCCACAAAGTCAGAATTTACTGGCATTGCTATAGTTGTGGGGACATTTGGTCCCCCACAACCAACATAGGCTTATTCCAAAAACGTAGCCCTATATACATTTCTGGAGATCACAAATTATGTTGCCAGAGCTACGTATGGCTGCATTTCGTCTTTAAAACGAACGCTATGTGGCGGTAAGACACTGTTCTTTTTCGCACTACCAGCTGATCCCTTAACTCCGTATGGGCAGCTTTCCCGCTGTAACCAATTTGTCCACTGGCTCGCAGTATACATCGACGAACTTGAGCCGTAGAGAAGAGTTGACCGTGACGATGGGGTTCGAATCCGAAGAAGAACGATTCCAGACAGCGGGTAAGACAAAAACAAAGCCAAAAGATAAAATAAGTAAATAACAGGGTGAGAATGTAGTGAAATCAGAAAACATGGTAAAAATAAGGCGAGGGCTTTTCTTTTTCTGGATTGCATTTACAACACTGTCGGTTGGGTTTAAGGATGTGGGTGGCCGGGTCAATCGGTGATTTTGAAAACGCTATTGGTTTAGGTTTAGGGAAGGAGGACGGTGGGTCAGTCGATCGGTCAGTCAGTCAGTGATTCGACATACACAACGGCCTCTGGTGGATTAGCGAAAACAAAAACGACAAAAAACATGCCTCCTGCGACGTATTTCATGCTCTTCAGAAATGTATGTAGGGGTACGTTTTCAGAATGAGCCTGGGTTACCCACAACATATGGAATACAAGATACACACATGTTTGTATGTGTTTGTGTGTGTACGTGTCACCCTTCAAAATGTCCTGTATAAGTGAATATATGTTCACTTATTTACTTTTCTTTACAAAAAGATATACCATCCATAGGACAAAGTGGATTAAATAAGTGACACATTTCTTTTTGGATGAGCCATTCCTCTGCACAAATTAGCTTACAGATGACAGTAACCGCAGCATGGCACAGTGCATGACCTCAGCAATCCTCCTTTGTTTTGTGTTTACATTGAGTCACCATAGCAGAGTAAATGGCATCAGAGCGGCGGGCAACAGTGGCAGTGGATCTGCTGCATTAAGATGAATGGTGTGAAAGGGGAAGGTGATCTCTGTTCAGGTCATGAGAGGGACAAACTCAAAAGAGAAGTCAGTGACGCTTCTCCTCCATCCAGAACAATAGACGGATCCAGCTGCTGCTGGGACAGTCACTGCATCACAGAGGACCTGACTGGAAACCTGTTTACCCATGTTTAGTGCAGTCGTGCCCTGGCCGGACAAACACACACACACACACACATGAGTTCCGTCAGTAGTTTATCAAGCATCCTCTTCAGTGTTTGCTGCTGTCATTGTCAACATGACTTCTCACCTCGCCTTTGCTTACAGTCACAACAAAGCCATTTGAGCGCTTTTTGAAGGTCTGAACAAAGTCTGAAGAATAATTGTATTGCTTTGTTGTTGTATTTTGGGTTCACAGGCTCAGAATACACAGTACATATTCGGCAGTTTGATGAAAAGAAGACAAAAACAATGTAAAAATGTGCACTTAAGGCACCTAGATCTGAGTCTTTATATAGAAATGTAAATAAATGTATTATTTAAAAGTACAATTTATGTAATTTTCTGCCCCATATGCGCCACAATAAAGAGAAATATCTTTCCTGCAATTTAATTAGAAATTCTTTCTTAATGACTTCAGTTTAGAAACTTCACTATATATGAGGATGACAGCTAAACTACCTGCAAAATAGGTCTACAATGTAATGCCACAAAGTTTGAGCATGCAAAATTTTTTCATACGGCGCTGTGAAAGGTGGCGGGATTAAACAAGATGATTATACATTTAAAAAGCGAGCGATTGGTCCATATTTTTAAACTCTGTACAGAGAAGTCATGTTTTGATCTTCGATTGGTCTCACGCAGTCACGTGATGTTCACCAAGCTTGAACTTTGCAATGCAGCAAACTGCAAAACTTGTCGCACAAGCTTGCGTTTCCAGTGTGCCGCATTAACTTGCCTATGAATAAAAGTTTTTGGGGCGAAAAGTGCAATGTGACTGCGGCTTATTCATTCCTTCATTTTCCTTCAGCTTAGTCCCTTTATTCATCAGGGGTTGCCACAGCGGAATGAACCGCTAACTAACATACACTCTCACATGCACACACATACACTACGGCCATTTTCATTCATTCATTTTCTTTTCGGCTTAGTCCCTTTATTAATCAGGGGTCACCACAGTGGAATGAACTGCCAAGTTATCCCGCATATGTTTTATACAGCGGATGCTCTTCCAGCTGCAACCCATCACTGGGAAACATCCATACACACTCATTCACAGAGCATTCCGGAGCACCCGGAGGAAACCAACGTGAACACAGGGAGAACATGCAAACTCTATAGAAATGGCAACTGGCCCAGCCGGGACTTGAATCAGCGACCTTCATGTTGTGAGGCGACAGTGCTAACCACTGAGCCACCATATCACCCTGACTGCGGCTTAAGACATGATTAATCCAATGAATTAATTGGAACCAATTTGCATCATTTAAATCTACACTTTATAATTATAATTATAATAATTTTAATTAATAGAGGCGTTTTCTGTTTTTCTCTGATTCATTTCTCATGTATTATATTATTAATTTGATGATGTACTTTAAGTATATTCCATATTTTAGTCAAAATGCTTTGCTGTGATATAAAAATGTGATATGTACTGAGATATAACTAAATAGCAATATACTATGATATATTCAGTTGAAACCAGAAGTTTACCTACACTCTAAAAAAGGAACATAACCATTTAAAAAAAAAATGTCTGATGGTAAATCATAATAAACGTTTACTATTGTAGGTGCGATAGGATTACTTCGATGATTTACATTTGCTAAATGCCAGAATAATGAGAGAATTTTTTTTTGAGAATTTTTGATTAATTTCTAGACAGTCAAAAGTTTACATTCATTTCCTTGGTATTTTTAGCTTTGCTTTTAAACTGTATAACTTTGGTCAAATGTTTTGGTTATCCTTCCACAAGCTTCTCACAATAGTTTGAATGAATTTTGGCCCATTCCTCCTGACAGAATTGGTGTAACCGAGTCAGATTTGTAGGCTGTCTTGCTCGCACAAGCTTTTTCAACTCTGCCCACAAATTTTCTATAGAATTGAGGTCAGGGCTTTGTGATGGCCACTCCAAAACATTCACTCTGTTGTCCTTAAAGCACATTTAACTAATTTGGCAGTATGCTTAGGGTCATGGTCTGTTTGGAAGACCCATTTGTGGCCAAGTTTTAATTTCCTGGCCGATGTCTTGAGATGTTGCTTCAGTATTTCTACATAATGTTCTTTCTTCATGATGCCATCTATGCTATGAAGTGGACCAGTCCCTCCTGCAGCAAAACAGCCCCACAACATGATGCTGCCGCCCCCATTCTTCAAAGTTGGGTTGGTGTTCCTAAGCTTGTAAGCTTTCCCCTTTGTCCTCCAAATGTAACACTGGTCATTATGGCCAAACAGTTCATTCTTAGTTCCATCAGACCACAGGACATCTCTCCAAAAATTTGTCTTTTTCCCAGTGTAATTTAGCAAATTGTACTCTGGCTTTTTTGTTGATTCTGGCTTGTTGATTTTCCCATGTTGTCACACAAGGAAGCAGTGTGTTTGAGGTTTTCCTTAAGTACTATTCTACAGTTGTGCCTCCAATTATCTCAAATGTTGTCAATTAGCCAATCAGAAACTTCCAAAACCTTGACACCATCATCTGAGCTTTTTCAGAGCCATAATAATCTTATTGTATGTAAACTTGACTTTCAAGAAGTTATAACAATTTCTCAAAAAAATCTCTCATTATTCTGCTATTAAGCATAACAGAAACAAATTTGATAATCCTAACTTACCTAAAAGAGAAAAAGTTTAGTCACATTAACATCTGACTTTTTTAAAAATGGTTATGTGCCTTTTTATACAGTATATGTAAACTTCTGATTTCAACTGTATATAGTGCATATGACTACTTGTATAACAGTTGAAGTACATTTGTCATCCTCCTTCAATGAACTGAGAACATTTTCTTTTCTTATATACGAACAATATAATCTTTTCCAAAGAAAAGAAACCAAACTGAATTTATAATATATCTCTGAAATATCTTTGTGAATATCTTCCATACTCCTGTAAAGTGAGGAATCTGCCAGCTGTTTTGAGAAACATTCATAGTCAGCTGTGGCTGTGTGCATTTATGACAGCTGTCATACCAGATATTATACTCCATTTTACTGTACTGCTGTTTGATTGATCTCCATTTTATTCCACTGTTGCTTTTTTGATCTGCAAATTGTATTTAATCAAAATAATTTTCCACAAGTTGTGTATATATTGGTGTAGGTATGAGTTTTACAAGTCCATTTTTTACATAGTGTTTAGTTTTATTTTTTTTATATAATTTTAATAATTACAATTATATTACATTTTTTATAAATACATTTAAATTCATGAAAAATATTTAGATTTCAGTGAACTTAAATATGCAATCTGTTTCACATTGGGTAAAGTTTATTTTGATTTATTAAACTATTAAATTATTTTTTATTGTGAATAATAAAAGTAATTAATTGCATCAGTGCTGTACTTAAAAATTCTGGGCTATTAACTCAATGCAGGATCAAAGAAGGACAATTAATTAGCCTCACAATTGGGCTTGTCGATATTTGACCCAAAATTGGGACCTTCTTTCTGTGAGGTGATTGTGCTAACCACTGAGCCACCGTGCCACCATAGATCATATTTTATATTATTTAATATGTTTATTTAATTGTTTTAAGTTCATTTATTTATTCAATTAACATTTTTTACACTCTAAAATATGCTGGGTTTTTAACCCAGTTTTGGGTATTATATGGACAAAACCAACTGCTGTGTATATTTCTTTTTTAACGTAACAAAGGACCAAATTTAACCCATTTGTTTTATCCATATTTTCATAGTCGAAATAGTATTGTCAATTTTCGTGACATCATTTTTTATAGAATTTATTTACTAACCAGACAACTAAGTAACCAAACCTCAAGTGTTTCCCAGTGAACTATGCTTTGTGATACAGTGGACAGTAAAGTCTTTCTACAGGAAACTGATGGAGGGAATCGAGAAACGTGAACACAAACACACTCCTCTCTCTCTCTCTCTGTTTCCTGAAGGTAGGATGTGGCACTTTATATTTAGATCACAGCTGTTCAACATAATAAAAATATTCAAGGCCCCCTGTGGCCAACAGGAGATGAGACGATTTCTTCAGAAGTCATAAACTCTAATATTTTATAGAAACTCTATTAAAGCAGTATCAAAATCCGATAATATGCAATATTGAGGATCTTATGTATGGGATGACGGTTTGCTAATAAAGGCTGATCAGATTGGTTGGCAATTTTTCCAAATGGCAATTTTTACCACAACCAGGAGTGCAATAAGTATTCAAAATGATGCTGGATGAAAATTATATTTGAGGAAAAAATAAAAAAATAAAGTAAAACATTTATTTATTTACTTTTACTTACTTACTTACTTTATTTATTAATTTACTTTTATTTACTTGCTTTATTTACTTAACTTTTATTTATTTATTTACTTTCTTACTTTATTTACTTGCTTAATTACCTAACTTTACTTACTTTACTTGCTTTATTTACATTACTTATTTACTTTACTTACTTTATTATTTACTTTATTTACTTGCATACTTTACTTACTTAACTTTAGTTACTAACTTACTTTACTTAACTTTATTTACTTTACTTACTTTATTTACTTACTTTTCTTTACTTTTTTACTGTACTTTATTTATTTACTTTACTTATTTACTTTACTTACTTTATTTATTTACTTATTTTCTTTACTTGCTTTATCTATTTACTTATTTACTTTACTTATTTACTTACTACTTTTATTTATTTACTTTACTTATTTACTTTACTTACTTTATTTATTTACTTTACTTTTTATTTACCTTATTTACTTTGCTTACTTTATTTACTGTACTTATTTACTTTACTTACTTTATTTATTTACTTTACTTATTTACTTTACTTATTTACTTTACTTACTAACTTACTTTTTATTTACTTTATTTACTTATTTACTTTATTTATTTACTTATTTACTTTACTTACTTTATTTACTGTACTTATTTACTTTACTTACTTTACTTACTTTATTTATTTACTTTAATTACTTATTTACGTTTTATTTACCTTATTTACTTTACTTATTTACTTTATTTACTTATTTACTTTACTTACTAATTTACTTTTTATTTACTTGACTTTATTTATTTATTTACTTTACTTGCTTTATTTACTTTATTTATTTACTTTACTTATTTACTTTACTTTTTTTATTTGTTTACTTTACTTATTTACTTTTTATTTACTTTACTTACTTTACTTATTTACTTACTTTACCTACTTTATTTATTTACTTATTTACTTGCTTTATTTATTTACTTACTTTATTTACTTATTTAATTTACTTATTTACTTTACTTACTTTATTTATTTACTTATTTACTTACTACTTTTATTTATTTACTTACTTTACTTACTTATTTACTTTTTATTTACTTTATTTACTTTATTTACTTTACTTACTTTATTTATTTACTTTACTCACTTTACTTTTTATTTACCTTATTTACTTAACTTACTTTATTTATTTACTTTACTTTACTTTTTATTTACCTTTTTTACTTAACTTACTTTATTTATTTACTTTACTTACTTTACTTTTTATTTACTTTACTTACTTTATTTATTTACTTACTTACTTTACTTTTTATTTACCTTATTTACTTAACTTACTTTATTTATTTACTTTACTTTTTATTTACCTTATTTACTTAACTTACTTTATTTATTTACTTACTTTACTTTTTATTTACCTTATTTACTTAACTTCATTTACTGTACTTATTTACCTTACTTACTTTACTTACTTTATTTATTTACTTTACTTATTTACTTTATTTACTTATTTACTTTACTTATTTACTTTACTTACTAATTTACTTTTTATTTACTTTATTTACTTATTTACTTTATTTATTTACTTATTTACTTTACTTATTTACTTTACTTACTTTATTTACTGTACTTATTTACTTTACTTACTTTACTTACTTTATTTATTTACTTTAATTACTTATTTACGTTTTATTTACCTTATTTACTTACTTTATTTACTGTACTTATTTACTTTACTTACTTTACTTACTTATTTACTTTACTTACTAATTTACTTTTTATTTACTTTACTTTATTTTTTTATTTACTTTACTTGCTTTATTTATTTACTCACTTTATTTACTTATTTAATTTACTTATTTACTTTACTTACTTTATTTATTTACTTATTTACTTACTACTTTTATTTATTTACTTACTTTACTTACTTATTTACTTTTTATTTACTTTATTTACTTTATTTATTTAATTTACTTTCTTACTTTATTTATTTATTTACTTACTTTACTTACTTGCATACTTTATTAACTTACTTGCTTACTTTACTTCCTTACTTACTTTACTTACACTGATAAAAATTTTCTGCTTCATTTACTTAAAAAAAATAATGAATTTTTTTGCATAGTTTTATTATGTAGATGAAACAATACTAGGCCTTGTAGAACTTACTTAATGTTTATATCTGTCGGAATACAATTTTCACATAAACTTAACTTGATTTTTCTATTTCTCTAACCATTATTTTGTGTGTGGGATCTACATAACCTAATGAGTTATAAACTTACATTTTGTATTGAAACCAACATCTTTTTTTAAATTGTCTATATTACAAATTTTAAGTAGGTGTAGAATACTCATACAAAATATTACATAAAGCAGGCAAATTGTGTAAAGAAATGACAGGATATGTGAAAAATGAAAGGTTTTATTATTTTCTTCAATATACATTTCAACATACCAATTTTTTATTTTTTTTACTCCGTCAAAACATATAAAATGATGGAATAAAAAGGACTTAATATGTATGGTTCAGACTATTTTCTACACAATAGTGCTTGTGTTTACTTATCCTTAACTGCAACCAAAACAGTAACATACGCATTGTAAACAAGCAAGTAAAAAATCTTCACAGAAAACTAAACTTTTTTTTTTTGACTGGACTTTTTTTATGCATCTTACTAAACATATGCACTATATTAACTGGTAATGTCTTAATCAAAATTACATTCAGACTGTGCAAAAAAAAAAAAACAAAACAAAATCTTCACAAGATCACTATACTTCACAAGCACAGGGATAGTTCACCCAAAAATAGAAATTCTGTCATCATTTTCTCACCCTTTACTTGTTTCAAACGTTTTGTCTTCTGTTGAACACAAAGATTTGTTTTTTCCTACTGTGGAACACAATAAGCTTTCTTTCAATAATTTTCTTTAGTGTTCAACAGAAGAAAGAAACAAAGGTTTGAAACCACTTTAGGGAGAGAAAACAGTAAAATAAAAAAATCATTTTTTGGTGAACTAACCCTTCAACTAACCCTCAAATATGGTCCAAATGTGAAAATGGCATTTCAAAAAAGTGCTTTTGGTAAACCTGAAGAATCTGAACAGTACAATTTTACTGAAGTGACCCAACAAAATCCCACTACTATCAACAATGTCTGTATGGCTTTTAGGCCAATAAGCTGATCTTGAGATCGAGGACGTTGGGGAACATGTTGCTGTTCATCGTCAAGCTTGAAGAAGCTTTTATGAAAGACCTCAAAGTTGTATTTGAGTTTCTTTGGATAGCTTAGTTCCAGTGCATAAATGCGGCCCATGAGGTACAGTAGGGGCAAGAATCTGGTCCAAAAAGTACATTTGCTCTCTCTATGGCTATTTCAGCTTTCTTGTGACCTTCATCCTTGGATTGGTGGTCCACAAAGATGTTGGGAACAAGTGAACTGAGGTGCTCTTGAATGGTTATAGAATCGTAGTCATCTTAAACCTGTAAAAAAACAAAAAAACAAAACAGAAATAATTAAAAATATATTTTATATTTGCTATGTAAAAAATGCACATAGTTTGCTTTCCCTCTGAACAAAAATATTGAACCAATATATACTATGCTAAGACATTTTACTTAAACTGTAAAAATTACTTAAATAGTCCACAAAACAAAAACATAGCTTAAATTATTAAAATAGCCCCCTGCAAAAGTTTACTCACCCTTGGCTTTCTTACTTTATGGTGGTTGTTCATGAGTCTCTTGTTTGTTCTGAACAGTTAAACTGACTTTTAAAAAAACTTTTAAACAGGATGATGTCATTTTTTTCTTATTTTGTTGAAATATCTTTTTGAAATATCATATTTTACTTAAAAAAAAAAAAAAAAAAAAAAAAAAAACAGAAAATATTTGCATATTTCCTAAAAGGCAAATTGCAATTTACCTTAATATTTAGATTATACAAGTTTTCACCGCCCGGCTCTTAATGCCTTGCATTTACTTCTGGAGCATCAGTGAATGTTGAACCTTTTTAATAGCTTTGTTTGAGTCCCTCGATCATCCTCAGAGTGAAAAGACTGAAAGACAAATCCCACAATCAAACGATCACTGCTGGAAAGGGTTAAAATCTGCAGAAGATGCTGAAAAACTGAAAAATGTGCAGGACATGGAGGATTTAACTTTTCAGAGGAGTTTAACCTTTCAGAACAAACATAAGACTGATGACCATCCATCACAAAGCAGAAAAGACACTCGTAGATCATCAGGAAACCACAAACCATATTAAAAACCAATGTATGTAAATTTTTGTTGGGGCTATTTAAAATTTTTGAGTTAGATTTTTGTTTTTTGAACTATATGTAAATATCTTGTATGAAAAATGTTACTCAAAAGAGTACTTAATCAAAAATAACATGCATTTTGTATAATCTCACTTATTTTGTTAAAGATTTTCACATGAATAAAAAAAAAAATAAAATTTTCCTTTACCTGGTAGTCCTTGATAAACTCTGTCTTTTTACCAAGGAAGAGTATTAAGCCTCTGATAACAGTTTATCTTCGGGAGTCAATGCTGTTGTCCTACAAATATATAACATGACATTAAAATTGTCACCATTAACTTATCTTCCACCTGTCCAAATGTGAATTTAATGAACTGCAATCAGCTTTTAAACAGTTAACACAATAAACCAATTTCTTAAACATTACATACCGTTATCCAGTGCACTTGTCAAGAGAATTGCCTGTTGGGGGAGAGTGTGTAATGATTATTAACTGACCAATGCACAAATTCAGAGCAAATAGTTTAACTAGTAAATTTGAATTTAAATCGTTATCTAAAAATGTAGTGAAATAAAAACAAACATTTTTCTCAGCATTTTCATCTGAGGCACTTTTATTATTATACTTCAATTTGCTAGCCTGGCTTGCATAATAACTAACATGATTTTTATCAATATCTTGACTTTAAATAATGTTTGAAAATAGTGCTTAAGACCAAAGAGAGCTTCTCTGAAAGGCCCTTTACATGTAATTTAAGTTAAAGAACATAAAACCATCATCTTAACAGAATATTTTAGAAATGTGAGAATAAATCAGTGTTTCTCCAAACATGTACATTTTTGTTCTAACATATGCCATCAGTGCAGTTACGTGAGCTAAAATAAATCGAAGCATAGTTGCATGCAAATATTATGTAGGCCTACTCGTTTTTATTATATTGAAGATAAATAATGATTAATTATTTTGGGCTCCTGACATGAATTAAGAAGTTAATGTCACTGCAACATATAACATAAACAGTCTGGTCAAACATTGAAGCTAGATTCTTGTGTAAAGAGGTTAAACTGAAAGAATCTAACTACTAATCCTCCTCTAAAAATACAATCTAACATTATTTTACACAACATGCATTATTTTATAGTCAGATTTGCAAATGTAAGTGTCAACTTAGAGTAAAAACAAATCCGCCATTAGCATTAGCACATGCTGCAACTAACTGCCACACACCAGCTTTACCGTTTATGTTAGTAAATCCATATAAAGCACAGTTCTTTTTACAGTTTACAGCTGTCTTTGTTTCTGTACAATGTCAAAACTGTTGTAAAACAAATGTTAATGAACCTATAACTAACTTTAATAACTTGATTCTTACCTTATTCCGTCCGCATGTTCTTCTTCTTTCAATGCAGGGGGTTTCTCAGCCAAAGACGAAGGGGAATAGTTATTTTGTAAATTAAACAGGTTATGTTATGTTGTCTACGAGTACAAAAAATGTTTGTCTGAGATTACGCGGAAAAACTGAGTAAATAAAAAAATGCACAATGTGTTGTGTTTTGAACAAACCCAGATGAATTCTAAACTACATTTATGCATGTAAAGCTACGAACTTAACATTTTTTGTTGATTTCACAAATTAAACCACATAATATTTACAAACGCTCAGATTTATTTTTTTCAGTGTATTTACCTACTTACTTGAAATGTCATGTCAAGTGTTATTTACAAATTAAAACCAAAATTTTGATTTACATTTTCAAGTGGTCCTTCATTTTTTTCCATAGCAGTAAAATAGGCTGAAAAGCAAACATCATTGGTGTTTATATGAATCATTTTCACATAATTGTGAAGTAAATATTCTAGCCTACAAGACTTAAAAGTTAAAAGTCTTATTCAGACTTATTCAATGTGTTTTTTGGAACTTATTTCAGCTACATTTTTTTTCTCCAAACTTACTAACCACGCATAATATATAAATATATATATGTTGGCCAATACTATGTAATAAATAGCTTAAATAAGCACAAATGTCAGGCAACATCAAAACATCTTAGGGGGCCTAGAATCACCTCAGATCCCAGCATGTGCATCTGATTTTGTACTGTTCCCATATTTAATGTGCATAAGCCTTTTCATGAAGGTTGTAAAAAATGCAACTAGTACATTTTAAAATTGTAAGTAGTTAGTTTAAATTGTAAGTAAGTACAGTACAAATCCCTAAAAATAATATTTAAGTGCACTTACTCCTCCAGTATTTTACACCTCTGTCCACAATGAAAAGCACAAAGTGTCAGTATATTTGATCTGAGATCTTTGGTCATCTGTTAATCATCAGTTTGGGTGAATGAAACATTAGGAAGTGTATGGACATGCGGACATGTGTCTTTGCTTTCACGAGGGTCAGTGGTGTCCGTCCCACCCTGGGATTTCCCATTATAGTGTCTGTGTGTGTAAGAGGAAAACACCATGTTGACCTCAGCTAAGTGTGTGTCAGTTCAGACAGCTGCTCACTGCAATGCTGGACAGCTGTTCAGAGAGAGAGGGAGAGAGAGTATTGGATTGTGTGTGGGCTTGAAAGGGACAATAAGTATTTGAGAGTCGCTTGCTGTTTTTAAACGCGGTGTTCCCGTTTTTCTGTGTGGTTCTAAGTTTCCATGCAGGCCAGATAGGGAAGTATTTTAACCAGCTGAGCGGGAAAGAGGAGACAGCTGTGCTGAAATCTGAAGCAGCATCAGACGAGCATTTAAAAATAAAACCTTCATCCCTTCAGAAGAGCTGTTTTTATCATGTAAAGCAAGGTCACTGAGGGGGGAAAGTGTGCTCTTCCTTTTATTGTCTTAATAATACCTCTTTTCCACAGTGGAGAGTTTCCTCAGTGATCCTCTATCTATCTATCTATCTATCTATCTATCTATCTATCTATCTATCTATCTATCCATCCATCCATCCATCCATCCATCCATCCATCCATCCATCCATCCATCCATCCATCCATCCATCCATCCATCCATCCATCCATCCATCCATCCATCCATCCATCCATCCATCCATCCATCCATCCATCCATCCATCCATCCATCCATCCATCCATCCATCCATCCATCCATCCATCCATCCATCCATCCATCCATCCATCCATCCATCCATCCATCCATCCATCCATCCATCCATCCATCCATCCATCCATCCATCCATCCATCCATCCATCCATCCATCCATCCATCCATCCATCCATCCATCCATCCATTTGTTCTATATATCCATCCATCCATCCAATTCAATATAGCTTTATTAGAATGACCGTAAATGATACAATATTGCCAAAGCTTGAAGTAGAAAGACAAATATAAAACTACAATAACATATCAAGATAAAGAATAGAAACAAACTATCTTAATAATTTAAACTGAAATAGACAGTGTAAGAAATAAGAACATGTGAAAATTTCAGACAACAGTGTTTGACATAAAAACACACACAGACAAAAGGGTCACTGTGGCAGACAGCAAAGAAGCATACAGTAATACATACATGACACACACACACACACACATAAATAAGTTTATCTACTGTCTCTATGTCTGTCTGTCTGTCTGTCTGTATCTATCTATCTATCTATCTATCTATCTATCTATCTATCTATCTATCTATCTATCTATCTATCTATCTATCTATCTATCTATCTATCTATCTATCTATCTATCTATCTATCTATCTATCTATCTATCTATCTATCTATCTATCTATCTATCTATCTATCTATCTATCTATCTATCTATCTATCTATCTGTCTCTTAATGATTCTGTCTGTCTAAGTCTTGTCTGTTGTTCTGTCCGTCTATCTATCGTTCTGTCTGTCTGTCTGTCTATTAGTCTTGTCTGTTATTCTGTCTGTCTGTCTGTCTGTCTGTTATGATGTCGCTCAGTCTGTCTATCATTCTGTCTGTCTATAGTTCTGTCTGTTTATCTGTCTGTCTGGTCTGTTGTTGTGTCTCTGTCTGTTTATCATACTGTCAGTTTGTCTATTGTTCTGTCTGTTCATCTGTCTATCATTCTGTATGTTTGTCTGTCTATCATTCTGTCCATTTGTCATTTAGTCTGTCTTGTCTGTTGTTATGGCTGTCTGTCTATCGTTCTGTCTATTTGTCTTATCTGTTGTTACGTCTGTCTATCATTCTGACTGTTTATCATTCTGTCTGTCTGTCTTGTCTGTTGAAATGTCTGTCTGTCTATCATTGTCTGTTTATCTGCCCGTTTTTCAAACTGTCTGTCTGTCTGTCTGTCTGTCTGTCTGTTTGTATATCATTGTCTGTCTGTCTGTCTGGTCTGTTGTAATGTCTGTCTCTCTATCATTCTGTCTGTTTAATTGGTCTGTCTATCATTCTGTCTGTTTTTTATTCTGTCTGTCTATCAATCTATCTATCATAGTGCTGATCTGTTGTTTTCATCTTTTCATCTATCTGTCAGTCTATGGCATTCCAGGAATCAGATCTGAAAGCAAAAGCTCCAAAACAAATTGACATCTCCAAAGTATCCTCTCTTTTCCCACATGACATCCCCAACCCACAAAAAAACTCCCCGCTCTTAACTAGATGTCATCTGTCTTCTCGTGTTCTTCATTTGCTCTTTTCAGTGTCCAGAAACAAACCTCAGAGAGGACCTCTCTGTGTAAATTGAAGAGGGTTTTTGTCTTTTACATTATGGCCTCAGCAGGGGTTTCCGTGCAGTGAAGTCCCTCAAACCAAGTGTCCAAACAGAACATTGTTTCAAAATTACGACTAAATCACCCTTAAAAAAGATCAATCTTAAGAATATGGTTGAATGACAGTCTGAAGCAAGTCCTCGAGTCCCTTAGGGGAGTATCAAACCTTTGTCCCGGGACCATTTAGCTTTGAAAAACTCCCCAAGTGCCTGAAATTTGATTCTTGCTATTAAGAGGCTTGATCAGCCAGTAATTCACTGTCAGTTCTGGTCAACCACTGGTCAAGCTGAACTCTGCATATACTGTAAATGGAACAATGAAGCATCTGTTATGCATCTTCTGTACATAACATATCCTAGTGAACTCTTTGTGCTGCAAAAACCTTGCTGTTGTACTAGTAAAGATATAATTAGGAAGCAGACCGGAAATTCAAGAGCTTGTGCTGTTTTCACAGACCTGTTTTAGAATATCGTTACTATGCAGATAAGCCCTGACTTGCCTATTCTGGTGTACAGAATCTGTTAGAAAGCTGTCTTCATTCACCAGTATACAATTAAATTATGAATGGAACATAGCATTAAGTTCCAGAAAACTTAGACTGGGGTGGTATTACAACCCCAAATCAAAAAAAGTTAGGACAGTATGGAAGTGATTTCTAAATTTACTTTAACTTGTATTTCATTGCAGACAATACAACAGCACGTTATTTAATGTGTTTCTCATGATTTATTTATATTTTAAAATAAACACAAATTCCAACTTTGATTCTTGCAACACATTTAAAAAAAAGATGGAACAGTAAAGTATTTACCATTTTGTAATGTTGCCATTCCCTTTCACAACACTTAAAAGATGTTTAGGGACTGAAGCCACCAAGCGTTGAAGTGTTTCAGGTGTAATTTTCTCCCCTTCTTCCTGCAAACAAGTCTTAAGGTGGGCAACACTACGGGGTATTCGTTGTCGCATTTTTGAGCTTCAAAAATACGCCACACATTCTCTATTGGAGACAGGTCGGGACTGCATACAGGCCAGTCAAGTACCTGCATCCTCTTTTCGAAACTTCATTTTATTTAGTAAATAAATGTATGAAATTTGCTAGAAATGTTAGGTGGAGATTGTTTTAAAACAATTTTTAAGTGTATATCTTCTGCATTCTGATACATATTTTAACCAATTAATCAGCCTATTAGTATAGTTTGTCATCTGTATCAATAGTTGCATATTGTTACGACTTTCAAGTTTGTCTCTAGGGGTTAAAAGAGGTAACATTTAATGTGCTAAAATTTTGTGAGTTGGTGGCAAAATAGCAAAATGACAGCCAAAATACTGCAAAAATAGGTGAATTTATTTACAAAAGTGAAAAGTCAAACAGCAAAAATATTATATACAAGAGCTTACAAAAGAAAAAAAATCAATCAATGCATATTATGGATGTGGAAACGAGAATTAAGTGGCGCCAAATAAAAGAAAGCAATATAACAAAACCCCAAATTTAGCTGAAATTTACCCCCTAAATTATCTAATACAAAATAAACAAACAAAACATCAACTATAAACCTCCAGCTGTTGCCGCGACATGGTGTAAACATCACTTTAATATCATTCAGTTCAGTTTATTTTAAACAATTAAAAGCATATTAGGCATCAAACAACATCACAATCTCTTTAAGAGTGTCCTCCTGGGCTTTAGTTCATGGCACCAGGTAAACACAGTGGGGGCTTCCCTGCTTGCTTCAGCCTATGTAACCCGGTGAGCGATAAAACAATGCAGTCATCTGTAGCACACCTACGTGTTGTCTGTAATAGTGTTGTCCCGGTACTGAAGTTTTAAAAACGTCCAATTTCCGATAACATTTAAGCGCAGCTGAGCACGTTCTTTAACACCGCTGATTTGCCATAGTATTCACCGGTGCTTAACAGAAATGACTGTGATTGGCCGTGAAGGTCATCAGTTCACTGCTCTGCACTGAGTGCAAACACAGATGCACGAACAGTGGAGCATTTTAAAGCCGCAAAGATCAGTCGAGTCATCAGCGAATCACTCGTCTGTGTTTGCACTCTGTAAACAGCGGTGAAGTGCGGTGAACTGATGACCTCCACAGCCAATCACAGTCATTTCTGTTGAACGCTGGTGAATACTATGGCAAATCAGCGGTGTTGCGTTCAACAGTGCTTAAATGTTAGTGGGAAATTGATGATTTTTATAAATTTCAGTAACGAAATTCAGTATCTTGACAATATAATATAGTGAAAGAATCAGTTCATTAACTTGAGTTTGATAAATGGCAGCTAAAACGTGTGTTGGGGAAAGAAAACGTTAGCTAACTAGTGCCATTTCCCTTAATTTAGCTGAAAATTAGGTCCGATATCCCTTTTTATTTTCACTTTCCATTCAGAACGGACCTTCGAAGCGAGAGAGAGAGAGAGAGAGAGAGAGAGAGAGAGAGAGAGAGAGAGAGAGAGAGAGAGAGAGAGAGAGAGAGAGAGAGAGAGAGAGAGAGAGAGAGAGAGAGAGAGAGAGAGAGAGAGAGAGAGCACACACATACACAAGCAAAACATACATGCATATACATATGACTGTAAAACATTTAAAACATTCATATCCAAGGTTCTTTACAATGGAAATAAGTTATTTAGATCAAAATAAAATGCTCTTTCGCACTATGAAATTTTTATTTATTTTTTGTTCTTCTGTGGCATCGCTGCAAAAACCCATTTTTGGTTTCTCTGGCACCCTTATTTTTTAAAAACGAAATCACATGTACTACTGGCCTGGCATGCAAAACAGTGATTTTTGACATTTTGCAGGCTCTTCATTATTTCTATATTATAGAGAAAAGGGAATGTGTCGTAACCGTGCAATGCATTCAGGGTATTTAGGACCAGGGAGCCTGATTCCCGTTGATCTCTATTGATTTATTGTATTATATATATATATATATATATATACACTCATCAGCAATAAACTGTAAGTGCTCGCACTACAAATAAAGAAGAAAATCATATATGGAAATGTTTTCTTGCAGCAGCTCGTTGATACCCAGTCAGCTACGGATAAACTCATTCATTTATTTGATCTGGATCCGCCCCCTCTGGGTCTGTGCTCGGCTTCTTGAGTTAAACCTTACCGCTGGATACGGAATGTTATGGGATGCATATTTTCAGCTTCTCAGACCACCCACTTTGAATGTTATCAGTCGATTAAATGGGCATTATCAGTGGTTATCAGCTGATAGATATGGGCCAGAAGGGGTCTTCTGCGCCTACTGGTAGGCTCAGAAGGTCGTTATCAACCATTCACATAGTTAATTTGCTATAGAGGTCTATAGAGAAGACTGCAGATCCAGATGTCTGTTTAAATAGCAAATGCATTTGCGCTCATACTGTATGTGCGCCCATAAGGGTTCTGGTTTAAAAAGGAGGTGTGTTAAGGCGCATTGCTGGCGCGTTGCTATTTTGAGGAACTAAAATAGACTGCACAATGGACCAGCTCAAAGCAGGGCTAAAGTCCAGTGCAGAGCGCGTCAGTTGTGTGCCTCGCTTACACATTGCTTTAAACATGCAGGATGTAGAGCAATACGCAAATATCTTTACAAATGAAAAAAATTAAAGGATTAAAATGTTACAAAATTATTATTTTCTATAAATATAAAAAACAGTACCTTCATGCCTTCTTCACCTCGGGGGGCTTTTTTCAGTTTATTCACAACAACTTGCTTTTGTATAATGTTATTATTATTATTATTAGCAGTATTATTTATTATATGCATATTTATATTTGTTTTATTAAAAACGAGCTTAGATTTGTCCACCTGTCAGGTTTTGGATCATATGGGGCATAGCATGTGTCTTTGTATATAACTTCGATTTTTGACCACACTTCGTTATTATTGTTTATTTATTAGTTTGCTGGAAATTAGAATTGAATTTAAAAATAGTTTTGAAACAAATCTTTGCACTTATCAAACAAAATTAATTATGTAGGCTAATGCATGTCTTCAGTGGAGAGCGTACAACATCATGACAGGGTTTGAGTCTGGCGAAGAACGGTTTTAGAAAGCAGGTAAAACAAAAGCCAAACAAGTAAATAATTTGCTTTTGATTGCTTTTTTTTTTAATCAGACGGTTGTGTTTAGGGAACGAGGAGGGTGAGTTAATCTGTGCTTTTGAAAAAAAAACTGATGGTTGGGTTTAGGGAAGGAGGAGGGCAGGTCAATCAGAGCGGCCTCTGGTGTATTTACGCAAGAATAGCAGATATTTGATATCTTATATAGCTGATTAACCATGTGGATGGTTGATAACAGTCTTCTGACAGAAGGGCACAGAAGGCCCCTACTGGCCCATATCTATCAGCTGATAACCACTGATAACGCCCATTCAATCAACTGATAACATTCAAATTCGCTGCTCAGACACACAAAGAACATTTATAAAGGTATATACACAGTAGTCGATTTTATTCTGAGTGTTTGTAAGATGTTTTTCAAAAGATATTACTATAAAACCATTGTTTTTTCCTGTTCTGATTTCCGTTGGGTTACATTGTACGCTCGTGTGTTTGTCCACAAACATGGCCGACCGCAATTCGCCATGACATAGATTCCCGAGCTCTTTAATAGGCAGAATGCAAATGACACATAATTTAACAAAAAAGTCTCTCAGATGCGAAAAATGGCTGTGATTTGGCATAACTGAAATTTAGCTTCATACAAAGCAATAAACACGTAATCTGCAGCGCTAAATCTCACCTTCAGCAAGATTTCTCAGACTCTCTCATGCCTGTGTGGAAGCTTACCGGCTGCTTGGTTTAATGTCTCATTAACTTTCATTAGCCGGACACTCCAGCGATGGCTTTGTCATGGAGACGAATGCGAGCGCAGCTCTCAGCTCTTAATGGGACGCTCTCCACAACTATGCTGCTCTGTTTTCTTGCTTGTGGAGCACATAAGCGATGGCTGACTGAGCTGTGTGATTAACTCTGAAAAGGAAAATACAGTACAATAACAGACAATGACTGCAAATTAGCCGGATAAAAGCAGTTCCTGGTGCGATTCTCCGAAAATGAGGAGCAGGAAAATTTTATTTGGAATGGAAAATAAAGCATTTAAAATAACAGATAACATTTAAAATAAATGATCAGTGTGTAAATATATACATAGACACACACTTTATATTTATGTAAAATCTGTTAGTGCATTAATTCATGCTGCATTACATGATGGGCAATATATTTGTTACAGTGTTTATTAATCTTTGTTGAAATTAGGTAATAAATGGCTGTTCATGTTAGCTCATGCCTAATAAATATTAACAGGTACTTTATTATTTTACTATAACACTTTGATCTTTAATAATAAAATAAGATGTTCAATTTAACATCAACTAAGTTTAAAAAATGCTTTAGAATTTGTATTGTTAATTGTTAACAGAACCTTAAATGTTCTTAATGTTATGCAATTTTCTATATATTCTTGTATAGCTTAAACATATAATGAATATATAATAAATTTTCAAATGTTGTTAAACATATATTCTGTATATTTTATACAGGGTCTCACAATCTACAAAATACTTTAAGTAAAGATTTATCATTGTCTTCTAATTTAATAATTTATATCTGTACGGTATTTTGACTTAAGTTATATTAATATTTTGCCCCGAAACATTCTTTTAGACATTCAGAACAGGATGTAAAATTAAAGGAATAATAAATATATAAATATAAATATATATATATTCATTTTCCTTAATGCATTGTTTTATTTGTGATGACTTAACATTAACGGCCACAATTAACATGTTGTTTAGCTGTGCATTTACTAAATGAGCTCTGTGCTACGTCCTGACCCCCTGTATTTTTTTCATTCATTCATTCATTTTTTTTTCGGCTTAGTCCCTTTATTAATCCGGGGTCGCCACAGCAGAATGAACCGCCAACTTATCCAGCATTTGTTTTACGCAGCGGATGCCCTTCCAGCCACAACCCATCTCTGGGAAACATCCATACACACATTCATACTACGGACAATTTAGCCTACCCAATTCACCTGTACCGCATGTCTTTGGACTGTGGGGGAAATCTGAGCAACCGGAGGAAACCCACACGAACGCAGGGAGGACATGCAAACTCCACACAGAAATGCCAACTGACCCAGCCGAGGCTCGAACCAGTGACCCAGCGACTTTCTTGCTGTGAGGCGACAGCACTACCTACTGCCCCGCTGCGTCGCCCCTGTATTTTTTTGTATAATCAATTTCTATTCTGTCCTTAAGTGTCTTAATTAACATGGACACATCTGGACGTATGTAAGTACATTTATACAGTGCATCCGGAAAATATTCATAGCGCTTCCCTTTTGACAACACAGACAGACAGAACGATAGACAGACAGACAGACAGACAATGATAGACAAACAGGCAGAATGATAAACAGACAGAATGGTAGAGACAGACATAACAAGATGAGACAAATAGACAGACAAAACTATAAACAGACATTACAACGGACAAGACAGACAAAATGATAGAGAGACAAACAGACAAAACGATAGACAAACTGACAGAATGATAAACAGACAGAGACACAACAACAGACCAGACAGACAGATAAACAGACAGAACTATAGACAGACAGAATGACTGACAGACCGACCAACATCATGACAGACAGACAGACAGACAGACAGACAGACAGACAGATAAACAGACATAACAGGCAGACAGACAGACAGTGCATATGAAAATATTCAGAGCGCTTCACTTTTTCCACATTTTTTATGTTACAGCTTTATTCCAAAATGGATTAAATTTATTTATTTCCTCCAAATTCTACACACAATACCTCATAATGACAATGTGTAAAAAGATTTTTTTTAAATTATTGCAAATTTATTAAAAATAAAAAACCTGAAAAATCACATGTACATAAGTATTGACAGCCTTTGCCGTGAAGCTCTAAATTGAGCTCAGGTACATTCTGTTTCCACTGATCATTCTTGAGATGTTTCAGCAGCTTAATTGGAGTTCACCTGTGGTAAATTCAGTTGATTGGACATGATTTGAAAAGGCTACACCTGTATATATAAGGTCCATGTCAAAGCACAAACCAAGCATGAAGACAAAGGAATTGTCTGTAGACCTCTGAGACAGGATTGTCTCGAGGCACAAGACTGGGGAAGGTTACAGAAAAAATTTCTGCTGCTCTGAAAGTTCCAATGAGCACAATGGCCTCCATCATCCGTAAGTGGAAGATGTTTGGAACCACCAGGACTCTTCGTAGAGCTGACCGGTCGTCTAAACTGAGTGATCAGGGGAGAAGGGCCTTAGTCAGGGAGGTGATTAATAACTCAATGGTCACTCTGTCTGAGCCCCAGCGTTCTTCTGTGGAGAGAGGAGAACCTTACAGAAGGACAACCATCTATGCAGCAATCCACCAATCAGGCCTGTATGGTAGAGTGGCCAGACGGCCAAAAGGCATCTGAAGGACTCTCAGACCATAAGAAACAAAACTCTCTGGTGTGATGAGCCTAAAATTGAACTCTTGAATGCAAGGCATTACATTTGGAGAAAACCAGGCACCGCTCATCACCAGGCTAATACCATCCTTACAGTAAAGCATGGTGGTGGCAGCATCATGCTGTGGACATGTTTTTCAGCAGCAGGAGCTGGAAGACTAGTCAGGATAGAGGGAAAGATGAATGCAGCAATGTACAGAGACATCCTGAATGAAAACCTGCTTCAGAGTGCTCTTGACCTCAGACTGAGGCGACGGTTCATCTTCCAGCAGGACAATGACCCAAAGCACACCGCCAACATATCAATGGAGTGGCTTCACAACAACTCGGTGAATGTCCTTGAGTGGCTCAGCCAGAGCCCAGACTTAAATCCGATTGAACATCTCTGGAGAAATCTGAAAATGGCTGTACACCGTCACTTCCCATCCAATCTGATTGAACTTGAGAGGTACTGCAAAGAGGAATGGGCAAAAATTCCCAAAGACAGGTGTGCCAAGCTTTGGCATCATATTTAAAAAGACTTGAGGCTGTAATTGCTGCCAAAAGTGCATCAACAAAGTATTGAGCAAAGGGTGTGAACACTTGTGTACATGTGATTATTCAGCTTTTTTTATTTTTATTAAATTTGCAACGGTTTCAAAAACAATTTTCACATTGTCATTATGGGGTATTGTGTGTAGAATTTTGAGAAAAAAAAATTAATTTAATCAATTTTGGAATAAGGCTGTAACAAAAAAAGTGGAAAAAGTGAAGCGCTATGAATACTTTCCTGATGCACTGTATGTACAATTTGACTGTCCCCTTTAAAAATTGCTTTATAAATTTTATATTTATTTTCCCCCCTACTGTTACTCTTTTATTTATTTTCCCTTTTTTTCCTTTTTTCATGAATCTGGTTACTTTTATGTTTAAATGTTCATGAAGGTTGCATTCATTTGATGGAAAAAATCTGAACAAAATGTAATATTGTGAAACATTATTCATGTATGTGTGTGTATCTATCTATCTATCTATCTATCTATCTATCTATCTATCTATCTATCTATCTATCTATCTATCTATCTATCTATCTATCTATCTATCTATCTATCTATATATATATATATATATATATATATATATATATATATATATATATATATCAGTGTTTCTTCTAGGATTTTTTTTCCAGCAGTGGCGGCAGGACTTTTTTTTTTTACACAGATCTGCCAACTATTTCAAAGACAAATATTACACGCAGTATTACAAGTCGAGATAGCATTCATGTAATACGAGCATGCGAATCTCTTTGCTTGCGCGCCGATTTCCTCTGTTCGAGCACAGAACTTCTTGCACGCACTCAAATTTACACGTTCAAGTGCAGATCTTCTTGTGCGCTCTCCAGTAAGCGCTGCTGAAGCGGGATTTAGTGTGTTTTTGTGCGTTTTCCGACATTAACCCGTCCTGAAGTAAAGTGAAACGGCATTAAACTCCAGCAAGATAAAGTCATTGTATGCAAAGCCATTGACCTTTATTAATAAAGTATACTTATGGAAACTGTGTTCATCTTAACTGAGAGCTACGCGGTGTTTGCTAGACTCACGCACCTGTCAGTCAGTCTGTCAGAGAGTCAGTCAGCATGTCACCTTGAACAAATAGCGCACAGCACTACTACGGTTACAGAAAAGTTTGCGCTGTTTACCTCTAATATGTTTTGGTGCGATTATAATCCGCTATAAAAAACACGACTAAATGTTTTAAATAAGAAGCTGTAATGTAGCCGTGGCGGGATGAATTTTGGCGTGGCGGCCCGCCACGGATGAATGAATGTAGCGGAAACCTTGTGTATATATATATATATATATATATATATACATATATTTAAAATAGTAAATTAAAACATTGTATTAATCCCGCTGATGCCAAAGCGGTTTTTGATTTGGGGCTCAAATAAAAAAAAAATCCCATTTTTTTTTCCCACAATCACAAAATCTACATGTTTAAATGCGAAAAAAAGGCTGTTTCAGATATTTTATCTGCATTTAATAATGTGATAAACTAAGCCATGCAGGTACTATGTAACTCATCCTAGCATGCTAATCTAAACAAAGGTGAGTGAACATACGGTTGTGATGAAACTGTCTTCTCTCAATTTCCCTTTCACGTCAGCAATTGAATCCTACACCTGACATGCGCGCAACACACACACACACACACACTTGCTTGTCTACAGGAAGCTGTTCCACATGAAAGCACAACTAGGGGACTTGATAGTGTATTTCAACAGAGATAGACACACACACTAACGCATGGGAAGCTCCGTGTTCTTTGGCCTCTCCTGTTACTCGCCTGCTGATTAGATGTGGAAAACCAACCTTTATAGCTTCTCTTATCTAATGGGATTCTCTATACACAGTCTGAGCCAATGAGGTTCACATTACATTTACAGATTGCATTAACTCACCTGGTGTGTGTTGCTCGGTTCTTCATGGAAAAAGCACTTTCATTTATCAACCGAGGCTTGTGTAAATAAGATGCATCTCATAGCTTGCTGAGCTGCTGTATGTATGGGTTTCAGTAGTGTGTGTTCTACCCATTTACTTTCTTGTATGGCAAGATGTTTTATCTACTAGCATTTATTAGCAAATTAGATTTCCTTAAGTACTACTTATTATATATTTAATAGGTAGTAGTATGATACAAATATTTATATAATATGTGCTAGTATATAATGAATATCTTCTATTTTCTAATAAGAATATATCTGAAGCCTATTAGTTAATGCAATGCTTGCTAAAGAAATAAGCACTTATAGAATGTAAATGTAAATGCCATATTCTGAAGTCAACCATCCAAAAGCACAATTTCATTCAGTGGTGTGATTGAAAATATGTGGTTGGAAATATGATATACTGCAGCAACACCGCACAGAGTCTGGTATCAATAAATTTCATCCAGTTGCTGCACTTCTCACAATGGCCAGCAGTGCAAACATTTGCTCAAGGTTTTTTTTTTTTTTTATCTAATGCAACAGGAAATTAATAATGCACCGTACATGTACCGTGATATCAATTTGATGGAACATTCAAGTGAGCTGTTAATATCAGCAGAATTGCCTTGTCACTTTATGAATATGATTACTAATAAAATGGGCAGGTTGAATCCAGTTTATGCTGGTGCTCTAATCACAGTGGGTTCATTAGTCTGATAGCACCGGTGATATAAACTGATAGAACAATCTTATTTGGCATCCATGATTTAACATTCATGGAACCGGCGCATACAGAAATCTGATATATGGACATATATGAACATACATATAAAATAATTGGTAATATATTTGAACATATGTACATGTTTGTAGTTCTAATGGTATATGTAAACTTAAACTTTTGCAATATTATGGCATTTATGCCATATTTTTCTTTTTTTTTTTCTATATACTGTATAGTCAGAATTATTAGCCCCCTTGAATTATTAGCACCCCTGTTTAATTTTTACCCCAATTTCGGTTTAATGGAGAGAAGATTTGTTTAACACATTTCTAAACATAATAGTTTTAATAGCTCATTTCTAATAACTGATTTATTTTATCTTTGTCATGGTGACCGTAAATAATATTTTACTAGATATTTTTTAAGACACTTCTATACAGCTTAAAGTGACATTTAAAGGCTTAACTAGGTTAATTAGGTTAACTAGGCAAGTTAGGGGAATTAGGCAAGTTATGGTATATTGATGGTTTGTTCTGTAGACTATCGAAAAAAAAATGCTTGAAGAGGCTAATAATATTGACTTTAAAATGGTTTTTAAAAAATTATAAACTGCTTTTATTCTAGTCGAAAAAAAAAAACAAATAAGACTTTCTCCAAAAGAAAAAATATTATCAGACATACTGTGAAAATTTCCTTGCTCTGGTAAGCATCATGAAAATCTTAAATCATTTGGGAAATATTTAAAAAAGAAAAAAAAATCAAAGGGGGTTTAATAATTCTGATTTCAACTGTGCATATGTATGTATGTGTGTACAGTATTTATATGTGTGTGTGTGTGTGTGTGTGTGTGTGTGTGTATGTATGTATGTATGTATGTATATATATGTATATAAATATGTGTGTGTATGTGTGTTTGTATGTGAAGTCCAATTATGAATATGACCATATATGTTATTTGCATGTATTCACATATACTGTATTTATTGATGCACTAAAAGTGAAGAATTGATGTTATTTATTACTTGCTTGTTCAAGCTACCTCACAGAAGTGCTCTTTTCATTAACAGAGTTGTTGAATGTTAAAATAAGGTGAAAAAAATAAGGAACATCCTGGATCTGTTTTCTTCGCTCTTCTTTGTTCTTTTTTATGTATTTTAGCAGTATCGGATTGGGTTTCGGTATTGGTAGACTATTGGTAAAGACTGATTCAGACTCACAAAAAAACCTGATCGGGACATCCCTAAATAAAACCTTATTTATTTTAAACTATATATACAGTACATAGATACAATTATAATTCTTTTTTTTGCTATTGTGGGATTATATAAAACAATCTCACAGCAATTTGTAACTTTTTGATTTAGTGGCTAAATCGTAAAAATTCATACAATTTAGCCAAAATAGGCTCATTCTGAAAAAGTAGCCATGTACACATTTCTGGAGAACATGATTTATGTAGCCAGAAGTACGTATGGCTGCATTTAATTTTTTAAAGGAATGCTATGTGGTGGTATGATGTCGTTCCTTTTCGCGCTTACCAGCTGACTGCTTACCTCCATATGGACGGCTTTCCCCCTGTTACCAGTTTGTCCTGTAGCTCACCATGTACGTCGGAGGACTTGAGACGCAGAGAGAAGATGACCTTGACGACGGGGTTCGAGTCCAAGAAAAAACAGTTTCAGAAAGCGTTAGACAAAAACTGAATCCAAAAAATTTAATAAACAAGTAAATAACAGGGTGAGAATGTGGTAAAAATCAAACGAGGGCTTTTCTTTTTCTGAATTGCTTTTTAAATTTGTAGGTTGGTTTTAGGGAAGTGGGTGGGCGAGTCAATCCGTGCTTTTAAATTACTATTGGTTGGGTTTAGGGAAGAGGGAGGGTGGGTCAGTCGATCAGTCAGTCAGTCATTCAGTCAGTCAAACAGTCTGCCAACAGCGGCCTCTGGTGGATTAACGTGAGAACAGCAGGCGCGAATGGCGCTCCTAAGAGAATTTATTACAATTTTGCTTATCCCCCAATGGCAGTTGGGTTTAGGAGCAAAGTTGGGTGCCACGCCTGCTTTTTAAAATTGTACGAATTTTTGTATGACTGAACTTGAGCAACGAATTCGTACAAATTAGCCACTAAACTGACAAAAGGTGAAATAGTTACATTTCCTCATGAGATCAGGCTGGATTATATTACAAATTAAGTTAAAGCTTAAAATACATTTTTCTAAGGCCCAGTTTCACAAACAGGGCTTAGCTTAAGCCAGGACTAGACCTTAGTTAAATTAGGCTATAAGCCACATTTTTAAAAACAGCCCTAAAAAAATACATTCCTAGTGTGCACCTGCAGACAAAAAATGACACTGACATATTTTAAGACATCTCACTGCAAGTTATTTTCAGTTGAGACAGCTCAAACATGCAATTTAATCCTTGACTAGCCTTAAACCTTGTTTGTGAAACCGGGGGCATGAATTCTTACCCTAACCCAATTCTCAGTTGATAAACCTATCTGAATTTTGACTTTTCTCAAAACTGTTTAGACATAAGTTGCAATTACCCTTTTCCATTCTATAATGAAACGGACTTCCATAACTTTCCATGTTGTATTACAATACAGGTTTAAAGTACTTGTGTATTGTGTTTATCTGTAAATAAAAAAATACATTACATAAACCCAAATGCAACATGTAAAATAAACTTCATCCCTTATACTACAAGAAGGCTAACAAGAACACAGGTCAAACACTAGCGCTGAAGCTAATGGTTCTAATGACTGAGCTAAAAAAAATGACATTATGTATTACACAACCGACCTATTATGGCACTTTCACTGTGCCGCCTCTTTCTTGACTTTCCTTTGTAATTCCTCTCTATCTCTCCTGAGGGCTGCTGAGTGTTTACCTGACCTCCCTGGTGACTGGTTGCTATGGTCGTGTCTGTGTGTGTGTGTGTGTGTGTGGTTGAAATTGCGCTGATGTTGGTGAGAACAGCAGTGGAAGGTCAGGTGATGGGAGCAAACACTCAAACACACCAAACCATTAGTGCTTAAAACCGCTTGCCGTGTCCACATTAATCTGCCTCAGACCTGTAAAGTAGGGACACTTTAGCAAAAGTGTACAAGATGCTCCTGTTCTCGTCTGCCAAACAGAAGTGTGTGTGTGTGTGTGTGTGAATCTACCTGCAGGCACAGATGGATTAACCATACGGGCAAACAGGCCCATAGTCTCCAGAGGCACCGGCAGCATAACCACAGAGACAATATGCAAATTCTATCATATGACATCATCACTAGGACTTTAAGGCTACGTTTACATTTCTATTATTTTGAAAAACTGATCGGTAACACTTCAGTTTAGGTCGGTATTAACTAGCACTACTAGCTTGATAATCTACTAATTAGCTGTTTATAAATAGTTAGCAAGGTAGAAGATGGGTTTAGGTTTTGGATAGGATTAAGAATGCAGACTAATATCATACTTTATAGCTACTAATGAACCGTTAATATCGTACTAACATGCAGGTAATAGGTAATAGCATGAAATGTGACCTAAACTAAAGTGTTAGCAACATGTCTATTGCTATAGCTACAGCTGGCATCCACACTCTGCCCACAATCACTTCCTGATTGGCTCTTCTGGATCATTGCGTCTCTTTCCCTGATTGGCCGAGCTCCTCTATGACCATTACGCTGAATTTTGTTTCATTTCTGTGATGCGTGACTTCAGTTCAAAGAAACATGATGCCAGAAAGTGCATCCTCCATGTTGTTCTTGATTTTAAAATGCCACAGTGTTTTGTTTTGATTGCATGCATGCGTAAATAAAAGCTTACCCTAAGCTGTAGCCTATGGCAGAGTATTTTAGGCTGTTTTTGAGTTGAGTTTTAAGTTCAGTTTGAGCATGATGTAAATAATATATCATAGCATTGCTAATTTAAAGGGGTAGTCCACCCAAAAATGTACATTTTAAACCTTTAAACCACAAAAAGTGAACATTACTGCATCTGTTCTAAGGTATTGTCAAAAAAGTTTCGCTTTATTCTGTGTTAAGAAAGTCAGAATGTGAGTCATTATTCAGTATCAATACAGTATGTTGTATATTAGCTTCACGTGTGACTGCTTATTGCTTTTCTGCTAAGCTCACCTTGTTCTTTCCCTCCCACTCTTCACCGCGGCAGACTGTGTGTTGCTGTGGCGCTGTCTGTGCTATTATTGGCTGGCTAATTGGTTGAAGAGCATGGAGGAGGCCTCCTTGGTTCATTCTGTGGCACTTTGCAGGGAGCCAGTGACGACAGATGTTCAGATGATGATTCATTGACATGTAAAAGGTGGTCCAGAGGTGGCCCGTGTCTCATTTACACTCATACAATGGACTTATACGCACCGCTGCAGAAAAGAAAGAGCACTTTTTAATTGAATCTGCATCTATCATGGGTTGCAAATGGTCAGCACACGTGTTAGAATGTGTCACACGTGGTGCAACATGAGAAATTCAAGATTTAATTTTTTGTGTGTGTGTGTGTGTGAACTCATCACATTTAAACTTTTTGAAGACGTTTAAAAGTATGTTATATTTTTATGACATATTTAATATTCATTCATTCACTTTCTTTTCGGCTTAGTCCCTTTATTAATCTGGGGTTGCCACAGCAGAATGAACCGGCAACTTATCCAGCATATGCTTCACGCAGCAGATGCCCTTCCAGCTGCAACCCATCTCTGGGAAACATCCACACACACTTATTCACACTCATACACTACGGACAATTTAGCCTACCCAATTTACCTGTAATTTTACTGTATGTCTTTGGACTGTGGAGGAAACCGGAGCACCCGGAGGAAACCCACGCGAACGCAGGGAGAACATGCAAACTCCACACAGAAACGCCAACTGACCCAGCCGAGGCTCGAACCGAGCCTTCTTGCTGTGAGGCGACATCACTACCTACTAAACCACTGCGTCGCTATATTTTATATATTATTATAATTATTAATAATAATAGTTACAATTATGCAAAGTATTTTTCTTACATAGAATAACATTAGAATGAAAATTGTATGTGTCATATATCCATTATATATCAAATAATATATATATATTATTTAGAATTTATATGGTGATCTAGAGGTAAAATATTGTCTAGATTACCTTATTATGTACATAAAATATAGTAATTATGATCAACATTGCCATCATCATCTTAATAATAATTACAAATTAGGTAAATAATCTTTATTTAGTCTTTTTAATTATGATGATTATTATATTTTATGTACAAATCATGAAAATATAAAATTTTATTTATATTTTGCATTTTTAAATTGTAGTAATAATTATAATAATAGTAACAAACAAGAAAGGATTCAAATTATAATTTATGAAATGTATAATACAGGGTTCAACGCTAAGGACTTTTTCTACTGGCCCGATTGGGCCAGCGGTTCAGATTTTTACTTGCCCCTGCCAATATTTTCACTGGCCCCACCCAAAAAAAAAAAAAAAAAAAAAAAGGAAAAGCTAATAGCTATTTCTTAGCCACATGTTTTAAATATTGTGTCAAAAATGTGTCTGAATCTAGAATTTAAATATTTTAAAAATGTTAACAAATGTATAATGAGCAAACCGTCGCGTTGTACACACGTAAATGTTTGCTTCCAAGACATTCTTTTGGCCTCATAATTTGATGTTGACGTCACTTCGCTGTACTGGTTTTTTCCAGATTACAAAAAAACAACATGCTCACAACATCCAATCAGATAAGAGGAACCAAAAAGCAATATGGTGTTTACGACATTACAGAGAAGGTAGCATTTAAAGGCTTAAAACAGGGGTGCTCAACCCTGTTCCTGGCGATCGACCTTCCAGGTAATTTCAGCTCCAACCCTGATCAAACACACCTGAACCAATTATTTAGAACATGAGGAGCACTTGATAATTACAGGCAGGTGTGTTTGATAAGGGCTGCAACTGAAAACTGCAGGTACTGTAGGTCGATCGCGAGGAATAGGGTTGAGCACCCCTGGCTTAAAAGCACAAACTGTTTCTCGATTCTAAGGGTGGTTGCCTTATTTACTTTGGTTGAATCACACTACAATTTGTTTTCCCTCTTGGTACGGTTCGTTTTGGCAGGTGTGAATGCAGCAATCGTACTCGAGTGCGCACCAAAAGCGGACCAAAAATTGTACCGAGATCTCCTTGAAGAGGTGGTCTCTGTACACTTTCAAACGAACCCCTGGAGCGGTTAGTTTGTGGTGAGAACATGATCCGAACTAAAACAGACCCATTCGCAAAAATACTGCGCCTTTTTGGACTAATCTAGCTGCCATTGGCCGATGCTCTGTGCATTATGGAATGTGGAGGAAAAATATTTGTTGACAGCGCTTTACCAAAAGAGAGAGAGAGGGGGAAAACATTACCTGATGGATCGTTGGTAATATTTCCGGAAAATGATTATGTTGCAGTTTAGTTAAATTAATTCACGCCTCCTCCTAAAGTGATGTACGATTCACCTTCGCCATTTGCAATGCCTTAAAGGTGCAGTATGTAAGTTTGACACCCAGTGGTTGAACTAGGTATTGCACTCCTGGATCATAATAAAAGTACGCTAGGATGCCAGATTGTGTACAGGAGTAAGTGATTTAAACTGTGTTCTAAATAAAAGCAACGACACGCGATAGAGGGAATATTTTCCATATTTAACTGAGTTTTTGTCCTAACCAAAGCCTCGAATTGATATATTAGAAATGGCTTCTATTTCTCACAGCTGAACAACAAAAACCTATGACAGCTAGATCACCTCAGGTAAGCCTTGTGTGCTTTATTCTGTGCTAAATGCTAACAATGCGAGTTTGAATGCATTTTACATGGCATTTGTTGCCATATACTGAAAGTAGAAAGTTCACCTCAGATCTTGAAAATACAATAAACCGTCTGAAATTGAACTTTAGAACTAAACACATATGAGTGATTCAGCATCTACATTGATGTTAAAGTGGGTTAACATGTATTAAATAGATTCTAAACCTTACCGTTTCGTGAGCGAGTGCATATTCTGTGCTTCTGAAAGGCTGTATTTACATTTCTGCCGTGTCTCGTCTGGTGCAAACAGCCAAATAGCTGATCACTGCCTCTCTCGTCCCAGCGTGTTGTTAGGACACGCGGTTACAATGTAACCTGCTCACCTAATGCTTACGTTCGTAATATTTATGTAATTTGCTAATTAATAACCTCATGTGGAACTGCATCTGTCTCCCATACTGTTCCTTTTGGTCACGGACGCATGCTTTCAAGAGACTTACTGAATGAATGAATGAATGAAATACGCTGTTTTCCAACAAGGCAACCCAGGGTGCTGACATATAATTGGCTAAACTGGCATCGTGCATATGAAATTTATCTAAACAAAGACAGAGTTCCGGCACGGAAAACCCATTTTCAAAGCAGAATATCTGACTTCAGCATTGTTTTTCAGTTAAACAAGTATGTTCACTTGGGATGTTTCTTAAATATCTGCACACATATTATGGTATTTTTATGCTTTAGAAGAGTCAAAAACTTACATACAGCACCTTTAAAACATTGTTTTCCAGCAGCAGCAGCAGCACTTCATTCTCGAAATGTATAGCTTGTCTAAAGTGACGTATACAAACTATATAGTATACTATAACCAGGGATACAATCAGCCAGCTCATGTTCAACAACATCTGGCCAATGAGTGATGTGGATTTTGTCACATGACTGGATTTTGGTTCTTTTCAACTGGTTCGGACCAAAGCAATCAGTATGGTGTGAAAAGGACCCTTAGATGGCAGAAAATGCTACAATGTATAATTTTTTTTGCCCTTGGTCTGAACTACGCTGTGAAAACACCCTAAAGGCCTGTGCATTCCGAGACATTTTTTTGCTTAAAAAAAGGGCGTCAATATGATAGTGCACACCAACGGCAGACGCAAAAGCGTCATTTAAAAAAAAAAAAACTCCTCATGCTCGTTTTTTTCCTTCACCAATCAGATTGGCACTTTTGTTCACGTGCATGGAGCTGCTGAAGTTACAGTAAACAGCACTTGGAGGCGCTCAAGCGCAAAACTGTCAATGCGAACGCACATTCAAGAAGATGCCCAGAGGCGATATAAACGTGGAGCTGCTTATTGCACTAGTGAACTATAATAATTTCTTCATCGCTAGAGGTAGAGCTGCTACTTGAACCATCCATAACAACAAGCGTGTCAACTTTGTCTTCTTCTTCTGTGTTACAAGCGGGTGTCAAAAGTTTAAAGTTGTGTAGCGCCATCTAACGTCAAGGAGTGATTTTACATACTCTTCTGCTCGACGCCTGTGAAAATCGCTTGGGTTTGAATCCGGAAAAACGTCTTGGAAAAACGCTGACGATGAACGCAAACGAAAAGCGTCCCGGTGTGTACGAGCCTTAAGATTGTATTCATAAGCAATTGACAAATAGTCGCAGGCAAATTGAACTTTTGTGACAAGGCAGCACAGATCGGGCCAGTAACAATCCTGTCTACTGTCTCAAGCGCCTCGCACACTGGCCCCGGGCCGTCAGGCAGTCCTTATTGTTGAGCCTTGTAATATTAAAACACTACATTCATATTTACAATAATAACCAGTATATAATAATACCAGTAAATAATAATAATCAGTAATAGTGCGCAGTGTGAAATACATTTCCTAAATTACCAGAATTTCCATAAACAGTTTCAATATCAAGTGCAAGACATTCACAACAGAATAGATATAAAAAATCTGATCTGTAATATATATATATATATATATATAGATCATATCAAAGAAGTGAATAAAACATGTGCGGGTCTATTCTCATGCTTGTATGTAATTACAAACCTCAGGCTTCACTCAGGGCTTATCACATATTTAAAGATGACCTATTCCTTTATTCATGTATTTATTATCCAGATGCCTCTACCACTTCTTCTTAAAGGACTCTCTGTCGATCTCTATTTCTGTCTTTCTCTTCTGTTGTCTTCATCTCTCTCTGTAACTGAACATCAGCGCATTTATCTCCCTCTGTGTCTCTTTAAGCGGTATCACCTTTCTCGGTTTCTCTCTCGTTCTCTGGTGGTTCAGTCAGTCTCGGTGGAGCTGCAAATTAGCTGCTGCTCCGATAACTATCAGTGTATTTTCCACAGTAACAAAGACGTGCACGAGTGGGAGCAGGCCTGTTACTGTAGTCGGAGTAATTTTTTCATGTTAAAAAAATTAAGTTCTTTGAATGAAAAAAGCAACGTGCTCAAAAGGGCGCGAGTACAGCTTCCTCTCCATGTTGCCAGATGTAGTTATTATAAGCTTATCGAAGTGGGACTTTTTAGCTCTAATCAAATAATTAGGACGTTAAAAAGTGAGACGAGGAGGACAATTTTGTATCCAATTAGAAAAATATAAAAATATTAATAATCTATTTTGGTACATTTTTGATGGAATTCAATTGTTTGTTTTTCGTGTTTCATAGTTGTATCTGGCAACACTGCACAGTCAGTGTAAATGTACGTTCACACTGAAAGCAGCGAGAGCGTCAAAGGTCACTCTGGCCTCCCTGGCGACAACGCTGTCTGCCTTCAGCTCCGGCGGCGAGAGCGTCAAAATTCACTACATTGATCTCGTGTTTAAATGAGCCGTTGCAGCATATCAGCAAATCAGTTACATTCCTGCGTAAATCATGCTTTCTAACGTGAAGATGTTGCACACTTATTATCAAATTCATTTAACTACGGAAGATCTAGTTGCACGTGGTGTGGCTTTCCTCCACTTAATTATCCAATGTGTCCATATGCCTGAAATATTCTGAAGCAGCAATACTGTTTTGTATTGTCGCATGAGATTCCTGCTTTTTTAAAGAAAAAAAAAATATATAACTTTGATGCACATCAGTAAAGCCTGGTTTATACTTCTGCGTCAAGTGATTAACGTGACCCATGGCGCAAGCCTCGCGCGTAGCCATGCATTTATACTTTCTTATATGTTTCTCTGCAATACACTTCCGAAACGCTAGCTGGCAGTAGGTGTTTATGTTTCTCTGTGTCGAGTTTCTTCACTGGTGTTTTGTTTTTTTCTGAATACTTCCTTAATGTACAAGTGGCTCAAATTCGCCGGTGAGAACCGGTGGACGTGCAACAACTTTAATCATAAGGTAAACAGTCTCCATCCGGAGCTCCTTCACGGGACTCCACACCTGTAAACACTCGCTGCATCGGGTGCACGGCTCTCACCTCCGCCAACACTCGTCAGCGTTACCAAGCCGACCAATCACAGAGCTTGCGCTACGCGTACGCGTTACATTTTTTGAGAGGTGCGCGTCAACGTCGCCGACGGCCACGGCCAGGGGCTATGCGCTGTAGCATACGCATGCGTTTGACGCAGAAGTATAAATTGGCCTTTACTCGCCAGTAACTTTTTTTAATGCATGTTCCTGTAAGAAAAACATTGCAAATAATTGGAAATCCAGCGACCCCCAATAATCAAACCCTTGGGAGCAACTGTGGTCGGAACCAAAGTTCACAGTGACTGTGTTCTCTGGACTCCTCTCAAGTGGTGGACTTCTAAAGCTTGTAAGCTAAAATTGTCCATAGTATATGTGTGTAAATGAGTGTGTATGGATGTTTCCCAGTGATGGGTTGCAGCTGGAAGGGCATCCGCTGCGTAAAACATATGCTGGATAAGTTGGCGGTTCATTCCGCTGTGGCGACCCCAGATTAATAAAGGGACTAAGCCGAAAAGAAAATTAATGAATGATCTGCAAATATGATCTGCGTTGCAAATATGGCCGCCGAGTGAACAGACTTTCCTCGAAAGTGACTTAGTTCCAGAAATTTTTTCCTGCCATTCCCACACTGGGGCAGATATTCTCACAGGCTGCCCTGAGCCCTTACAATTCTTTCCTCACCTTGTTTGCGGTTACACTATAGGATTCATTTCAACGTAGTAAAAGTAGGCCTATTGAGTATTGTGTATTTATCATAGGCTTACATTGCAGATGCACTTCCTGAAGTTTGATGAAGACACTGAACTATGCATTAATGTATACATTTACTTTCCCTATGTGGGAAAGTATATTGTTGCAGTGTATGAATAGTGAGTTACATAAGTTTGTATTGGTTATTGTGTTGTAAGCTGCACTTATTGTATGGAACTAGCTTTCAAGAAAGAAATGTGATATAAGTAATAGGGTACCTGTGAAACAGTAGAGCTGTATGTGTAGAAACGCCCCTGGTCATGACATTATACGAAACTGTCAAAACAGCAGCATAATGACACTTGTATAACAACAGAAACAAAAACACTGGTCATGATGAAAGCTATGCTATTTCATTATGTTTAGTAATGTTGTTCATGCTAATATCGGTAAACTTTAATTAAGGGGGGTGGGGGTAACATGCAAATTTTGTCCAGTTTTATATGAATCTTGAGTGCTTATGGAGTAGTTCTCCATCCATATTTTCTCTATTAAGTCTTTAGTTTTTTTGTACTTATAAGAGAAAGATACAGCTTTGTTGTTCTGTCTGGGAGAAGCTGAGTACCTGGAGGTGTGCCATGAGTGAGTATAAGTTAAAAGTGCCTACAACCTTTTACATAACCTGTGGTATAAAAATTTGGTCACACTTTATTTTGATGGTCCGTTTGTTGAATTTAAGTTACACTGCATCTACATGTCAACTAATTCTCATTAGATTATAAGTAGACTGTTATGTTGGGGTTAGGGTTGTGGTTAGAGTTAGTTTAAGTTGACATGTACTTGAAAAGTTTCTTATAGTCAGTTAAATGTCTGTTGACGGAGCATATCAACAGATATTAAGCAGACAGTCTACTAATACTCAAATGGGCCATCAAAATAAAGTGTTACCAAAAATTTTGTAAACATTTTTCATTTATTTATTTTTTGAACATTTGTCACACATATGATCAGTGTAGGCTGGTCATTGAGTTAGTAATGTGATCAGCTGCTAAATTCAAATCTGCTTTACCATATTGGCTGATGTTGATCCAGAGCAAGATGAGGGCAACACTTGCTAGAACTTGTTTTGGGTTGCAAAACTTTTACATAATGCATATTGTAAATTACACACTGATGTCTATGGGAGATGGCAATGATAATCATTTTACACATAATCTGGCAATTTGTGTTATATACATTAGATGCACACTGTTTAGGTAACTAGAATTTTTATTTTTTTTTACCAATTAAACAGTTGTTTTCATTTATTTTGGGATAAATTAATAAATTAACGTTCAGCAGCTCTAATCTGTCCACTACAGGTAGTGGTGTGTTACAGAATAAATCAGATGCTTGACAAAGAATTACTGTCATGCGTGCAGATTGCTTTTAGTACTTGGTCTAAATTGCATTACCTCTATTCAACACTGTAAATAACTCTGAATACAGAAATTTTATGATAACCCAGCTTCCCCTTTTTTGTGAAAGTTCAAAAAGAGCATATCAAGCATATTTATCATTCCTACAAATACTAATAATAATAATAAGTAATTTGCATTATTACAGCTATACTGTATGAATTGCTGCATAACACAAACTACACTACCTGACAAAAGTCTTGTCGCCTATCCAAGTTTTAGCAACAACAAATAATAACTTGACTTCTAGTTGATCATTTGGTATCAGAAGTGGCTTATATGAAAGGCAAAGGCCTCTAGATTACACTTAATAAAATATGATCATGACTTGATTTGTAATTATTTATTTAGGACAGTAAGTCTGACTTTGCTAAGATAAAAGTCTCATTACTTAAAAGAAATCATATACAGTATAGAAAGTCATGGTGCAGTGGGAAAATAATTAATATTCAGACTCCCATGAGCTTGGAGGACTGCATCCATACATCTCTGCAGTGACTCAAATAACTTATTAATAAAGTCATCTGGGATGGCAAAGAAAGCGTTCTTGCAGGACTCCCAGAGTTCTCATCAAGATTCTTTATATTCATCTTTAATGCCTCTTTCATTTTACCCCAGACATGCTCAATAATGTTCATCTCTTGTGACTGGACTGACCAATCCTGGGGCACCTTGACCTTCTTTGCTTACAGGAACTTTGATGTGGAGGCTGAAGTATGAGAAGTGCTATCCTGCTAAAAAATTTGCCCTCTCTTGTGGTTTGTAATGTAATGGGCAGCACAAATGTCTTGATACCTCAGGCTGTTGATGTTGCCATCTACTTTGCAGATCTCTCGCACGCCCCCATACTTAATGTAACCCCAAACCATGATTTTTCCTTCACCAAACTTCTGTGAGAATCTCGGGTCCATGTGGGTTCCAATAGGTCTTCTGCAGTAGTTGTGATGATTGGGATGCAGATTAACAGATGATTCATTGAAAAATCTGCCTTTTGCCACTTCTACAAATGATCAACTTGAAGTCAAGTTTTTATTTGTTGCTCTTACAACTGGGATTAACGACAAGACTTTTGTCAGGTAGTGTATATTACAAAAAATACATAATGGGTTAAATGTGGACACACCAATCTATTGGTGTTTTTGACAGTAACAATTTAAACTTGCATTGGGTGAAAACATCCCTGATTGTTTTTAAATACATATACCAGCATTATTATATCACAATTCTTAACAACAACTAAATTTCAAACCCAGCCATGAGTGGGAGTGATTCATTTCCAACATGAATAGATTGTTGTCAAGTTTATCACTTAAGTTTCTCACTGGAAACTTAGTTGCTTTGAAATGCAAATCACTGACATTTAGTAAACGCTCGTCTGACGCTGGAGAGCTTTGAATGGTCTGCGTTATGTGAACAATGAAAGATATTTGTATTTATTTGTTCATCTCATTCAGGACCCCGAGCAACACCCACAGTAGCTTCCGTGTTTGGCTGCTGTCACGATGCAGACCGGCGGCATCTGAGCTGAACGATACGCTCAGGAAACTGTGGATGCCACACAAAAGGTGTGATCAGAGATGTTTGCTAGACTCCTGGCACACTGAACTCAGTCTCCAAAACAATCCCATCCTCGCTACAGCTGTTGTTTTCTCTCCATGCCACATCCTTCCCATATCGTGTCTTTGCACCGAGCTCCTGTTACCTAATGAACCAGAATTTCACATCAACATACTGTATTAACATTGACAGACTTTTTTCAATGTTGGAATTTGGCCAGTTTGAATTAATTATTAGTTGATATTCTGTAGGAATGACCTAAAACCCACATTCAGTTTGTTTGGATTTTTTCAAAGCATTCTCTTTATTGAGAATGGCGAGTTTTATGATCATTTTAGTTCATTAAAAGTTGGTTTTAAAATATACATATACATATGTGACCCTGGACCACAAAACCAGTCATACGTGTCTTTTTTTTTTGAAAGAGAGATTCATACATCACCTGAAAACTGAATAAACAGTTGGTGTATACTTTGTTAGGATAGGACAATATTTGCGGAGGCATGGTGGCTCAGTTATTAGAAACTAAAACTAATGAAAAATCCAAAACTATTATAACCTTGGTGTGGCGACAGTGCTATTTCATTTTGTCTTTTTGTTTTCAAATTCAGTTAGTTTTAATTAGTTTTTAGAGGTAGATTTACTAGTTTTTATTAGTTTCTATATTTTGAAATGACTAGTTTAGTTTTTATTAGTTTCGGTATTAGTTTTAGTTTTTTTTTCTAAATATGGACATTTGTTAGGTGCAGGCCCGGATTAAGAATTCAGAGGCCCCTGGGCACAATGTCTTGTAGGGCTCCCTACAAGGCCGCACCCCTATAGTTGAATTAAAAAATAAGATTAATATAATATTTTGCCCACATTTTTTAAATAAATGACATAGTACATATATTTATAGTCAACAAATATTTACCTGATTTTAAAAGCATTTAAAGCATACTAAAAAATACTAATATAAGTAGTGAAAATTAATGGATTTTAATATACTTGTTCAAGTTCACTGAAGCAGTAATAAAAATGTATATTTAAGGGTATTTTTAATGTATAACTTCTACAAACTTATAATGCATATGATTTGGAGATATCACCTCTCCAATCCAGTTCTATGAATCTGAGTCTTCCATAATACACACACTGATTAATGATTCCTACTGTCTCCCTCGTGATGAAGAAGAGTAGGCAAAAAGCACGTGATTATAAAGCTGAAAGTATGCGAAATCACACTGTACCAGTTCTCTCCTGTCTCTCTCCTCTTCAGGGGCTTTTTCTGTCTCTCTCTTTGTCTCTCTCTCCATGAGGTTCGAGAATATGGGTGAAGCAAGGCGACTAACATTGTAAATACGGATTAATTTTATTAAGATGTCGCTAACATTTAACACCAGATGGAAAATAACTGTTTATAGAATATTTATTATTCTTATTATCCTTATTAAATACCTTGACTCATTTTATATATTTTATATACTTTATTTAAATTTTTAAACTAAAACATTTCTTTTCTATTAAAAATAAATGTATTTACAATCTGATATGTAATGGGGGGGAAAAGAAAAACGTGTTCATCAGACTCTGGATTCGAACCGGTTTCATGATCGATCGCCTCAAAACATGTTTCCATGCGCTTTACGAGCTGCGCCATTCTCACATGCTGTCTTCTGCTCTCTTTAGTTGTGTTATCTCGGTCGATCAAATGGCGCTGGCGGGAAGCACTCAACCAGCTTATTACAACGAGGTGCACTATTTGCACTTAGCCTAAATAAACACTCCAAAATTAGCTTTTTTTTTTCTCCCCTCGCAGGGGCCCCAAGTGCGCACGGGCCCGTAGGCCTGTGCCCATTTTGCCCATTGGTTAATCCGGCCCTGGTTAGGTGCAAGATTCAAAATCAATAGAATAAATATTGTATAATAAAAACTCAGCCATACATTTTTTGAAACCTCTATTTAGAGGATACATGAACACTATCATCTGCCACTACCATACCCATCCTCAAATTCAAATACAACAGCCCACAATATAGCAGCCTTAAAGGGTCACGAAACCCCCTGTCTCAGCAGGGTGTTTTTTACACCTCTGTTTTGAAAAAAGTCAGGAAAGTTGGGCGTGTCCAGCTCTGGGAGTGTGGGAGCGTCGGGGGAGGGAAAGAGGGTAAGATTTTGCATAGAAGGGACGCGCTAAGTTTGACAGGAAAAACAAACACACAGAGGCTGATTTGTTACGGCGAATAAGAGAAAAAAATCCTCCGCATTTCTCTGTAACTTATGTACTCGGTAGGTAGCGTCAGAAAGCCGTGTGTGTATAGACTATCCTGTCACAAAATGCGGCGAAAATCCTGCACGACGGAAATAGTTTGTGTTTACATGTTTACACTCGGAGAGCAGCATTTAAACAAAGGGCACTGCACTGCAAACACTTACCAAATCTGTAGACAGACAATCAAACTGGAGCTGTGTCTTTTTATTAAAAGTAGACGAGCGGCAAATACGGATTTCACCATTTCCAGATGAGAAAAAGCTCTCGTGTAAAAATGTTCCTTACAAATGCGTTTCTGTCACGTGTCGCGTGCACTGTAATCCACACGTGAGTCCAGCTGCTCTCCCATAAAGGGAAAATGAAAACAAAACCTTCGTTGCAACACACTAATAACACCTACGACTCTTGTCTTGAAATTCTTGTACTTTCACTTGTTTTGGCAACACAACGTGGCGTCTCTCTGCCGTCTGAACAGTGTAAACTGGTAAACAGTCTCCGGAGCTATCATGCATATTAATGAAGTTTCGCGTCATACACAATAGAGCGCACTGATTGGTTTGAAGCACGTCTTTCTCATGAATTAATACTGCGCACTCAGATACGTCAGAACGCCCTAGAAAAGACAGACAGCCACTCTACTGCTGGATTTACACCTAAGTATCTCATGGCCGTGACGCAGCTTCAAAAATTCGTTTCAAACCGGAAGAACGAATTTGCTCAAAATAACGCAAAAACAACCAATTTTCACTTTTTAGTGCAATATATGTGTCCTAATAGTGTTTATAGCAGCGTGGGACACATATATGACTGTCAACAGCTCAAAAAATGTGTTTTGGTGTTTCGTGACCCTTTAAGTACAATATGTGTGCAAGGCTGCTCTGAGGTTAGATACACAGTAGTGATGGGAAGTTCAGATATTTAACGCGGATATTTGGACTAAACATACTAAAATTATGTAGTCAGCAATAGTAATTTCAGTCAGTTAAAACATCACTATGATGAAACTTACAGTAAAGTTTTGCAACCCAACTGAATCATGATTCACTTATTTAAATTCCAATATGATTTTCTGTTATGAAATGAACTTATGTTTTTTTTCACCAGATCCTCTCATTTAAGCCCTCGGTTTACCCGTGGTGCTGTTGTTTAAGTTTAGTCAAGTGTGCCGCACGTCTCCTTTTGAGTGAAGGTCTCGGCTGTTACATCGCCCCCTGGGGGCTGGCTGCAGTTCAAGTCATAAAGCCCACCTCCTCCGTGTTAATGAAGGAGACTTGAGCCCAAATAAAAAAAATTAATCACACTTGCAATAAAATGTCCCGATAGATGTTTCTGGTCAGTTAAGGCACTGGTTATCACGCTGATATAGGTGCAGATCTTATCATTTTTGTAAAGAGTATGTTTTTAGCAGTAATTTAATGCTGGGCGTGTCATCGTGATTAACAGTTGTGATTGACAGATTCTCAAAGCAGACGTCGAAAGCTTCGGGAGAAAATTGAAGTGTTATTATTTGATTTCTGTGTTATTTCACCATGATAAAATGAGTTCAGCAGTAAACTATAGTTTCTGACAAACAGAATCTGGTGGAACACTGTTTATTCGGTAAGGTCAGGGCTTTATCAGGCTTTATTAGTTTTCTGATACACGCCTAGCCATGAAGGGGAAAATACAGGTGATCGCTCTCTAGCAGTAATTCTCTTCATGGGTCTGAAATAATAATTAGGAAGACAAAACTAATGTTAGCCGACACCTACATTGATCTCCTGTAAGGTTATTTGAACTTGATTTAAAGGACATCACTGCATTTTGAGTTTCGGCATGTTATTGAGTTAATCTATTGAATATGCTGTGATATAAAATATTAATGTTCTAGAAACCAAATCTTAAATAACAAATAGAGCTGTAAATGTTATACTTTATTTATATACATCATTTACTGTTGGCTTTTTATTTGAAAACTCCTAATAAACATTAAAATGAATGTAAATACCTCTTTGCCAGATATAATGAAGGCATCGAATAAAACAGAGGCAAAAAATAAACATTATACAAATTGTGTGTGTGTGTGTGTGTGTAAGTATGTGAGAGTGTATGTGTGTGGCTAGGTTGCAGCTAGAAGGGCATCCGCCGCGTAAAACGCAGTTGGCCAGAATAGTTGGCGGTTCATTACGCTGTGGCAACCCCTTATAAATAAAGGGACTAAGCTGAAGTATATTGCATAAATGAGGACAATTTGGAGGAGATGCATTAGAGACGATGAGTTTTGATATATCTACATGAGCATGATACTTTATTAATATTCAAATGATTTTCAAAGAAAAATCTATAAGTTTGACCAATATTTTTGGTTATTGGCAAAACAATATATACCCGTTCACAACTGCTTTGCGGTCCAGAATCACATATGTGCCTTTTTTATCTTAATAAATCTCAAACGCATAAAAGCTTATATTGATATCAGTATATTAGGGATGTGATTGGATACTGAATTGGTTGGATCACAAACAAATTGCTCAACAATCAGTCAGGATTGCCCATTCATCTAGCCAGATTGTCTTGAATTATACTGTATATATGTGTTAATATAAATTGAATCACAAAGAAAATAAATGAGATCGACCTCACCTACAAAACGATTGCAGTTTACATGTTCAACACCAGTTGGAGTATTGGAATTGGAATATACACTCAACGGCCACTTTTTTAAGTACACGTCTAACTGCTCGTTAAACCAAATTTCTAATCAGCCAATCACATGGCAGCAACTCAATGCATTTAGCATGTAGACATGGTCAAGATGATCTGCTGCAGTTCAAACTGAGCATCAGAATGGGGAAGAAAGGTGATTTAAGTGACTTTGAACATGGCATGGTTGTTGGTGCCAGACGGGCTGGTCTGAGTATTTCAGAAACTGATCTACTGGGATTTTCATGCACAACCATCTCTAGGGTTTACAGAGAATGGTCCGAAAAAGAGAAAACATCCAGTGAGCAGCAGTTCTGTGGGTGCAAATGCCTTGTTGATGCCAGAGGTCAGAGGAGAATGGCCAGACTGGTTCAAGCTGATAGAAAGGCAACAGTAACAACCGTCATCACAACCGTGGTGTGCAGAAGAGCATCTCTGAAAGCACAATATGTCGAACCTTGAGGCAGATGGGCTACAGCAGCAGAAGACCACCGGGTGCCACTCCTGTCAGCTAAGAACAGGGAACTGAGGCTCAATTTGCACAGCCTCACCAAAATTAGACTATAGAAGACTGGAAAAACGTTGCCTGGTCTGATGAGTCTCGATTTCTGCTGCGACATTCATATGGTAGGGTCAGAATTTGGCATCAACAATATGAAAGCATGGATCCATCGTGCCTTGTATCAACAGTTCAGGCTGGTGGTGGTGGTGTAATGGTGTGAGGGATATTTTCTTGGCACACTTTGGGCCCGATAGTACCAATTGAGCATCGTGTGAACGCCACAGCCTACCTGAGTATTGTTGCTGACCATGTCCCTCCCTTTACAGTGTACCCATCTTCTGATGGCTACTTCCAGAAGGATAATGTGCCATGTCATATAGTGCGAATAATCTCAAACTGGTTTCTTGAACATGACAATGAGTTCGCAGTACTCAAATGGCCTCCACAGTCACCTTAACTCAATCCAATAGAGCACCTTTGGGATGTGGTGGAATGAGAGATTCGCATCATGGATGTGCAGCCGACAAATCTGCAGAAACTGTGTGATGCTATCATGTCAACATGGACCAAAATTTCTGAGGAATATTTTCAGTACCTTGTTGAATCTAGACCACAAAGGATTAAGGCAGTTCTGAAGGCAAAAGGGGGTCCAACCTGGTACTAGTAATGTGTACCTAATAAAGTGGCCGGTGAGTGTATAAACATGTATTGCATGCAAATATAGTGCAAGGTTGTTTATTTCAACAATATTAAGACAACTGTAGTCACTTTTATTCACATTTTTGCATTTAAGTTTACCATTAAACAGTCAAAGCTGTATCTTCAGAGCAGCTCTCAGCGTATCAATGCGACTGTGTTATTTTTACTCTAGTGATTGACCTCTCGCAGTCAACAGAAGGAGCAGCTCACACACTTTACATTCTTTTAAAGGGCTTTAAAGACAGAATGATATGCTTACATACAGCCTTCAGACAAGATATTAATGACGTAACATCAATGATATGAGTTGGTTGCAGAAAAGAGGATTAGATTTAGGTTTGACAAATATATTTCCGTTGGCTGAGAGAGGTTTGTAACCATCTAATGCAGTCACACAAAGGCAATCTTCCAGCGGCCTGACCTACGTGTTGTTTACTGTCATTGCGGATCAGTCCGTCAGCTTTGTGCTAGCTCTAGATGGCCAACATTGGAAGGGCAAGTACATTTCGCAAAATCCTTCCAGAACGGCTTCACTCAAAGATCGAGAAACCTGCATGTCCTTGACATTATCCCAGCTCAGTTTTAGTACCCGGTGGCACCTGTTGAGGCCTAAGTAACTGTTGTCACTGTTGATAAAAGTATCAGATGCGTTGTGGGTAATCCTGTTTGATATCAAAGCCAGAGAGAAAGAGATGTAGAGAAAGTGTGTGGGACACAAATGACAGCGCGTGCTCACAGATGCCCAGAATTCTGCGAATGTCAAATGAGACTCAGTCAACGCATGTGAGAAAGAAGTGATAAATTCTCACACTGACTGACACATAGACACCTATAATTATAAACAGACTTGCATTTGCAACTGGGCAGCCCTAGATAAACAGCCTGGTATACAACCAATACAGTCTCACATATGAGGTCAGCGGGACCTGATGGAGAAGTTAACTGTGGGTCAGTCTGATGGCTGAGTTTTTCCAAAATGCTGCTCATTTACATTAAAAGCACTTTGCCAATGTCTTAAAGGAACACTTAATAAGCGCAATAAGGTGCAATATGTGTATGGTGCGATTTGTTGCTATTTTCAGACCAGCGCAACACTAATTTTCACATTTTGCGCCATGTTGTTTAAATAGCAAATCCATTTGCACCACTTTGTGGGTGTTCAGGTATAGAAAAGAGGTGTGTTAAAGCGCATTGTTGATGCGTTGCAATTTTGAGGAACTGAAATAGACTGCGCCATTGACCAACTAAAAGCTGCTTTAAAGTCCAGCGCAGCACACGTTAGTTATGCACCTATGCAGGTCCAAAACGTGATCATATTGCTTAATACTAGTGGTGGGCCGTTATCGGCGTTAACGTGCTGCGTTAACGCGAGACTCTTATCGCGCGATAAAAAAAATATCGCCGTTAATCTATTCTCAAAGTTGGGTAAGAGCTGGGTCTTTTCTACGCAAGCTATGATGACTTTCACCTTGATAGTTTAGCTCGGATGTATACCTGACCGGTGAGCCGTCTGGGAAAGAAGTTCCCTTCTGAATCAAATCAGCAGGATGCCTGACTCTAACTGCAGTTGAGCAGTTTTACTTTAACTCACGAACATTTAATTCATGCCTTCGTGACAAACTGGGGTATTAGACGCAAATAAATGAGTAAGGACAGGTGAGAGTGTTATGGAATTTAAAATGAGAAGAAAAAAAACTTCCGCATTTCGCAATGTGTTTGTGTGTGTGCGTCTGTGTGTCTGTGCCGTCCTTTACTGACAGCCGCCTGTGTGGATCTTGTCGGAAAATATGGCGAAAAGTCCTACATGACGGGAATAGTTTGTCAGTATTGCCATTAATATCTGCATACTCCACATCTCAATTCCATTTCTGACTTTAGTCGCATTAAGTAATCTAAAATCGCTGTTTACATGGTAGACTCTTAATCAGAGTATTGTTTCAATCATATTAAAATCGTATTAAAGTATTGTTGCCCATGTAAACATACTCAATGTTTGACACCGTCAGGGCTCTGTGAACTTGCCTTTGCGAAGCAGCATTTTCTGTATGTTCGTACATCAAAAGCAAGTATGAAATCACTGTTTGGAGCTTATGTAGGCCTACAGTTCAACATTCATGTTTAACTGAATAAAGAGTTAGTAAACACAAGTACTGTACATCTTATTGAACATCATTTATTTTCATTATCATAGTAGAACAGTTTCTCAAGCAGTTTGTGATGCATTTTGGAAACAGGAGATGAGCCCCTGGTCTAATGCGTCACCTGGCTTGAGAAACCCGTTCTCAAAGACTTATTATTTGGGTAGCACACATATTCTGAATGCCTTCGGCAGAATTCAAATGAGCCATTTTAATCTAGATTAATCTAGATTAATTTTGAAATTAATCTAGATTAAAAAAAATAATCTATTCCCACCTATACTTAATACACACAGGAAGTACAGCAATACACAAATATCTTTACATATGAAAAAAATAAAGGATTAAAATGTTACAAAAATTATTATTTTCTACATAAATATAAAAACCACTGCCTCCATGCCTCATCTCGGGGGGCTTTTTCAGTTTATTCATAACAATTTGCTTTGTATAATGTTATGATTATTATTAGTAGTATTTATTATATGCATATTGATATTTGTTTTATTAAAAACAAGTTTAGATTTGTACATCTGTTATTTTCCATATGGGGCATAGGACGTTTGTTTGGATATTTTGACCACACTTCGTTAATATTGTTCATTTATTCATTTGCTGGAAATTAGAACTGAATTTAGAAATAGTTTTGAAACAAATCTTTGTACTTGACAGACAAAACTAAATATGTAGGCTAATGGATGTCTTCAGTGGAGTGTGTACAACACCATTTCCTTATCCACGACAGTAAAGGAGTAAAGTAAAGAGTAGGAGTAAAGAAAAGACAAAGTAAAGAGTCCAAATGGAGGAGGCTCGTTCTCTATCCTCGTGCTGCAGATGGTCTGTTTAACTGTTTTCTCGCTAGTGAAGCGTTCAGTTTTTCCACTTACAAAGTCTGCCATGTAACTCTTAAATGGAATGGGAGATAAGACTCTATGCTCAAAACACACCCAAACTCATTAGGAGAATAAGCACTACCCTGTTAGACCAGGCGCCGGGCGCAAACTGTATTTTTCCGTCTTTAAATTAGCAAAAGTGGATTCGGATTCCCTTAATGCTTTTGCACCACGTGCTTTAGACTTTGCACCTAGATCATTAAAATAGAGCCCCTAGATTTAGCCCTTTTAGCTTAGCTTAGAATAAATCATTGAATTGAATTAAGCTTCAAATAGGAAAATATCGTAACTCTTTTTATTTATTTTCTTTTTTTGAGTGAGATGCTAATGGTCTAATGCCATCCAGTGATTTTTGCTAGGATAAGATAAGTGTTTCTGCCAGACCCAGAGATTGGCTGAATGGATTCAAAAATGGCAAATCTCAACTGTTTAACTGAATTGCAAAATGAGCCTATATATATATTTTTTTTTAAGTTAGAGTATTCTTTATTTTAAATAGAGTTTATTAAAATAAAAATAAAAAATCCTCACCTTTTACTCAAACTCGAGTGGTTCTAATCCTAAATTTCTTTTTTCTTTTGAACCAAAACATGATATTCTGAGGAATTTTGGAAAAAAGCTGACGTCAATATTTCATTCAACCACAGGTTGGAGGGTAAATGATGCAGTTGAAAAGTGGCCTGTTCAGTGGTTAGCACTGTCAGCAAGAAGGTCACTGTTTCGAGTCCTGGCTGGGTCAGTTGGCATTTCTGTGTGGAGTTTGCATGTTCTCCCCGTGTTCGCGTGGGTTTCCTTCAGGTGCTCCAGTTTCTCCCTACAGTCGAAAGACATGCTCTATAGGTGAATTGAATGAACTAAATTGGCCGTATTGTAGGAAGGCTGTAGTGGAAGGGCATCCACTGCGTAAAACATATGCCAGAATAGTTGGCAGTTTATTCCGCTTTTACGTCCTCTAATTTCCCTTTGGCTTAGTCTCTTTTTTAATGATGTTATTGATGACACAATTTCATTTTTGGGCAAACTATTCCTTTAAATGGGTTTGACTGTTCTAGCCAGCCTGTGTATATATTTTAAGTATATATTTTACAGTCAGGTATTGACATTTAATTTATTTTTCAATAATATTTATTTAAAGGAATTCACAGAAAAAGCCGATTCTTTTTTTATATATATAATATTCTATACACTATTAAAGGATATGACGATTAGCGTTGTTTAATTTACATTATTCTTGTGTGGAGTTTCTCCCCATGTTGGCATGGGTGTCCTCTGGGTGCTCCCCCACAGCCGATAAATTTAATAAACTAAGTTGGCTGTAGTGTGTGTGTATGGGTGTTTCCCAGTGCTGGGTTGCGTCTGGAAGGGCATCTGCTGTGTAAAACATATGCTGGATGAGTTGGTGGTTCATTCCGCTGTGGCAACCCCTGATGAATAAAGGGACTAAGCCGAAAATAAAATAAATGAATGAATGAATGAACTTGAAACACAAAGAGAAAACACATATTGTTGCTGTTGTGTTTTGTTTCTCCTCAGATCTCATTAGTCAGAACCTTTCTTACAGTATTTCATATAGCTGGATGAATTAGTCCATGTATGGCATTTCCTGGAAAGTTATTATTTTCAGAACGCTTTCAAATTATTATTTTTTAATGTAAAATTTATCAACTTAACCAAGAAAAACATGGTTATTACCAATACCTCTATATTGTGATGATCCTTATTAACACTTTTTTTGTTTATACACCCTTGTTTCTGGAAGTCAGTCATATGTTCTTCTGTCTTGATTACATCCTACACACAATTAAAGATGGCAAACAGTGATTAGGAAGTGGTCAGAAAGCAAAGATTAGGCATTTTTACATAAAAGAATTAAGGAGTTTAAATTTGCATACGATGCAAACTGAAATATGATGTAGTCTGAATCTGGTCTTAGTTTAATAATCAAAGGCGTTTTAAAATCTCATTTTAAATGCACATGCAGTTTTCTCAGAACTGAAGACTGTCAGGCTTTCCTGTGAAATACCTTATGAGCTCAGAAATGGTTATAATGGCATGATGTGCATTCAGATGGCTCTGCTTTAGAATAAAATTGGTGTAAAATGGGCTTGCTGGACAGTTTAATGTTTCTCTGAATCTTGTTCGCTAACCAGAAGTGGATGTTTTTAGAGTCAGTGCAACATAATGAAGAGCAAAAAGGATTCAGATGAGGCGTATAAGCGATAACTAATCTATCCTTATTGTACTGCCTCTGCGAATTATGGATAATGGTCAGTCTTTAAAAAGTCCATAAAATAGTTAAGGCAAATGTCTGTAAGCTCAGATAATCTCACAGTTACCGGTTCCAATTTTGTTTTTCTAAAATTATTATTTTTTTTTGTTTACTGTAAAGACTCCTATTCCGTTATGGGTGTAGGTTTCTTTACTATTTGATATCAGCAGTGCACAAAATATGTACAAACTTAAACATTCATAATGAAAACTGATAATGATCAAAATCTATTTATTTCATTTATAACTTTTTATTATTTTTATTTTTGCCTTTTAATTTAAATATAAATATGATCAAAATATGTAAACAAAAACTTTAACATGTTTTGACACAATTTAAATTAATATTATTATTATTATTATTATTATTATTATTATTATTATTATTATTATTATTATTATTATTATTATTATTTTACTGATATGACATGCAGTACTTCCTACACAAAATTGTGTGGTCAACATTTTGCTTTATAAGTCAGGTCCTGTTGCATCACTTGGCCGGATGAACACCAGTCCCTCATTGCTGATGAATCTGTTTTCATTTTAAACATTTAGTCTGTGAGCAGTGAGCCATGTAAAAGAAAAGAACAACTCTAGCGCATGCGATTGAGCTGATAGCTGCTGTGCATCTTTTTCTGATTCGTCCCTGCAGAGACCCAATTCATCCGCTCTACTTTCTCTTTTCTTCTCTTTTGATCAAACAATCTAATCACAATAAAAGAATTTAGTTATGAATCACAAAACTGAATCTCAAATCAGTTATCCTTTTTCTCTTTTTTTTTAAATGGTAAAGTCTCATTATCACCTACAAGTTATTCCAATATAATAATAACTGTCTGCTACCTGTGCAACCAAACAACTGTAGCACTAAACACATCCTCATTTTATATTTCGATCAAAAGCATGCCAGGCTCCCGCAGACAGAATAAGCTCTTCCTATTGTTCATGAAATTCCTGACCCTTCATGACCCCTCTTTTTTGACGTGATCTGCCCACACTGTTGGCTCTGTGATGCCAGCTGTCAGGGCTCTGGCCACCACTTTACACACCATAGACACGCCACAGGCTACACATCAATTACTATTTCAAAGACAACAATGGAAGGGTTTTTGACATTTTTATTAAATCACTTTGCATAAAATAAAAATTAATTATTGGCATTGATGCTTCCATAAAAAAACTTTAACGTACAAAAAACTTTTATGCTCTACAAAATTTCTTCTAATTTAAAACAATTGTGTTTCCCATTGAGAAAATAAATGACTATTTTCACTGAAGGGTTCTCCCCTGAACCTATGTTTTTAAGAGTTATTTTTAAGGCCAAAAATGGCCTTTAATCCTCTTAAAAAGGTACTGAATATGGGTTTTTGCAGTAATGCCATAGAAGAACCATTTTTGGTTCCTTCAAGAACCATTTTATTCATTTGAAGAATCCTTGAAAAGAACCCTTTTTGTTCTGGGAATGTTAGTTTCATTGGGGAAACATCAGTGGTCATTAAGAAACTTTATATTTTAGGAGTGTATGGTGTCATAAATATCCATAATAAATAAATAAATAAATAAATAAATAAATAAAAGTTTTAATTAAAAAAGAAAATTTTAAATGCACCCAAGATTTTTTGGACAAGAACTTTTTATTATTTTACATTTTATTTATATGCATGTTCTCCCCGTGTTGGCGTGGGTTTCCTCCGGTTGCTTCGGTTTCCCCCACAGTCCAAAGACATGCGGTGCAGGTGAATTGGGTAAGCTAATTTGTCTGTAGTGTATGTGTGTGAATGAGAGTTTATGGGTGTTTCCCAGTTATGGGTTGCAGCTGGAAGGGCATCTGCTGCGTAAAATATATGCTGGATAAGTTGGCGGTTCATTCCGCTGTGGCGACCCCAGATTAATAAAGGGACTAAACCGAAAAGAAAATGAATGAATGAGTTTATTTATATGCACATTTCATGGCACTCAAGTACAAATTGCACAGTCAAAAAAACTGTGACCGTAATATAAAATCAAGACAACAACTAAAAAGATACTTGAAAAAGAAAAATGAAAATTATCTCATCATTTATTCTCCCTTATGTGGTTTTTAAACCTTTCATGATTTTTTTTCTTCTGAACACAAAAGAAGATATTTTGAAGAATGCTGGTTACTGGCAGCAGTGGACTTCCATAGTAGAAAAAAAGTGGAATTCAATAGTTTACGAGTTTCCAGCATTCTTCAAAACATCTTCTTTTGTGTTCAACAGAAGAGCAAAACTCAAGTATGTTTTAAAAAAGTGACGGTGAGTAAATAATGCTAGATATTTCATTTTAGTGTGAACTATCCCTTTAAGTCACATAAACATATGCCTCAACAGGTAAGTCGACGAGACATGGTCTAAAAACCTAAAACTTGAACTATTGCAAGCTTCCATGCTGCATTTTTACACTGTAAATCCCAAAAAGTTAAAGTAACTCAAACCGTTTGAGGAAACCGAGTGCAACAAACCATTTAAGTTTAAAAACTAATCCTAATGAGTACTGTGAACTCAATCCATTTGAGTAAACGAAGCAATTTAGGCACAGTAAAACCTGATAAATAAAGATAACTCAAACCAACTAAGTACTGTAAAACCCAATGAGTTAAGGCAACTCAACCCGTTTGAGGAAACTGATTGCTACAAACCATTTGAGTTAAACTAATCTATATGAGTACCATGAACTTACTCTATTTAAGTTGAAGTAATGAGCTATTTAATTAACTCATTACCTTCAACACTGAGTTCAAAACTCTTTTCAAATGAGTAGAATTAACTTTCAGTCAATTTTGAGTTAACTATACATATAAATAAAGTTGACTGTTCGGTTTTACAGTGTAGAAATAGGGAGCCACGAGTTAAAATTATGTTTAACCAATATCTTAGTGCACTCAAACAAATTATGTTTGCTGTTTGTTCAAACTACTTATTTAAAAGGAGATGAAACAACAAAATTCTTGAGTTTTTTTTATGGACAACTTTTTTTTTAATGTTTAATTCACACTGTAAAACCCAACAGTTAATTAAATACCTTATTACTTCAACTTAAATGGAGTAAGTTCACAGTACACATATAGATTAGTTTTTTTTAAATGGTTTGTTGCAATCGGTTTCCTCAAACAGCTTGGGTTTTACAGTACTCAGTTGGTTTGAGTTCTTTTCATTTATTGGGTTTTACTGTGCTCAAATTGCTTAATTGACATAAATGGATTAAGTTCACAGTACTCATTAGGATTAGTTTTTGAACTTAAATGGTTTGTTGCAATCGGTTTCCTCAAACGGTTTGAGTTGCCTTAACTTTTTGGGTTTTACAGTGCACTTAAATTTGTAAAAACTAATGTTAACTTAATTCCTTCATGTTGCCCCAACACCAATCGATTGTGTGGAACCCAGCATTTTTTACAGTGTGGTTAAAGCGTCACTCGTAGCACTGAAGTGCTCATTGTGACCCAAGTTTGATTCCCAGCTTGAGGTCATTTGCCGATAATTTCCCGCTCTCTGTAATCTCCACTGTCCAATAACATTAAAGGTGAAAACCCCTGAAGAAATCTCAGCCTACAAGGAGAAACCTTTTTGGGGGGTAAAAATAAGATAAGAAAATTGGATAAAATTATTGTAGGCGGCTTTTAGAGCAACAATTTGTCTCACCACAAGGATACTTATTTGTCTGTGCATAAAGTGGTGGTCCACGATATGATATTTTAAACTTTGGTTGATGTGTAATGTAGCTGTGTGAACATAAATAACATCTCTGATTGTAAGACGCTTAAAGTTCAATGCAAAAAGAGACATTGGCTTTTACAGAGTTAGCTTAGCAAAGCCTACAGTGAACGAAATTTGGAGACTACAAAAAAATACATCCGGGCTAGTTAGGTCAAAAGGGCTTCTGGTTACGCATATTCACCAAATGCACACACCCTGCGCAGCAAAGGGGCGTGTGCCAGAGGCGCTGTAATGTTATAGCAGAGAAAGCTAAAATGCCGTCCAAACGCTTCTATTTCCACAGAGCTTCTTCTGTTTCTGTATTTTGGGACATGACACACACAAAAAAGAAGTGCTTACAGTTTAATATTAACTATGTTCCAGAGAATTATAAAAAAATATATAGGTAGCATTTGACAAAGGAGAACTTCCAGAATCTTACCCAGTTCAGTTATGGATTCGGTTCAAACTCCTCCAACAGATGACGTTGTGGATTGTGAGCCACAACCTCAAGTATTTTTATGTGTTAAAATTGATCAATTACATGTACAGTTTCTAGTGTTAATGGTATGTTGTAGCAAGGACGTAAACAAGGATGTAAACAACAGGAAATGCTGTTTGGCACCGCTAACAATTTAGCTACAAATTCCTATTTATCAGTCAAACTGCTGTAAACAGCCACAATCTTCAGCAGTGCTGCAGTGTCTCTCTCTATGTGCACACTTCCATGCGTTCTACATCTCAAATAACAACTCGCAAAAGATATGTGAACGTTTCATATTCCTTACACATGCTTATTCCAAATATATGTGAAAGACACTTCTCAGATTTTATTTTAGAGAGCAGGCGTGAGGTTCAGCTGTGTGCTCTTCATTTTCTGTCTGATTCAGGCAGCTAACATTGCTAACAGCTGCTCTGACTGGACTGTTTACACAGCGCAAAAGCTAGTGCTTCCAGGGGCATGATGTGGTGATGTGGAGCCAATCCACGAATCACAGCACATTATGTTAGCTGACCAATCAGAGTCTCTTGAGGGCGGGCCTCTCAGAGGAACTAGAAAAAAAGACAGTCGTTTTCATGTTAGAATGGCTGTATATAATCAAAGTAAGATATGAAAAAATAACATTATTTTCTAGAAGTGAAGCATGAGCACACATTGCTTTGCGTCTTATAAACACAACCAAGCCTTAAAAATACACCGTGGATCACGGCTTTAAATTTGCAGTTCAAACTAACTTGAATTAAATAGGCCTACGAGTGATAAATGTGACAACTCAGCAATATGCTGTAATCACCACCATTGTTAACCTCAGGAAAAGCCCCTGTTGGCATGAGCGCTATGTGACGCAGTCAGAGATAAGTCTGGAGATCTCACATACTTACCGCAGATGAGGAAGAGATGGAGAGCAACAGGTTGCTGGCTGAAATGTCTGTCATTTTACATCCATCCATACATCACCGTCAGCATGATGTGAAAAACAAACCACAGCTCCGACAGGGCTATTTTAAACCAGACCACACCTAAGGCTACATAATGTTAACTCACTACCAAGAGCTCTCCTTCATACATAAAACATTGCATAACCCTATTTATGAGTCCAACAGGGAGTTTTCCAAATCCACACTGTTTCCAAGGACTGAATAAGTACCTTGAATTGATGTGTCTGCTGTGTGGTAATAAATGCGTAGGATCAGCTTTTTTCCCAAAAGTGATGTTCTTGTGATGTTCATCTGCTATTTTCCCCATGACAACAAGGCTCTTGAAAACAAGTTGATAAATGTTGCGCCCTTACAAACACTCACACATAATCTAATAACGGTTCATACGTTTTTTTTTTTTTACAGTGCATGCTGGGAATTGAGCCACACATGACACATTTCAAATGTGCTGCTTAGTCACTAAGGCAGATGTGCTTCCTATTATTTACATCTGCATTCGCACGTTACCGTGGGCGTGTTATTTTTTTGCCATCATATTGTTTTAGTTTACAGCTATAATAAGAAACAAACCTGGAAAAAAAACGAGCGAAATTTAATTAGCAGCATGTAATCTCACCAGAGGAGTAGGAAGGGAGCTCTGTCATGCTCTATAATAAGACTGCAGGGTGGCCGGATTAAATTAGCACAAAAATCTAATGATAATGATGATGGCTCTTCCTCATTGCCTGTCATTAGATGGGGTTGTGCACAGGGAAGGGGATGGAGAGGGATGTTTTGTCCCTCAGTTTCAATAATACGAGGTTTTCAGACCACAAACACTGAAACGGTCATGACAAAAGAGTTATTTTGTTTTGCCCAAGATCTTACTAGATCAGGACGAGGAGACAGACGTGACAACAATGTTTATTCTGCTATTTCAGGGAGGATGTCAAACATTGTAATTGATTCTCTGGTTTAAATAGAGCTTAAATAGTTGAACTGAATGACAGACACTTTTCTAGGGGGAAAATATGAAGCAGGGGGCTTCGGTTTAACATTAAATATGCACTGTGAAATATCTGTTAATTAACAGTTGACCATAATTCATGATTCACAGATGGTTCCCATTTATATTTTGCTTTTGAATTATGTTATAAGAACCTGGTGTTGAACTAAAGTAATTATTATTTTTTTTAGTGGTTTGAGACAATGTGTTGTCTAAGAAAAATAATAAGGTTATATTAGTTCATGTTAAATACTGTATTTACTAACACAATCAAACAATGAACAAAACATTTATTACATTATTCATCTTTGTTAACATTAGTTTATGGGAATAAAGCTGTTCATTGTTAGTTTATGTTAACTAATGTTAACAAGCATTTGGATTTTAATAATGCATCAGTAAATGTTGAACTATGATTAATAAATGCTGTACAAGTATTGTTTATGCTTCATGTTAGTCCATACAGTTGAAGTCAGAATTATTAGCCCCTCTGTTTATTTTTCCCCCAATTTCTGTTTAACGAAGAGAAGATTTTTTTCAACACATTTCTAAACATAATAGTTTTAATAACTCATTTCTAATAACTGCTTTATTTTATCTTTGCCATGATGACAGTAAATAATATTTTACTAGACATTTTTCAAGACACTTCTATACAGCTTAAAGTGACATTTAAAGGCTTAATTAGGTTAATTAGGTTAATTAGGTTAACTAGGCAGGTTAGGGTAATTGGGCAAGTTATTGTATAATGATGATTTGTTCTGTAGATTATCAAAAAAATATAATGCTTAAAGTGGCTAATAATTTAGTCCTTAAAATGGTGTTTAAAAACTTAAAAACTGCTTTTATTCTAGCCGAAATAAATCAAATAAGACTTTCTCTAGAAGAAAAAATATTATCAGACATACTGTGAAAATTTCCTTGCTCTGTTAAACATCTTTTGGGAAATATTTAAAAAAGAAAAATAATTCTGACTTCAACTGTACATCAACTAATATTATCTAGTGAAACCTCATTGTAAAGCGTGACCATCATTTCTAAAAATAACAACAAACGTCACTTTAAGTTTTCAACATCAACAGTTGTCGGAACAAAGATCAAGGTCACATAATGCAAAGCGAAATCATACAGTAAATAAACAGAAAAACCCATGAATCATGAGCTGTGGGCAAATGTATGCATTTGGCAGATGTTTAATCAACAGTGTAGTACTTGTTTCTACACCATACTGTAAGTATACTTTATACAGTATATTTTCTTGCGTTCTAGCAGTTGCCAGACATGCTTTTATGCTTTTAAACTGTCTTTACTTTTAAGGTAGCCTATACTGTACGTTATCCAAGCCCATATTCTACAGAAAGAATCTAAATTAAACAGTTTTTTTTTTTTCATTAAATGAATGTCAGGGTTCTTCAAAAGTATTTTAAATTTAGATATCTTCCTTTGTGTTCCAAAGAAGACATCAAATATTTAAAAGAACTTGATGGTGAATGAATTAAAAATTTTGGGTTACACATTTTTTGGAGTTTTTCCAACATATTTAGCAAAAATAAGTAAAGTTTTAATTTCATGTTTAATTAGATGTGTTACTCGTTGTTTCTTTGACATTAATTGCTAAATTTCTAACAAAATCTTGTTTATTATTTAAACCAGTGGTTCTCAAAGTGGGGGTCGGGACCCCCCGAGTGGTTGCAGGACAATGAAGGGGGGTCGCCTGGTGATTTCCAAAAATCTATTTATTTTTATTAAACCATAAGAATTACCATATTTTATCCATAACCTACAGAAGAGAACAAAATAGTCGTTTATAGTTACTAGTTCTATTGGATTGCGATCCCTGGGGTAATGACATTATATTAAAGACACAGCAATAGCATCAGATACAGCAGATTGATTTTATAACACCAGGTTAAACTTACAGCACTGACATACATAAAAAAATAAAATAAACGAAGAATAGACTTGGGTCTATTGGTGCGCCATTGCATGCAAGGTTTCTGTATTTATAACCACCTCAGAGGTTATTGGGGGTCGTGAGTCACTGGCATTGTTATTTTGGGGGTCGCGGGCTGAAAAGTTTGAGAACCCCTGATTTAAAGGTGCAGTATGTAAGTTTGACACCCAGTGGTTGAACTAGGTATTGCACTCCTGGATCATAATAAAAGTACGCTAGGATGCCAGATTGTGTACAGGAGCGTGTGATTTAAACTGTGTTCTAAATAAAAGCAACGACACGCGATAGAGGGAATATTTTCCATATTAAAAGGAGTTTTTGTCCTAACCAACACCTCGAATTGATATATTAGAAATGGCTTCTATTTCTCACAGCTGAACAACAGAAACCTATGACAGCTAGATCACCTCAGGTAAGCCTTGTGTGCTTTATTCTGTGCTAAATGCTAACAATGCGAGTTTGAATGCATTTTACATGGCATTTGTTGCCATATACTGAAAGCAGAAAGTTCACCTCAGATCTTGAAAATACAATAAACCGTCTGAAATTGAACTTTAGAACTAAACACATATGAGTGATTCAGCATCTACATTGATGTTAAAGTGGGTTAACATGTATTAAATAGATTCTAAACCTTACCGTTTCGTAAGCGAGTGCATATTCTGTGCTTCTGAAAGGCTGTATTTACATTTCTGCCGTGTCTCGTCTGGTGCAAACAGCCAAATAGCTGATCACTGCCTCTCTCGTCACAGCGTGTTGTTAGGACACCCGGTTACAATGTAACCTGCTCACCTAATGTTTACGTTCGTAATATTTATGTAATTTGCTAATTAATAACCTCATGTGGAACTGCATCTGTCTCCCATACTGTTCTTTTTGGTCACGGACGCATGCTTTCAGAGTCTTTCTGAATGAATGAATGAAATACGCTGTTTTCCAACAAGGCAACCCAGGGTGCTGAATTATAATTGGCTAAACTGGCATCGTGCATATGAAATTTATCTAAACAAAGACAGAGTTCCGGCACGGAAAACCCATTTTCAAAGCAGAATATCTGACTTCAGCATTGTTTTTCAGTTAAACAAGTATGTTCACTTGGGATGTTTCTTAACTATCTGCACACATATTATGGTATTTTTATGCTTTAGAAGAGTCAAAAACTTACATACAGCACCTTTAAACAATAATAAAGGGGGGATGTGGTCGCTTGGTGATTTCCAAAAATCTAATTCATTTTATTAAACTATTACAATTACCATATTTTATCCATAACTATATACGTATAATAGGTTTATATATAGGTTTATATAATAATATACATGTATAATACATTTACATTTAAAAAAACAACAACATATAAATAATACATAACAATATATAAATAATATAACAAAATATAAAGCCATCAGCCTTTCGTATTTCTTTCTTTCTTTTTTCTTTTGCGACCTCTGGGGTAATTACATAATATTAAAGTCAGAGCACATTGATTTTATGGTTTCAGGTTAACTTTCTGACACCTTTAAGGCACTCACGTACATCAAAAATTAATACAGGCCACAACTGAACATGGAGGATGGTCTCCGAGTGGCGTTCTTCAAAATTAAATGATGAATAGACTTGGGCTTATTGGTGTACAGTATGTGTGTGCCGTTGTGTACAAGGTTTATTTATTTATAACCACCTCAAAGGGTATTGATGGTGGTGAGTCACTGACATTGTTATTTTGGGGGTCACAGGCTGAAAAGTTTGGGAACCCCTGATTTACAGCTATGTTATAAAGTCATATGTTCTTCTGTTTATCACAGTATTTATTCATAAAAGAGACCCTTTCATTATTAATTGCTTAGAATTTATTTAGTCTAACATTGACCACATAATGTAAGAACTTTTACTTTGGCAGTCACACATTACAATAAGGATTCATTAGTTAATGCATTAACTACCATGACCTAATAATAAAGAATACTTGTACAGCATTTATTAATCATAGTTCGACATTTAGAATAAAATAGAAGAAGAATAGAACAGAATGCCTTCTATCGGCACTGAACACGTAAACAATGTACATTATATATGTGTGCGATGAGATTAGGTGCATCTCACTTAATCTTAGTGCAAACGTAAATATATCCTTTCAATATAAATCACACTAGATTAGATTAGATTCAACTTTATTGTCATTACACATGTACAACTACAGGGCAACAAAATGCAGTTTAGGTCTAACCAGGAGTGCAACAGCAGCAAGTGCAGGATACAGGTATAAGTTATAAAGTACAGTTATAAAAACTATGGTGATATTTACAAATAGATGTACTATGAACATTATATACAGGTTGTATTAGCTATGAACAGAGATTTACAATGGACGGATATATGTATACAGGTTGCTATTAATAATCAGAAGTGTGCCGATAGATAAACATAATTACAAATGTATATGTACAGTGGGTGTGTACATGATTACAAATGTGCAGTGGGTATGTACAGTTCAAATAAATGAATCAGTGCAATGTAGTGCAATGAATATGTGCAATTTCTAAATGTGCAAATGTTGAATAGTGCAGTTATTATGAGGAGTATGAGTTATGAGGAGAGTGGGGGGTGTATTAGGGGGGCAAAAGAGTCAGTGGGGGGCGGAGTTCAAAAGGGAGACAGGTCTGGGGAAAAAGATGTTCCTTAGTCTGCTGGTTTTTGTATGGGGGAACCTGAAGCGCCTGCTGGGAGGCAGGAGAGAAAACAGTCTGTGAGCAGGGTGAAAGGAATCCTTAAGAATACTGCGTGCTCGGCGCAGACAGTGTTTCCTCTGGATGTCCTCTATGGCTGGCAGTGTGGTCCCTGTGATGCGTTGGGCAGTTTTCACCACCCGCTGCAGTGCCTTACGCTCAGCAACAGAGCAGCTTCCATACCAGACTGTGACACAGTTCGTCAGGATGCTTTCTATTGTGCAGCGGTAGAAGTTCACCAAGACGGCTGATGACAGCTGGTTCTTCTTAAGTTGCCTTAAGAAAAATAGGTGCTGGTGAGCCGTCTTGACCAGGCTAGAGGTGTTGGTGGTCCAGGAAAGGAACTTTGAGATGTGGGTCCCCAGAAACTTAAAGGATGAGACAGGCTCAACGGCCATCCCATTGATGTGGATGGGATCATGTGAGCCAGATGCTGTATCTCCTCCCTGTAGGCAGTCTCATCATTGTTGCTGATTAGTAGGCCCACACGGAATCTGCTCGCGCAGAATTCCGCAGATTTACTCCAGATTTTCCGCAGATTTCCTCAGATTTTTAGCCCATCATTAATTCTGTTTATTTACTTAAAGTTAACTATTTACAGTTAATCTAATTGGATTTGCATTTTAAACATTAAGTACAAGTTAAAAAGATATTATTTTATATTTAACATATTAAGGTTTTAGTTATGATACTCCCAAAATAATTCCGCAGAAATCCACAGATTTTTACCAAAATTCTCCGCAGAAATAGCAAAAAACGTCCGCAGATTCCGTCTGGCCCTGCTGATTAGACCAATCACTGTGGTGTCATCTGCAAATTTGATAATGGTGTTGGATCTGTTCACAGGCCTACAGTCGATGGTAAAAAGGGAGTAGAGGAAGGGGCTCCGCACTCAGCCCTGTGGTACACTAGTGTTGATTGTGACGGTGGTGGAGCAGATGTGACCTGATCTAACATTCTGAGGTCTGTTAGTCAGAAAGTCCATAACCCAGTTGCAGAGAGACATCCAGGTCTCTAAGTTTGATCATTAACTTAGAGGGTATGACAGTGTTGAATGCTGAGCTGAAGTCAACAAAGAGCATTCGTGCATAAGTGTTTTTATTGTCCAGGTGTGTGAGTACAGAGTGCTAACAAGTTACAGTAAAAATAAACAAGTTACAGTAGAAATAACTGTAGACGATAAACAGTAGTGCAAAATAGGGATGAGAGGAGGGTAGGGTGAGAGGAAGTAAACAGTTCTGAGGTGGAATGAGAGATGTATACAAGATGTACTATGTAAATGAAAGATGATAAATAAATAGTAGTGCAAAATAGGGGATGTGGGGGGGGGGGGGGGTGGAGTAAACAATTCGGAGGTAGAACAAGAGACATATACAATATGTATTGTGTAAATGTAAGATGATAAATAGTAGAGCAAAAATAGGGGATGAGAGGGGGGGGGGGTGAGGTGGAGGAAACAGTTCTGAAGCTGAACGAGAGAGATATAAAAGATGTATATAATTAGATGTGTTTTGCATAAAGCGCAGTCCGTGTGTGTGCATGTATGGGGTCAGTGCATGTGTGAGTTTACTAATGCATTATTAACATCCAAACTTTCACCTGTTAATGAGTTAACATGAACTACTCACTCACTTTTCTTTGGCTTATTACCTGCTTTATCAGGGATCGCCACAGCGGAATGAACCACCAATTTCTCTGGCAATTGTTTTACACACTGGATGCCCTTCTAGCAGCAACCCAGCACTGAAAATACAACCGTCAGTGCTGGGAAATACCCCTGCATTCTCGCATTCACACATTACGGCCAATTTAGTTTATCCAATGGGTTATATGAACAGCTAGTGATTTTCAACCACCCACAAACTTCTGGTAAAAGGTTTATGTGACTATTTTCAATTTCATAAGCTTCCTTTTACAGCATCGATGTTGTAATATAATCAAATATAATCAGTTAAAGAGACTTAAGCATTTATTTAGTTGTTCAAGTGTAAAACAAGATGAAAGACTGTTTAAACAAGCATCAGGAGCAGCAAGCAAGTGCAGAAATGTCATTGAAAATACCGTGGTAAAATAAATTTCCATATTTTAATAACATTGTGCGAAATATTGGGATTTAATTCAATGCTTCTTGTCCAGTCTGACACCCAGCTTGGCAGCTATGCTAACTGCTTAGCCACCGCTAAAATGAACAACTTTATTTTCATCAACTAACATTAACAAAGATGAATTAATACTGTAATTATGAATGTATTTGTTCATGTTAATAAATACATTAACACTTTATTTTAAGTCAATTCATGGTATTAACAAATCATTACTAGCTTAATAAAGATTAGCTGCTTATTAATAATTAGTGAGGCAATAGTTGGGTTTTAGGTAGGATTAGGGATGTAGAATAAGATCATACTTTTATAACTACTAATGAGCAGTTAATAACTTAATAATATGCATGTAACAAGCCAGTAGTTAATAGCATGAATTGCGACAAACTAAAGTGCTACCCTTTATCTTAAGGTACAATTCTGGCTATTAACAAACCATTATGACTTAACTGCGAGCTTAATGAACTCATAATTAAATTTTAGGGATGTAGAATAAGATCATGCAAAATATGAAGAGTTTCGTTGCAAAACGAGATGTGTCCATTTTGAGAAATGTTGGTTATTTGACATTATTATGTAAGACATCACAGTCAAGTTCCTCCCAATTTTTGTTCATTAAACTTTACTTGAGGTCAGTGAAGGCCAGGAACACAATGTTCTTCAAATCCAGGATATTTTTTGATTCAATTGTATGTCCATAAATAGTTCATAAATAACGTCAAAAACATGCCAAAATGCAATATATTTATCTTAACATTGTCAAACATCTTAAATTGGTTAAAAAAAACAATACATCATAAATATAATAAATAATATATACAAAGATTGATTAAGAATAATAATACGATTCTGAGTTAGTTTGGCCAGAACGTACACAACACAACATAACATAACTTTTTATATATATATATATATATATATATATCCACCTTAGGCTGTATTCTACAACCGTGATACCATTAAGAAAAGCTAGTGAATCAATGTTTTGTTTGACAAGTAAGATTAACCGATCACACCAGTTGTGTTTCCAGGCACAGCTTCATGCAAGGAAACCGGAGCTCGCACGCGTTTTAAACAGTCGCACGCATCACATCAGCTTTTGGCGCGAGTGATCATCCTCTCATTCGGTATTCGGTATTCACCTGCTCGCGCGAACACAGTTATCTTTGTCAGTTGTGCTGCTTCTCGATTCTAAGATCGCATTTGCCATCCTTATTGTCGAACCCTGCTTTTAAGAAAACTACATCGAAATCCATGACGTTGAAGCTTTGATTCCCTGACTGACAGACAGCAGCTGATCAGTGATGTAGCCTACGTGACTGACAGCTCGCCTACAGTATAAACAATTAAATGGTAAACGTTTTTTAGTTAGCCTATTGAATCCTCTTTTTAAAAATATATATTTTTGATTTGATATTATCATTAAATCAATGAACAAACTCGGCGGTGACTATCTTCCCAGGGGATGCTGAGCTCGGGCGTCTGCAACAATCTTCCCACCGTCCTCGCTGCCGTACACGCAATCACACCCTTCTCTCGTTTTCGCTTTCAGTTTGAGGGCGGCATGATCATCTTTTGCCTAGAGCTCCAGTTCAGTTTGTTCCGGCCCTGTCTATTACCGTTATATTGCACTTTGTAAAGAAACTGGTCTGTCTGAAAATGTACTTTAAAAAAGTACTAATAAACAGCCATTATCTTAATAATAGGCAATTAATAACCACATTAGTTAATAATGAGAATTGGCCCATACTAGATTGTTACTGACAATTTTTGTAAAGAAGACAAACATGGGGTTAAATGAAAAGCTCTGTGCTATTTGAGTCCACATTCAGCCTTGTCTAGAGGTCGGAACTATAATGAAGCTCAATAAACACTGATGAATTAAAAGCAAAGATGATTTCCACCGTCCTGATGAAAACCAGACGAAAGCTCTCAGGATGACAGGGGTAAAAATAAACACACCAATAAATACCAGCTGATTGATATGAAAAACAAAGAACCTGCACGTCCGTTTCAAGTTTGGAATTCCACAATCTCCAGCATCTTTTTCAGACTATGAAGATATTTGGGATTAACACTTGAGCTATAATATCGCAGCTGCCCTGCGCTGACTAAATTCTCCCTACAACACACACGTCTATTTCAGTCGGGAGTATTACAGTGGGACAGATGGATGGAAAAATACAACTTCATCGTCTTTACCAACATTACCCCAGTGACCCAGGAAAAAGGAGAGATGACTCAGTGAGAAAATAACCCCAAATACAGTAGATCACAAAACAATAAATGCCATTTCAGGTCTTTGTTTCAGCCACACAGGTCAGTGGACTTTCAGATGATTCTCAAACTCTCTTGAACTACTGAAAGAATGCAGTGGCCGGCCACAAAAAGATTAAATTAAAATCAGACATGGCTTGTTTTTGCTGGAAAAATTTCGACCTAAAACACGTCCCAGCCTCTCATATTCTTTGAAGAGCGGGGGACTTGAAAATACCACTCAAAATCATTTCTGCATCGCCGGCTCTGATTCTGCCCAACGTCTGGAAGTTTATAAATGAGAGCGAGCAGGGGAACATTTGTTAGGTTAAGCCGCCAGGTCCGGATTGCCTACCAGAGGCCAGCTGTTGAAGACCTGAACTCTGCTTCACACTGTGAAATTGTCCCGTCAAGGTCGGGTCTGTGTACGCCAGGTCTTTCTCCTGTCTATCAGGGCTAATTCTGTCCCACGGAGGCGAGGATGTTTGTTGAGAGCGATACACACACTAACAACAAAAACAGGCTATGATCTCTCATGCTGAAATACTTCTACAGGTTGATTTATAGGGTCAGACGTCAAATGTGTAACCTTTCAGTTCCACCCACTAGTGTTTGTCGAGTTTGTGTATTTATAGATAGGCCTGTCGGTCTAGTGATCGGTCAATCAGTCAGCCTATTGATAGTTAAATCTGTTTATCTGTCTGTCTGTTGGTCAGTTGGTTGGTTTGGTTGGTTTATTAGTTAGTTTATCTACCTATTGGTCAGTCAATTTATCTATCTATTGACCGTTTGTTTGGTTTATCTTTATCCATGTATTAGTCGGTCGGTCAGTCGTTTATCTATCTATCGATCGGGTCATTTGGTTTAACCATCTATCAGTTAGTTGGTCAGTCAGTTTATCTATTGGGGGGGGGGGAGAGACAGACTCACGGTGGCAGGCCTGATTGATCGTCAGTTGATCGCCGGTGCTCCCTATGGCCAGTCCGCCCCTGGTCATTAGTCAGTTTATCTATTTATCGGTTGGGTGAGTTGGTTTATCCATCTATCAGCTGGTCATTAGTCAGTTTATCTATTTATCGGTTGGGTGAGTTGGTTTATCCATCTATCAGCTGGTCATTAGTCAGTTTATCTATTTATCGGTTGGGTGAGTTGGTTTATCCATCTATCAGCTGGTCAGTTAGTCAGTTTAATTATTTATCGGTTTGTCAGTTTACTATTTATCGGTTCGGTTTGTCAGTTTACTATCTGCCTTTCTGTGCGTCTATTGTGTTTTTATCCACCTACGGGTCGACCAGTGAGTCAATTTATCCACATATTGGATGGTCGGTCAGTCAGATTATCTATCTATTGTATGGTTTGTATATTTATAGATAGGCCTGTTGATCTAGTGATCTGTCAATCAGTCAGCCTATTGATAAATCAGTCTATTGATAGTTAAATCTGTTTATCTGTCCGTCTGTTGGTCAGTTGGTTGGTTCGGTTGGTTTATTAGTTAGTTTATCTACGTATTGGTCAGCCAGTTTATCTACCCTGCTGAAAAAAACAGCTTTAACCAGCCTCAGCTGGTTGGCTGGTTTAAGCTGGTTGACCAGCCTGGTTTTAGAGGGGTTTTGGCTACTTCCAGGCTGGTTTCCAGCCATTTCTAGCATGGTTTAGCTGGTCAGGCTGGAAAATGACCAGCTAAAACCAACTAAAACCAGCCTGGTTTTGGCTGGGCTCCCAGCCTGGCTAGGCTGGTCAAGCTGGTTTTAGCTGGTCAACTCACAGCCTGACCAGCTAAGACCAGGCTGGAAATGGCTGAAAACCCACCTGGAAGTGGCCAAAACTCCTCTAAAACCAGCCCGGTTGACCAGCTAAAACCAGCCAACCAGCCTAGGCTGGTTTAAGCTGTTTTTTTCAATAGGGTATCTACAGTATTGATCGTTTATTTGGTTTATCTTTATCCATGTATTAGTCGGTCGGTCAGTCAGTTTATCTATATACCGATAGGGTCATTTGGTTTAACCATCTATCAGTTGGTCGGTCAGTCATTTTATCTACGTATCAGTTGGTCGGTCGGTCAGTCAGTTTATTTATCTATTGAAGGGTTTGTTTATTTATAAATTATCTACCTATTGGTTTATCCCAGTTTGTTTATCTGCCTACTGCTCAGTCAGTTTATCTATTGATCACTTGGTTTATCTACCTATCGGTTAGTCAGTCAATTTATCCACATATCAGTCGGCCGATCAGTCAGTTTATCTATTTATCAATCGGGTCATTTGGGTTATCCATCTAACAGTTGGTTGGTCAGTCAGCTTATCTATTTATCAGTTTGACATTTATTTATCTACCTTTTTGTGTGTCTGTCAGTTTTTTTTTATCCACCTACCAGTCGGATGGTCAGTCAATATATCCACATATCGGTCGGTCTGTCCATCCATCCATCCATCCATCCATCCATCCATCCATCCATCCATCCATCCATCCATCCATCCATCCATCCATCCATCCATCCATCCATCCATCCATCCATCCATCCATCCATCCATCCATCCATCATCCATCCATCCATCCATCCATCCATCCATCCATCCATCCATCCATCCATCCATCCATCCATCCATCCATCCAGTTGGTTTATCCGTCTATCAGTTGGTTAGCCGGTCAGTTTATCTATTTATTTGTTTGTCAATTTATCCACATACTGGTCAGTCGGATTATCTGTTTATTGTAGGGTTTGTATATTTTTAGATTGGTCAGTTGATCTAGTAATCAATTTAGTCAGATAGTCAAACAATTTAACTATGTATCGGTCAGTCAGTCAGCCAATTTATCCACATATCAGTTGGTTGGTCAGTCAGTCGGTTTATCTATATATCGATTGGGTCAGTTGGTTTATCTATCTATCAGTTAGTTGGTCAGTCAGTTAATCTATTTATCAGTTTGTCAGTTTATTTATCTAACTTTCTGTGAGTCTGTCATTTTTTTATCCACCTGTTGATTGGTCAGTCAATCAATTTATCCATGTGTCAGTTGTCATTCAGTTTATCTATTGATCGGGTCATTTGGTTTTTTTTATCCATCTACCAGTTGGTCATTTATCTATTTATTAGTTTGTCATTTTGTCTATTTACCTTTCTGTGAGTCTGTCACTTTATCAATTTATCCATGTATCAGTCGGTCGGTCGGTCAGTCAGTTTATCTACAGTATTTATCAAACGGGTCATTTGGTTTATCCATCTATCAGTTGGCCATCAGTCAGTTTATCTATTTATCAGTTTGTCTAGTTTGTCTACTAAAGGTAGTTCTGTCTACCTTTCTGTGGGTATTATTTTATCCACCTTGGCTAGTCTATCCACGGTTGGCTGGTCAGTCAATTTATCCACATATCGGTCATTCAGATTATCTAATTATTGTAGGGTTTGTATATTTTTAGATTGGCCAGTCGATCTAGTAATCAATTTAGTCTAATTTAACTATGTATCAGTCAGTCAATTTTTTCATCTATCGATCAGGTCAGTTGGTTTATCCATTTGTCAATTGGTTGGTCAGTCAGTTTATCTACACTGTAAAACTCAACAGTCAACGTTATCAAATGAAATGAGTGTAGTTAACTAAAAATTGACTGAAAGTTAATTCTACTCATTTGAAAAGAGTTTTGAAGTCATTGTTGAAGGTAATGAGTTAATTAAATACCTCATTACTTCAACTTAAATGGAGTAAGTTCACAGTACTCGTATAGGTCAGTTTTTTTTTTAAACTCAAATGGTTTGTAGCAATCGGTTTCCTCAAACGGTTTTAGTTGCCTTAACTTATTTGTTTTACAGTACTCAGTTGGTTTGAGTTCTCTTCATTTATTGAGTTTTACTGTGCTCAAATTGCTTCATTTACTCAAATGAATTAAGTCCACAGTACTCATTAGTATTAGTTTTTAAACTTAAATGGTTTGCAATCAATTTCCTCAAACGGTTTGAGTTACCTTAACTTTTTACAGTGTATATATCGATCAGGTCAGTTAGTTTATTTGTTTAACGGTTTGTCAGTTTATCTATCTACCTTTTGTGAGTCTGTCAGTCTTTTTTTCCACCTACTGGTCGGGCGGTCAGTCGATTTATCCATGTGTCATCAGTCAGATTATCTATCTATCAATCAGGTCAGTTGATTTATCCATCTATCAGTAAGTCAGTCAGTCAGTTTATCTATTTACGGTTTGTCAGTTTATCTGTCTACCTTTCTGTAAGTCTGTCAGGTTTTTTTTATTTACCTATTGGTAAGTTCTATGATTTATCTAACTATCATATGGTCTGTCTGTCTGTCCGTCCGTCCGTCCATCCGTCTGTCTGTCTATCTCTCAATTGACAACAATTACATAAATTAAACATTAACAATTATATTTCATGTTTTACACAATTTTTCCATCTTTCGAGGTTTCCTGGAGTCTGATTGAAGGGAGCACAGTGAAATTCCACAGACGTACCCATTTAGGGTGCAAAAAATGTTCTCAATGTCCTCTTTTATGAGGTTGTCATTTACTGTCAAGTGTAAAAACTGTCCAGGTATCATCTGGTTTTATAACTGATATATAGGGCTATAAGGTTTTTGAGCCAGAGCTAAATATTTGGTCTTATTACCTTTAACAGGATGCTGTGAAACAGAGCAGATGGAACATGGAATTAAAACTTTGGCAATCTGCATATTTGACCTTTATAAAATGGAAGCTTTAAAGTCAAGGCATTGGCAAGGTGGGTGTAAAATCTGTCTCCTATCTATATCTTTTGTACTGGTTATGTTGTTTGTTGTTGTATGTCAAGTAAAAATTGTGAATTTTTAAAATATTTTTTGTGACATTGCATGCTGAATTTACAAGTACCAGCAGCAGCATCCACTGTTTTCAGCCTGGGGCTTCATCCATCTGCTAGAATGTTTAGGGAATTGATTTTTCCTCATCAAGTTCTATGTCTTATCTTCTCTTTAGTAATTAGATTATCTCATGAATATTTTCGTGGTTTGCATCATTTACAGTTCAACCCAGGTAAAGGTGACACAAGTTTACCAAATGCTGCATTATTTATCTCAACAGATGTTTTCCAGGCCTTTTAAATTACTTAGAAAATAGTTGCACCAACATCAATGACAAGTCTCCCACCCTTTATATGTTAGGCCAAAATATTCTCATTAACAAATAATATCACAGGGCAGGGCCTGAATGAGCTTCCTGACGTGCCAATGATGCCACAGAGTTCAAAGTGAAACAGACGGTATTAACAGAAAGACTTCAGAGAAAGATGCTAAAAATGATTTGAGCTGCCCAGTGACAGCAGGGTTCATTCTCTCTCTTTTCTCTAACAGAAAACCAACCGTTGAAAATAAAAATATGTTTGAAAATGTTAGGAAAAAAATAAAACAAAACTGAAAAAATATATACTTTTGAAATAAATTTTTAATTAATTATTTTTTTTGCCCTTAGAGCAACAAATCTGCATTAATTACATAATTAGAAATTATTGCTCATGCACTGTATACTTGATTGTATTATTTTTGTCATATTTAATTTTAAAAAGATTAAAATATTTTATAAAACAAAAATTATATAAAATGTATTTAATTTTAGTTTTAAAAGTATAATTAATATAATTAATGAAACAATAAAACCATTCATTCTTTCTTTCAGTCTTTCATTCAATACTTGTATACTGCAGTGCAATTATGAACCAACCTTTTTGTGTCCTTCAATTCAGTTCAATTTAATACAAATATATATACTATATATATATATACAGTATATATATATATATATATATATATATATATATATATATATATATATATATATATATATATATATATATATATATATATATATATATATATATATATTACACACTGAATTGAATAGAATGCATAATTCTCTAATTATGTAGAGAATGATTTGATATATTCTTTAATATAATTAGAATATAATTCTTTAACAGTTTGTTTTCATTTATCATAGGGTTTTAGTTAATTTTACGTTTAATTTGATTCTTTATATTTGATATATAAAAGATTTCCAATGCAAAAGGCTCTAAGTGCAGTTTTAAATTATATTCAAAAATGTAAATTTTTTTGGCTCCTATTTTTATATTAAATTATTTCACTTTAACCCTTTAAGGTGCACTCCTTGAAAATATTTTTTGGCCCATGCTTTCATTGAATAATATACTGACACAGCTGTGATAAACAGTAATAAGCAATTACAATAATAATGATATGGATAAAAGGTCGACCAGGCAGTTACGATGCTTGTTAAAGGGTTAAAATAACTTATTCATCCCCATGAAAGTGAAGTAATTTAATGTACATAAAAGAACCTGAGAATAATGCTCATTCATTCATTCATTTTCTTTTCAAGGCTTTGTCCCTTGCGGAATGAACTGCCAACTTATCCAGCACGATTTTACGCAGCGGATGCCCTTCCAGCTGCAACCCATCTCTGGGAACTTCCACACACACATTCACACTCATACACTATGGACAATTTAGCTTACCCAATTCACCTGTACTGCATGTCTTTGGACTGTGGGGGAAACCGGAGCACCCGGAGGAAACCCACACAAACACAGGGAGAACATGCAAACTCCACACAGAAACGCCAGAAAAATGCTCATTTTAAAACAATTTCATACGGCACTTAAAGGCTTTTTTAAACTTTAAGACTGTTTAAGCTTCATCTAATTGCCTGAAAATGAAGTTGATGGATATTTTTACTTCATGCCTTTTTTCTCCAATAATTCATTCACAGAATGTACTTTGACATTTGTGGTTTCTGTTCACTCTTTCTTTTTCCCCCCTTTCTTTTCTGTACTTTCTGATTGCACAACGTGTTCCTTGATCTGTCCTGACCTCGCAGTCGATCTTGTTAGCCTACTGTTGGGGGGTTTTGCTGTTAAAACTCTGACTGCAGCTCTGAAAGTGCTGATTATTAGCATCTTTGTTCTGCTTCATGTTCTGTCATGTCTCGCATATTTCATATAACTGCTAGTTGACAAACTGCACTTTCATTTTGACAGAAATTCAGCTCTCAGCCATTTCATGTGTAGGATGCAGAGCAGAAGATTGTGTTAAACCAGAATAGTGTGCTCTATAAACAGATGCAACACCATTATCTTATAAAATATTGGTATCTAGCTAGATGAAAAGTCCATTTTTATTATTCAAACTGATAGTACACTACGAACAATTATTGTAAATTGCACAGCATTTAACTGTAATATGAACTGTATTTTACTGTAGGACAGTTATGCAATATGTTACTGTATCTTAGTCACATTGTGAAAATTACTGTATATTTTACAGTAAAGATATACATACGATTCTGTAAATACATATACAGCAAGATAAATGGTGCTGTAAATGTAAATACAGTATTTTTTTGCTGTAATTAATTTACAGTAAGTTATTGGAGAACTGCTGCCAGTAAGTTACTGTAGATTTTACAGAAAATTGTTAACAGTGTAAATAAAAAGGCCAAAGTGAATAGTTTATTTTCATTTAAAATGTACTGTATGTTTTTCCTTTTACTGTTTGCTTTTTCCAATTATGAACTTGCATTAGGGCAAATTATGTGAAATATGTCTTAAAAGTATATTTTTGGAAGATTGTATATGTGTAACAAATGGCTGGGTTAACAACAGAGTTGAGAGTCTAAATGCAGTTTATCTACAACTTAGTCATGCAGGCAATGGTCAAAACAGGAGCAAATTATATCATAGGGGTAATCCAAAAGAGTAGTCGTGGTCACAGGCAATGAGGTTGGTGCAGGCGGCAAACAGCATAAACAATTAAACAAGGCAAGGATCAAAAGGCACGGCAAGGCTAGACAGGAATAACGCTTGGTAATGTTACAGGTGAACAGGTGCACCTGTCAAATGGTAATGCAGGTGTTCTAAGGTGAACTCAGGGGGGACAGATACCTCTCGTGGGGTATAAGGGCAAAAGCTCGCTTGATCTTGATTTTCAGTATGAGTACGGACTAGAGGTCTGCACAGGACTGTTTTTATAGTCCCGCTTCCACAAGGTTTTATTTCGCACTTAACCGCTCCCACTGTATATTCAGCCTTTGTTCACCTACTGCCCGCTTAAAATAATTTTCTACCCGACCCGACTGTTCCCGCTAAATTTAGATCTGGTTTAAATTGGGTACTACAAAAATAGAGAGATAACAGATAAAACTAGGTTGTGCAAGGATTGTAGGCTAAATGTCAGTTTAGTTTGCCCCTTTGTGATGAGACATGAGTGCCATCTTAAACCTGAGTTTCCAGTCTTGTGACTGCTAAAGGGTAAAACTTTGAGGCAATATCACATCGCACAAAGGGTCATTTTTTCCTTTTGCATTTATGACGCATGAAAAAGACTACCATACATCAGACTTGCCTGATATGGGTTTCCTAACAGTAAACTGACCATTTTCTAATGAATGTCCTTTGAGGACAGCGCATCTTCGGTTTGCTTTGCCATGGTATAACCCCCATCTGAGGACCGTTATGCAGATGATGTGCACACAGAATGTGCGAAAAAAAGCATGTGCAGAAAGCACTGGTCATGGGTTCATCACGTGTAACAGTTGTTAGCACTGGCTGTATCGGTGCTCAATAAGAATAAAGAAATCACAGATACGCTGTTCTCAAGTAATGTCGGGACTCGGGAACACTATATTGTTAGATCGCCCGATCCCTTTTCAATTATACACCAGAGTTACCGACCGCTACCTCATTTTGTTCAGGAATCTATTCCCATGCCGCAAGAAATCTGCTCAGGTCGCGTAGTAATGCAGACCTCCAATACAGACCTCGAAAGCAGGGCCTCACAATCCTTCTGGCTTTTTTAAGTGGGATCTTCAGGGGATTCAAGGGGATCTGGCGGTTGCCATTTGGGGACTTAGGAACTGGTGTGTGTGTGCGGTGCTTGATGGTACTTGCAGTTCATTAAACTGGCAGATGTGTAGTTCTTCAGTAATCTTTACAGGCTAGATCCCTGGTGATTGTGACAATGTGCTTAATACTGTAGCTGAATAGGATTTGCAATGTGTTTAGATTCTGTTGTTTTGAGTTTGCTTTTGCTGTGGTGTTTTTGCTCCAAAGTAAGTGATTTCACCCTAAAAGCATTTGTGAGACAAAATTGTTCATCGTTTGCTGCTAAAAATGTGTTGTATTTCCTTTACATGAATTATAATAGCAAATCAATTCAAATAAATTCAAAGTGTCAAATATTCAACAACATGGTTAAAACTGACCTTTGAACATTAACAAATACATTTGCTTTTGAAATGTCTGCCTTTTGAGCTGTTTGTTAACTTGCATTGTTAAAATAAGTTGATAGATTTATTTTTATATAATACTATTTTCTTTGTTGCATTCTCAAACATTAGCTTTGTTTATATCTGCCTTGTAAATGTTTAATTATACAGTTGAATTCAGAATTATTAGCCCCCCTTTGAATTTTTTTTCTTTTTTAAATATTTCCTAAATTATGTTAAACAGAGCAAGGACATTTTCACAGTATGTCTGATAATATTTTTTTCTTCTGGAGAAAGTCTTATTTGTTTTATTTTGGCTAGAATAAAAGCAGTTTTCAATTTTTTAAAAAACATTTTAGGGTCAAAATTATTAGCCCCTTTAAGCTATTTTTGTTTTCAAAAGTCTACAGAACAAACCATCGTTATACAATAACTTGCCTAATTACCCTAACCTGCCTAGTTAACCTAATTAGCATATTTAAGCCTTTAAATGTCACTTTAAGCTGTATAGAAGTGTCTTGAAAAATATCTAGTAAAATATTATTTACTGTAATCAGGGCAAAGATAAAATAAATCAGTTATTAGAAATGAGTTATTAAAACTATCAGGTTTAGAAATATAGACATTTTTGAATGCAAAAAATCTGCTCTTCGTTAAACAGAAATTGGGGAAAAAATAAACAAGCAGTCTAATAATTCAGGGGGGCTAATAATTCTGAATTCAACTGTATATCCATTATCTCTTAATCTTATCTCCTAAAGGGATATAAAAACAAAACAAAAGATAAAGCAAAAAATTATGTTGTCATTTACTCATCTTTTACTTGTTCCAAACCTTTGAGTTTCCTCTGTTACACACATAAGATGATATTTTAAAGAAAGCTGGACACTTGTAACCATTGACTTTTTATAGTATTGATTTTTGCACTATAGATGTCAATGGTTCCACTTTATTCAAAATATCTTCTTTTGTGTTCGACAGAAGTAGGAAAATGATAAAGGTTTGGAACCTCTTGACGGTGAGTAAATGGTGAGTAAATTTTCATTTTTGGGTGAACTATCCCTTTAAGCTCTGGGAAATAAATGAAAGTGACACTCATGTTTCCTGTGATTGACTGTTTGCTGCACGCATCATACTTTCAGGCGCATCTTATCTAGAATTAATCACAAACTCTTGATTTGTAGAATTAATCGCAAACTTGAAATGTTTATACTAAGCTTTGTGAAACCCCTGGATCTGATCTGAAGCAAAATTTGAAATGTTTGGTTTTGTCAACTCAGAGACTGCAACTATTCTATCTCAATGTGACTTGCCTGGATAAATAAATAAATGGTGAAATAAGTAAGGATCACAGGCTTGAGCTACAGCTTCGAGTGTCTGTGAGAGCAGTTTCCCAGACGGTGGCTTGTTAGAAGGTTTTTTCCGGTGATAGTTTGCTGCACAGATTGTTTGGTGTTGTTTGGACAGAGGTCTCTGTGTTCAGCATTGTTTATTCTCCTCTCAGATCACAGCTGGGCAGAAAAGCTTAAAAGAAATCACCTGTTTTTGTTGACTGATTCACACAGATCCTTTTTCAGATAAACCAGACCTTCAAATCATTAAAGGGGTAGTTCACCAAAAAATGTCAAATGGGATATTCATTTAATCACCCTCAGGCCACGTTGTGGTGAATATTTTTTTAATCCTGTATATAATCCTCATATTGTCAGCTATACCTATGGTTCATTTGCACTTCAAGAATTTCACTAACCAAAATCAAGAAATAATTAAATACATTTTTGACAATCAGTGTGAAAAGTCTTTTAATACTTCCATAACTGAAAAATAAAACAATTAAGTATAAAGTCATATCATAACTATTCATATTTCATTATCAGAGATACGAGTTCTGCACGCTAATAGCAATATGTTTACTGACATGTGCATTGGTAGTTGATGCTCTCTAAAAGAGCTGAACACAATTTGAATGCTGTAATTCTTGATTTTGCAAGCCTATTTTAGTGCTGAGTTATGGATGATACAGCAGACCTCTGCAATATCATATTTTAAAGCTCCCATGATTATGAAACAGCATACAGAGGCAAGTAATTCCTTTTTTGAGCTTGCTTAAAAAATAAGTAGTACTATTAATATTATAGTTTATAAATTGATTTGTATTTTTCATGTCTATTTATACACTGTAGAAAAAGAAAGTTGACAAATTAAAATTTTAAGGCAACCAGCTTTATGACATTTTTGTTTACGCAACTTAAATCGAGTCAAGTGCACTTGGGTTGAAAGTTGAGTCAACTCAAAAAAGCTCTGCAGCAAGTTTGCTTACAATTTTGAGTCAACTTTTTTTTTTTTTTTTTTAACAGTGTACAGCATTTACTATTTACTGCACATTTTAACTAGTAGTAGTAGTAAGTACTTTATTGTCATTCACATGTATGTACTGTATACACAGAACAAAATTCTGTAGCATTGGCTCTACAGTTCCAATAGAAATAAACTCTAAACAATAAACAGTATAATATAACAAAATAAAATCATGAAAATCATATACTGACAGTCCTCATTCATCGTCAGGAGGATCTACAGTGCAAAACACAATAGTACATACAGGTTTTAAAGTAAAAAAAACCCCATATATAAATACATTATGACCCTTTAAGAGTTTTCATCTTTTAGTAAATAATAACATAAAACAATTCAGATAACATGTTTAGGTAATTATATTTTTATACTGATGTATGCATATTATCTAATTAAATCATTTTTTAAAAATCATACTAAATTTGTCTATGAAAACTTCAATTGTAAAAGATACAACCAAATCATACATAATGCCTAATTTTGCAGTTCAAATCAGAAGCTAATTAACTAATAAAACTGCAATAATTCTGAAACTAATAATTAGCCATATTGGATTACTTTGATATATTCTTTGCATACATAAAAAATATACGTAATCAGGGCTTGACATTAACTTTTTTGATCACCAGCCACTGTGGCTAGTAGTTTTCCAACATTACTAGCCACTTGCCATTTTCACTATAGCCACAATTGTATTGTTGGAAAAATATATTTTATACACATAAATATGACTTTGACATGCTAAAATTGCTTGATTTAGATTTTGCGTTATCTCCACATGCCTCATTCATTTTACTTTTTGTGTGTCGTGTATGAGCTTGCTAAATGTTCATGAGCAATATAGCTGTTTACTATACTTTTTATTTAATAAAACTTATGCACAGTAACCTGTCCTGGATAAAGGACCCAGATCACCAGTTTACAACACATAAATGGGGAGTAATCTCCCATTAAAGCAATGTTATTGTAAAAAATGATAATTAAACCACATTACGCAAAAGAAAGTAGGTAATAAACATACAGTGTGATAATGAAAGCATTATAACGCACACAGTTAACCTTAGACCCATAAATAATCTGTTCAAATAATGGTGAAAGCGAAAGCAATCGGTGCTGCTTACAAAAATACAAATCTGGAGCTCTTGAAAGCAGCAAGACTGTGGGTGCATGTTCATTACTTTTTGTCTAGTCTATTTGAAAGAGAACCGATCACATCAGCTGTGTTTCTAGACACAGTTGCTTCACGCAAGGAAACGGGATCGCGCACGCGTTTTAAACAGTCACGCGCATCACCTCAGCTGTTAGCGCGAGTGACCATCCTCTCATTCTGTATTCATCTGCTTTTTTATTGCTCACGCGAATGCAATTATTTTTGTCAGTCGTGTTGCTTCTCAATTATAAGATCGCCTTTGCATGCATATTGGACTTCCTTATTGTCTAACCCTGCTTTAATGAATTATTATCCGGGAAAATTATTTTCAGCCAGCCAAACTGGGTAGTGGGAGTTTCTGTCTTACCCGCCACCACTGAAATCTACTGGCATTTGGCGGGTTGGCGGGTGTTAATGTATAGCCCTGTACGTAATTAGCCTTTGTATTTTGATATTCATGTTTTTATTTAATTTTTCTTCATATTTATTTATGCTTAATTTTTTTTATTTTTTTTGAACTTTTCAAGGTTTAAAAGTGACATTTATTAACATTTGAAATAGTTTAAAGTGATCTATTGTCTGGGTTGGTGTTGTATATATGGTACAAAAACCTTGTAATAAACTGCAGTACATTATCTGTTATTGTACACACTTATTCCTCTATATATTATTTCTTACACATTATATTATTTCAAACTGACTGCCCCACCAAGAAAAAAGTTTTTGGATTGCATTTCTTAACTCCTAATGTCTAGTTAACACACTCAATGCATTTTTGTTTCAACACATCCCATCGTTTCTAAAATATCAGCCTCTACCAAATGGTCCATGGTAAAAGTAGCAGAATTAATACTGTGCATATACTATGAATATGAAGTGTAAGACCAATTTATTTAGAAACATAATCAAAATAAACCATTTTTGAATACTAAATCATCTTTATTTATGAGTGTGCCATAACAAATTTCAGATTTTCAATTAACATGATTTCTTGTTTTTGTTTTTTTATAAACAAAATAAATAAATAAAACCAAAATCAAGTGTAGTAGTGGAGCAGGATTATGTTTGTTTGATTTTTTTTTTTTTTTTTGTACACCAGCAATGCTGTGGTGTGTAAACAATTATTTAACAGCCATTATTTAAAACTGTGAAAATATGGTCAAACATTTGGTAAATATATTTTATACTAATGTATGCATATTATCTAATTAAATCATTTTTAAAAATCTGTATTAAATTTGCCTATGAAAACATCAATTGTAAAATATATATAGACAACTAAATCATACATGATGCCTAATTTTGAATATTATATTTTTATTTTGACCTTAAAGCAACACAGAACAAAACAAAAAGCAACAACAACTAAAGAAAAGACAAAAGAAAGAAAAAAAATGACAAAAGGCAGAACAAAAAAGATTTTAAAACCATTATTACATCAGTTCCTCCAGTATTATAGGTTAACAATGTTACACACATATTTCTAGGCCAGGGGGCACAGGCAATATGGTGATCTTGCAGACAATAACATTGTTTTACCTTTAAACTGTTATCCTTGGCATTTGACAGATAGTTAAAACAGGGTTTCCAGGTGGCTTTGAAGCCAGCAGTGTTATCAGAAAGATTGTGTTGAAGTCTCTCTAAATGTAAAGTGCTGAAAATTCTGAAAGCCAGGATTTAAAAGTTGGTTTTGGTGCCTTTTTCTATAGAAAACTAATATATATATATATATTTTAGCTATGATGACTAATTTTGAAGGGGAAATTAGAAACTGATTATCTAATAAAGATGCAATTATTCTGAAACAAATTATTAGCCATGTTGGATTACTTTGATACGTACTTTGCTTGCATAAAAAATATATGAGTTAGCTTTTTTTTCATATTTTGTGATTCATGTTTTTATTTTTATTTTTCATGTTTATTTATGCATGAATTAAACAACTTTTAATATTGAAAAGTTAAAAAAGGTGAGTTTTATTGACATTTGTAGTAGTTAAAAGTGAAAGGTTACTGTTGCATATTACAGAAAACAATGTGTAATAAATTGTCAGCACATTTGCTGTTTTTTAACAGACTTATTTCTCTATATGTTATTTCTTGTACATTATATTATTTCAAACCACTAAAATGTCAATAAAAGTCACTTTGTTAAACTGTGGAGTTGATCTTTCGACAGAGCAGAGATCAAGCTCTCATCATGCAATTCACAACTGTAAATAAACAGAAAACACTTGTGAATCACAAAATATGGAATAAAAGAGTGCATTTTTTTGTTGCTTATTTGGCTACTAATCATGCTTAGGAGGAGCAAAAGAATCGATAATGATTAGTTCAACTGGATTTTCAAACTCTGTTTATTTCTTACCAGCAAATGATGCAATGCTTAACCTACATTTCAGCTGAACCGCCTAAAACATTTACAAGAATCTTTAAGTCGTGAGGTCTCTTGAAGCTTTGTTGCAGCATGTTTGACTCGCACAAGAAATCTAAAAAACGCGGGTGGGGTTATACTGTAAAAGCAATCTGGGGGGAAAGGTTTACCTACTAAGCAGTGTTACTCATGCACCTCAGCCAACAATGTGATCCCTTCAGACAGGAAGCCCAAGCTCAAAGCGCCTTTCCTGGTCACCGTGTTAAATGAATAATTCAATAAATAAATGCAATATTAAATGGTGTGACCGGAAAAAGGTGACACCCTATTCCTTATTTTCCCACCGGTGTGACGGACTGTCCCATTCGCTTCAGAACCTCCCCTCTCTGTGCCAGATTTAGGCTGCTCTCATTTTTCAAAAGCTCTTTAAACATTCATTGCTCTCACATTTATACAGCAACGTGCAAAAGAAATAATAATGAATATCATACGTTTTTGTCACAATTTGCAGAAAACACCCACTTAAATGTCATCTAGTGTAATAATAACTTCAAAATGACTCTATTTAAGGATTATGATGCTGGCCTAAAATACAAATTTAATTTCAATCACTATCCCTTAAAGCACTAGGTTTTACCCATTTGTCAGCAAGAACTTCTTAATTCTTTAAAATATAATGAATTCAGTATGACGCTTGCTGGTTTAAGACCTGGCTGGGTCAGTTGGCATTTCTGTATGGAGTTTGCATGTTCTCCCCGTGTGGGCATGGGTTTCCTCCGGGTGCTCCGGTTTCCCCTGCAGTCCACAGACATGCGCTATAGGTGAATTGGATGAATTAAATTGGCTGTAGGTGTGTAGGTGTTTCCCAAGACTGGGTTGCAGCTGCAAGGGCATCTGCTGTGTAAAACATATGCTGGAATAGTTGGCAGTTCCTTCCACTGTGGTGACCCCTGACAAATAAAGGGTCTAAGCTGAAGGAAAATGAATGATTGAATTAAATGAACGTTTGATATGGGTTTTAGAAGTGGATGTGGCAATATGGCTCGACAGCGTCACCTATAAACATTTGATGAAGTGGCCCCCGAGCTACGTTTCATGCACAAGTGCGAAAATTGGCACACACATCCAACATGTCAATACCTGCAAAAAAGTCTCTTGGAAAGAAATCTCAAACCCAAAGGGAAGTCGCATATAAGACTGATATATACTTTTGATCAGCGACCCACGGCGCCTGCCCTGTGTGTAACGGTGCATTATACTTCTGCGTGCTGTTTGTGTTGCTTTGCAATAACACTTCCGAAATGCTATCTGGTAGTAGGTTTTTATGTTCCTCTGCATCGAGTTTCTTCGCAGGTGTTTTGTTTATTCTGAATGCTACAAATAGCTAAAACTCGTTCATTCAGAGGCAGGCAGAAGTGCAACAACTTTAATCATAAGTAGGGGCAGACAGAATCTGCAGAAATTTTGCCATTTCTGCTGAGAATTTTGTAAAAAAATCTGCCGATTTATTTTGGGAGTATCGTAACTTAAAACTTAATATATTAAATAAAAAATAATAGCTTTTTAACTTGTATTTACAGTAATGTTTACAATGCAAATCCATCTAGATCCACTTATTTGGTAAACAAAGCAAGTCTCTCATGTAACATATCTACTAAAAGACAGAAAATATTACTTTACAAACTGTATTGTAAATAAATCAAATAAACACATTCATATCAGTAAAGTAAATAAATGGACTCAATTATGGGCTAAAAATCTGCAGATTTCTGCACGTGCAGATTTTGTGTGGGCTTAATCATAAGGTAAACACAAAACAAAAGTTTCCATCTGGAGCTCCTTCACGGGACTCGACACTTGTAAACACTCATTCCATCGGGCTTGCGGCTTTCAGCACCGGCCATGATCATCACTGCTACCAAGCCGACCAATCACAGAGCTTGCGCTACATGTCGTTGCAAGGTGTAGTTAAATTGTTTGAGAGGTGTGCGTCAGCATCGGCGTCAGCCATGGCAAGGGCTCTACGACCACGCAAAGGCTGTGACCATACGCGTACACTTGACGCAGAAGTATAAATCAGCCTTTAGCTGAAGGAAAATAAATGAATGATTAATAGATATATCTATTATACTACGCAGTGGCGCAGTAGGTAGTGTTGTCGCTTTCCAGCAAGAAGGTCAAATTTATTAGCCCTCCTGTGATTCTTTTTTAGATATTTCCCAAATTATGCTTAACAAAGAAAGGAATTTTTTACAGTATTTCCTATAATTTTGTCTTCTGGAGAGAGTCTTATTTGTTTCATTTCGGCTAGAATTTTAATTTTTTTAAAAACATTTTAAGGTTAAAATTATTAGCCCCTTTAAGCTATATATGTTTTCAATAGTATACAGAACAAACCATCGTTATACAATAACTTGTCTAATTACCCTAACCTGCCTAGTTAACCTAATTAACCTAGTTAAGCCTTTAAATGTCACTTTAAGCTGTATAGAAGTGTCTTGAAAAATATCTAGTCAAATGTTATTTACTGTCATCATGGCAAAGATAAAATAAATCACTTATTAGAAATGAGTTATTAAAACTATTATGTTTAGAAATGTGTTGAGAAAATCTTCTCTCCATTAAACAGAAGTTGGGGAAAAAAATAAACAGGGGGGCTAATAATTCAGGGCGGCTAATAATTCAACTTCAACTGTATGCTGAATGATAATGGAACATTAAAAGTTGAACATAATTTGCATTTAATATTTCTATCTATATAAAATCCCTTTAATTAATATAATTCTCAAACAGATATTTGATACTTATGTTCCAATATTGAGGTAAAATATACTGTAGAAAGAAACCCTACCACTGAGTCAAATATTTCAATAAAATTATTTTAACACAACAGCGTAGAATACATGCCAGTTTTGAAATGTTAAAAAGAATTAATGTAATGTGCTTTAAGATCAACACCATGAAAGTTACAATTTATTTATCAGGTGTCGCCACAGCAGAAGGAACCGCCAACTTATCCAGCATATGTTTTACACAGTGGATACTCTTCCAGCTGCAACGTAGTATTGGGAAACACCCATACACACACTCATTTACACACATACTCTATGGCCAATTTAGTTAAACTAATTCACCTATAGCGCATGTCTTTGGACTGTGGGGGAAACCGAAGCACCTGGAGTAAACCCACGCCAACACGGGGAGAACATGCAAACTCCAAACAGAAATTTCAACTGGCCCAGCAAGTACTCGAATCAGTAACCTTCTTGCTGTGAGGCGACTGTGCTAAACACTGAGCTACTGTGTCGCCAGCTTGTGTTTGTTTAAAAGAAATTGTTTTTGTTTTTTGCACATTGCTCTCGTTGTTCTTCCTGTTCATATCTGCATCATCAGAGGATCTGCTAATCACCATTAACGAACGGAGCAGATGAAGTGACACACACACACACACACACACACACACACACACACACACACACACACACACACGCACACGCACGCACTTTTAGTTCCTTCCTTTTCCATTGCTCCAGAAATCCAGGCTACTTCAGTTGACATTAGTGTCAATCTGAGCCTCCTGTGTATAAAGATATTTTCCATGGCACCAAATCTGAATCCAGTTTCTCCATCATTTATCTTAAACACAAATCATGAATTGGATATGCTGAGCAGGACAGTCATCCCTATTTGGTATTACTACAGAACTCATTTCCTTTCCCTAACAAACTGGTATTTCTCATTTTGGCATAATGGATTTGGGTTATTCTGAGCTCCGGTGCGAGAGGTGTGAAAGCCGGTTAGTAGTAGCACTTATGAAAAAGAAATGACACTTGGAGGTAATCATTTTTAAAGCCTTAAAATCTCCAGATGTCAGCACGAGCCGTTCATTGACAAAAATACAGGAATTTTATTTTTCTTTTTTTTTTTTTTATTGCATTCACTTTTTCTGTAGCTAAATACTTAATTTGCACACACTAAAAATATATAGCCGAAAAATATTTTTTATTTCAGCTTGTTTAGATTAATTGGTTGCAATTAGTTGACATAATACAACATTTTTTTTATGTTCGTTCCACTTACAGTTGAAGTCAGAATCAATAAACCCTCTTTGAATTTTTTTTTCTCTTTTTTAAATATATAATAAAAGATGTTTAACAGAGCAAGGAAATTTTCACAGTATGTCTGATAATATTTTTTCTTCTGGAGAAAGTCTATTTGTTTTATTTCTGCTAGAATAAAAGCAGTTATTAATTTTTTAAAACCATTTTAAGGTCAAAGTTATTAGTCACTTCAAGCTATATTTTTTTTCGATAGTCTACAGAACAAACCATCATTATACAATAACTTGCCTAATTACCCTAACCTGCCTAGTTAACCCAATTAACCTAGTTAAGCCGTTAAATGTCACTTTAAGCTGTATAGAAGTGTCTTGAAAAATATCTAGTATATTATTTTTATTATTATATCTAGTATATCATAAATATTATTTACTGTCATCATGACAAATATAAAATAAATCAGTTATTAGAAATGAGTTATTAAAACTATTATGTTTAGAAATGTGTTGAAAAAATCCGTTAAACAGAAATTGGGGAAAAAATAAACAGGGGGGCAAATAATTCAGGGCGGCTAATAATTCTGACTTTAACTGTAAATTTGAAATATAAAAAAGTTGTCTTAACTGTTTTGTGTTGGTACTATATTTTGGTACTACATGTGTAATTTTGTTGGCATAACTAACTTGGCGGTGGACATTTAGTCCTTATGCTTTGCGTAAAATTTTATTAAAGGGATAGTTCATCTAAAAATGAAAATTACCTCATAATTTATTCCACCTTGTTTGGTTTTTAACCTTTATGAGTTTTTTTTCTTCTGTTCAACACAGAAGAAGATATTTTGAAGAATGCTTACTGCTGATAGCCATGGTGGAAAAAAATAATCTGAAATTCAAGTCATTTTTCAAAATATCTACTTTTGTGCTCAAGAGAAGAAAGAAACTCAAATAGGATTTGAACAAGTGAAGCGTTGAGTAAATAATGGCAGAATTTTCATTTTCATTCATTAATTTTCCTTCGGCTTAGTCTCTTAATAATCAGGGGTCGCCACGGCGGAATGAACCGCCAACTTATCCAGCATATGTTTTACACAGTGGATGCCCTTCCAGCTGCAACCCAGTACTGGGAAACACCCATACACACTCACTCACACGCACACACTAGGGACAATTTCGTTTATTCAATTCACCTATAACATGTCTTTGGACTTTGGGGGAAACCGGAGCACCTGGAGGAAACCCACTCGAACATGGGGAGAATATGCAAACACCACACAGAAATGCCAACTGGCCCAGCCAAGACTCAAACCAGCAACCTTCCTGCTGTGAGGCGACAGTGCTAACCACTGAGCAACCACGCCCCCTATGTTCATTTAACGTAACCCTATATGGCATGCATTTTTGTTTTAGGAGGAAAAAATATTTCACCCATATTTTGGGTGCTTGGGGTCCCTTATAATAAATCAGTCATAAAATGTGCTTCCCCCTAGCCCCCCACCAGATTTTGGGTAAAGTCTAGATCGGATATGTGGCCGGCCAGAAGTGCGATATGCACATTAATATAGCAGCAATTTTTAATGACACTGTATAACAATAATTAATATTTTTACAGTACTCTGACGGTTGGGTTTAGGGTTAGGGTGGGGGTAGGCGTTAAAAAATACAATTTATTGGGTAATTTAATAGATAGCAGAAATAATACTCAGTACAACTTCTGTTTTTACAATGCTGTGACGGTTGGGTTTAGGGTTGGGGTGGGGGTAGACAATAATAAAATACAATAAATGGGAAATTTAATAATTAATATAAATAATTCTCGTTAACTACCGGCTGCAACCATATCCAATAGCAACAACCCAGATTTTGGTTTGTTGCCTTAGGGCAACATGCTATTAGGGCACTAAAACACTGCGGTTTTCTGTATATTATTATATGTAAAATAAGAACAAAGAAGCTATAAATACATGGCTCCTACAGAGTATAGCTCTAACCCCAATTAGACACACCTTAACCAGCTACTCAAGCATTAAATAGCATAATATTGGCAGGTTGGCAACTAAACTCTGCAGGACACCGACCCACCAGGACAGAGTTTGGGCACCCTCCTTTAGATGAACCTTTGCATCCTGCTACTCTGTATCTCCCTTTCTGTGTATGATCATTAAGTGGGCTGAATCCAGATGCACATCAAACTTAGTTCCTGGAGGGCTGCAGCCCTGCCGAGTTTAGTTCCAACCCTGCTTCAACACGCTTGTAGGTTTCAAACAAGCCTGAGAAACTCTGTTAGTTTAATCAGGTTTGTTTAATCAGGGTTAAAGATAAACTGTGCAGAACTGTGGCTTTTTGCAAGTTTAAATTGCATCTTTGAACACCTAAAGCAGGCTATGATCCCAAAATTGGCTTATTTGCCCCCAGAAGGAAGGTCAAACCCACACCCACCTCAAATTTCATTGGTTACCAACTTATTATTTGACTTTTTTTGTGATATTTTACTTACAAAAATGTAAATGGGTGTTTTGTGGGTGTTTGTTGCCTGAGGGCAACACCATGCCAGAGGGTTAATTTTATAATATAATAAAGTTGTCTTAACTATTTTGTGTTGGTACTACATGGGTAATTTTGTTGGTATAACTAACTTGGTGGTGGACATTTAGTTATTACATTTTATTAAGTTAATTGTTCATTTTATTATAGCTCATCTAAAAATGAAAATTATCTCATATTTTATTTCACCTTGTTTAGATTTTTAAATGGGTTTCTTTCTTCTGTTCAACACCGAAGAAGATATTTTGAAGAATGCTTGTTGCTGGTACCCATAAAAAATGGAATTCAATGAGGACATTTTTCAAATTATCTACTTTTAGTTTAAGTTTAAAGCTTTATTAATCCCTATGAGGCAATTCATTCTGACATGGTGGTGCTTCACATATAACAAGAATCACACACTTAACACCAACACTTAACATCAAGTACACAAACAAAAAACGGAAACTAAAAAAGTAAGAGAGAAAAAAAGGTAGAAAAAAATAAAAGAAGATTCAATAACAGGGCGTCACGGTGGCGCAGTGGGTAGCACATTTGCCTCACAGCAAGAAGGTCGCTGGTTCGAGCTCTGGCTGGGTCACTTGGCATTTCTGTGTGGAGTTTGTATGTTCTTCCCGTGTTCGCGTGGGTTTTCTCCAGGTGCTCCGGGTTTCCCCCACAGTCCAAAGACATGCAATACAGGTGAATTGAATAAGCTAAATTGTCTGTAGTATATGTATGTGAATGCAAGAGTGTACGGGTGTTTCCCAGTGTTGGGTTGTGGCTGGAAGGGCATCCGCTGGCTAAAACATATGCTGGATAAGTTGTCGGTTCATTCCGCTGTGGTGACCCCTGATTAATAAAGGGACTAAGCCTAAAAGAAAATGAATTAATTAATTAAATAACAATAATAATTTATATAAAAAACGAATTAATAATTAATAATAAATAAATAATAATCCATCGATTAACTTCATTTATTACATAACTGAATTGCTTCAGGTATAAAAGTAAATTTAAAACTATTTGTGGAACATCTTACTTAGATGTTGCCCAAGGGGCATCCATTCAAAATATTTGTTTAAGGGGTGTGTGCTGTCTCCTAGTAGTTTATGTGCCATCCTCAACACCTGCTGTTCATAATAGGATGCAAGACTTTGCAGGGGAACTCCTAAATTTTTTGAGCACAAATTAACAGTGCCTTGAAAACAATTACTTTTGTGCTTAACAGAAAAAAGAAACTCAAATAGGTTTTGAACAGCTGTAAATAATTTTCATTTTGTTGAAAGTAAATGTAATCTTAATGGTTGGTGTTACAGACAAGGCTTAAACTAAACCAGGAGACCATAGTTCAATTAGGAGTAATTTAAGTAATTTAATTTACTTTCAGTAATTCATTAAAACATTACTGGTGTCCATCTTGAGACAAAACAAAGTCTAGCATTTTTTATTTGAAACGGTTCAGACCAACATTTTAGTCTAGGATTAAAGCCTTGTCTCTGTTTTAAGCAAAAAGAAAGATTTGTTAGAATTAATCTTCACTTATTTTTGGAGATTTTGAGGAGCTTAAATAAGATTTTGGGTTTTGAGGTTATACCAATGCAGAAAAGTAATGCTTGTGGTGTTGGTGGATTTATCAACAAAAATAAGACTTGTTGTTTCATTCAGTAAGCAATAATTGTGCTTATAGGGTGCACAGTGGCTCAGTGGTTAGCACTGTTGCCTTACAGCAAGAAGGTTGCTGGTTCGAGCCCTGGCTGGGCCAGTTGGCGTTTCTGTGTGGAGTTTGCATGTTCTCCCCGTGTTCGCGTGGGTTTCCCCCACAGTCCAAAGACATGCGCTATAGGTGAATTGAATAAGCTAAATGGCTGTACTGTATGAGTGTGAATGTGAGAGTGTATGGGTGTTTCCCAGTAATGGGTTTCTGCTGGAAGGGCATCGGCTGTGTAAAACATGTGCTGGATAAGTTGGTGGTTCATTCTGCTGTGGCGACCCCTGATAAAATAAAGGGACTAAGCCGAAGGAATGAATAATTGGGCTAATGCCGGGTCTGGGGTCAGTAAAATGTTACTTGCCATCAATGTGTTACATATAAAATCAATAAACATTATGAATGTTGGTTTTAAGTTTGAACTGCAATAGTTAACAGAACAGTATATCTGTAAAAAAACAAATAACCATTTTATCAACTTTATTTAATAACGTCAAGTTCTTACATCGAAACAAATGACTTTTTTTTTTTATTAAATACATCTAACAAGCCAAATATTTATGCTTTCACATTGTACAGTGTTAATTGTACAAATTAAGTAAATAGGATTGGTAAATCAAAAGTAAACATTGATAATTAAAATTAAAGCTTTTAATCTTATTGATCCAAAATAAGCTATTTGCTGCCAGTTGACTAAATCAAGAAATAACATCATTTAAATGTGTGTGTCATAATTAAATTAATCTACACCAATGATTAATTTGTTGAATGTATACGCTTGCAACAGGTGTGACAAGCTGAGTTAAGTGCAGTGAGTGGAATTATATAAGGATATTTAACCTCACAGCAGCAGGCTGTTTATCTAAGTTTTGCCCATAACCTACAGTACAACCTGCCCTGGGACACGACTGACCTATTAGAACTTTTGCTGAATTCAGAAGACACTCTCCCATTCATCAAACTGACATGGACTCATTGAGCTGGAAAATAAAATGTACGGGAGTTTCTCCAACTATGAGGACTTTTAGTCCTGTAGACTTTCAGAACATAAACTCTCTTAAAAGACTCTTCTCATACTCTGGTTTATTTGAATCGTCCACTAATAATATTCACGAATACATACAGTACAGTTGAAGTCAGAATTATTAGCCCCCCTTTGAATAGTTTTTTCTTTTAATATTTCCCAAATGATGATTAACAGAGCAAGGACATTTTCACAGTATGTCTGATAATATTTTTTCTTCTGGAGAAAGTCCTATTAGTTTTATTTTGGCTAGAATAAAAGCAGTTTTTAATTTTTTAAAAAACATTTTAAGGTCAAAATTATTAGCCCCATTAAGCTCTATATTTTTCGATAGTCTACAGAACAAACCATCGTTATACAATAACTTGCCTAATTACCCTAACCTGCCTAGTTAACTTAATTAACCTAGTTAAGCCTTTAAATAATACTTTAAGCTAATACTAGTGTCTTGAAAAGTATCTAGTGAAATATGATGTACTGTCATCATGGCAAAGATAAAATAAATCAGTTATTAAAAATAAGCTATTAAAACTATTATGATTAGAAATGTGTTGAAAAAATATTTTCTCCCTTAAACAGAAATTGGGGAAAAAAATAAACAAGGGGGCTAATAATTCTGATTTCAACTGTATATGGAGAGTGAATTTTAAAAGAAATATTTTACTAGCCTTTAATTGAAGAATCATGCATAAATAAAAGAACATGTGTGCATTTGAAGTGAAAAGCTTGAGAGTTTAAAAGAATACTTCAGACAAATTTATAGCCGCTGTCAGTAGTTTACAGCGTTCATGCTGTATATCTGTGTTTTATGTGTTATGGTTAGTCTTTCCAGTGTTTCCAATGTTTATGTTAAGACATCGCCAATCCAAGTTACCCAAGGAACACGTCGACTTTTGACCATTCAATCTTGTTTTATTGAAAAAATGAAATAAAATAGCATGTACAATAATAATTACAATAATAATTATAATAAGAACAACAATAATATTAATCATAATATAAAAATCTGTACATTCCATTGTTTTCTTTCAGTACAATAGGGAAGACTGATACAAAAACTGCATATGGGGATATATTTACAACAGAGAGCAAGAAATGCTACAGAAGCATTTTTCTTCGAAATGAGCCAACAGTAGCCTAGTGCAAACCAGGGTTACTAATGTGTATCAAGTGTCTCTTGAACAAAGAAAATGCCTAAAATAAAAAATAAAAGAAGCTATGGTTGAAAAGGCATTGATAGCAATTTATACTCTGTACGTTTAACACGTGCAGAGTCATTTTAAAATAAATATCCTCTAATTTTATAGTCTCCTTTTATAGAGCATTCTGGAGAACGTGCTCTAGTTTGTAAGTCGGGCATTAAAAGAGAAGAAAAATAAAGAGGGTGACAGGAGACATGTTAGACATCACAATCAAACGTCAAGCGATATCTCAGGAGCACATTTTGTGTGCAAGTGCGGTTCTGAGCTCAGATTCTGTGTTCTGATTGTCATTGGATCACAGTACCATGATCTCAGTCTAATTAACCAGTCCTACATACCCAGTCCTTGGTACACCTGCCAAACAAGTCATTAGGGTTGTATTGCAGTTTGTCAGGCAAGGCAAGAGGTTAGAGTTGATTGAGAAATAATTAATTATTAGAGAGTTTTAAAGTCAGAAGGGAGAGTGGATTGTGTTTTCCGCCCCATTCCTCTCCAATTAAACCCAAGCCTTTTTCTCCCGTCGTTCACTGAAACTGTCTGTAAATGAAACTCCATGCAAATACAACTTTAAATCAAAAAGGTTTTCTAGCAACCCAAACACTTTTGTAGCACTAAAGTACAGTAACACTGAAGTTCTGGGGTGAAAAGGAGTCTGAAATAAGGTCGGCTAACCTGTAGCTCTCTTATTTCCTAAGGGCTCTGTTATTCATGTTCTGTGTTTGGCTTCGAACAAGAAAATAAACAATAAAAATAAACCATATATGTGCGTAAGCAAACAAAAACCTTTTTTTTTCCCCTCCACTTACAAATATATATATATATATATATATATATATATATATATATATATATATATATATATATATATATATATATATATATATATATATATATATATATATATATATAATTTATATATATATATATATATATATATATATATATATATATATATAATTTATATATATATATATAATTTATATATATATATATATATATATATATATATATATATATATATATATATATATATATATATATATATATATATATACTCCAAGTCATAACTTGTCCTATGTCTAATAAAGAATGCATTAAATTCTTTTATGAAAAGTCATTTTGAATACTCTTTGGTTTAAGTCTAAAACTCTATATGCAACATAGCAGCACTTGTAGAAAGACATTCATTAACACGTTCACTCTCTTTGTCCCTGTGGACATGATGACTGATACTGATTTAAAGACCCTGTCCCATATATATAAATCAATATAACAATAAACAGGCATGTTCCTGTGCATTTCTCTCTATAGATAAGCATGTTCTGCGGTGGGCTTTCAAGATTCAACACAATGTTTTTTCTTTTCTTTTAAGACGGACAACGATGTGTCTATATTTCCAAATAGAGGTCACCCACCTCCTAAACCCCCCACTGTTCCAGAAATACCCATGGCTCACTCGAAGGCCAGTGGACTCAAATAGAAAAAGGAAAAGAGGGGATGATGGAATAATTAACTAGACGGTAAGAACAGGACTTTTTAATTATACTTAAGACATTGACTAACACTCCTGGCTGTTTTATCTCATTTGTATAATGATATTTCTATGAACTATTGACTTGTCAGTTTGAAAATTGTTAATATTAAAGTATTTTCTTTTTCACAGAACCGAATGTACACTGTAAAACCCAACAGTCAACTTTATCAGATGAAATGAGTGTAGTTAACTCAGAATTGACTGAAAGTTAATTCTACTCATTTGAAAAGAGTTTTAAATTCAGTGTTGAAGGTAATGAGTTAATTAAATACCTCATTTTTACTTCAACTTAAAAGGAGTAAGTTCACAATAATCATATAGATCAGTTTTTTAACTCAAATGGTTTGTTGAAAACAGTTTGTTGCCTTAACTTATTGGGTTTTACAGTACTCAGTTGGTTTGAGTTCTCTTCATTTATTGGGTTTTACTGTGCTTAAATTGCTTCATTTACTTAAATGGATTAAGTTCACAGTACTCATTAGGATTAGTTTTTGAACTTAAATGGTTTGTTGCAATCGGTTTCCTCAAACAGTTTGAGTTACCTTAACTTTTAAGGTTTTACAGTGTACATTTTCCTCAATTATACACTTTCTGAAATAAAGATACAAAAGCTGTCACTATTTAAGGTGATGATATGCACTTTGAGTACTAATGTGCGGTACCAACATTGACCCTTCAGATACAAAAGTGCACTTTTTAAAAAGGTACTGCCTCAGTGACAACTTTTGTACCTTTATTCGTTATCGACTCCGGTAGCAGCAAATATTGGTCTGAGCTTGAATCATTCTCACATCGTTGGACAACTGCACATGGACACATGCCTGCTCATTTTCAAGTTTTGCCAACCAATTACATCCTCTCGGCTTTATATCATTCAGAAGCATCGGTCTAAAAAGGTAGTGTCGCCAAAATGGGAAACTCTCTCCTCCCCTTCCTTGATGTGCATTCTTCATTAGCTGTGCAGTGCCTCTATGCTGTGTTTTATTTAACCATGCATATTTGTAAGAACACTCTTGTACAGTCGCTTCCTCTTCGTAACTGTACCGTTAGCTTGAGTCTGCCTCGCCTAAGGGCTCAGTTCAGCTCAATTGTGCCTGTATGAAGAGGTGTCTGTTAAACCTTCCCGCCAGTTTTGCACAGTCATATTTCAGATTCCCGCCGTAGAGGCCGAGGTTCTAAGGGAACGGTGGCCTGGCTGTGTTCAGAGTCTGAGCTAGTTTCCATGTTTGTTCCCCCAGGCCCCAGGCTGTCCCCATTCCCTTCTTCTTTCTCCTCTTTGTTTGAAAGGGCCACCTCATTCTCATAGCAAAATGAATTAGAGTTGGATATGATGTACTTTTTCTCAGCAAGGTCCCTTGCGCTGCACAGGGGGGTGCTGGGCACTTCGTAGGTCTTGTGAAAGCGAGAGTAGTCTACTTTGTAATAGTTTTTCTCCTCAAAGAGGACTGGCTCAAAGCGATGTCCCCAGAGGATTTCGTTCGCCACGTAGGAGCTACGACACTGGGTGGTCATTGCCGTAGCCTCCACCATGCCCTCCAGGATGACTACAATTTCAAAGTCAGAGTTTTCCATTTCTTGTTTGCTCATGTCATAGAAAGGGCTGTCCTCGTCAATCTCATGGACGATGGTGATGGGTGACACCAAGAAGATGCGGTCAATGCCGCTGTCGAAGCCTACATCAATGTCCATCTGGTCAAGAGGGATAAACTCTCCTTCGGCTGTGGTGCGAGACCTGAGGAGCTGAGCACGGACATGGGCCTCCACCAGGTGGCTTTTGCGCAAGTTCCCCACCCTCCACATCAGACACAGCTTATTGTCTCTCATGGCCACCGTAGCGTTGTGGCTGAACACCAGCGTCTCGTTTCTTTTCTTGGGCTTTGCCATCTTCGCCATAACTGCACCAATGATGAAGGCGTCAATGATGCAGCCGACTATGCTCTGAAACACCACCATGAACACCGCGATGGGGCACTCATCTGTAACATATCGATAACCATAGCCGATTGTAGTCTGCGTCTCGATGGAAAAGAGAAAGGCAGCAGTGAAGCTGCTGACGTTGGAGACACACTTGTGACCATTGTTCTCCAGGTCTCCATGGAATATGGCGACCAACCAGAAGATACATCCAAAAAACAGCCACGACAGCAGGAAGGCCAAGCAGAAGATAACGAACATCCATCGCCAGCGGATGTCCACGCATGTGGTGAAGATGTCAGCCAGGTAGCGCTGGCTCTTTTCGCTGACATTGATGAACTGCACGTTGCAGTGTCCGTCTTTCTTGACAAACCTGCTTTGGGTTTGGTGACGGGTGTGCACTTTGCTCTTCCCGTTACCGTACCCATTTGGCACCGCAGCAGTGGCCAACTTCATACCGTCCTCCTCTGATGACACAATGCTGTAGCGGTTGGCCCGCACACTTCCCATCACCTCAGTCTGGGAGTTCTGTGCTGTTTCTGCTTTGGAAAACAGTCTTAGTTTTTGGAAAAAGCGTTGGAGAAACAGTTTTGAAACACTCACGGGGACCAACACAAGCAGAAAATGGTGTGGATGTTCAGAGCCGGACGCAGGAGGCGTCTCTTTGCTCTAATTGGACCTTTTGATTGACAGAAGGGCCACGGAAGGGGCTATCACTGCGTTCTCATCTGCTCCGGTGATGTCATTGATCAAATGTCCTATCAGAGATAAGAAACAAGAGACACATTAACGTTAATTGGCAATTACTCAACGTTAAACTCAACATTCTGACTTTTTAAAAATTTACCTTTTGGACCTAACGGCACATAACTTTGAGACCAAACATAACGCAAATAATTCTCATGCATTCTCAAGCTAGTCTCAGCTTGAACTGATAAATTTGTACACTGATTAAATCATAATGTTAACATTTCCCGCTGAATTTTGCATCACATGTAATAATACCGACTTTGAAGCGTGGTATGCGCTTAATCAAAAACTCATACTTTGAAACTCAAGATGACCCTGTCCATTCCTTTTAGATTAAAAAAATAGCAGTGTTAGCCAACAAGACTCACTCAGAATGGACAAAACAACAGAACCCAAGCTGGACGCCTCTAAATTTTAAGCTCAGCAAGGCTGAGAATTAAACAGTGAAACGGAGTAATTGTTTTTCAAACAGCTTTTCATTCATAAGTTTTATGTTGGCAAAAATAAATGCACATATTTTCTTAAATATTAAAATACTGACATTTTTTTGCAATATCAAATATTTATAGATCTATAGCATATTTCTTGATCACCAACACTTTTGTTAATTTGATTCAAACAAACAATATTTAATTTTCATAAATACAATGACACTTTACCAGGCCCCTCATCTTAATTTTCAATGCCATGACAACATGTCTGTTTATGTGCTCACGCATATAGTGTAATTGCCCACAGGACCATTAATAATACCCGTTTTCACATAGTGTGCTAATCAGGAGTATGAGTGAATGGATTTTTTTTTGTTCAGCAACATATGTCTCTTACATCGCAATAATTTAAATAGGCAAAACCTCTTCTAAACCAGGAGTCTGTATTTAATGCCATTTTTGTTTTACTGAATAATAATAAAATGTTTTAAAGAGGATGTCATCACAAATATTCCAGGTAAAAGCTGACACAACAGCGATATAAAATCAGACCTGCTCCCTAAAGGTTTGACATTTCATACATTTTAAAATCAGCTCAATTAGTCAGTGGAAAAAAAACATGCATTAAGATAAAATGATAACGCGTAACCTGGTCAAATAATGTAGCAAAGTACATAACATTCTGAACTATTTCTCAAACGTAAGCGAATGTAAAAACAAGCTAAGACTGGTTTTCTGTAGGGTGCAGAGCGGGGACTGAGACGAGGCTTGTTGACTTGAGAGCTTGTCCTCTGGGACCTCATCTTCTCTCTCAGCAGTATAATGACAGCCCTGTGACAATTCCCTGGGGAGGGCTAAAACACTACTCATTAAAGCTCCTATTCTGCCCTCAATGTTCCTGGCAACCATAACTGAGAAGAAAGGTCCTGTTTTATCCTATTTAGCAGGTAAACTGCATACAGATATACTGTATTTGAGAGTGAAAAGACAGCGAGTCAGTAAGTAAATGACACAATCACTGAAAGATTGAGAGAGAAAAAGAAAATTCTATTTGAATTATTTGAAGATAAACTACTTCAGTATTGTATCCTGCCAACTAGAACAAAAGTTTATTTCTTTTGGTTCAACATTTTCACATGCGGCCCCACAAGCATTCAGATAAGGAGCAGGTTGATAGATGCCACTATGTCTTACACAAAACATAATATGACATTGTTTATATCTAGGAAAGATGTTTATTTTGATGGCGCGGACCAGTGAGGACCGATGGAAAATGTTACATAAAAGTCTAAATTCTTTTGAGTGATCTAAGATTAATACTCCAAAAATATGGTTGCATATTTTAGGGAAATTCCTTTTGCCCCATCATCGCTGTTAACAGTTTACACTATGTGATGTGCACGGTCCTGACAAACAAGTTAAGCACCAATTTAGCTGCCAGTTGAAAGTCTCTGAGTGTTTATGGCAGAAAAGAAGATCTGAGTGTCTGTCAGCCGACTGACGCCTGACAACTGCTGAGCACAGCTGTGCTCCAAATATATTAGACAAATGCACACTTAGCAACAGTGAGCTCAGTCGAATAATACAATACTAGGCTATATAACAATTAACATCACATGTTGCATGCATTAAATACACATAATGCAGCATTAAACCCGGCATGGTAGCTTTATAAGTCAAATGTGCCATGCAGGCAGAAATAAAACTCAACAGGTGTGAGACGGAAAGACATTTATTTCATTTTCCTCCTTTCGTTCTCCTGAATAACTACTGAATATGTGCTTAAAGTAATAAGAAACTTAAGGTGAAGGTTAGCTTCAGAGGAAATAATAAGAAAACTGATCACACTTTCATATCAATTGAAGTGTCATGAACATAAAGGGCAAATCTGGTTAAATTATAAAATGATCATAATCCAATAAGCAAAAAAAAAAACACACATTTAAAATATATTTAAATATTTCTTGTGTGTTTCAGTAAATTAAATTAAGTTTAAACCTTCTGCTTCTCAGACTTTTCATCATTACTGCAATAAACGTTCAATAAATATATATATGCTAAGATTTACTGCTGTAAAATATCAAATATAGCTGAACACTGATATATAGACACAATTATGATTTATTATTATTATTATTATTTTAAAATAGAATCAAATGAAAATGTATAGCACAAAACACATAATATCCTCACACAGTCCGAGTTTATTTACAAATGCATACAATAAAATATGTGAGCAAATATATGACCTTACCTAGTCATCTGTAGATGAAACACGAAACCCTTCTCATTTATAAATATCCCACGAATGGCGTTACTATCCACACTGTCTTCGCATTGATCTTGTCCTCTCCACGTAATGTATTAAAAGTATTTGTAGTGCAAGAACAGAAATCTCCACGTTTCTCCTCTTGTTTTGCGGCGTGCGGTAACTCATGTGCTGTTGCTTCTAGGCTTCAAACCGTTTAAATAACACGCACCGGCTAGTCACGCCCCTACCGTGAAACCAGCCAATCAGATGAGAGGGAGAGTTTCACGAGCGGATAAAACAATGTTCTTCACGGACTGAGAGAGAGCAAGTGAAACAGAGAACAGCAGCGCGCGAATGAGGGCTTGAATCCTCTCAAAGGAAGCCAAAACAAAACTTTGTGGGTGTCTAAAATGTATGTATTCCTTCAGAAGTATGTTTTTGTTTCAACATAGAGGTTTGTAACCACCACGTTAGTCATAATGTACTGAACAGACAATGGAAAATTCGCATTTTGGCTGTATAATAGCGGGTTTCTCTCAATATCTGGCGTAACTTTGACTGAACATGTTAATATCATATGTATTACTTGTTACAGACCATGTTTTAAAACGTCAGTTTTCGACTTGTACTAACAAAAGTCCATTTTGTTTGAGCTTGAGGAAAATAACTGACAGAAAAGGTTAACTGAAGAACACAGTTGTGTAATTACCTCAAGCGTTTTAATAAACATAGGCTAGTATGGTTCATACAGGGTTCAAGAACTGCCATTTCAGAAAAAAACGAGTTTCTGAAATAAAAGAACATTTGCAGGTTACTAGGCTTGAATCTAACTTCATGTGTCATTAATTATCAATATGAAAACAAAGACAATGTGAGTGGACACCAAACATTTCTTTATAAATAGCCTTTATTTTGTTTCACTAAAGAAATTCTGTTTTAAATAGTGTCATGTAATACTAGTATAGACTTAGTCTTGTTTATGCCATTGACAAAAACCACAGAAGTCTTTAACCATTGTTTTAGTACAAATAAAACCAAAAGAGCAAGTTTTTTTGTAGTAACTACAAATTAATGATGTTTTTGCTGCTCTAACCATAGTTTAACAACTGTATTTTGTAGTTAAATTGTGGCTAAACAAATGGTAATCAACATGTCCCCCCCCCAAAAAAAACAAAAAAAAAAACACATTTACTAAAATAAACCATGCTTAACTTGTTAGGGTTTACATGTAAATAAATCAACACATAGTATAAAAATTCACAACTCTACTCAGAATGTATTTAGGCTTCATTAGTTTTTGTATTGTATTGAAGGGAATCAGTAATTCAAGACCAATGTAAAATTAATTAATGCTGCTTTATTGTTCAGTCAGACGAATGTTTCTCCATCTCTTTATAAGTGGTCCAATGAAAACCAAGCAGCAAGTGTTCCACAGGCCTTTGCCCTTCCCGGCTGCTGCGTGTCACACACTGCTTACTTATCATAACTAATGAGCCGTGTTCAACTTTTATTTGTGAAGCTGTTGCAAAGTGCTTATTTTAGTTACTTTCCTGTTCGAGTCTATAAATAATACAGTCTATTTATAGACAAAATGTGGTGCGTGAGCTGTCCGGCCTCTGTTTACCTTTCAGCCTAATTTGAGGCGATGCTTGGACAGCACTGCATCCAACCACAAGGTGGAGGGCTGGAGACTTCAGTTTCGGAGGAAAACCTCCTGAGACCCAGCAATTTTATTCACTCTAGTAGACATATGTTTTTTGTTAATATCACCAAGACCATACATGCCACTGTTTTAAGTCTGTCTGCCTGTCTTGAAGAGGACATCTTGAGCTTTTCTGTCATGCCAAATAACTGGATGTGGTCAAAGTAGTCACATCAGTGTATGATTTAACAATTATAAAACGTGCCAACAATAGTAATTTAACATAATACTATTAAATAAGGATTTTTTTTTTACTTTTTTTGTAATCTGATTTTACATTTAACAATCTGATTAGCATAAATAAAAGTAACTATAACTCATAATCTAATGTAAATATTGCAGAATTGATCTCTCAATAATCATACATTGTACATTTAATTAGTTGTCAGGTTGTGTTTTGGGGGAATAGATGAATGCTTTACAAGTATTGAAAATTGACACTAATAAAAAGGTATAAAAAAAATAAGATAGAACAATGTTCTGCACTTCCTCACCTTATACCAAAGAAACACAGTGACTGATTACATGCTCAGGTTACCATCACTGTCGTTATAATTGATCGACTCTCTCTTATGTAGGTTGAGGGTTTGGGCTCATAATTGAATCAAGGAAGTCTTATTTTTTACATCTTGGAATATCAAAGAAACTTCAAAGAAAGAAGAGTCTGTAATTCACACGAGAATCTTTACTACATCTGTGATATCAGTATAGATGTATGTGTGTGCTGCTGCTGCTGCTGCATATTGAGTTTGTGCAAGATTGCTAAATGTATATATAGAAGAAATAAATTACTATATTTATAAACACAACTTTAATATTATTTTAAATGTAATTCTCTAAATTTTTGCATCAAATTAAAAAGTCCAGGAAGTTATTGTTGTTATAAGGGCCTTCTGCATCACACTAGTATGGGCCAGAACTACTTATAAACCGCTTTGTTTTGCATTAAAAACAACTGTCTGTATTTACTAAAAGTATTTTTGTTGGACAGTTATTTTTGGAGGTCAATGCATTTGTAGGAGTTTTTTTACAGGCTAACAATTTATGAGATTGTTCTATTTAAAAAGATCATTAAAGGTGGTTAATATAGTCAGTTTACTACCCAGCAAGCAGTTTTTGTTTTTAAAAGATGTCTAATAGACGTCTAAACATAGTCATCTTGGCTAAAACAAGGATTAATTTGTGCTGTCAGTGAAAATACACATCTAAGAATGGGCCAAAACTAGACTAGTCATCAAATGAACGGAAATGAATGACTGCACATATAAAGTCTGTCTAATCTGTCTATTTGACGACTACTCTGGTTTTGGGCTATTCTTACATGTCTATTGGATTTTCACTGACAGCCCAAGTTTAGCCTTGTTTTAGCCAAGCTGTGTACAGTTAGATGTCTTTTAGACGTCTATTAAACACAAAATTGTTTGCTGTGTAGTATTTGTGCCTAAAAGCATGGGTTATTCAACGCAATCTCATGGCAATTCATAATCTTTTGATTTAATGTCTAATACTTATGAATTTGTATGATCTCATTTGTATATTTTAGTATGATGCTTATCCCCCAATGATTGGTAGGTTTAGGGGTGGGGTTTGGAGGCCAGCCTCCTGTCGTATGTTTGAATTGTATGAATTTGTATGAATCTGTTCCATCCATCCATCCATCCATCCATCCATCCATCTGTTCCATCCATCTGTTCCATCCATTCAGTCATTCCATCCATCCAGTCGTTCCATCCATCCATCCCATCCGTTCAATCCATCCATCCATCCATCCATCCATCCATCATCCATTCCATCCATCCATCCATCCATCCATCCATCCATCCATCCATCCATCCATCCATCCATCCATCCATCCATCCATCCATCCATCCATCCATCCATCCATCCATCCATTCATCCATCCATCCATCCATCCATCCATCCATCCCATCTGTTCAATCCAGTCGTTCCATCCATCCATCCATCCATCCATCCATCCATCCATCCATCCATCCATCCATCCATCCATCCATCCATCCATCCATCCATCCATCCATCCATCCATCCATCCATCCATCCATCTGCAGTTTGTAACTTTTTGATTTAATGTCTAAAAACATTTATATGATCTCATTTGTATGTTTTAGTATGATTTGTATGATGCTTATCCCCCAATTATGGGTAGGTTTAGGGGTGGGATTTGGAGACGAGCCTCCAGTCGTATGTTTGAATTGTATGAATTATTTTATTTATTTTTTTGCCACTTTTTTACAGCAGGTAAAATAGTAATGTTTCCATGTGAAATACAGCTGGGTTATCCTGTTTTAGGTCTGTGTTGTTAGTATTACCTGCACCTGATCATAAGTGACTCTGCTTGTTTGTAGCCTAATTTGTGCTGCTTTATACTTTGCATTATGTAAACAGCTCTGTCTGTGTTCTCTAATTCACACATTGTCAGAAGTACACTCTCAATAATTTGTCCTGTATAGTCAATCTGGCCCTCAGTCTAAATCAAACTATAAATGTCCCCCCCATGTCAAAGTGCTATTACAGAGGACAGGCTGTATCAAGACCACAGTTATAGCTTATGTTCTTGGACAGCACTGCTGGTGGATGCTTTTTCTACCTCAAGATTATTCCCATTAACCAATTCCACAGCTGCTGCTGGTGAACTTATGTGGAGCGGTTTGTGTTTTGGCTGTTGAGAGTACTTTTTTAGGTCATACTCCTCTGCGCTTAATTCTGGCACCGGGACTTTAACCGTGTGGTTGAATAGGGCGTAGTCCACTCTGTAGTTCTTGCGGGTGACCCTGATCATCTCCTGAAAGTTCTGGCCCCACAGAATCTCACTTGGAGTGTAGGATGTGCGAGTCTGGTGAAGGATACCCGTGCAATCGTCTGTGTAGGTGAAAGAGACCACTAGTTCGAAGCTCTCTTTTCTTAGATCCTTTAAACTCATCTTGTATAGAGGCGTTCCAGGGAGTATTTTATGAATTATAGTTGTTGGGGTGGCCAAGATCACGCTTCTCTCTTTAACGCTGAGGTCTTTGTATGTAATGTCAATTTTCCCTGTGTTGTTGTTTGCTTGGAACTCTATTAGCTGTGCATTAGCAGTTCCTTCTACCATATGGTTCCTCCGGAAGTCCCCGACCCGCCATGATAGGCATAGGTGACCGTCATGTATACTGATCACTGCAATCTTGCTGAATCCAACTGTTTGGGCTCTTTTACGGGCAGACGCCATCTTGGCAACGGCAATGCCAATGACAAAAGTGTCAATGAAGACACTAATGACATCTTGGATGGTAACTACGATGATGGCAATCATGCAGTTCTCAGACATCCCCCGAAAGCCATAACCAATAGTTGTTTGGGTCTCTAATGAGAAAAGAAAAGCAGCTGTAAAACTCCGAACCTCATAAACGCATGGCTCATTGTTGGGGTTTTTCATATCGCCATGGGTTAATGCAATGATCCAGAATATAATTCCAAAAAACAGCCACGATAAAATGTAGGAGAGGGCAAATGTCAAGAGCATGACCCTCCAGCGGATCTCCACCAGGGTGGTGAAGATGTCAGTGACCCACAGAAGCCACTTTTCTGGAACGTGCCGTAGTACCATGTTACAGCTCCCATCTTTTCTCACATATCGCTTCTTCTTGGAGTTACAGCTGTCGTCAGTGACCACACTTTGAATATTGTCACTGCTCTTCACTCCGGAGTACTGCACCTTACCTGAATTCATGTTGCCTCACTCTATAGAGATAGAAAGAAGAGTGCAAAGTCAGATTCACAGGTTGCCATAACTCTGCATTTACTGTACATAAAATGATACAGATATATTTATACTGTATATATAGATATATTACATAAGCCCACATAAAACATTATACATTTTTTTTCTGTCTTTTTAAATTTTTAATAGGATTAGGTGTTTTTGTTGTTGTTTTTGGTATAGAAACCGTTTCTAATTGCACTGTTTGTCCAACTATAAAATCCATCCATATATACCCATTTTTGCATCTATCCAGCCATGCGTACACAAACCCATCAATCTATCCAACCAACCAACCAAATCCATCCATCCATAAACCCGCTCACCATCTATAAACCCATATATCCATAAACCCATTTATCCATCCATTCATAAACCTTCCCACCATCCATAATCCCATCCATCCATAAATGCATCCATCTATCCATACATCCATCCATCTACAAACCCACCCACCATCCATAAACCCCTTCATCCATCCATAAACCCACCTACCACCCATAAACCCATCTATCCATAAACCAATCCATCCATCCATAAACCTACCCACCATTCATAAACCCATCCATCCATAAACCCATCCATAAACCCATCCATAAACCCATCCATCCATCAAATCCATCCATCCATCCATCCATCCATCCATCCATCCATCCATCCATCCATCCATCCATCCATCCATCCATCCATCCATCCATCCATCCATCCATCCATCCATCCATCCATCCATCCATCCATCCATCCATCCATCCATCCATCCATCCATCCATCCATCCATCCATCCATCCATCCATCCAAATCAGTGTCCAAAACCTGAGAAATTGGCAGCTTTATTTTTGCAGACTTAATAGTGATTCACAAACTGTAGTGAAATTTATTTCCAGCCAATTCGTGGGTCCAGACGTCTACATTGTTACAGAATGATGTTTGACAGACGCCGATTAAATGATTTGTGGCTGGCCAGAGAAATGGAGAGCAACAAACATTTTTTATTTTTGTCATGGGATCATGAGAAAACAACAGTTGTTATTCTGAGACGCCCTTCGGGACATCCGTAAATCTGATCTAAAAAAAAACAATAAATCGATATACAACAACGTTACTGCGAGTTATAATGATGTCTATAGAGGATATGTCAGATTCAGAGACCTTTTGACCACCCAAACGTATGATAAGCCTTTCTGTGCTTACACAAAACACAGTAACAGAAACACTGAGCATACTCAGTCAACTATTTCTTTACAAAGTTTTATTTATACTAAACACATCCTTGGTTGTGACAGCAACTGTTATGGTGGTGTGTAAATTGTGTTCTATTTATTTTGAGGGAAATCTGAGTTGAAGTGTGCCCTTGACTGACAAAACATTTTGTATTTGCATTTGACATTAACATTGAGTATATGTACAGTATAGGTATTTCAGACGTCTGTCTTTGCATTTTAAGTGGTTTAATAAGGCCAATACATAGTAACTTGTAAATTGTGACCTTCTTTGTTTTTGTTAATGTAAGAAGCAAATAAGACAAACCCTGAGTGTGGTGGTGTGTTTTAGTACATTGCTGCTAAATTGGTAATAGCAAACCTTTACAAGGACATACTTTGTAAACACCACAATACTTTGTCTATTGGTCATAAGTACCACCGGCAGTCCAGTTAGGGCAAACTTTAAGGCTGGGTGGTGACAGTAAAAAGGGTTGTGGTCAGTGGTTTGGCCATTTTATAGAAATGACTTAACACAAGCTCAGATTGGAGACACCATGTGGAATGCTGAACCAGAACATAGACCAGACCTTTTGACTTAATTCACATTGTGCCCAGCTAAAGGGTTTAAAATTAGGGGCAGAAGGAGATTCTTGAAAATTCCTGCTTTATGGCAGAGTGTTGGAAACAACATGTACGTATTTCTGTAAACGGCAGCTGACAAATGCCTTATGCAAACAGTTGTTTAAGAACAGGTCTAGACGCTTCATGTTCATAACGGTCAACTTTTCTGAATGTTTTTCAACATTGTTTTTCTCAACGCTAAACAGAAACGCCATGCCATGGACTTTCCCCTCTTGAGCAGGATGATGTACAGACGTTTGTTTGCGGTTTTACGCACGGCCTCAAACACCCACGCACATGAAACACACACATTACATTTATGAATGGGAGGCAATATAAATACATACAGTATTTGCTGGTAATGATGACCAACCGTGAGGAAAGTTCTCTCACCACACACACACACACAGCCACATGCTTTCATATTTCTCGCTTTTTGAAAAGAACACAATCTCTCAAATAACCATAAAAACGCATCACACAGATTATGAAATTTTCCACACCACCATAATAAGAACATTGTGTTTAACAAGGAACGGACTGTGAACAGATAATTATAATTACTCTTCATGCATTTCATGTTCTGTCTATTAGCATGAATTCCTGGCATCTTTGATGTGTCCCTGTCCTTTATCAAGGATGTACTTCCAGCTAAGCAGTGGAAACATAACTTTCATCCAAATGAACACCGCAAAATGTTTTTTTTATTCTGTGTGTTTAAGAAGCATAGTATTTTAGATGAGCAGGGGTGGAAAGAGTACTGAAAAATCATACTTGAGTTAAAGTACTATTACTTGCCTAAAAATGTCGTTCGAGTAAAAGTATCTGTTGTAAATATTACTCAAAGTATGAGTAAAAAGTAGACCTTTCAAAAGTACTCAAGAATAGTAAGTATTATGGTGTAAAAAGTTGATGCATTTACATGTAATTTGTAGATGTGTGTAAACGTAACATTCTGTAGTGCATTTAGTTATTGGACAGCAGGCACACAACGTCGTAAGATGTTAATATTAGGTTAGATTTAGGTCGTGACAACAGGTGACTAAAATTCAATGTCTAGCCAGCGTCCAAGGACAACATTATTTTGATGTTCAATAACGACGTCAAATGACATTGATATTTGGTTGATTTTAGGTTGTGTTGGAAAGTGACCAAAATCCAACGTCGAGCCAACATTAAAAACCAACGTCATATTAACATCAAATACTGACATTTATTTGCCAGGTATGACAACCAATATCCAACATCTGATAGATGTCATAGTGGTAACGTCCACACAACATCAAGCTTTAACATCATTAGACATTGATATTTGTTTGATTTTAGGTTGGATGTTGGACATTGACATCAGCCTGATTTTGGGTTTAGATGTCAACTGATTTTCATTTCCAAACAGAATGCAATGTCCCCATGACGTTGGGGTACAACATCAATCTGATGTCATGTTGATGTATTGTGCCTGCTGAGTGTTTAAGGCCATTTTGGTCATCATACAGTAAACTTCCGTCATCTTCTCATCAGTGACATGCAGCTAAACAGTCTCTGGATCATTGCGTGTAAATATTTTGGACATCTTAGACACTTTTAATGCTTCCAAACAGTTTGCTGCAATTATAAATCACCCATGTCTTGAGGTAGTACATTATGATGCACTTTATCTTCTGTGTGCAATTTGATTGGACAGGAATGACAGGACTGAATTTTTTAATCCCCATAGACACGAAAAAAGTAAAGTAGTAAGGAACACAGTGGAGTAAAAGTACCGATACAGAACTAAAAATGTACTCAAGGGAAAGTAAAAGTGCACATTTAAAAAAATTTCTAATTTCTAATTTCTAAGAAAAACTACTCAATTACAGTAATTTGAGTATTTGTAATTTGTTACTTTACACCACTGTAGATGAGGAATTCACTTTCCATTGTCACTTTTCTGCGTGTATTGTTGTCAGCTGTCCAGATGCCCTTCAGTTCAAACAGTACAGACATCTGTATTTATTTGTTTTTATTTTATTTACTGACTAGTAAGACCGTGAGAGAGATTGTTGTAGATTTTGTTTTTAGATTAGATTTTTTTCCTCCAGAATTTTATATATGTATTTCATTGAGCTTTTGTTGGAAGTTGGTTTGACTGGTTTGTTAAGCTTTCCAGATCTATTTTAAGATGATACTCTCTGAAAGTTTATCATTGATATTTATTTATTTATTTATTTATTTTGTGTTCCCTCTGCTCAATGTCAATACAGTTTATCAGAATAAAATGGTTGCATGCGACAGAAACCTCATTGCAGCAAACCATTGTGGTCTTTCCAGTTTGTGGGATTCTTAAAACGTAATGCAACCTCATTGTGTAGTAGTTGTACATGGGGAAATCTAATATTCTTTGTTAGTTCTCCTCTTTTGTTTGGTTTGTCTTAGGTTGCTGAGTAATTTTTACATTGTTTTATGTAATGCACAATGTGTGATTTAAAGCCATTCAACATCAAATGCAGCAAGTTCCCACCTCATATAATTTAGTTGAGACTTTATTGTAAAGTGTTACCCTATTGTAACAGTGTGACATTTGTAAATTTGTGACCTTTTTTTATGTGTGACCTGATGTGTGACCTAACAACAGGTATAATAACAAAATTACTTAGTGTTTAAAGTAATAATTTTCGTTGACCAAGTTAGTGTTGTTATAAAACCATTTAACGTGATAAAAGCTAGTGTGGTGTTTCCAACACAAATTCACGGCAATTCGTAACTTTTTGATTGAGTGGCTAATTCGTACAATCTCATTCATACAATTTAGTTTGAATTGCTTATCCCCAATTACGGATGGGTTTAGGGGTGGGGTTAGGTGCCACGCCTCTTTTTTTCAAATTGTACATTTTCGTATGACTGAACACTTATGAATCCTACGAATTAGCCACTAAACGGACAAAACGTAAAATACTTAAGTTTTCTCTTGAGATCAGATTTCACATTACCAACATTACACATTACCAACATTCAGGTTTGAATGTCTGGATGTCTCTTCAATTGTTCATCATGTAAATTTAGTCTTACATTGATTTTAATTTCTTTCAAACACAAATGTAGTTCCAAATAACACATTTTTTGGTGAACTTCACTGTATTCACTCAAAACCTTACAAAAAATTGTTGAAAATGTATGTTCATGTATGTAACTTCACAATATCCCACCTAAGACTTTATCAGTAATATGTTTCTCACACAGAGCCATCACAGGCCCTAAGAAAACATGGAATAAATAACTTGAATGGTGGTTTTGCATCCTTGAGAGCTCAAGTCATCATGAAAATGATTCAAAATGAGTAAATGAGTACAGAATTGTCAGCTTGGTTCACCCATGTTCCATTCAATTTTTTTTTTTTTAAAACATTTACTGATTTGATAAGGAGCTCAGTGTTTTTTTTTTTGTTAGTTTTTTTTTACTGCAGGAGGAAGCGACTCTGCCAGGAAAGCCAGAAACTGTTATCCGGGTGGAGTCCTGTGATTTCTCCGTTGACTATTAAAGGAAGCATCCCTGAACTGAAACACCATGAGAAGGTAAATGAAAAGAGAATGTAAGATTCCCATTGGGAGAATGTTTGGCAGCGGATTGATATATTACAGCCAAACCACTGTGTGCATCCTCTGTACTGATCGCTACCTCCACCCATCCATACTGAGCTGCAAGTTCCAGTAGGATTATGGATTGATATTTATGTAATCAGATGAAACAGTCAAATTGTCATACTATTGTCTTCTCATGAACTGTGGGATACAAACAAAAGAGGTCCTGTTGCAGTTTTACGTTCTGTTTGTGTAAGAAAAAATCCATATTACTTTAAATTCATGCCTTCTCAAATATGAAAACTCAATTTCCACTATTTATTATTATTATTATTCATTCATTCATTCATTTTCTTTTCGGCTTAGTCCCTTTATTAATCACATGTCGCCACAGCGGAATGAACCACCAACTTATCCAGCATATGTTTTACACAGTGGATGCCCTTCCAGCGGCAACCCATTACTGGGAAACACTCATACACTCTCATTTACACACATACACTACGGACAATTTAGCTTACCCAATTTACCTGTACCACATGTCTTTGGACTGTGGGCGAAAGTATGGAAAAACCCAACATTGGGTGAATTATTTATTAACTCATTCATTTTCCTTCGGCTTAGTCCCTTATTTATTACGGGTCGCCAAAGTGGAATGAACCACCAACTATTCCGGCATATGTTTTACATAGTGGATGCCCTTCCATTCGCAACCCAGTACTGGAAAACACCCATACATTCTCACATTCACACACACACACTCATACACTATGGCTAATTTAGTTTATTCAATTCACCTATAGCGCGTCTTTGGACTGTGGGGGAAACCAGAGCACCCGGAGGAAACCCACGTGAATATGGGGAGAACAGGCAAACTCCACATAAAAACACCAACTGGCCCAGCCAGAACTCGAACCAGCAACCTTCTTGCTGTGAGGCGACAGTGCTAACCACTGAGCCACCGTGCTGCCAGTTTGCCCATATTTTACCCATTGTTTTATTAGTGAAGCCACTAAAGGTTTAAATTTATGAATTATATTTGTGGTAACACTTTACATAAAGGTTGTATTAGTTCATTTTAGTTAATGTATTTACTACATGAACAAACAATTAACAATACAGTTATTATTATCTAACATCAATTAATGGAAATAAAGTTGTTCATTGTTAGTTCATGTAAATTTCTAGTCCATTAACTATTGTTAACAAGCATGATATTCTATTTTAATAATGCATTAGTAAATGTTGAACTATAATTAATAAAGGCTATTGTTCATTAATCAAATATGACTATTGTTCATTATTAGCAGGGGTGGATTTATGGATTTGGGGTCCCTAAGCAATTTTAGCCATGGGGCCCAAAAGTTTTAAAATGCATATTTTGTACTTTATTTTTTTATATATTTAGCTGTTTTTTTTTCTTAAATCATCTTTCAATCTCCTTTTCTACATTTTATCTTAATGCAAAATAATAATAACATGTAAAGCATCTTGTAACATCTGCAAAACTTTTGAAATGATTTGTTTTCTTTAAATGAATTCACAACTAAAAATAATAAATTAACTATTCCATTTTTAAAACTAAATGTCTAACATTTTTAGACCCTCAACTTACAAAATATGATAGAAAACAATGTTATACAGTATACAATTTATAGGTATAATTTATACTTCTAGGTATTTATTTGGGGGCCCTAAGCAGCTGCTTACCTTGCTTATTGGTTAAATCCGCGCCTGATTATTAGTTCATGCTTTTAAATATATTAACTAATGAAACCTTATTCTAAAGCGTGACCACATTTGTTAATGTATATTTGGCCAAATTCCTAACTATACCACATGTAAAAGTGTTTTGAATGATGGATTTCTTTGATGGTAAACATAAACGCGTGACTACTGTTTTTAGCTCATGTTGCGGCGTTCACAGAATTAGTGTGGGTCACAAAGCAGTTTCTGTATTATGAACATTCCATATTACACTCTCCTCATCAGTTCCCGTCATGCCCAATATGTCTTAATGACAATCGTTGCGGATAATCCGTTTACTCTGTTTCAGAAAGAATGTTTGTGAAGACATTTACAATGGCCTTTTCAGATGGGTCAATTAGAACTGACTCCTGGGTAATTTTTCACAGCTATCATTAACCCAGCCCATTTTGTGTACAGCCTTTATTTCTTATGCAGAACATTAAAAAGTGGAAAAAATCAGAAGAATGCCTTGGTTGTTTTTTCTGTGGTTACTGAATTAGTGATGTCCATTGCATGAATGTATCATTATTTAGATTGCATCTGTTGGCTCCCAAAACGAATTAATTCACAAATTGAACTGATCCATTTTTCTCAAATTCAACAAAGCAATGCTATTATTTAGTCAAAGCATTTAACAGCCTTCTGGGGATTTTTTTGAATATGGTGAATATACAGTTGAAGTCAGAATTATTAGCCCCCCTGTATATTTTTTTCCCAATTTTTGTTTAACTGAGAGAAGATTTTTGTAACACATTTCTAAACATCATAGTTTTAATAAATAATTTGTTATAATTGATTTCTTTTATTTTTCCATGATGACAGTACATAATAGTTTACTAGATATTTTTCAAGATGCTAGTGTAGACTCTTTTCACATTTCCGGGTTTCTCAGTAGCGGAAAGCATCACGGTTGGGTAAACTTAGAGCGCTGTGAATCGGAGAGTACAACAAATCATTTTTTTACAACCATATTTGCTGAAATAATAAAAGAAAAACGCCACGATGGTGTTATCAAGACTTTCAGAAAAAGGAAAAAATTGTGTGAGACTTGCCACTTGAATTGTGGAAGCCACAGGCGAAAATAACATTAAAATTTATTTTCAGCCCCATAGACGCCCTATTAGAAACACCTAGCATAAGTTGTAGTTTTTTGTAATTTGACGCAAAGATGATATATATAATACATTAATAAATGCATATAATTGTTTATATGATTTTTTTAATCTAAATAATAAAAACTTTCAAGGATTTAAAATTATGACGACCATTTAACGTGTCTTGTGAAAAGGGTCCATTCATCTTAAAGTGCAATTTAAAGGCTTAACTGGGTTAATTAGGCAAGTTAGGGTTATTAGGCAAGTCATTGTATAACCATAGTATGTACTGTAGACAATCGTGAAAAAAAAATTGCCTAAGGGGGCTAATAATATTGACCTTAGAATGGTTTTAAAAAATGTCAAGAGTTCATACTTAGATATTGCTTGATAATAATAGCAGGTTTGGCCAGCTGTCCCGGGAGAGAACCCTGAGCTCGGAGGTAATTGTGCACAGGGTTCAAAATAGTATAAAATCCCTGCTCTGTTAAACATAGTTTGGGAAATATTTTAAAAAGAAATAAATAAAATTCACAGGGGGGCGAATAATTTTGACTTTAACTGTACATACAGTAGTCAGCATTTGATGTCAAAAACTTCCATTAAAGTTGTCCTAAAACTATTGGATGACACTCATTCTTGTCTTAGGACAATTTAGAAAAAACATTGTTGATCTACTTCAAAAGTTGAATTCTGTATATATTTGTGCCTAAAGAAATTAGATCAATTTACATCAAACATTAATTCATTCTTTTTTCTTCGGCTAAGTCCCTTATTTATCAGTGGTTGCCACAGCGGAATTAACCCCCAACTATTCTGGCTTATGTTTTAAACAGTGGATGCCCTGCCAGCTGCAACCCAGTACTGGGAACACCCATAAACTCTCGCATTCACACACGCACTTATACTCTGTGGCCAGTTTTTTAGTTCATCCAATTCACCTACACCACATGTCTTTGGACTGTGGGGGAAACCGGAGCACCTGGAGGAAACCCATGCGAACACGGAGAGAACATGCAAACTCCACAAAGAAATGCCAACTGGTCTTGTAAGGACTCGAACCAGTGACCTTTTTGCTGTGAGGTGACGGTGCTAACCACTGAGCCACCATGCTGTCCTTACTTCAAAAACCAGTGGAATAAAATTTAAAGAGTATATACTATATACATAACGGAATGGTGATTCTGCTTTGTCCTTCAGATGGCCATCTCTTATGAAAAATGACACTACCAGATTATCTGGTCAAGGATGCTGGTGTTTTCAAATCACTGTTGCACCAGTAAGTAGTGCAGTAGAGCAAGTGTGTTTGAAAGGTGAACAGCCCCTTTTCTGCCATGTTTACATGTTAACCTGACCTCCACATTAATTCAGAGATAATTTTCAATGTGTACAAAACAGTGAAATACTTTGTGTCTGGTCTGAATTCTGTGTGCCTGGTTTATGAACTATTTTTGATCAGCAGGAAGCACGACAATGCTTACTCTAAAAGGTACAGTTGAAGTGAAAATTATTAGCCCTCTTGTAAAGTTTAAAATATTCCCCAAGTGCTATTTAATGTAGGGAACTTTTTAAACATTATACTGTAATTTTAATAACTAATTTCTAATAACTAATGTCTTTTGCCTTTGCCTGGATGACAGTATAATATTTGTAGATATTTTGCAAGACACAAGTATTCACATTTAAGTGCCATTTGGCTCAAACCCAATTCTATTTTTGTACCCTTACCCCTTCCCCTTCGCCCTTAAAACCGAGTGTGAAGGGGAAGGGCTTCAAAATTTGACCCTAAGAATTGGGACAGCACTACAGCACCTGCACACATCATCAGATGTCATCGCGATCTCTTGCTTCATATGAGATCAGACGATCGCGACTGCTGTAGTTAATCCAGTTGCTTTATTTTTTGGTATTTATCTTCAGGAAATCACTGAAGGCATATATTATGTTATCATGACGATATAATGTGACAATAAGATCATAACTGTACTGCGCATTTACACAGTGGCCATATTCATCATGTAAACACACGAAAACAACATTAACATTATAGCAGACACTGTAAAAAGCCCAGTCACAGCCACTAGACTTTTCTGACAGGGTATTTGAGTGTCATCGAGTGACAGAATGTTGTGGGACTGCTGTACAGGAGTTATTATTATGGATTATAGATAGCAAAATTTAGCGGTTTTTATTTTAGCTTTTTTTTTTTAAAGCATGACGGTAAAACACGAACGCGGTTATGAATATATTAAAACATGTGCTTGTATGTTGTAAAAATTCATAATAATGACAAAAAAAAATACTAATTTGTGGTTCCCCTATACTTCTGGGTGCAACTATCCTGCCGTTGTGGCTGGTGTATTCTGGGAAATTTTCTTACCCATTGGTTTCGAGTGTGGTCCTGAAAAATCTTTGTTCGAAGGGGTATCTAGCGGGGTAAGGAGGGCGTAAGGAGAAGGGCTAAGGGGTAGAAATGGAATTGGGCCTTAAAGGCTTAACTAGGTTCATTAGTTTAAATAGGTAAGTTGGGTTAATTAGGCAAGTCACTGGACATTTGGACATTGGACATGGAATTTTAAGGTAAATGTTATTATTTTTTCAAGTAATCAAGTATTTTAAAATGTCTTTTTACAATTGTGGAGTTGTCGACTACCAGGTGATGATGGGCACTCATCACTCATGTATCTGGGGCAACTTTTCCTTGGCTAGACAATCTGACAATTTGAAACAATTTGACAATTTGATTTGCCCCTGACTTTGAAATCATTTAGTGCTATGATCGTTGAATCAGAAAATGTTAATTGTGAATTTGAAAATGCTCATTTAAATCACGTTGGATTTAATCAATATTTTCTCTTTTTGAAAGTATTCAAAAATAATAGCTTTTTTTTTTTTTAGATTAGACTTTATTACAGACATTTTTAAGTAACTTCAGAGCAAAAAAATGCCCTAAAAACAGGAAATTAATTATATTAAATAAAGTGTACAAATTAAATTTAATGAAATCTACGAGGCCACAGAATGACTTTTTACAGGCTTTAAATTGCACTTTAAGCTAAATAGAATACTAGTATCTTGAAAAATATCTAGTATAATAATATTTACTGTCATCATGACAAAGATAAAAGAAATCAATTATTAAAATGAGTTAGTAAAACTATTATGTTTAGAAATGTGTTGAAAAAATCTTCTCTCTGTTAAACAGAAATTGGGGGAAAATTTTGTTGCATCTTTCGATTGTCTCAGATTGATTACACCACGCACAGTCAGCCAAGGGAGAAGGTCGCTTGCATAAACTGCTCAAGTGGGACATATGGCAGTGTTCTGAATGTCAGAGTCCCAGTACAGCATACCTCCGCTATGTTTCCTGCACTGCTTGAGGGCTTTACAAGACCATTACATGCCCAGTTAAAGCAAATAACGTCCATTCAGATACACAGTGTTCAGTCGCACGAAACCACCCTGTATGTGGGGAGCAGAACTTCGTTGCCTTGGGCCCTGTCTCACCCATAATGACCTTCAATTTCTCAATACCTAGGAAGTTAGAGGCAGTTTATTTAGCTAAAGTTTTACCAGTTCCATCACAGGCTTCTGTGGAACAGCGTGCCCAGCTGAATTGAGCAAAGTTTAATATTACGTGACTATTTTAAAAGGAGTTATAAGAATTCAAAATCGTAATTTACAACACCAAACCACACGATATATTACTTTAATCTATTAAACATGTTAATAAAAATCACTTTTTTTAAAAAGTTTTCAAGGTTAAAATTTGTTGGAGGAAAGATCAAAATGCAGTTCAAAATCATAAATAAATACAGAAAACTTCTAAATTCCAGATATTTTTACAGTGTAATTGACTGAATCACAGAGATTGAAGAGGAATTTAAATGAGGGCTAAGCGGTTTGGTCACCCTGTTAGGACTTTTCCGCATTACAGTATGCTTAAAGTGCCACTTTATTATTAACACGAGTAGCATGTTAGCCAAGCTCCGTTAATCTTTGCCTGAAGCACACATTGAAAACAAGGATGTTGACATTTCTAATGTTCCCGGAATATGTGACAACAGCATTTTATAAGTTTAAGATTAATAGAAACAAATTGGGATGGAATGTCCATGCAACATGGTGATTTATGCTCTGTCAGCTGTTTAGACCTTCCAAGAAAATTCCTAGAGACAGACCATAAAAGTTAAACAGCATGCATTATCGCTTGTAAAGAATTTTTAATGGCCTAATACATACATCACTAACTAATAGTATTTGTAGATCTATTTTTAAGTATGAAATGCAATCGATGGAAAAACATATTCCTAACAGATGACTGTTTTCCCGCTTTCATTGGTCATTTGAGTCCAGTGTTTTTTAGATTACAGACACTGATTTTGCTCTCTCATTTAGAGCTTGTTCTTCCTAAAGCCGCTCGAGTGTCACCCATATCCTGGCTCAGCCCTTCCTCTAACGCCCCAAAAACTTATCAGACCTGGTTTATCGCTTTTCACATGCGTCTTATCTGATCTGTGTATGACAGCAACAGGAAACAAGGAATAGCGTTCACATTTGGAGGAGGATTTGGGAGGCGGGTGACTAGCCTTTTGGACTAGACTCAAAATGTTTTTTGTCCATTTAAAATGATTTAAACACAACACTAAGGTTGAAATGTATTCTGTGCCATATTTAATTTGAAATTAAGATCTTTTTAAACTTAAATATTTGACAAAAAAATCATAACAATCACAACAAATGAAGAAAATAATACTCTCATTTGTTCTCACAGTTCTGGTGAATAAACAAGCCGAATGAGAATGCAAATGGTGCCTACCTGCTCTGTGTCTGGTGCTGTGAGAGTGTGGCGTTCTTTGAAGTTTCCACCTGAGTGCAGGACTGCACTCAAACTCCACTGGCCGTTTTGGATTGGGTAAGTCTGTCAAGACAGACAGAAAACCAGCCCACCTGTACGCATGCTTAAGAAAAAAATCACATGCTCTGTGTGAGTGAGTATATGTTGAACTTGGAGCCATAGTGACTGCTTCGATGAGTTGTAGACCTCAATTACTCAATAACGCGATGATATAAATATTAGGGTGTGGCTTTCTGTTCATGGTTTGAAGTTAGCTCCGTGTACTTTATTGTGTTTAGCAGGTGTATCTCTTTGAAATGGACAGTCTTTATTTCTATAGTTAGCAAAACTACATCAGTCAAGATTAGGGTTTTTGACAATTTAGGACAAATAATAGTAAACGAATGATGGGAAGAGACAAAGGTAATTAGACTGTTGTAAAAATTGTGCAGTGTTTTTTTTTATATATAAATAAGTAGGGTTGTTCACACCAAGGGTGATGACTGTACCAAGCTATACTGAAACGGAGGTCAAATGTCATTGGGCACGTCATGATTTTGCAAAGTACGATACGATCCTGGATTAACATCTGTGTTGATCCTGGAACATCATTTTTGTTTGAAAATGTAATCCATACCTACAGTGCATCCGGAAAGTATTCGCTTCACTTTTTCCACATTTTTTTGTTACAGCCTTATTCCAAAATTGATTAAATTGATTTATTTTCTCAACATTCTACACACGATACGCCATAATGACAATGTGAAAAAAGATTTTTTGAAATTGTTGCAAATATATAAAAAATCTGAAAAATCACATGTACGCAAGTATTCACAGCCTTTGCTCAGTACTTTGTTGATGCACCTTTGGCAGCAATTACAGCCTCACTTTTTTTGAATATGATGCCATATGCTTGGCACACCTGTCTTTGGGAATTTTTGCCCATTCCTCTTTGCAGTACCTCTTAAGCTCTAACAGGTTGGAGAAGAAGAGACAGTGTACAGCCATTTTCAGATCTCTCCAGAGATGTTCAATAGGATTTAGGTCTGGGCTCTGGCTGGGCCACTCAAGGACATTCATCGAGTTATTGTGAAGCCACTCCATTGATATTTTGACGGTGTGCTTTGGGTCATTGTCCTGCTGGAAGATGAACTGTTGCCCCAGTCTGAAGTCAAGTGACCTGAAACAGGTTTTCAATCAGGATGTCTCTGTATATTGCTGCATTAATCTTTCCCTCTAACATCTAAAGAATGATCAGTGGAAACAGAATGTACCTGAGCTTAATTTAGAGCTTCACGGCAAAGGATGTGAATACTTATGTACATGTGATTTTTCAGGTTTTTTATTTTTAATAAATTTGCAACAATTTCAAAATATCTTTTTTTCACATTGTCATTATGGGGTATTGTGTGTGGAATTTTGAGGAAATAAATTAATTTAATCCATTTTGGAATAAGGCTGTAACATATAAAATGGGGAAAAAGTGAAGCGCTATGAATACTTTCCGGATGCACTGTATTCCCTACCCCTAAACCCAACCATAACTGTAAATTATTCCCAAAATCAGCAGGGAATAATAGTTGGATAACAATCATGTAGAAGTGCATAAACCTAACCGTAAGCCTAAACTTAACATAAACTGTAAGTGGATCCCTTAATTCCGATTGGCTGATTGGAATGTCGTTCCAGGATCGACATAGATGTTAATCCAGGATTGTGTCCTACTTGGTGAAATTAGATTGGCGATGTCATTGGAAACACTTTCAGAACCTTTTTTTTCTCCCCGGTAGTGAACAATAAATTCATTAACAGCATTAAAAGATGTATTCAGCATTTAAAGTGGCAGACAACATATATCTAGCATGTGCTTATAAAAGACAAAATATGAAATGCCCGTTGGTGTGGAAACTATTATAGTTTTCATACTTAGCATGAATGGGCCTTATAGGGTTAGTTCACCCAAAAAAGAAAATTCTGTTATTAATTACTCACTCTCCAGAGACCTTCATTTATCTTCAGAACCAAAATTTAGATATTTTAGATAAAATCCCAGAGCATTTTCATCCTCCATATACAGTACAACAATGTTCCAGAGACACTCAATGTTCAGAAAAGGAACCAAAAACATAATTAAAACCAAAAACAAAAGTCAAAACATTACATGTGACTTCAGTGGTTCAACTTTAAAATATGATATTGTAGTGGACCACCTCTTAAACTTTAGTTGATGTGTAATATAGCTGTGTGAACATAAATAACATCTCTGAATGTATTACACTCAAAGTTTAATGCAAAGGGAGACATTAGCTTAGCAAAGCCTACAGCGAATGAAGTTTGGGGACAACAAAAAAGTGAGATCACAAGAGATTCAGGTTATGCGCATTCCCCATGTGCATACACCCCCCACAGCAAAGGGGCTTGATCAGAGGCGCTGTAATGTAGCAGAGAAAGCTAAAATGCCGTCCAAACTTTGCTATTTCCACAGAGCTTCTTCTGTTTCTGTATTTGGGCTTCCAAAGGACATGACACAAAGAGAGAAGTGCTTACAGTTTAATTTTAATTATGTTCCAGAGAATGATAAAAAACATATAGCTAGCATTTGACAAAGGAGAACTTCCAGAATCTCTCCCAGTTCAGTGCTGAATTTGGCTAAAAACTCTTCAAAGGAGCAGCTCCAACAATAATAGATGAAGCTGTGGATTGTGAGCCACAACCTGTAAGCATTTTTATTTGTCAAAATTGATCAATTACATGCACAGTGTCTAGCGTTAATGGTATTTTGCAGCAAGGACGTAAATAAGGATGTAAACAACGCAAAATGCTGTTTGGCACCGCTAGCAATTTAGCTACAAATTCATATTTATCCGTCAAATCTATGTAAACAGCCACAATCTTCACCAGCGCATCTCTATGTGCCGCTTTCCCTGCATTCTACATCTCTGATAACAAACTCGCAAAAGATATGTGAATGTTTCATATTACTTACACATGCTTATAATCCGAATATATATGAAAGACACTTGTCAGATTTTATTTTAAAGAGCAGGCTTGAGGTTAAGCTGTGTCCTCTGTCATTTTCTGTCTCATTCAGGCTCAAACTGATAGGGCTAACAGCTACTCTGACTGAGTGTTCACACAGCGCAAAAGTGCGTGCTAGTAGGGGCATGGCGCTTTTGCCTGGTGACGTGGAGCCCATCCGCGACTCACAGCACATTATGTTAGCTGACCAATCAGAGCCTCTTGAGGGCGAACCTTTTGAAGGTACAAGGACATATTTTTCATTTCAATAGTTTTCATGTTGTCTGAGTATAGCTGTATATATTCTAAGTAAGGTATATGAAAAAATTATTTTATAAATTATTTTTTATTTTTTTTACAAATGAAGCACGAGCACACATTGCTTTGCATCTTATAAACACAACCAAGCATTGAAATTACACTCTGGATGACCCCTTTAATCATACGAAGCTCTAAGAAAACCTTGCTGTGCCAAAGGTGCACAAAAATCAATCTCATCATTCAGTGAAAACAGTGTTACATCGAGTAATTGTTGCGTTTTTTTAGGCATCTGTTTCTTTTGCCTAGATTAATATTTGCCTTCTAAGGATTAATTATTCGTTTACTGATTTAAGGCAAAGTTTGGATTTGCAATCTTATTACTACTTTTGCTGCACTTAGTTACATTTGGAGGTGAAAGTGTGTGACCTTAGAGTCACCAGCACAACATTCAAGCGGCATATTACCCATAGTAATCATGCTCCCTGAACTGACATGGATAACATAAAGTCATCTTTACAGTTTTTTTGGTGCACAAAGTTGTTCTTGGAGCTTTGTATGATTACAGTTGAACCATCAAAGTCATGTGGAATGTTTTGACAATGTTTCTGGTTCCTTTGCTGTATATGGAGGATGAGGGAACTCTATGATTTCATCTAAAATACAAATAAATTAAAATTAATTTGACTCCCAAAGATAAACGAAGGTCTCTGGCAATTGGAAGAACACAAGAGTAAGTAATTAATAACTGAATTTTCATATTTAGGTAAACTTACACTTAACTTGAACTTGATTCAATTGATGAAAATGACTGAGCTAAAAAATCATAAATGACATGAGTAATTCATGACAAATATTTCTTTTTTTGGATGATTTTTTTTAAATTGATGCAATCAATTCAAACAAGCAGCTCAGATTTGATTTGGTTATACATACATGCATGTAAGTAACAAAAATGGCATAAAGTAAAGGGAAACCTACAAAGTGCTCCTGGGAGTGAGGACGTGTTGTCATAGTAAACACAGACAGCATGAACATGAACTTCTTGTTGTCAGTAGTCTAGAGTTACAGCTAATTCATCACAATGTACAATAGCTGATCTGAACAAGACATTCAAAACCCATTTATTAAAATCTGTTTTAAAGCCACTTGAAAAATCTCAAAATCTCAGCCCCTTAATTAGAGGGAATATGAGGAATGCCATGACTTACAGATGTATAGCGTACCATTCATCTGTCAGGTGTTTTGATAGGGTGTAAAGACTTTACTGGATCAAAGGAGAATTTAGTCTTTCTCCAGTTCTCCGAAAACAAGACAAAAGCTCTCTTTAAACCACGTTAAAATGTCCTCTCTTTGCATCGGAAGATCATTCAGTAATCTCAACTTCTCATGAGATGACGTTAGTCTGAATTATAAACATTTTACACAGGTTTCTGCTGTTGCTACAAGCAAACTTGATGCAATGGAAACAAGACATTACTGTTCAGCCACCGGAACTTTTCCATCCTGGTACAAACAAAAATGACCCACACATATCAATGGTCTAATTAGAAATGTAGGTGTTCAGATTCACTGTAGGCTTTCAAATTGTGCTTCTTGGAAGTATGAACCGTCAACTAATCCAGCATATGTTTTATGCAGCGGATGCCCGTCCAGCCGCAACCCAGTACTGGGAAACACCCATACACTTTCACATTCACACACACTCATACACTACGGCCAATATAGTTCATACAATTCATCCATATCGCATGTCTTTGGACTGTGGGGGAAACCGAAGCACCCGGAGGAAACCCACGCCAACACGGGGAGAACATTCAAACTCTACACAGAAATGCCAACTGGTCCTTCTTGCTGTGAGGCGACAGTGATACTGATATAAATGTCGATCCAGGATCAACGTAAATGTCGATTCAGGATTAACGTAATTGTCGATCCAGTAACAACATAAATGTTGATCCAGGAACAACATAAATGTCGATCCAGGAACAACATAAATGTCGATCCAGGAACAACATAAATGTCGATCCAGTAACAACATAAATGTCGATCCAGGAACAACATAAATGTCCATCCAAGATCAACGTAAATGTCAATCCATGATCAACGCAATTGTCGATCCAGGAACAACGTAAATGTCGATCCAGTAACAACGTAAATGTCGATCCAGTAACAACGTAAATGTCGATCCAGTAACAACATAAATGTCGCTCCAGGAACAACATAAATGTCGATCCAGTAACAACATAAATGTCGATCCAGGAACAACATAAATGTCCATCCAAGATCAACGTAAATGTCAATCCATGATCAACGCAATTGTCGATCCAGGAACAACGTAAATGTCGATCCAGTAACAACGTAAATGTCGATCCAGGAACAACATAAATGTCAGTCCAGGAACAACATAAATGTTAATCCAGGAACAACATAAATGTCAATCCAGGAACAACGCAATTGTCGATCCAGGAACAACGTAAATGTCGATCCAGTAACAACGTAAATGTCGATCCAGTAACAACATAAATGTCGATCCAGGAACAACATAAATGTCGATAAAGGAACAACTTAAATGTCGATCCAGTAACAACGTAAATGTCGATCCAGTAACAACGTAAATGTCGATCCAGGAACAACATAAATGTCGATCCAGGAACAACGTAAATGTCGATCCAGGAACAACTTAAATGTCGATCCAGTAACAACTTAAATGTCGATCCAATAACAACTTAAATGTCGATCCAGTAACAAAGTAAATGTCGTTCCAGGAACAACGTAAATGTCGATCCAGTAACAACATAATGTCGATCCAGTAACAACTTAAATGTCGATCCAGTAACAAAGTAAATGTCGATCCAGGAACAACATAAATGTCGATCCAGTAACAACTTAAATGTTGATCCAGTAACAATGTAAATGTCGATCCAGGAACAACATAAATGTCGATCCAGGAACAACATAAATGTCAATCCAGGAACAACGTAAATGTCGATCCAGGATCAACGTAAATGTCAATCCAAGATCAACGTAATTGTCGATCCAGGAACAACATAAATGTCGATAAAAGTGAACGTAAATGTTGATCCAGGATCAACGTAAATGTTGATTAAGGAACAACATGATTGTCGATCCAGGATTAACATGAATGTCGATCCAGAATCAACCTGAATGTCGATCAAGGATCAACGTAAATGTCGATCCAAGATCAACGTGAATGTCGATCCAAGATCAACTTAAATGTCGATCCAGGAAGAACATAAATGTCAATCCAGGAACAACATAAATAATCCAGGAACATGTCCTGCTTGGTAAAATCAGTTAATATACTTACTGTCCGCTCAATCCACTTCTCTTGTCTTTTGTTAATCAAGTTCATTTCAATCGTAGTTCATTGTTCATCTTTTTAGCAGATTTATTTCTATCAATTGTTAGTGCTTATAAAAGTGCTTACCAAGACTGAATTTATTTGATCAATAAATACAGTAAAATATTACTAGTGGAATATTAATACAACTTAACTTTTGAGTTTTATTGCATTTTAACTAATATATTGCTGTGATTTACTTAAGCCTTCATTGTCACAAGATCATTTAGAGTCCATTCTAATGTAAACAACCCATTCGTTTGATGTGTTTGGCAAGAAGTGGTCTGGAAAATACAAAATACAGAACAACAAAAACTTAAAATGATAAAAGGGCTAGTAGTTCATGACAACGTTTTCATTTTTGGATGATCTTTTCTATTAATGCAAAAAAGGAGCTCAGATTTGATTTGGGTATACACAAAAAGTCACAAAAATGCCCTAAAAACTGCAATTGAAACTGCAAAATCTTCACAGTCTAATTTAATAATTTGGTCTTCAGGAAGCAATTCTTATTATTAACGGTGAAAACAGCGGTTCTTTTCTTACTAACTGTGACTAGTTGAAACCAGAGGCGAGGCCAGAGTGCTAAAGCATTCACTTTGTCATAGAATGCAGACCTTATCATTCAAGATGTGAAAGCAAAAATACAGATTTTCTTTATTAATTTTCTTTCCCACTGAAGCAGGCAGAAGTATATTGAATTCAGCCTTCAGAATTCAGTTTACATACAGTTTTGATGTTTAAGGTAATACTTGCAAATAATTAAGATATGTCTTGCCAATATTTTTACATTTCTTGCAAGTTAAAGTGTAAAATACAAACGATGGTTAAAACATTAGCTACAGTACAATAAAAAAATGACCAAATAAGGGTATTTATTTAATCCTGAAAACAACGCAACTATATTATCATACCTCTCTCACTACTCATTTTATTAGGCTTACTTATGATCTCCTTTCTTGACCAGCAAATAAGAATAGTCAGTTGGACGGTTTCATTTTCAGAGCTGCTGCCTCAATTCGAGCAATTAAGAAGACAAAAGCTCAATGGAGCTAGTGATGTCACTGTGAGGGGTAGGGTTAGGGGTGGGGCTAGGTGCATCTGCACCAGGTCTGCATCCAGACCCCTTTCCTCACCGCTGGTTGAAACCATGAATGATCCATATCAAGATTATATAGATGTGTGACTTGCTTTCACTATCTAACTATCCCCTGCTTATACTTTACCTGTGTTGCACAAGTAAGCTGAAAATGTCCTTAAAATCCTGGATGTTTGCATGCTTTCAAAAAAGCAGTATTAGAATCTGTTGACTTCTTGCAAAGCTAACAGCCTGGGGTCAATGTTAATTTACATTTTTAAAAAGAAAAATTTCAAATAAACGCATCCTTGCAAGAAGACACTTTTTATTTTAAAAAAATCTGGCCAGCTCTTAAAAATGACATTTCTGTCATCCTGTTCTCACCTTTTACTTGTTTTAATCCTTTTAAACACATAAGAAGATATTTTAAAGAATGCTGAAAACCTGTAATCTTTGACTTCCATTGTATTTGTTTCTCCTACTATGGATGTCAATGGTTACAGCTATTCAGCTTTCTTCAAAATATCTTCTTTTGTGTTTGATAGAAGAAAGAAACTGGAGGGCGAGTAGACAATGACTAGGGGCTCTATTTTTACAATCTAGGTGCAAAGTCTAAAGCACATGGCTCAAAAGCATTAAGGGCATGTTCAAATCCACTTTTGCTATTTTAAGGATGCCCCGGCGCATGGTCTAACATGGATCCACTGAAAACATCCATTAGCCTACATATTTAATTTCGTTTGTTAAGCACAAAGATTTGTTTCAAAACAATTTTTTAATTCAGTTCTGATTTCCAGCAAACAAATAAATGAACAAAAATAAGGAAGTGAGTTACTGTATATCCAAACACAAGTCCTATTCTTATATGGATAAATCTAAACTTGTTTTTATTAAAACTAATTTTAATATGCATATAATAAATAATACTGCTAATAATAATATTATACAAATGCGAATTGTCATGAATAAACTGAAAAAAGCCCCGAGATGAAGGCATGGAGGTAAGGTTTTTTATATTTATGTAGAAAATAATAATTTTTGTAACATTTTAATACTTATTATTATTTTTATTTTTAAAGATATTTGTGTATTGCTGTACATCCTGTGTGTATTAAGCAATGTGTATGCATTTGGACCTGCATAGGCAGGCGCTTAACTAACACACTCTGCGCTGGACTTTAGACAAGCTTTTACTTGGTCAATGGTGTGGTCTTCAGTTTCTCGAAATAGCAACGTGCCAACAGTGCATCCTAACAGACCTCCTATATAGACCAGCACATCAATGAGTCCACAAAGTGGGGCAAATAGGTTTGATATTTAGACAACGTGTCACAAAATGTAAACATTAGGATTGCGCTGGTCTGAAAATAGCAACAAAACTCGCCATTGTCTAGCGCCTTATTGCGCCGAGTGTATGATAGGGCCCTAAATTTTCATTTTTGGGTGAACTATCTTTTTAACTTTAAATAGTAGTTTAATTCACTCTTATTATTGTAGACAATAATTAGTTTATCTGATTGTGTAGTTACGTTGTGGAGACTCATGTGCTTCATACATTTTTGTGATTAATTTTTATCCCATTATTGTATCTTTTAACCTGGCACTGTATTTTCTGTGATATTTGCTTCGTGAGCTTGGCACGTAGTAACGTAGAGATGTTGCTTGTATCCTTCTTCTAAGTTCTTTAAATGCCTGTGCGTGCTATTGAGTAAGTGTATACATGTCTATTCAAGGTATTTGGTGTCCAATGATTCAGAAAGCATCCCCGTTTAAATGTCTTCCTTCAAGCAAACCGGCAAACAAACAAACAAACAAATAAATGACTGTAGCACTGCAGGGACCCTGTGGGCCACCCTGTATACAGAACACACTAGTGGTGTGAGTCCTGGTTCACTGTGGGTCATTAGCTACTCTCACATGCAAACTATTAAGAGAAAATCAGATGAACTGAAACAGACTATTTATGCTCGCGCTTCTCGAGAAGGACCTTACATAATATGTGGTGCAGCAGTCCAAGTAGGCTAATGTTTTCATTCAGCTCGCCGATGACACTAAAAATACGTTGTAAACAGTTGTGAACAGTTGCTCCATACAAAATAAATGACAGGGTGTGGCTTTTCGTTTTTCATCAGAACTTTTCAGGTGTGTATTTGTCTGTTTTCCAGTTAAGCAGTTATAGGATTAAGCCACCCAAAATGAGAATTATAATCATGTTCTTACTTGTATAACAGTATTTAAAATATTTCCAAGCTTCAAAATGACAACTTTTAATCTAATATCCCAAAATAGACATGCACGATTTACATATGGATGTGAAAGGAGGCAATGGAAAACAATAAAAATACCAACAGCTTTCATTTCTTCTAAGATCTCCCATATACTGAATGCTGCAGGTTTGTGTTAGAATCAGGAGTCGTAAAAGTTTGTGGTGCTTTCTAGTACTTTTTTCAGACCAACTTATGATTTGACAAGTTTAAATTTCTGTTTCTGAATCTTATTTTCATGCCATAATTTTGTTCACCTTGTCATTCTGTTTGCCTGTTTTGGTCACTCACAACAAATGCTATATTAGAGCCAATGGCTAGACTGCACAATAGAGCCTATAAGATTCACAATACACTTTCTGGATGGTCACATCACTGCTTTGCTCTATCACTCTCTAATGCTTTATCATTTCAAAATGACATTATGAACACAGGGATTAAACTGTACTATCAAATTTTAAATAGTGCCATCTCAGCAGCCCTTTGTGCTTTGGTACCAAAACTTAATACAAGGACTGATCGTTTCACCAGATCTGTAACAAATGGATGTTTGCTATTACCGGCTTTTAAAAACTGGTATGGACCGAGATCTTTCTTTTATGTATTCACAAAAGCCTGGAATGAGATCCCACAACATTTAAAAACAATACCAACAATGAGACTTTAAAAAAAAAACCATGCTCGTCATCTTATGGTCAACTATCACTGTAGCCACTGAGATAGTAGCCTGTCTCTCTTGATGATGTTTGGTGATCGTTTGTACTGTTCTCATGTGTTGATGGATGAGATGTTAACGGTGTCTGTATGTTTTTATATTCTGCAGAGCAGGAACCTGCTGAAAAACAGTATTCATGCTAAGTCAGGCCCGATTATCTTTTGATCTTTCCCGGTTTAAAAACAAACAAACAAACAAACAAGCAAATAAATAAATAAATAAATAAGTTCCATTTGACTAGGAATAGAATTGGTGGTAATGTGTGGCCATATTGGATTCATATTGGATTGACTATAACACAGGTGTCAAACTCAGTTCCTGGAGAGCCGGAGCTCTGCACAGTTTAGTTCCAATCCTAATTAATCACATCTGATCAAACTAATTGAGTCCTTCAGGCTTGTTTGAAACCTGCAGGTAAGTGTGTTGAAGCAGGGTTGGAACTAAACTGTGCAGGGCTGCGGCCCTCCAGGATCTGAGTTTGACACCCCTGGACTATAACAATCGGTGAACTGAATTTTAGAACCAGATCATGACTGAATGAATGACATTCCTGCTGTGGTTTTGCTAACTGGATACACTGATTCATCGATTAGATTAATTTAAAATAGTTTTGGTTTGTATTGTAGTATATTAAATCATTTAGTAATCAATGACAGAATATATTGGCTGTTTCTCAATTCCAAGAGTGCAGAGAACAGACTTGCGTTCTTGTGGAGAGCAGTTTTGCTCGGCCAGTTGGCATTTCTGTATGGAGTTTACATGTTCTCCCAGTGTAGGTTTCCTCGAGGTGCTCCGTTTTCCCCCACAGTCCAAAGACATGCAGTGTAGGTGAATTGGGTAAACAAAATTGGCCACAGTATATGAGTACATGTGTGAATGTGAGAGTGTATGGGTGTTTCCCAGTAACACCCAGAGTTGTGGCTGGAAGGGCAAAACATTTGCCAGAATATTTGGCCGTTCATTCCGCTGTGGCAACCCCTGATAAGGGACTTTGTTAAGGGACTAAACTGAAGGAAAATGAATGAAAGAATGTTTTTTTTTTCATTGTCTCATTTAGGGAAACTCCTGAGATAAATAAGTTATATCTCCAAACTTTAATAAATAAAAGGTGTATAAAATGCTACTCGTCCCACCTTCTTTATTTAGATGCAATGCCTTTTACGACTTGTAGAGCGAGTTCTGTGCTCAAGTCTGCATTTGATGCATCCTCAATATCAAGAACACATCCGGGTTCTTTCATGCATCCTCCGTTCTTTTTGAACCGAACTTTGGTGGTTGATGATGACGTTTCACCAGAACACAAGGATGCAAGATCAGTTAAAAACGCACATTGAGAAACAGCCATTTTTTTTGGCTGGCTATTTTAAGAAAATCAAACCCAAAGTGAATCTGTTTTCGCCGTTTGTATACGGTGTTAGTGTATTTGTAAGTGGATTTTAGATTTTTTTTCCATTCGTAGTCTCACATTTGCATCCCAGTTTCATGTCAGTGACGAAGAAGCAATGTATTGATGCTAATCTGATAGAGCACAGCAAAGGGGAATAGCCATTTTTCCCTGGCTTTATTTTTTTCACCCAACCTCAGCTCTGCCCTAACCGCTCGACTCCACACACAATTCCATCTCAGACCTGTTTTTTCCATGTTATATTTCAGATTTAGTCCTTTCCATCTCTTTGTTCCGTCTTCCTTTTGTCTTTTATTCTCTCCTTTTATTCCTCCTTCCATGATTACGTTTCCTGGTGACTGAGTTAAAAGTCTCCAGCACAACACTAAAAGGTCTCCATAAAGATGTCACTAAGCCTGTCAGACAGTTTTGCCTCTATGTTTCAGATTCTACTCCAATCCAAAACCTCATGGCTACGCTCACATAATAAACTGTTGTCAAGATGAAAACTTTTAACTTCGGTTTTGTATAAATATTTTTTAAAGTCTGTGATAAAGAGAAACTGGGACACTTTATCATAGAAAAATAAACAAACCTGCCATTTGTGTGTAAAACAGGGATGTGGGTTTGCTGTCTTTCACCTACTTTTACATGTTTAAGTAGTACATTACACTGTAGTGAACCCTAATATCTGCTTGCATGGATATTATACGCCTGTTTAAGAACTCTCTGGCCATCCATATATTTATTTTCTTTTCTTTTTCTAATGATAACTGCATTTGGGTAAATCAGACCTCTTTTTCACTTTGTCTTGAAGTCTGAATTTCTAATTTTTGTACATACTAGAAAAAGTATGTGATTCCTGGCTCGTAGCCAGCCTGGTGACGGGGTGTTTTTTTTTTATTCAAAAGGTGGACCTTTTCACAGGTATTTGACTCATTTTCTATTTAAAAAAGGTGTTTAAATACTGCATTTTAGTGACATTTTAAGCACTATGTTTTGCTTGATTAGCTTGTCAAATGGTCAGCATAACCACAATTTATGATGCACCAAAAAATAAGAATCTGCTAAGCTTTTAAAAATAAAAACTGGAGCCTATTGTCATTTATTAGACAAATAACAAACTGGCCTGCACATTCAATCTTTCCTCAGTCAGAATTTGTCCATTTAAAAAATAATAATAATAAAATAAAGTAGAGCTTTATGATATTTCTAGCATTTCTTTTAAATAAGTAAAAGTCATGGATGACAACAATATCTGAATTAGTATTAAAAGTAACGATAACACTTTACAATAATAGTACATGAATGATGATGCATTAATATGTAAACTAAACATTACTTTATTATGAGTTAATGAAGAGTTAATGCATGCGCTAATCATGAACTAACTTTAACTACAGCATGAGTTCATGTTTGATTAACGGCTACATTAATTACTTGTATGTTTGTTAATAAATATAATAATTAACATTTAAGTTTAAGCTAAATGTAACCAACATGAACACATGAGTGTCACGGTTCTGTATTATGTTTATTTAATTCTTAGCTTGTGACAGTACTCTGACACTTTCTTGTTTGTTTTCTTTTCATGAGTGCATTGATTTGAGTTTGCTTGAACCATGTACTCTTTTCTGTGTTCCTGCGAGTGCACAGCATCAAGTTATCTTAAGCTGTGTACTTATATCTGTAATTTGGTGTGTGTGTTGTCTTTTTCAATGTGCTCATTTGTCTATTAGTCAGACCCAGCCCGTCTTGTTACCTGTTCATTTTGTTAATTTGTTTCACCTGAGCTCCTCATTTTGGGCTTTGTTTGCTCCTCTATTTATTCTCCCAATTTGCTTTTGTCTGTGCTGATTCGTTTCTTATGTTACTTGTAGTTTTCTTAAAATGGCTGAATACCCTACCATGGTTTTTGTTTTATTTTTCCAGCCCTCTTGGCTGTTATCTCGGCTCTGTGTCCAGTTTTTTGTTCCTAATTAATAAAGTTTACTTTTATTGCTGATCTGCGTCTGGGTTCTGTCCACACACTTGACAATGAGCTTTTAATCGACAATTATGTCATGACTTTACTTGGAGGGGCACATCACCATTAACTAATCCTTAATTACTCATGGACTCCTGTGTTCAAACTGTTCATGTTGATGTTGACAGAACACTTTTCTGTTGTTATTCAGTGTAAACACACTAGACAGACGTACATAAGGAGAAGATGAGTAGTTAGGAATGGGATAATGATGATGTGCGCCTCCAAGTAAAGTCATGATATAATTATACATATTATACATTAACATATCATGAGGTCATCATGGTTAAATTAAGCAAAAAATAATGTGATAATACATTAATGAACAAACAAGCATGTACTAACAAGTAATTAAGGTAGCTGAACTTATGTGACTAATGTTGTAGTTAAAGTTAGTTCATGATTAGCGCATACATCAACTCATCATTAGTTCATAATAAAGTAATGTTTAGTTTACAAATTAACACATCATTACTGATGTACTGTTATTGTAAAGTGTTACTAAATTAACTTTAATATGAGTCACTTTTGGTGCTTGAAACCTTTTAATTGGTCTTAAAGCCTTTTTTGATAGATTATTATCATAATTTATTATGGCATAGCAGTTAAAATTGGACAAATGTGCTCATGTTTGGACAAATTCTGGACCTCCCCTGGCTACGGGCCTGGATTCATTATGCTTGTTGGTTTGTTTCAAGGCTTAGAAATCATTATGTTTTGTTTCAGTAGACACCTAGATTTCATTAGCGTCAACAAATGGCAAAGCAATACTAGTGATTGCTTTATCTTGCTAGTAAGCTATTAAATTGGATGAACCATAGTGTTTACACTTTTCAAGGGAAATAAGTCAACGAATGGCTTTTTTACAACTGTCACGGTATTAGGCATGGGACGATAACCGGTTTTGAGGTTTACCATGGTTTGGAAAAGTCAAGGTTTTAAAACCACCAAAATGTTATACAGTTCCTAAGGTATATGTAAGGGGTTTTTTAATTTGTGTTATTAAAACTAATGAAGACAGCAGTCAAGGATTTGTGACATGTTTAATGTTCCAAAAGATTATAAATGTTTCCTAAAATAAAATATATTGTGTTCAATGGGAGAAAAATGTGTTGTTTTTTTTCCACAGACATTTAAAAAGAACTTATTTTAGTAATCACAATACAGTGATATCGTAATATTTTTATCCAAGGTTATCATAACATCAGAAACTTATACCGGCCCATGCCTACACTGTATATCTCCTCAGATTTAATGTCTGTGGAGAAAACAAAGGAAAAATGACTTCAGCATCTAAGGCTGCTGAAATGTTTTGCTCATTGTTATGTTGTATTGTCATTATACAATATTTTTCTCCATGGTGAAAATATGACAGGCAGATGATTCAAATCGTGCGTACAGTAATTGGCTTTTGATGCATGTCAGTGGAATTCATTCTGTCCATCTGTTGTTTTTATTCTCACCTCAAATTTGTTTCTTTGAATGAAAGATCCTCACTGCGTCTGTATGTGGATTATACTTGACATGTCTTTTTGTAGCTTTTTTGACATTCTCTGTCTCTCTCTCCACTCCTACAAACACACACTTACAAACCCACACATATTTGTCGCACATAGCTTTGGAAAATCTGCTGGAGTTTATTTGCAGATAGAAACAGAGGAGAAGAATAGTCATGTAAATGTTTCCAGCAATTGAGCTTTTTCATGCTTTCCATTGCCTTAGCGGTTTATTTGAAACCTTCGTTATAATAGCTCATTGAGCTCCAGCAAAGAGATAATGTGGTTTGCGTTTGTTTATCATAGAAAAATGAACTGTGACCTTTTCGTAAACTGCTTATGATTACATAAATTTCATGCATGTTATTGTGCAACAACACAAACTCCATTCAGTTCAAATTTACGATGGAGAAACTATTGTTTGTTGTAGTTACTTCCTTCAAGAATTACCGGTCACACTTTATTTTGATGGTCCGTTTGTTGAATTTAAGTTACATTGCATCTACATGCCAGCTAATTCTCATTAGATTATAAGTAGACTGTTAGGTTGGGGTTAGTGTAAGTTGACATGTACTTGCAAAGTTTCTTATAATCAGTTAAATGTCTGTTTAGCAGCAGAATCTACAGATATTAAGCAGACAGTCTACTAATACTCAAATGGAACATCAAAATAAAGCGTTACCGAATTACCCTAGTGCAACAGATATGTTGCATATCCTGTTCCTGTATTCTGCTACCTTTTATGTTTTTCTGAAAAATTCAATAATAAAAGGTTGTAGCGATAATGTGGATGACAGCATTGTCATTTTCACATGAACAGTGATTCAAGTAGGTAATTTCCCAGAATACATGAACACAGAAATTGTGGCTTCTTCCACCTAAATGGGATGAAAATCACCTGATGAGACATTAGAAGAGCCAACAGAAGGAGAGCCCTGATTGTTCATTACAGTTGAAGCAGAATTCTGACTAAAAGGGTGATAATGTTAGGTTAGGTTTCGATAGTAATTCATTGTTATTCAATGGAATGATAAAGATGCTCTCTTTTCTCTGTTTAATTACAGGCCTTAAACACTGTGATGAGAGATCTCTGGCTAACCTTCTGTCAACTCCGGAGAGTGAAAGTGAGTGAGTACAGTCAGAGTTCCTGTAGATGTCATTGGTGTTCACTGGGCTAGTCTGGGTGGAGACTGGGCGTCTGGGTTCCTGACCATCTGTCCTGGGATGAACCGGGAGACATAGTGGATAGGAGTCAGGACCGAAATACACACACACGCACACACAGACACTGATAGATTATGTGAATGAGGAGGAAATCAGCTGTTTAGGAGAAACAAGAGCTCAGCCAAGACTCACCGCACTGTCTGGCAGAGTCCATCGTTTTCATTTTCAATTACGCTCTACCCCGGTCCATCATTTTCCTGTTTTCTCTGTCTGTCGAATGGACCAAATCAAATCCCACTCCTCTTGCTGGTACTGTTTACCCTGGTCTCCGCAGGGAAAATTGTCTTGACTCGAGGCCACTGAGGAGATGTTATCTTTTTTCCGCTGACATTTTCAATCTCAAATCACATCATACTCATCAGTTGATCTTGAATGTTGACTTCACAATAATTGGGTTTTCAGGCACGTGATCATGTCGCAGTTGCAATAAATACTAATAAATGAGCTGCAGGCAACATTGACACAATTTATCATTTTTATTAATTTAGCAAACACTTTTATCAAAAGCGGCGTACAAATAAGGATAAAGGAAGCACTTCAAATTATCAGAGACTATGCTACGACGAGTTTAAGTTAAATTTATATGTTAGTTAAATTCTTTTTAGCTTCCACCCCCAAAGCATACAGAAAGAAAGAGATGCTCTCCTAGAGGTCCTATAGGTGGTTTGTCAAGCTCACTCACCTGTGTGGAGCACAATGTTTACCAACCTGTGGAGCACAATGTTTACCAACAAGTATAGTATGCTTATAAGAAGGTTTCTGGTGCTCATGGAGAGGAAAAGAGTGTGTCACCTACAGTACAGGTGGTTTGTCAAGCCCATTCACCTGCCTGGAGCACACTCAGAATTGCACAAAGTTTTTCAGAAACATGGATTGTTGATAAGAAGATGTCTGGTGCACATGGAGAGAAAAAGAGTGTGTCTGTCATGTGAAGGACACTGACAACGGAGATGAGGATCCACTTGCAGTTTATTACAAGTATGGTCAGGCAGGCAATGGCAAACAGGGTCCAACAGGCATATGCAGAGCAATCCATAGTCGTGGTCAAAGAACAGGCGAATAGTCGGTACAGGCAGCAATAAATCAAAACAAAAACACAAGGCAAAGGTTCAAAACATGGCTAGGCTAGACAATGGAAAACCCATCATAATGTAATAAAACAGCTAAGAAGACTCAGCACTGACGTGTGTGTGCGTACTGTGTAAATAGTCCTCATAATCAGTCCCTGACAATCTTCCGGCTGTATGTATGTAATCAATCGCAATCCGGAACAGGTGTGTGAGAGGTGCATGACGGGACTTGTAGTTCAATAGTGTTGTGTGTGTGTAGTTCTCCGGCAATCCGCAGTTGCTGGATCGCTGGTGCTTGTAACAGTGTCACCTATAGTACTGGTGGTTTGTCAAGCACAAGCATACTCAGAATTGCACAATGTTTTCCAAGAAGTATGGGATGCTTGTAAGAAGGCTTCTGGTGCTCATGAAGTAGAAACAAGTTTGTCACCTGCAGTGTAGGTGGTTTATCAAGTCCACTCACCTGCGTGAACAATATCGCACAATGCTTTCCAAAAAGTGTAGTATGCTTATAAAAAGGTGTCTAGTGCACATGGAGAGGAAAAGAGTGTGTCACCTACAGTACAAGTGGTTTGTCAGGCCCACTCACCTGTGTGGAGCACACTCAAAATTGCACAAAGTTTTTCAGAAACATGGATTGTTGATAAGAAGATGTCTGGTGCACATGGAGAGGAAAAGAGTGTGTCTGTCATGTGCAGGATGCTGACAACAGAGATGAGGATCCACGTGCAGCTTATTACAAGAATGGTCAGGCAGGCAACAGTCAACAGGGTCAAACAGGTATATGCAGAGCTATCCAAAGTCATGGTCAAAGAACAGGTGAATGGTCGGTACAGGCAGCAATGAATCAAAATGATAACACAAGGCAAAGTGTCTGGTGCACATGGAGAGGAAAAGAGTGTGTCACCTACGATACAGGTGGTTTGTCTAGACCACTCATCTGGGTGGAGCACACTCAGAATTGCACAGTGTTTTCCAAGAAGAATGGGATCCTTATAAGAAGGTGTCTGGTGCACATGGAGAGGAAAAGAGTTTCACCTACAGTACAGGTGGTTTGTCAAGACTACTCATCTCGGTGGAGCACACTCAGAATTGCACAGTGTTTTCCAAGAAGTATGGGATCCTTATAAGAAGGTGTCTGGTGCACGTGGAGAGAAAAAGAGTGTGTCACCATACAGTACAGGTGGTTTGTCAAGTCCACTCACCTGCTTGAACATTATTGCACAATGTTTTTCAAAAAGTATAGTATGCTTTTAAGAAGGTGTCTAGTACATATGGAGAGGAAAAGACTGTCACCTACAGTACAGGTGGTTTGTCAAACCCACTAATCTGAGTGGAGCACACTCAGAATTGCACAATGCTTTTCAAGAAGTATGGGATCCTTATAAGAAGGTGTCTAGTGCATATGGAGAGGAAAAGAGTGTGTCACCTGCAGTGCAGGTGGTTTGTCAAGTCCACTCACCTGTGTGAACAGTATTGCACAATATTTTGCAAGAAGTATAGTATGCATATAAGAAGGTGTCGAGTGCACATAGAGAGGAAAAGAGTGTATCATCTACAGTACAGGTGGTTTGTCAGGCCCACTCATCTGGGTGGAGCACACTCAGAATTGCACAATGTTTTTCAGAAACATGGATTGTTGATAAAGTGTCTGGTGCATACAGAGAGAATAAGAGTGTGTCAACTACAGAACTTGTGGTTTGTCAGGCCTAGTCATCTGCGTGGAGCACACTCAGAATTGCACAATGTTTTCCAACAAGTATTGGATGCTTATAAGGAGGTGTCTGGTGCACATGGAGAGGAAAAGAGTGTGTCACCTACAGTACAGGTGGTTTGTCAAGCCCACTTACCTCTGTAAAGCACACTTAGAATTGCACAGTGTTTTCCAACAAGTATGGTATGCTTATAAGAAGGTGTCTGGTTGACATGGAGAGGAAAAGAGTCTGTCGCCTACAGTACAGGTGATTTGTCAAGCCCAGTCACCTGTGTGGAGCACACTCAGAACTGCAAAATGTTTTCCAACAAGTATAGTATGCTTACAAGATGGTGTCTGGTGCACGTTGAGAGGAAAAGAGTGGGTCACCTACAGTACAGGATGTTTGTCAAGCCCACTCACCTGCATGGAACACACTCAGAATTGCACAATGTTAAAATAAGTATGGGATGCTTATAAGCTGTATGGTGCACATGGAGAGGAAACAAGTGTGTCAGCTACAGTACAAGTGGTTTGTCAAGCCCACTCGTCTTGGTGGAGCCCACTCATAATTGCACAATGTTTACCAAGTAGTATGCTTATAAGAAGGTGTCTGGTGCACATGGAGAGAAATAGAGTGTGTCACCTACAGTACAGGTAGTTTGTCAAGCCCACTCACCTGCATGGAGCACACTTAGAATTGCATAGTGTTTAAGAAACATGGATTATTGAAAAAAAAAAGTGTCTGGTGCATACGGAGAGGAGAGAGTGTGTCACCTACAGGTATGTAAGACTAGTTTGCACTGCCCAAACAAAGACATTTGTGCTGTCTTTCGACAACATCCAGATATCCGAGAAGAATATTTCTGATTTAGTTCACCCAAACACCCTCAAGCTCTTTCTTGTAAGGTCAAATGTGATTACTTCAGAGCACTGTCAGAATGAAGGCCTCAGGCGGTGTAATACACACTGCAACAAACACCAGCGCACAAACACGCACTGGCCGACAGTGACGCTGGTCACTACAGCTGGGTCTCCAGCACAGAGTCGTACACAGTGGTCCACCTGTGACAATAAACACTGTGATTACCTCCTAGAGCCTACTGACGCCATCTAATATACTCAAGAGATCATCACAAGGACAGGGTGACCAGTCCATCAGTCTATTTCTCTCGCCATATCTGTGTGACCCATTCCCACCGCCTTCCCATAGCAGGACGGAGGAGCCTCAAGGGAAGTACACTGGCTCCATTCCCACAGCATTTTCCATCACTGAGACCCGGAGGTGAGCACCTGTGATGCAATTACAACAGAGAATGTGTTTGTTGACACTTTCTCTGGATTTCTTTTAAAGGTTTATCAAGGTGGTAGGTCTAAAAGGGTTTTTAAAACATCTCTCAATAACAGTAACTCAGCAATAAAATAATTTGCATCACATAATGAAATTGGATGAGCGCAGTGCTGAATTATTCCCTGGTTTTTAATGATCAGTGTGTGCAAGAAACATCATTATTTACAAAATTGTTATGTTTTTTACAGCATATTCTGAGCTGTGCAGAACGTGTCCATATTATTGTTTTTTTGTAATTAATTTGAATAAGTATAAAAGCTAAAGTCAAAACTGATATTGAGACTATGAGCCCTATCATACACCCGGCGTAATAAGGCGTAAGACGTGATTGCCCTAACGTGTTGCTATTTTCAGAACAACGCAACCTTAATCTTCCCATTTTCCACGTTGTTTAAATGGCAAATCCATTTGCGGACTCAAGGGTTTTCCGGTCTAGAAAAGAGGTGTGTTAAGGTGCATTGTTGACGCGTTGCTATTTTGAGGGACTAAAATAGACTGCGCAATAGACCAGCTGAAAGCAGGTCTAAAGTCCAGCGCAGAGCATGTTAGTTGTGCGCCTGGCTTACACATTGCTTAATACACACAGGATGTACAGTACAGCAATACGCAAATATCTTTACAAATAAAAAAGAAGTAAAGGAATAAAGTATTACAAAAATTAATATTTTCTACATAAATATAAAGACCACTGCCTGCATGCCTTCATCTCTGGGGGCTTTTTTTAGTTTATTCATGACAACTTGCTTTTGTATAATGTTATTATTATTAGCACTATTATTTTTTATATGCATATTTATATTTGTTTTATTAAAAACAATCTTAGTTCACTTGTCAGGTTTTAAACCACACTTCGTTATTATTGCTCATTTATTCATTTGCTGGAAAATAGAACTGAATTTAGAAATAGTTTTGAAACAAATCTTTGTGCGTAACAAAATAAATTAATTATGCAGGCTAATGGATAACTATGCGTAGCCTACAACACCGTTTTCTTATCTACGAAAGAGAGAAAGAGAAAGTGAAAGTAAAGACCGATTGGAGGCTCATTCTTTATCCTCGCGCTGCAGATGGTCACCAGACGCGGAACACGGGAATAAATTGCGCTATTTGCATGTAAATAGACACGTGAACATTTTAAGTTTGCTCGCTTCATTCGCGCGTCAAATCCGCTTCACAATAGATGTGGAATCGCGTCATGGGCAGGGCTTCTGTCTGTCTGGTGACTGTAGCTTCTTTGCTAAATGGCTAACATGGATTTTATTGAAGGAATAACTGTGTTTATGTGCTTTATGAAGGCTGAAAAACAGCGTCGATAAGTTTGGAGCCGTGTCTGAGCCAACTAGATCCTTTCAGAGGTAAGCTCTTAAGAAAAAGCTCCTGATTGGTTAACGTGGCGTGAATGTCCACTGAATTTAAATTTTTCCAAATCGAACGATTCGTGCGAAACGGGCGTTAAGCGAGTCAATCGCACAAAACGCTTAACTCGTGCTGCTTCATTCGTGCGAATCATGTCATTCGCGCTGCTTCATTCACGCATATTGCACCGCAGGACGTCTATTCGCGCCTTTGCATTGACTTAACATGTAAATGTGCAATGTCTGGTGTGAACACAGCATAACTGTTTTCTCGCTAGTGAAACGTTCAGTTTTTAGACTTACAAAGTCCGCCATGCAAATAGCAAATGAGCCATGACGCGACACAACTGACTCTTAAAGGGAATGGGAGATGAGACTCTGATTGGTTTATTCTCAAAACACACCCATAACTCATTAAGAGAATAAGCACAACCCTGTTAGACCATGCGGCGCAGAGTGTATTTTTCCTTCCTTAAAATAGCAAAAGTGGATTCGGACACGCCCTTAATACTTTTGCACCCTGCGCTTTAGACTTTGCACCTAGATTGGTAAAATAGAGCCCTATGTGTATTAAAGGTGCAGTATGTAAGTTTGACACCCAGTGGTTGAACTAGGTATTGCACGCCTGGTTCAAAACAAACGCAAGCGCAAGTTGCCAGATTGACATCAACGTAAGTGTGCCAAACTATCAAGCCTAAAGGCTGATTTAAGTTGTGTTGTAAATAAAAGCAATGACATGCGATAGAAGGAATATTTTCCATATTAAAATACATTTTTGTTCTAACCAACACCTGACATTTATATTTTAAAAACAGCCTCTATTTCTTGCAGCTGAACAACATGATAAAAAATGATCACCTCAGGTACACCTCATGTCCTTTATTCAGTGTTAAATGCTAATAATGTGAGTTTGAATGACATTTTACATGACAATTATTGCCATACAACTGAAAGCAGCAGTAGATTGTTCACCTCAGATCTTGAAAATAAAATAAACCGTTTGAAATTTTACTTTAGAACTGTGAAATAATGCTAACCAACACATATTAGTGATTCAGCATGTACATTTAATTATATTAAAGAGGTTTAATATATATTAATTAGGTTATAAACCTTACCATTTTGTTGGATGCAGTAAGTGCACTATTCTGTGCTTCTAAATGGCTGGTTTTATCTGGTGCAAACAGCAAAATTGCATATCACTGCAAATCTTGTGACGTAGCGTGTTGTTGCGACATGTAGTTACAGTGTAACCTGCTCACCTAATGTTTACGTTCATAATATTTATATTATTTGCTAATTAATAACCTCATGTGGAACTCTGAATCTGCTTCTCATTTCAGAGTCTTCTACGGTCCACTGGAGGTTGCATTTCGGTCGTGGATGCACACTTTAAGACTCTTGACAGAATTAATGAAATACACTGTTTTCCATCAAGGCAACCCGGGGTGCTGAAATATAATTGGATAAACTGGCAGTGGGCAAGACCAAAGAACCAAAATAGACAGCTGTTCTGGCACATAAGTCGCATTTTCAAGGCAGAATAACAGACTTCAGCATTGTTTTTCAGATAAAAAAGAATGTTCACTTAGCATGTTTCTTAAATATCTGCAAACATATTATGGTATTTTTATCCTTTAGAAGAGTCAAAAACTTACATACATCACTTTTAAAATGATGTAGCCTGATATACTTGTTGAAGATGTACTGTAAATGTAATAGAACTTCAGACATAAATCTCCTATTTTTCAGGTACTGGATTTTCAAATAATTAAGCACTTTGTTGTCAAAGTTGCAGCTTTTTTTACATTATCAAACACTTGGATGTTCCATATCTATTAACATTTCAGAAAAAAATCAAGCGCAAATGAAATTATTAGGTTTTTGACATTGGTATGTTGAACATATGTTTTGTCCATTATTAAAATGGTATCATCTGAGGCAGTGCGTGTCACATTGTTGTCATTAACTTAAAGTTTATAAAAATAAAATATATTATAAGACTTATTGCAAAAATTTGCATACATTCATTCATTCATTCATTTTCCTTCGGCTTAGTCTCTATTTCAGAGGTCGCCACAGCGGAATGAATCACCAATTATTCCAGCATATGTTTTACAAAGCGGATGCCCTTCCAGCAGCAACCCATCACTGGGAAACACCCATACACACTCATTCACACACACACACTACGGACAATTTAGTTTATTCAATACACCTGTACTGCATGTCTTTGAACTGTGGGGGAAACCGGAGCACCCAAAGGAAACCCACACGTACAGGGGGAGAACATGCAAACTCCACACAGAAATGCCAACTGACCCAGCCAGGGCTTGAACCAGTGACCTTTTTGCTGAGGCAACAGTGCTAATGACTGAACCACTATGCCGCATAATTTTGTGTACATTTGATGCATTTTCCATTAATGACATACAAACAAAAATATAATTTATAGTAAACTGAATTAATTGTTAATGTAAAATAATGCTTAGATGTGATAGCGAACATTTGATTTTGTTATTGTTTAATTTATTGCTACTTATAGAACTGTGGGATCTTGACTTGACGCTAAGACACTTTTCATTGCTCCTCAAATACATTAAAAAAAACTTATATATAGTGTTTCATGAGTAATGTAAACACTGTTACTTGTTGGAACAAACCAGTCATTCTGTATGACTGCACTTTAAATATGTAGAATGATGATCTAAAAAGTGTGAGGCATTTAATTGATGACTGAGACAGATGTGGGTTTGACTGACAGTTTTAAAATTCAATGGAGTACGAATGGAGCTGTTTTTAATACTTTTTTTTCTTGCTAAATGTTTGTTAAACCCACAGACAGATGTTAACAGTGAGCATTTGTAATGATTTACGAATGAAAAAATGTGTAAGCATGCGGATGTGATCATACATACACCTGGCTTTGAAGTGTGTATACAGCTTTACTCGGTTAATATGAACTTTTTTTTATTTACTTCTGAATTGACGTCAAACTATAGATGTCATCTCAGAACGTTACGCTATAAATCTGCTTTCATTCAAGAACATGCATTTACTGCATGTATGCTGAAAGCACAGTGTTTAGTGTTTAAATTGCAGTTCAGTTGAAAGATAACCCTTCAACCTAATGATGTAAAATGTAATGTATGAAGGTTAAATATCTAAAACAAGTGTGCACAGTTTGTTTGTCAGATGCACATGAAAATTGCATTTGTTACTATACCACACACATACTTCTACAGTTAAAGTCAAAAGTATTAGCCCCCTTGAATTTTTAGCCCCCTTTTAATTTTTTTCCTCAATTTCTGTTAACGGAGAGAAGATTTTTTTTTTTCAACACATTTCTAAACATAATAGTTTTTATAACTTATCTAAAATAACTGATTTATTTTATCTTTGCCATGATGACAGTAAATAATATTTTACTAGATATTTTTCAAGACACTTCTGTACAGCTTAAAGTGACATTTAAAGGCTTAACTAGGTTAATTAGGTTAACTAGGCAGGTTAGGGTAATTAGGCAAGTTAAAGTATAACGATGGTTTATTCTGTAGACTATCGAAAAAATATATAGCTTAAAGGGGCTAATAGTTTTGACCTTAAAATGTTTTTTTTTTAATTAAACTGCTTTTATTCTAGCCTAAATAAAAAAAAAAATAAGGGTTTCTCCAGAAAAAAAAAAAATATTATCAGACATACTGTGAAAATTCCCTTGCTCTATTAAACATCATTTGGGAAATATTTAAAAAAAGAAGGAAAAATTCAAAGGGGGGCTAAAAATTCTGACTTCAACTGTATGTAAGAACAACATACATGTATAACAATACAACATGCATTTCATCCATCTACAGTGTAAACAAACACCATAGGCCCATAAATCACTATATGCAACAAGAAACAAGACTGTTGTGAACATGCTCAGACCTGTTTGTTGAGACTGATTAAAGGTGATTATGTTGTAATTAATGTTTGGTTGTTTTGCACTGGTGGCGACGCAGTGGCGCAGTAGGTAGTGCTGTCGCCTCACAGCAAGAAGGTTGCTTGTTCGAGCCTCGGCTGGGTCAGTTGGCGTTTGCATGTTTTCCCTGCGTTTGCGTGGGTTTCCTCCGGGTGCTCCGGTTTCCCCCACAGTCCAAAGACATGGGGTACAGGTGAATTGGGTAGGCTAAATTGTCCGTAGTGTATGAGTGTGAATGAGTGTGTGTGGGTGTTTTCCCAGAGATGGGTTGCGGCTGGAAGGGCATCCGCTGCGTAAAAACTGCTGAATAAGTTGGCGGTTCATTCCGCTGTGGCGACCTCAGATTAATATAGGGACTAAGCCGAAAAGAAAATGAATGAATAAATGAATGAATGTTTTGCACTGACTGACCTCAATGTGCCATGGATCTAAAATAATTTTTTATTTGTTTATTTGACTCTCAGTAGTCGTTGACTTTCATTTTATGAATCCGCAAGGACCACAGTTTCAGATTAAAAATACTTAGATGGCCTGAGTATGATTTAATAATCAGCTAATTTTAATTTTAAGTCAACTGTCCCTTTAAGAACTTGATAACATCGCCACCTACTGTTTCATAGTTCAAACTTTTTGGTTAAATCTGCCTTAACTTCTATATATTAATTGGATCAAAATATCATACATGTTATTATCGGCCTCTTAAATACTGCTGCACACACTTGGCTTTTCATTTGCTGACACAAAATGCCCTCTTCTGGTTTCAATTGAAATGAAAACCTCCAAACATACTGATAATCCCCAGCATGCATCATTATATCTATCCCAGACACCAGCGAATGTGACTTTGAACTCCATGACCTTCACTCACCTTTGCTCTAGATTCCATCCCGATCCTTAAAGCTCACAATGACTCAATTTTTGAGCATATCTGCTGACTTTCCCCTCTTAGATCCCGGGCTCATTACTGCGCTCGAGGCCCTCGGACTGCTATCGGGCTCTCAAATGCTGTCACTCAGTGCACAGTAGCCCAGAACCACATGTTTGTGTAAATCAACAGACAGCCAGTGGAATGATGCGTCTGGAGTTATGCATCTCAGATGTACCGATTGGTTCCAGCTCTGGTGGAAACTTTGTGTAATAGCTTTTATGGGCAAATATATTTTCTCGTTTAAATCATGACATGATTTAAAGTACGTCTTGCCCAGTCTTAACAACTCTATCCCTAAGCCATACTACCATATTATATTGATTGATAGTCTGACTTTTTAGCCACGTACAGGGGGGATGTTTAATCAGCTTGCAGCAGGATAGATTTAACATAAAGTTCAGTCTTTTGGTGATTTATTCCGTTCACTTGTCAGGTTGATTGGCTGCAAAAAAAACAATTAAGGAGAGAAGCACTGGATTCGTTTCCTTCCGTTGCGCTGCCCCCTCATCTTGCTGTCCTGTTGTGGGAGAGTGCTAGAGAAGGCTTTGTAGGATTTAGGGTGCTAAGAGCCACACACATGGTTTTCCTAAGCTGTAATTTTATGGATAATTTCTGATGTGGCTAGAGATTTTATACCCCCCAACTAAGACCAGCATCTGCAGCTAATTATTCCTCCACTTGCATGCTTTTCTCCATTTCTTTCAAACACACACCGTCTCTTTACAACTCCCACGTATCTTTTTTACACTTTGTCACTCTTTGTCCTGTCTGCACTCACTTAGTCACACAGCTGAGGTTGGTCTTCCATCTGAACTTTAATTTGATACACTTAAACAGTTGGATGTCCTGAGAGAACGCGAGACAAAGAGAAAGTGAAATTCAAGGAAAGACACTGTGTATTTCTCTCAGCGAGTCCTCTGAGTCCTGTTTAAATCAGACAGCTTTGGAGTTCAGGTCTGTCGGAAGGCTTTGGGTTATGTCATAATACACGAATTTACCCGAATACAACCCCAGCCAAACCAGCTCATTAGGGAAATGTGTGTGTGTGTGCGCGTTTATGTGTGCGAGTAGGTGGGATTTGAAGAGATCTAATGTTTTTCTGGAAGTTTTGTCATCTCGAGTGCTTTATATTATTACAGTATCTCATGGAATCCAAATACCTGTAACATTTTCCATCCTGCTAATATTTTCCATGATATTTTCCCACATTGTTCACTTTCTCGTACACGTAATATCTTTTTAATTATCCAGCGGTCAGTGCTTGCGCAATATTTAGTTCAGATAGGACAGATCTTTGTGTTTGAAGGCTGATTCTTGTCTAATGTTAAGCTATTTATGTCCCACTTCAATGACAAATTCGCAATGCCAGTCCTAATATTGCATGTACCTATGTTAGGCAAACAGATAAGGTAAAAGAAATCAGGATATTATCCTATAGCCTGTTTAGGGTTGGCTGGGGGTAGACGTTAATAAATTACAATTAATGGGAAATTTTATAAATAATATAAATCTGGTTAACTTTCCGCCGCAACTGCATCTGATCTAGTAACAACTTCATTTATTCATCACATCTATACAACATAGGCTCATTCTGAAAATGTAGCCCTATATACGTTTCTGGATATCACGAATTATGTAGCCAAAGCTATGTATGGCTTCATTTTGTCTTTAAAACGAACGCTTACTTCCTTGTGGACGGCTTTTCCATTGTTTTCTAGTTTGTCCTTTAGCTCATAGGTAGTCGGACTTGAGATGCAGAGGGGAGTAGGGTTGGGTGATGTCTACCAATTTGGCATCGTACGATGTCTAATGTGAAACATCGCGATGGACGATGGCATCGTCGTCATAGGCGGAGGTGAATTAATTATTTATGAATAATTAATTAATTCATAACGAATTCATTATTTGTAGGCTACCCTTTCAACTACCTGAGCCGCATGGTCTTGGTTTTACCCATAACCAAATAAAGAAATAAAGATAAGTTACACACATAAATTACCACCTGTCAATCACTTTTTCCACGGGACTCTGGCATGAATAGGCAGAGTGATCTGTGTCGTTATAATGGCGTCGACAAACTTGGTTGGTAAAAAAGGTGCACAACCAAACAACAGTATCTGAGGTTTTTACTAAAATACTAAGTACAAACGTGAAAGTGAAAGATTGAAGCAGTATACTGATGCTGTGACACGTTACCTAATAGTTTCAAAAGACCAAAGAGTCGTTAGATAGAGACAAGATTAATTAAATATCATGTTCAACAGCGCTACGTCCTTCATAAACTGTCCGACGTGCACTGCTCTCTGAAACTTAGATGAGCGCATGACAGTGTGTGTGTGTGTGTGTGTGTGTGTGTGTGTGTGTGTGTGTGTGTGTGTCTGCATGTGTGTGTGTGTGTGTGGCTGTGTGTTTGTGTGTGTGTGTGGTCACGTGATGGGGATTTTCAGCGGACGGAGGGCTGTTCAGAAATGCTAGATGAAATGCCAGTGTAGATGTGGATCATTTTCATTCTAAAATGCCTCTAAAACTAAGACGTATTAGTGTAAATGGGGCCTAAGTTTGTATTTTTCGCGAGTGGGTTTGCGACAAGGGGTTTGGGGGGGTTGGGCGAAGGATCGGCCATGCTGGCTCAGCATTGCGATGTCTATCGGCCATCAGCGATGGACAATGACATCGTCTATCAACCCAACCCTAGAGGGGAGTTGACCGCAACAATGGGTTTCGAATCTGGTGAACAACGGTTCCAGAAAGCAGGTAAGACAAAAGCCAAAAAATTTAATAAAGAAGTAAATAGCAGGGTGAGAATGTGGAAAAATATGAAAATGTGGGTAAAAATCAGGCTGCCGTGAGGGCTTTTCTTTTTCTGGATTGCTTTTGAAGACACTGTCAGTTGAGTTTAGGGAAGTGAGTGGTGTTTTTTAAAACACTATTGGTTTGGTTTAGGGAAGGGGTGATGGGGGTGTCACAGTTGATGATGCATGCGCTCCTTCTGTCATGTTGTCACGTGTGTTTGTTTTGTATTATTCAACGTGTTTCTGTTGTGTGTTGTGTTGTGACTCACTAACTGGATCAGCTGGGCTGGGTACTCAGCTTCACCTATTTAAGCAGCGTTGTTTCGTGACTCATTGTCAGTTCGTTACTCTGGTTTATGTATTCTCTGTGTCTTGTCAGGAACCCTGTCGACCTGGTTAACTTTGGACTCTGTTACCCCCGTTTCTGCTACTTCTATTCCCAACGCTCGACTCTTTACAGCTGTTGCATTCTGAGTTATTCCTTATCATATTAAATATCACTTGCAATTGGATTCATCTGACTGTTGTGCATTTTCTGATGTTACAGGGGGATCGGTCGGTTGGTCAGTCAGTCGACAGCGGCCTCTGGTGGATTTGAAAACAGCAGGCGCGAATGGCTTTCGTGAGAGAAATTTGAGATCTGAAAAAGCATACACAGCAGCCTCTGGCGGATTTGTGAAAGCAAAAACTGCAAAAAACAAAGCTCCTGGAACGTATTTTTCGATCTCCTGAAATGTATATAGAGGTACGTAATCAAAATGAGCCTGGGTTGCATCTATAAAGTAGCCTTGTTTATTTAGAAGAAAAACTAATATTTTTTAGTTAACATTTTGTTCATTGTTCCGTAGAAGAAAAAGATAAGATTAAATTATATTAATATTATTAGTTGGTAGTGGAGTGTGGAGTGCTCCAGTTTCCCCCACAAGTCCAAAGACATGTGCTATTGGTGAATTGGGTAAGCTAAAATTGTCTGTAGTGTATGTGTATGAATGAGAGTGTATGGGTTTCCCAGTTATGGGTTGCAGCTGGAATCCGCTGCGTAAAACACATGCTGGATAAGTTGGCGGTTCATTCCGCTTTGGCGACCCCTGATTAATAAAAGGACTAAGTTGAAAAGAAAATGAATGAATGAATGATAGAATGTATTAATAGTGGAGTATAGATCTCAGTTCTCACTGGGGTCATTTGAGGTAGAGCGTTTGTTGCTTTGTGGACTTTCTCACCCCTGCACACTCACTGACTATGATGCTGGCATCGTTGACTAATGATTAGCTGACTTTAAGCTGGGTTGGAGGTATGACCTTCTTTGCCCTCTTGCGTAATTTTTTTTTTTTTTTCCGGTGTCATTCATTTCTTCTTCAACCTCATTAACCCACGCTGGGGTCCTGGGAAGCGAAGGCTAAACTGTGCGGCTGGTGTCCAAGCGCTCCCCTAGAGCTTTACCTTTTTAAAGATAATTTATTTTGATTTAGCGAGTTTAGCAGGTCTTGAGCAGTCAGGTTTTGACTTTGAGGGTGTTCCAGTGCTTGTCTTATTAATCCCTTGCAATAAAAATGAGGAGGAAAAAAAAAAGAAGAAAAAAGCGCAACAGCTCGGCCCATAACAAGGGGTACTGTTCGCTTCTCCTGTCCTTTTTTGTAAATGGAAAATTTACTGCTGTGGCTTTGAACTCCAAACCAAACAGTAAATCTTACCTGCTAGAACTGAGCAGGAGAGCGTTATGGTTAAGGGGCAGAAATAGTTCTCATTAGAAACAGCTTGTCAGGTCATGTTTCTTGTTACCAAATTGGATGCTAGGAAATGTTATTGCCAGCGTTATTGGTTTGGCGGCCATTTTTAAATTACAACGTACAATTACAAGTACAACGGCTTGTCAGTTGCAGCTGTTAAACCATGTCCTCCCTTAAAGTCTGTGTGAACTGGAAGTTGCTAAGACTTTTAGTTCAGTAATTTGATGTTCTTTCAACTGAAACAGATTATTGAGTGGGGGCGGGGCTTTTTTTTGCGCATCATTCGCTCATAGCAAACTACAAACTACTAGTTACTATGGAAGCCCTCAAGTTGACGTCAACAGATGGGCCGCCACTCCAAACACAGAAGCTAATGGTCAGACTTTCATTGAAGATTACCAAAGCAAACAAATGTCTTCTGTGGATTAACTTGCATTAATTAATTTTTCACTTTAACTATAGCATTGTGAGCTAGTAAAATAAATATTGTAAATTTTGATTTCACACGGACTTTAAAGGAGACGTATTATGCAAAAATCAATTTTATAAAGGGTTTAAACACAGTTGTGTGGCAACAGTGTGTGAATATAGCCAGCCTCTAATGGTCAAATTTTATTAGTTCTATTTTTTATAATCCTACTTCATAAAAACAGTCTGCAGAAACACTTTGATTGACATTCTCCCATTGTACATATCATTGGATGGGGACCCTGTACATTAAGGAAAAATCTCCCTCATTAGCATAAACAGCCCTGAGTGAGAAGCAGCTGTCCGCCATTATTGTTTTGAATCTGCCACTATGGTGACACATATGCGTTTATGGCTCCACCCCATTTTGAAAAGAGGGCTGGGAGCATAGTCTCATTTGAATTTAAAGCAACAGTCACCAAAACAGCCCAATACGGATCAAAGCCTTAGAGTTCAAATTGTTTGTGGGTTATTTTGAACTGACACTTCACATACACGCTCTAGGGACATCAGAGACTTTTACATCTTGTAAAAGGGGACCTTTAAAGGTTCTGAGTCACCAAACCAGAGCTTATTACACAACACTTGGGCCATACTTGGGTATTGCTTTTTTGTCTGAAAATGTGATTCTTCATCCATTGGCGTTAGTGTGAGCTGGCTGTTCAGTTTACCTGTGATTTTCAGTGTGTAAATACATTCATAACAACACTGACTGACTGTGATGATGATAATGATCAACACATTGGTTATGAAAATTATTCTTGAAAAATATAGACTGTTGATACATGCTCAGTTATTTTCTCTCACATAGGTGCATACCTTCTAGATGCCCATTGTGTAATATGAGTACATATTAGTTCCTAAATTATTATACAAATATGTACACACACACACACACACACACACACACACACACACACACACACACACACACACACACACACACACACACACACACACACACATACATTTTTTTGGGGTTGGGTGGTGTCCTGTAGCTACACACACACAATGATAATAAAATAGGTTTAAATATGTTTTTTTATTTGAGAAAATGTAAATTTTAATAACCACCAACCATTAACAATCTTCAGCATGCCATTTTTAAGAAAATCATGAAATTAAAAGGGACAATTATTTAATTGACAAAGGATGAAATCTTTGACTACCAGTAACTGTTTACCTTTTTATTAACAACATTTTGTTTACCTCATGTGCTGGGCCAGACGGAATCTGCAGACGTTTTTTGCAATTTCTGCTGAGAATTTTGGTAAAAATCTGCAGATTTCTGCGGAATTATTTTGGGAGTCTCATAACTAAAACCGTAATATGTGAAATATGTGTAATTTAAAAACTGAATAAATTCAGATTTACACACATTTACTCAAGTAAATAAACAGAATTTATGATGGGCTAAAAATCTGCGGAATTCTGCGCGTGCAGATTCCGTGTGGGCCTACTCATGTGGCCCAACTGCATAAGCTTTTTTTATATAAACTGAAATAATATCAACAAAATTCCTCTTGACACAACAAAGATGGCAAAGAAAAAAACAAAGTTAGCATTTAGATAAATTTACTGTTTATTTATAAATTGACTGTTTAACAAGGCGTAGGATGTGGCATGAATCCAATAATAATAGAAATGACATGAGATTTGAAACTAAAACCGCCAGTAAGTGGAGTCAAGTCTTTGTCACTGAATGATTCATTTAATTGAGTTGTTCGAACTGCTGATTCATTCACAAATGTCTTTCTGAATGGACGACTGAATCATTGTCTCATGTCAAAGCTCAAGATTCATTCATAAACAAAATATAGAGATTGGTATAGAGATGTACAGCGGCTGAGCTGTTTGGAAGCATTTACAAGAAAATAGAGCAAAATTTGAACAACAGTGATTCTAAAAATGCATCACGTCATTTTACTTCTGATTTCAGCGATAATAATAACAGTTCATTTTAGAAACAGCGAACCTAGAATCTGCTGTAACTTAGATATTAACGGCAAAACTTGGGTCACTAATGTAAATGTTAGCAAGTCCTGTTAACAGTTTTACAGTGAATATAGACTAAACTGTTCTCAAATGCAGTTATGCACGGCAGGTACAGCATACATACAGTTGAAGTCAAAATTATTATCCCCCCTTTGAATTTGTTTTTCTTTTTTAAATATTTCCCAAATTATGTTTAACAGAGCAAGGAAATTTTCACAGTATGTCTGATAATATTTTTTCTTCTGGAGAAAGTCTTATTTGATTAATTTTGAATAGAATAAAAGCAGTTTTTAATTTTTAAAAAAACATTTTAAGGTCAAAATTATTAGCCCCTTTAAGCTACAGTATATATTTTTTCGATAGTTTACAGAACAAACCATCATTATACAATAACCTGCCTAATTACCCTAACCTGCCTAGTTAAACTAATTAACCTAGTTAAGCCTTTAAACGTCCCTTTAAGCTGAATAGTATCTTGAAAAATATCTAGTAAAATATTATTTACTGTCATCATGGCAAAGATAAAATAAATCAGTTATTAGTAATGAGTTATTAAAACTATTATGTTTAGAAATGTGCTGAAAAAATCTGCTCTCTGTTAAACAGAAATTGGGGAAAAAAATAAACAGGTTGGCTAATATTTCAGGGGGGCTCATAATTCTGACTTTAACTGTATATAATATTAAGCAACTAAATATCACACCTTCAGTTCTCTTCTTTTTAAAGAATGCAAAAAGTTGCGTCTGAACTGCTCTCTTAGACATTTTGAAAAACGCGCAAAATGACGCAATGAACTATATTGCGCTTCTGTGTGGTGCTTTATCACAATACTGATCTCTGATTGGTCAATCGTCATTGTTTATAAGTCATAAATGATCATAAATAGAGAATTTTAATATTTAATTTGCATGAGAAGTTTTACATTACACACACTGTTGTTAATCTAAAGGGGTGATGGTGGATTTACAAAGGGGATGCTTTTTGTCATTTTTTTCCATAAGGGAAAAATGGGCCTCAATTCGAGCACTCTATACGTATATGCAATTCTAAAATATCTCAGTTGTTGTTGAGACTTTTTACTGTGTTGTGTGGCTTTTTGTCTCAAAATATTCAAATGACCAATTGATGTCTGGTATTTATCATATCCACATACTTTGGAAAATTAATATTCCCAATATTCTCACTCTCTTTTCTTCCCTTTCGCTGTTGTGCATTTCTTGGCTTGGAAAGAGCTGAGCAGTGAATACTTGACATGTGCTGTTACCAGACAAATAAAAAAACGAACAAACCAAAAGAATAATGAAAATATTTCTTGTTAGTGTAATGGGAAAAGTTGGCCTGGTGCTTTGACCTGCTCTGGTGATGCTGTGCTTGGGATTTCAAGCACACACGATGCAAGGACAGTTCACTCTTGTCCAATTCAAAATGTTTTACAAGCTGCAGGTGTTGCAGAACTGACAGTTGTCGCTTAACACACTTAACCAGTCATTGCAACTTTAAAGCTACCCTCGTTTCGTGGCTTTCCATTAAAAGAGCTGATACTGGAAATCATCTCTCTGTCGGTTTAATCTGTTGGCCAATACGCGAGGCGTCTGGACATGGTTTTTATGGCCTGTGAGGGAGCATAGGCTCGTGTGGTCCGATCGGACTGGAACACGAACCTTCCTGCGACCCTCATGCATGCACATCCAATAAAAGCATTTAGCCATCACTGCCAGTTCTTTCAGGTAGAGGAAGTATGATATCACTCTGTTGGCCCTCCAAAGCAGCACCCGTTGTAGAGTTTTATCTGACCACCACCACTGCAGACAGCATCTGGCCCCTGCTCGCCACTCTTAGGGTAGGGACACACCAAATCGACCCCAAAGGGCAAAAAAGCAGCCAATTAGCATCTAGACTCTGCACTTTCTTAGCAATGAGCTCTGCCATCAATTCAATGTGAAGAAAAAACATCTAACATTGTTCATCTAAAGCCAATGGTTATGGAACACACAGGAAAAAAATAAAGCTTAGAAATGCTCAAAAATCACCTGACATTTTTAAATGGCAGGTTGGTGTATCACCAGGCTCAGAGTCAAGGTTCGATGTATTGTCCCTTCACAGATGCTCTTATGCAGTGGTGTCGAAACTTGCTACTGGGGGGTCACTGTCCTGCACAGTTTAGCTCCAGTCATAATTAAATTCACCTGAACCAAGTTGATAATATTTTTAGATTCATGTGTCATTCAAGATTCAAGTTTGTCAGAACTAAACTTTCGAGGATGTTGGCCCTCCAGGACCAGGACGTGTAGTTGTGTTATTGTGACCTTTTTATTAACTTAAACCTGTCTCACCATTCTCCTCAAATCTTTGGCATCAAGACATTGGCCAAGGTATCTGCCATGTCGATCCCCTAACAATTTGTGCGCTCCTCAGGGAAATAATTTCTGGAAAAATGACAACCTAAAGTCATAAAGTTCTGCAATATGATATGAGGCGAAATATTCAAAATGTGAGCATAATATGCAATACAAAACTAAACAAAAAAAGATTGAAGTATAGGAAGTTTGGATCATTTGAAAATAATTCAAATGTTACATGTTGATTCTCTAACACATAATTTACAAACACACACAAACGTGGCATCTTGAACAAGACAAAGCTATAACGCTTGAATGAAATTATAAGAGACAGTAAAGATTTTAAAGAGTTTAAGTTCGCTCATCTTATGTCATCTTCATAGTTCTCAATAGTTCACAGGATATTTTCACATATCACAAGACTACACATTTTATACACTTTTTTTTCAGACAGGCATTCTCTCGTTTAAACGCTCTCAAAGTTCAAACTTTCATAGAAAAATAAGTCCAGTATTATAGAATGAAACCAAAGATCAAAACCTGTTGTTAGGCGCAAACATTCTGTCAGCAAAAGGTTCATAAAGCTTTTTAGCTTTTGTGCGGATAATGTTGGCATAATGTTCTTTTTCCTGCAGACGCCATTCTTAAGGGGGTCGCACACTGGATGCGCTGCACACATGACAGTTGGAATGAAAAACACACTCTAGACGTGCACATCCGCATGTTAATTAAAATGAAATTATTCAGATGGCAGTCTGTGGTGCGGCTGAAATATGAACAGTGTCCTGAGTCCTAGCTGGGCATCGCAGACAGCTGCCAACTTGCGGCACAGGTGTCCGTACCCTGATATAAACCTGTGTTTACAATTATAAAATGCATGGTGCTGCGTGGCATGGCACATCCGGTTTGCGACCCCCTTTACGATGGTCTTGCTGCGGACAGTTACAACCATTTTTGCATCCTTGTTGGAACTCACACTGCTAGCAATCGAAGATTTATATTAATTTGGCAAGCTGAACACATTTTGTACTGTACAGGAGACACTGAGGAGATTAATTGACAATGGGGATGCAAATCAGGACGCAGAACACAGTGTGCTGTAAGAAAAAAAAGAATGTTAAATTGCACAAAAAAAATCTTCGAAACTGCGAAGCCATGAAAGGTGAACTGTGTTATAGCGAGGGACCACTGTATTGCCCAACCTTTCTTTGTACATGCTGTTTGCATTGCAAGTCCCATCTGAGCCCATTTTCACAATTTCTTCATGTTTTTCATTCCCTATGTTACTCTACTACAATGTCTGTCAGACAAAATAGCGAAAAGTGACAGGACCACAGAATATCTGCATTATGATTGGAGGGATCACCTGTCAATCAAACTGCTGGGGAAGGGTCAATTGCTTAATCCCAAAAGATCAGCACCAACATCAATGCCATATTCAAAGTTACCTATCCAATTCTCCTTTCATCATTACTTCAATCAACCTTAATGTTTTATATATATATATATATATATATATATATATATATATATATATATATATATATATATATATATATATATATATATATATATATATATATATATATATATAATGGCTAGCTTGTAACATGAATTAAATGCACAAAGAGTTTGCTCAAGCATCTTGAATCCTCTAGTCTAGTAGGAAGCACGAAAGCCCATGGATGTGTGCCAGCATCCTGTCCTGCGAGAGGTAGGAGACAGAGCACTCACGAGCCGTTTTACTCTCCACTCTAATTTCCTAGAAGTAAGCAGAGTCAGAGGAAGTGCAAGCTGAAGCCACTGTCAGGACTGGCAGTGTTTGGGCACGCTCCAGCTAGAACAACTTGTGGTTTTTCTGCTTGCATGAAGTGGAGTGATTCCACATTCTGGTGGGTAAGCATAATGACACCCTGACCGGGGAAAAAGTGAGGATGGACGATGCTTGAGGAGGAAAGGAGGGAGCGATAGAACCAAGAGATGGATGTTAAGGAGAACATTAAACAAATAAGGTCAAAGCCGGGGCATGCACTCCAAAAACAAATAAGGAGGAGGAAATAAAGAATCTTTTTAAGCTTGGTGATGCTTTGGAAGAGACTAGCAGACAAAATCCAACAATACATGAATAAACCTCACCTTGGTCTTAGGTACAGTACTAAATGAATGCCTGTGGTATTCATGGTGATGGCACATGTTGTCATTTTGGATTCACACTGTATGTGCAGTGTGAAAAGGGGGTAAAGTTAAGTCACTTTTATTTCTACAGCACTACAGCACTACAGACTGTCAACCCTGCTGAAAAATCCAGCTTAAATCAGCCTTAGCTGGTTGGCTGATTTTAGCTGGTCGACCAGCCTGGTTTTAGAGGGGTTTTGGCCATTTCCAGGCTGGTTTCCAGCCATTTCCAGCCTGGTTGTAGCTGGTCAGGTTGGAAAATGACCAGCTAAAACCAGCTAAAACTAACTTGACCAGCCTAGTTTAAGCTGGACATAGCTGGTTTTGGCTGGGCTCCCAGCCTGGCTAGGCTGGTCAAGCTGGTTTTAGCTGGTCATCTCCCAGCCTGACCAGCTAAGACCAGGCTGGAAATGGCCAAAACCCTTCTTAAACCAGGCTGGTCGACCAGCTAAAACCAGCCAACCATTCTAGGCTAGTTTAAGCTGGAATTTTCAGGAGGGAAAGCAGCTTTAAGAGTTAAAGGTGCTGTATGTAAGTTTTTGACTCTTCTAAAGCATAAAAATACCATAATATGTGTGCAGATATTTAAGAAACATCCCAAGTGAACATACTTGTTTAACTGAAAAACAATGCTGAAGTCAGATATTCTGCTTTGAAAATGGGTTTTCCGTGCCGGAACGCTGTCTTTATTTATATAAATTTCATATGCACGATGCCAGTTTAGCCAATTATATGTCGGCACCCTGGGTTGCCTTGTTGGAAAACAGCGTATTTCATTCATTCATTCAGAAAGACTCTGAAAGCATGCGTCCGTGACCAAAAAGAACAGTATGGGAGACAGATGCAGTTCCACATGAGGTTATTAATTAGCAAATTACATAAATATTACGAACGTAAACATTAAGTGAGCAGGTTACATTGTAACCGCGTGTCCTAACAACACGCTGTGACGAGAGAGGCAGTGATCAGCTATTTGGCTGTTTGCACCAGACGAAACACGGCAGAAATGTAAATACAGCCTTTCAGAAGCACAGAATATGCACTCGCTCACGAAACGGTAAGGTTTAGAATCTATTTAATACATGTTAACCCACTTTAACATCAATGTAGATGCTGAATCACTCATATGTGTTTAGTTCTAAAGTTCAATTTCAGACGGTTTATTGTATTTTCAAGATCTGAGGTGAACTTTCTGCTTTCAGTATATGGCAACAAATGCCATGTAAAATGCATTCAAACTCGCATTGTTAGCATTTAGCACAGAATAAAGCACACAAGGCTTACTGTACCTGAGGTGATCTAGCTGTCATAGGTTTCTGTTGTTCAGCTGTGAGAAATAGAAGCCATTTCTAATATATCAATTCGAGGTGTTGGTTAGGACAAAAACTCCTTTTAATATGGAAAATATTCCCTCTATCGCGTGTCGTTGCTTTTATTTAGAACACAGTTTAAATCACTCGCTCCTGTACACAATCTGGCATCCTAGCGTACTTTTATTATGATCCAGGAGTGCAATACCTAGTTCAACCACTGGGTGTCAAACTTACATACTGCACCTTTAAACAGACAAATTAGTAAGTCAGTTAATAAAGTGAAGTTCGTCTTTTTGAAACAAATTCAACACAACATTTGCAGAAAGGACACCAACATGAAAAAATACTATAGTAATACAGTAAATAATATATATACTATAGTGTTTTTGAAACATACTATAATACTTGGATTAATCTGTTGTGGTAATTCTACACTACCTCGCTAAAGTCTTGTTGCCTATCCAAGTTTTAGATACAGCAAATAAAAACTTGACTTCTAGTTGATCATTTGGTATCAGAAGTGGTTTATATGAAAGGCAAAGGCCTCTAGATTACGCTTGTTTTACCAAAATAAAATATGATCATGCTTTTTGTAAGTATTTAATTAGGACAGTAAAGTTTGACTTTGCTTAGACCAGGGGTGTTCAAACTCAGTCCTGGAGGGCCGATGTCCTGGAGAGTTTATCTCCAACTTTCTTCAACACACCTGCCAGGAAGCTTCTAGTATATCTAGTAAGAGCTTGATTAGCTGGTCCAGGTGTGTTTGATTAGGGTTGGAGCTAAACTCTCCAGGACACCGGCCCTCCAAGACCGAGTTTGGACACCCCTGGCTTAGACAAAAGTCTTGTCACTTAACAGAAGTAATGTACAGTATAGAATATAAAGTCATGGTGCAGTGGAAAAGGAATTAATATTGTGTATGACTCTCATGAGCTTGGAGGACTGCATCCATACATCTCTGCAGTGACTCAAATAACTTATTAATAACATCATCTGGAATGGCAAAGAAGATATTGCAGGACTCCTAGAGTTCATCAAGATTCTTTGGATTCATCTTCAATGCCTCCTCCTTCATCTTTCCCCAGACATGCTCAATAATGTTCATGTCTGGGGACTGAGCTGGACAATCCTGGAGCACCTTGACCTTCTTTGCTTTCAGGAACTTTGATGTAGAGGCTGAAGTATGAGGAGCGCTATCCTGCTTCAGAATTTGCCCTCTTTTGTGGTTTGTAATATAATGGGCAGCACAAATGTCTTGATACCTAAGGGTGTTGATGTTGCCATCCACTCTGCAGATCTCTTGCACGCCCCCATACTGAATGTAACCCCAAACCAGGATTTTTCTTTCACCAAACTAGACTGATTTCTGTGAGAATATTGGGTCCATGTGGGTTCCAATAGGTCTTCTGCTGTATTTGTGATGATTGGGATGCAGTTCAACAGACGATTCATCGGAAAAATCTGCCTTCTGCCACTTTTCCAAATGGTCAACTAGAAGTCAAGTTACTATTTGTTGCTATAACTGGAATCGACAACAAGACTTTCGTCATGTAGTGTATAACAACTATAGTGATATTAAAAAAAATGACCCAATACTGTAGTTTTCTACAAAAATAGGACCATTAATATTGACCTTATTCTGCAATGCAGAAATAAGCTCTTGTCTGCGATTGTTTTACAACTTTCATTTCATTCATTTGCCTATGAGAAATAATAAATGGCAGTAAACAATCAAACTGCTTGCTCTACACACAATTGTGTTTATGACAATACAGTTTTGACCTGTGAGTCAGATTTATAGACAGGTATTTGGACACAGAAATGTATTTACCATGTCTTCATGCCTAGACCACACAGTCATACCGCTCTCCTAAATAAGGCGAGGGAGAGAAAGTGAACCCTGATGTGTTTATAAATCAAACCCCTCCAGTAGTTCCACAGAGAAAGAAGGGGAAAAAAATAAGGGGAAAAGAAACAAGCCCCTCCACCACCACAGGAGGCTGCACATAGTTTCCATTCACTTCTTCACTTGCATTATAAAAATAATTAAAGGGGATGTTGTGAGGGGGAGCAAGTGGCCCCGATGTCTCTCTGCTCTGTCATCTCAGCAGGCCCCATTGAGAGTCCATGCAGGTCAGCTCACTTCAAACATCACCGTGTGGTTTGGGTTGCATCTACTGTTGAGTCCGAGCAGATTTGTTGACAATTTTTTTGCATGTTTTAAATTAACACATGTTTAGCACATTGACGCATCAATCAAAATCTTGAAATGCGCTCACTGTAAAACAGCTTCATGACTTCGGTATTGACTTCATTATAAACCTCATTCGTCTAAGCGATGGTTTATAATGTTCCAAAGTGGGAAACAGCTGCGGCGACCACAGGCTTTCATATTTGCCACAAGCTTCATTAAGATTACAAAGTGTTTGTCTTCTTTTCTGTGTTCATTTATCTTAGCTTTTGTAATTTGTATATGCGAGCAAATTGTTGTACATACGTCTCATGCTAATGACACCGCACGCCCAAACAATTCCTCGAGGCCACGTGGTGCTTGTACGGGGTGTCATGGGATATTTCACTAAGCCAACGCTCTACAAAATACCTGCTCTCATTTGAAACACATTAGAGAGCGATGTGTTCATTCTTTCCGACGCGAGGTGATGCACTTGTCTGGTATGAAGTCCTCAGTTTGTGGGCGGCCCTGAGAGTCGGGGGCCACGGAGCGGCCAGGGAAAACGATGAAAAATGAAATGCAGCAGCCATTCCTGAAAACACACAAACGCGTTATATCCGCTTGCGTGTCTGGCTCTCTGGCCGTGCATTTTTTTTTCCCCTCCATGAGCAGACACTTGTGTGTGTGCTGTGAGAGAGACGTGTTGTTGCCATGTGTTCTCTTTCATGCTGCGTGTTAATGAGTAAAGATGTGCAGACCAAGGTGTGCAATGTTTAACTGATTCTCACACGCTGCCGATGACACCTTGTGGGCCTTGTGCCGACCTCATGTTCACTTAAAGTGAGCATGAATCCCCGCAGAACACAGTAGCAGAGTGTTCCAGTTTGGAGGTCAATTGTTAACCGGTTTTGTTGAAGTAAAACTAGATAAAATATCCACCCATGGTGTGTCTCATCTGTTTTTTCCTTTACCACCCTCTTTTGTGAAACATATGTGAAATATTACTTGCGTTAAGCCACCAAAACATGTGTATAAATGTTTTTACGAGAGGTTTTGTTTCACATGAGACTAGCTCATATATAATGCTGCGAGTGACACAATGACCTGCGCTGTTTGCCACAAAAATGCAAGGAAAAAGCTGCTAGATTTTTCCATTGGCAAAGAGACGAAATATTTTTCAATAAAAAGGATGCAAAATGCCGTTTCGTGGCCAGTAGGAAATATTCTCAATTCACCCGCCGCTGGCTAATGTTTGGAGCAGAGCTAATGCATCCTTTTAATCTTTTCTGTAATTGCATGTATGATTTGCGGTGAGTAAAGCACCACTGTTGTTAATGTTCTCTTACAGTTGTTTCATAGTAGCCCACATAGCAAAATATTTCTGGCCCAGCTCTGGCCCACACAATCAGCTTTTGCTTGGCCCACATGCTGCAGTGAATTACGGTACATGACTGGACCAAGTCTGGCTTCCAGACAAGGGCCAAGCATGGACCTTATCTATGCCAAGTCTCAGCCAAGTTAATAACCCATAACTAGGGCCAGACGGAATCTGCGGACGTTTTTTGCAATTTCTGCGGAGAATTTCGGTAAAAATCTGCGGATTTCTACGGAATTATTTTGGGAGTCGCTTAACTAAAACCTTAATATGTGAAATATGTGTAATTTAAAAACTGAATAAATTCAGATTTGCACACATTTACTCAAGTAAATAAACAGAATTAATGATGGGGTAAAAATCTGCGTAAATCTGCAGAAAATCTGCGGAATTCTGCCCACACAGATTCCGTGGGCCTACCCATAACTGAGCCTGAACTGGGCCAGATATGTTGGTGTGTCACGACTGCAATGAAATTGATAAACCCATAAATCATTGCACTTTAGGCGTGCTATGGGCATGCTTTTTCTCGAAGTGACCTGATTGGTAGAATTTCTTTTCTTTATTTAAAAATAATAAAAATGTATTTTAAATGTGGATCAAGATAAGCCAGACTTACATGGCCTCACATATCAGTTATTAACATCTGGGCCAAATACTACATTTTAGATCTGGCCCAAGTATTGTGTGCCGCCATAAAGACGTTGCCACCTCTGCCAAACCACGGTCATGTTTGGCCCACATGCTGTATGCCAGTCCTGGATGAATGCCTGCTGTGCCAGATTTATGCAAAATCTAGGCCAGAATTCTTTGCTACCTGGGTGGATACTGTTGCTTACTACTATGCTACTTCATAGAACAGAGTACAAGACATCAGATATTTTGCCTTCATGCAGGCTCACAAACCAACATTGGTGACTCATATGCAGTGATGGAAAGAGTACTGAAAGTACCAGTACTTGCCTAAAAATATAGTGCAAGTAGAATAAAAGTATCTGTTGTAAATATGACTCAAAGTATGAGTAAAAAGTAGACCTTTCAAAAGTACTCAAGAGTAGTGAGTATTATGCTGTAAAAATCTGATGCATTTACATGTAATTTGTGGATGTGTGTAAACGTAACATTCTGTAGTGCATTTAGTTATTGCCCAGCAGGCACACAACGTCATAAGATGTTAATATTAGGTTCAATTTAGGTCATGATGTCAGGTGACCAAAATTCAATGTTTAGCCAGCATCTAAGCATAACGTCATTTTAATGTCCAATAACGACGTCAAATGACGTTAATATTTTGTTGATTTTAGGTTGTGTTAGAAAGTGACCAAAATCCAATGTTGAGCAAACATCTTAAACCAACGTCATATTGACATTAAATACTGACATTTATTTGTCAGGTACTGTATGGCAACAAAAATCCAACTTCTGATAGACGTCATAGTGGTAATGTTCACACAATGTCAAGCTGTAACATCATTAGACATTGATATTTGGTTGATTTTATTTTGGACGTTGGACATTGACGTCGACCTGACGTTAAGTTCTTACGTCAACTTGATTTTCATTTCTAAACAAAATGCAACGTCCCCTCGACGTTGGGGTACAACGTCAATCTGACTTCAGGTTGACTACTTTTGTCTGCTGGGTATTTAAGGCCATTTCGGTCATCATACAGTAAATGTCCATCATCTTCTCATTTGTGACATGCATCTAAACAGTCTCTGGGTCATTGCGTGTAAAGATTTTGGACATCTTCTTGGACACTTTTAACGCTTCCAAACACTTTGCTGCAATTATGAATCGCCCATGTCTTGAGGTAGTTTATTATGATGCGATTTATCTCTTTACTTCTATGTGCGATTTGATTGGACAGGAATCACGATGCAATTTTTCCATCAAAATACTGGTTTGGTCTGCAGAACTGAATGAATTTCTGCTGTATGACAGCAAAATAAATTCCAAACTCCGTTTATATACAGCGCAAAATAAAACCATCAATCATTCGTTTTGTTTGTATGTTTGTTTGTTTTTTAGTATGAATCTTGCAAACAGATTCACAAAAAATATTTTAAGTTAAACTTTTGCTATAAGATTTGCATATTCCCGATTGTTGCAGTTATGCTGATTTATTCATTAACGTATTGCTTAGATTTTGACATGTTCTTAAATGTAATGTTCAGTCTACCTTTACCCTTCATATGTTGGTAAATTGATTTTTCCATGCAGTGTTTTGCTGCTAATGAGGAGTGAGCTGTGCAGTTGTGGAAAGTGTTTGAAACATCCTACTGGGAATTAGTTAGCCATACAGTATACAGTGCTCAGCATAATTGAGTACACCCCGTTTTGAAAATGAATATTTTTATCCATTTCTCAGTGAATATAGGAAATGTATTTTGGTGAATTTAAACAAAACTGATTTCCTAAACAGATATATTTATTAAAATAATATCTTAGTCATCAAACATATTTAGAAATTGAACGATAATACAATTAAATTCTAGCAAAATATTGCAAAAGAAATTACAACCTACAAAATTTCAACTAAATCTTAATTTATTTTTGCTTCTCTTGATTTTTCCTCTTTTTTTAAATTTGTATTTAATATTTTTCTATAACATAAAATTGTGTGTACTAGTTTTTGGACTGTTATCGTAAGTTATTTTGTTAGATAAGATGCAGATTTGGCTTTAGTACTGACTAATCAAATGAATATGAATTTAAAAGATAGATTTGTGAGAGATGTACTTCTATATGCTGAGCACTGCACACTAATTTTGTGGTTGGAAGCACATTAAGGGCTAATGTTAATGAGATGTGCATGTAATTGTCAGTCAAATTTGAGTGCATGTGTGTTTTTATGTGTGCTATTTGATCTCCTAGCAATGAGTGGTGTAAAGTAACAAATTACAAATATTTAAATTACTGTAATTAAGTAGTTTTTAAGTAAATTAAGTAAATCGCATGATAATAAACTACCTCAAGATACGGGTGATTTGTAATTGCAGCAAACTGTTTGAAAGCACTAAAAGTGTCCAAGATGTCCAAAATCTTTACACGCATTGACCCATAGACTATTTAGATGCATGTTACTGATGAGAAGATGACGGACGTTTACTGTTTGATGACCAAAATGGCCTTAAACACCCAGCAGGCACAAGACATCAACATGATTTCAGATTGACGTTGTACCCCAACGTTGTGGGGACGTTGCGTTTTGTTTGGAAATGAAAATCGAGTTGACATCAGAACTCAACGTCAGGCCGATGTCAATGTCCAACCTAAAATCAACCAAATATCAACGTCTAATGATGTTACAGCTTGACGTTGTGTCGACGTTACCACTATGAGGTCTATCAGATTTTGGTTGCCATACCTGACAAATAATTGTCAGTATTTGATGTTAATATTACGTTGGTTTAAGATGTTGGCTCAATGTTGGATTTTGGTCACTTTCTAACACAACCAAAAATCAACCAAATATCAACGTCATTTAGCATCATTATTGGACATCAAAATAACGTTGTCCTTAGATGCTGGCTAGACATTTCAAGAGTTCACACTTAGATAATGCTTGACTATATTAGCTAGTTTGGCATGCTGTCCCGGGAGAGAACCCTGAGCTCAGAGATAGGTGAGCCCAAGGCTCCCGCCTGGTCAAATAAGCATTAGGAGGTATACGAGATCAGGTAGTTCTCTACATCCTCCCAAGAATATACCTCCAATTATGTTAGTGTGTACTTAGTAAGTGCTTATGACTTTAACTGTAGTTGCATGTTTTTGAGTGTGGGAGGAAACCGGAGCACCCGGGGAAAACCCACGCGAACACGGGGAGAACATGCAAACTCCGCACAGAGAGTGTCGACTAGTTCAGTTAGCATTGAACCAACTCGACCTCCTTGCTGTGGGGCAACAGTGTTAACCACTGAACCACCGTGTCGTCCGAATCTAAACTGAGGAGGAAATTAGTTTGTGAAACTTCACTTAATTTTGGTCACCTGCCACACAACCTAAATCTAACCTAATATTAACGTCTTTTGACATCATATATAATAACTAAATGTACTACAGAATGTTACGTTTACACACATCCACAAATTACATGTAAATGAATCAGCTTTTTACAGCATAATACTCACTACTCTTGAGTACTTTTGAAAGGTCTACATTTTACTCATACTTTGAGTCATATTTACAACAGAGACTTTTACTCTACTTGCACTACATTTTTAGGCAAGTACTGGTACTTTAACTTAAGTATGATTTTTCAGTACTCTTTCCACCACTGCTAGCAACCAAGAAAACACTCTAACAGAGTCTGTATCGATTTCTGGTTGTGTGATTGTATCTCTCATGTGCATGGCACATGGAATGTATGTCTGAATTCATGTCTTCTGTTATTAAAAATTTGCCGTTAAGTGGCAGGGAGGGTGCCAGGATCCCTTGCTTGATCTGTTTTGGCAGCTGGAAGTTGATTTCCATTGGCCTGAGCCCTGTTTTCTCCTCTTGTTGTCAGCAGGCTTATTTTAGATCCTAGGATCAAAAGGTGACTTTCCATGGCAGAAAATTAGCTGCTAATAAAAGCTTGTTTAATCAGCCTAAAATGAATTAGGCTGCGCCTTTTGCGAACACAGGGTGCATGCTTTGCAGTTGGGGCACAGCATTCTCAAAACATCTATCTTCTGCTCAGATGTTTATTTTTGAAAGGGACTCCTTCACCCGTCAGGTCTAGAAATAGCATCTAAGTCATGTACAGATTTGCCGCAGTTCATTCTTAACAATTAGTTTCAAGGAAAAAAAAATATATTTAGTGCATCTACGTGTGAAACTGATCATTTATAGAAAGTCAATTATGCTATTTTGGGAGTTCTGAGAATCAGCAGTTGTTTGTAGTGGCAGGAGATGTGTAGATGTCAGGATCCTGCTGCAGATCACCTTGATGTCATCCTTGGTTAGGCTGGACCACACGGGTAGTGTGCAGTCCATGGCTCTGGTCTGTATTGTGAGCCTGGTCTGTTTTCACAGCTGTTCTGTTCTGCTCTGCTCAGAGTGCTCTGCCTCACATCCCATCTTCATCAGACTCAGTCAGTCCCTGCCAACCTCTCCTGGACATCAATGGCATTCTCAAATCATCTAGGTGGTCTTCACTAGTTTTAGATGCATAGACAAAACACTTGCATTACCTGCGTACCTTTATCTTGATAGATAATATAGAAAATCTAGTAGATACAGCTGTAGATATACAAACAGACAGGCAGACAGACTGGATATACATCTGGATAGTTAGACAGACAAGATGTTACACTTAGATTTACACATACTTTTAGCAGATCTAAAGTTACTTACATTGCAAAATAAAATGAGTTGTGTAGGGATGGATTTTACTCAGACTTAAATGTGCCCTGTAATTAAACCACAAAAATCCTGTAATAAAACCCCAACAGATGAGTAAATCTTTAAGGCACTGGTTAACTTTGACAAAATCACCATTCATTGCTCTCATGGGGTATTTAAAGAGAAGGGCAAAATGTCTCAGGGTCGCAAATCTATCCAGACCGGCCCGTAGTGAAGAGCTCTCAAGCTCAACACTATGTATTATTTGGACTTCCATCTATACTCCTAAATTGGCTTTTATTGTTTGATTCTGTAATTGGCATGATACACTTTATCTGGAAAATAAATGTTAAACTTTTTTATTAATTCGAGAGTCTCCTGAATTCATTGTATCCAATATATTATGCAAAGTCCGCGTTACCATTATGTTGTGACATGATTTTGTGGATTTTTAAGGCACATTTGACTGTACGGAGCGGTGTGAGCACTCTTTTAATATGAGTGAACAGGAGACAACTGGACTAATTGGGTATTAGTTAACCCTACATCCTCTGACTAACTTCAGAGAAGAAACGCAATCCCAGGGCGTGAAACTCTAAGCGGTGTTTGGTCACTAATGAACGTGCAATAAGAATGTCAGACCCAAGAAAATATCAAAATCTAAATTATATCACAACTAATAGAGGTGTGAACCTACACTGGTCTCACGGTTCGGTTCGGTTACGATTATCATGCCATCGATTTGGTTCAATTCGATATCTCGGTGCATCACGGTGCATTGACGATGCTTTCCATGCACAGTTTTATATTTTCTTCACAGCACAGCAATTCTTGTATTAAAATGTATAAATATATTTATATTTACTATTTGTAAACCAATTTTGTCCTTTAATACAAACAGTCAGATATATAAACTGTACCTTTAAACAACACGAGCATTTATAGACCATTTTAAGGGATGTAAACAAAAACAATAGTCCTAACGTATTTTACATTTTTAATTTCCATTGCTTCTGAGAATCCAAAAAGGTCCACATATTGATTAATAGTGTTATGACAGCTGATTTAAAGTCAAGTTATGATTGAATTGCCTCTTGTTACAGTTAGGAAATAGTTTAACGTCAAGCAGGAAATGTTCATGGGCCAATGACATGACCACATTGAAATGGTCTATAGCAAATAAACAAATATAAATATCCCGCTCGCTTTCTGCCTTGTCTACCAAGTTCTTTCTAACACCCCTTTGATTGGTCACGCGCTCAACAGAAAGGGCTGCGATTGGCTCTTACATGCTGGCGCTCTTCACAGATGCACTCATGGCATGGGCCACAGTGAGAGAGAGAGAAATGGAGTTTACTTTCGTTCTCTTAATCGCCGTGAAATAGGGGCTTTTGCTGTAAGTGTCAGTGTGAGTTCAGAAAACACACACGCAGTGAAATTGTGCACAGTTTCAGAGTTTTTACGTAGTTAGAGCGTTGAAATACTCGCGCTCGCGGCTCGCCTCCCTCGCCATAATAAGCTACGGCGACATAGCGCATGTGAGATAAATGACGTCAGTACATAATAACCGGTTATGATTATTACTGAACCGATACCGAATTGTCCGTATCTGCATCGCGGTGCACCGAAGAAACAATTAATTTTGACACCCCTAACAACTAATAATGTGATCAGCTAAAAACATAAACGGTAAAATTGGAATAATCAAAATTGGAGTCAGGTTGAACTCGGTGTTGGAAACTAATATAAATAAATTTGAATAAATAACTAAATTATTTTCAGAAGTGCTAGTTAAGGCTTACACGCATTTAACCTTCAACCATTCATCGAGCTCCGTCATTGGGCCGATAGAATGGATTCCCTGGAATTGAACCCACAGCCTTGGCATTGCTAGCACCATGCTCTACTATTCGAGCTGCATTCCTATTTTATAGACAGATAGTTCAACAAATGAGTACACTGACAGGCATATACTATACAAAAGTTTCCCAGAATGCATTACCACCACATATTTTGCTCAGTGGTCGGACAGACAATTATGCAGTGCATCCGGAAAGTATTCATAGCGCTTCACTTTTTTCTACATTTTGTGATATTACAGCCTTATTCCAAAATGGATTTAATTCATTTACTTCCTCAAAATTCTACACACAATACCCAATAATGACAATGTGAATTTTTTTTTTTTGAAATTGTTGCAAATTTATTAAAAATAAAAAACCTGAAAAATCACATGTACATCAGTATTTACAGCCTTTGCCGTGACGCTCTAAATTGAGCTCAGGTCCATTATGTTTCCACTGATCATTCTTGAGGTGTTTCAGCAGCTTAATTGGAGTTCACCTGTGGTAAATTCAGTTGATTGGACATGATTTGAAAAGGCTACAGCTGTCTATATAAGGTCCCAGGGTTGACAGTGCATGTCAAAGCACAAACCAAGCAAGAAGACAAAGGAATTGTCTGTAGACCTCAGAGACAGGATTGTCTTGAGGCACAAGACTGGGGAAGGTTACAGAAAAATTTATGCTCCTCTGAAAGTTTCAATGAGCACAGCGGCCTCCATCGTCTATAAGTGGAAGATGTTTGGAACCACCAGAACTCTTCCTAGAGCTGGCCGGCCATCTAAGCTGAGTGATTGGGGGAGAAGGGCCTTAGTCAGGGAGGTGATCAATAACTCAATGGTCACTCTGTCTGAGCCCCAGCGTTCTTCTGTGGAGAGAGGAGTAACAGAAGGACAACCATCTGTGCTGCAATCCACCAATCAGGCCTGTATGGTAGAGGATGGTAGGGTGGTGGCAGCATCATGCTGTGGGGATGTTTTTCAGCAGCAGGAACTGGAAGACTAGTCAGGATAGAGGGAAAGATGAATGCAGCAATGTACAGAGACATCCTGAATGAAAACCTGCTTCAGAGTGCTCTTGACCTCAGACTGAGGCGACGGTTCATCTTCCAGCAGGACAATGACCCAAAGCACACCGCCAACATATCAATGGAGTGGCTTCACAACAACTCGGTGAATGTCCTTGAGTGGCCCAGTCAGATCCCAGACCTAAATCCTATTGAACATCGCTAGAGAGGTCTGAAAATGGCTGTACACCATCGCTTTCCATCCAACCTGATAGAGCTTGAGAGTTACTGCAAAGAGGAATGGGCAAAAATTCCCAAAGACAGGTGTGCCAAGCTTGTGGCATCATATTCAAAAAGACTTAAGGCTGTAATTGCTGCCAAAGGTGCATCAACAAAGTATTGAGCAAAGGCTGTGAACACTTACAGTATGTACATGTGATTTTTCAGGATTTTAAATTTTAAGTAATTTGGCAACAATTTCAAAAAATCTTTTTTTTCACATTGTCATTATGGGGTATTGTGTGGAGAATTTTGAGGAAATAAATTAATTTAATCCATTTTGGAATAAGGCTGTAACATAAAAAAATGTGGAAAAAGTGAAGCGCTATGAATACTTTCCGGATGCACTGTAGACTGGTGGATTGATTGGTAGAATGATTGATTGAATGAATGACAAGACAGAAGGAAAGATAGGTAGATTTGTTTGCCAAAATGCATTACCTGCGGACATTATTCTTGATGGATTGATGGACTGATGGACACACTGGCAGATGGACACTAAAATGAAATTAAATTCTAAATATCAAAAGCATAACCTACATACATTTTTCTTGACAGAGGGATTGATAGATGAATGCGTAGTCAGATGGACAGGCATCTGACAGCCATATAGACAGACAGAACTACTTAATTTCAAAATGCATACATTCTTGATATAGATTGAACAAACAGAGCAATACACTCCCCAAAACCTTTCTTTTTTAGCCTTTTATTGAAGAATAAATGGATGGATGATTGGATTTTAATCACAGATGGCTGGAAAAAGCAGAAGAGTCTCAGTCAGGAATCTGCCACCAGAAATTCTTCATGGTCATGAAAGCTTTAGACTTCACGCTCCCTTGTTTGTTTTCGCTGCTTTTCATCTCTGAGCAGCAGACAAATAAGTCAATGCTTAGTACGTCCCTTCGGCAGCCAAGAAAGTTTTTCATATTTGCAGCATTTGTAGATACATCCATGGATCTCAGGCCTCACCCAAAACATCATGGCTTTAATTAGACCCCTCTGTGACTTGCTGTGAGTCAGGAGGGAACCCTCTGTCAGTGTCCTGCTTCTTATTTGCTCCACATCCGATTCTCTTTTGTTTGTACACAGAATAAATAAGGCGCATGGGAAATTTGCACGAACAGCTTGTCATAGTGTGGTTATGTTATGCAGGATACACTAACAGCCTCTTTAGGGTGCTTTGACAATGTCGGTTTAGTTCAAAACAAGGTGCAGTTCACTTAAAAATAAGGTAATGTGAAAGATGCCACACAGACCTGTATAAGACCCTGAGTACAGAACCCAAGACTATCTGGTCTGAGTTGGCACTGGGTCTGTGGCTTAAACTGCATGAATATGAAAGCACTTGTTTAGTAAGTAAAGTGATCCATTTATGTGTTTTAGCAGATGTCACTTGTAGTGGATGACAGTTTGATGATTTACCTTGGGTATAGTAAAAGTTAATGTTAAGCGTAATCATATACAGTCGGTCCTCAGAACAGGCCACATGGCAGCAACTCAATGCATTTAGGCATGTAGACATAGTCAAGACGATCTGCTGCAGTTCAAATCTAGCATCAGAATGGGAAGGAAAGATGATTTAGGTGACTTTGAACAATTTCATGCACAACCATCTCTAGGGTTTACAGAGAATGGTCAGAAAAAGAGAAAATATCCAGTGAGCGGCAGTTCTGTGGGCACAAATGCCTTGTTGATGCCAGAGGTCAGAGGAGAATAGCCAGACTGGTTCGAGCTGATAGAAAGGCAACAGTAACTCAAATAACTACTCGTTATAACCGAGGTATACAGAACAGCATCTCTGAACACACAACACGTTGAACCTTGAGGCAGATGGGCTACAGCAGCAGAAGACCACACCGAGTGCCACTCCTGTCAGCTAAGAACAGGAACATGAGGTTACAATTCACACAGGCTCACCAAAATTGGACAATAGAAGATTGGAAAAACGTTGCCTCGTCTGATGAGTCTCGATTTCTGCTGCAACATTCGGTTGGTAGGGTCAGAACAACATGAATGTATGGATCCATTCTGCCTTGTATCAACGGTTCAGGCTGGTTGTGGTGGTGGTGTAATGGTGTGGGGGATATTTTCTTGGCACACTTTGGGTCCATTAGTACCAATTGAGCATTGTATCAATGCCACAGCCTACCTGAGTATTGTTGCTGACCATGTCCATCCCTTTATGACCACAGTGTACCCATCTTCTGATGGCTACTTCCAGCAGGATAACGCGCAATGTCATAAAGCGCGAATCCTCTCAGACTGGTTTCTTGAACATGACAATGAGTTCACTGTACTCAAATGGCCTCCACAATCACCATAACTCAATCCAATAGAGCACCTTTGGGATGTGGTGGAACAGGAGATTCGCATCATGGATGTGCAGCCGACAAATCTGCAGCAACTGCATGATTCTATCATGTCAATATGGACCAAAATCTTTGAGGAATATTTCCAGTACCTTGTTAAATCTATGCCACAAAGGATTAAGGCAGTTCTGAAGACAAAATGGGGTCCAACCCACCACAAGTAAAATGTACTTAGTAAAGTGGTGAGTGTATATTGAGTAGTGCAGTCAAAATGACAAATTAAAGTTACCTATTATGCAAAAATCCCTGTTATAAGGGGTTTAAACAAGTTGTGTGGTAACAGTGTGAATATAGCCAGCCTCTATTGGTAAAAATTAATGAATTATATTTTTTAGAATCAAACTTGATAAAAACAGCCTGCAGAAACACTGATTGACATTCTCCCTTTGTAGCGATATGTCATCAGAAGGGGAAATTAGTGATGATTAGTGACGTCACCTATTAGTGCCAATCTCTTCCTCATTAGCATAAACAGCCCTGAGTAAGAAGCAGCCATCCACTATTAGAGTTTTCACTGTACTCTGTACAGATCCGCCCTATAAGCAAACTATGCAAGGTGTGTAGGGCCCCACAAGTTATGGAAGGCCTGCTCACTCCCACCCCCTAACTGCTAGGCATAGTGCTCCAATTAGATTTTTTGTCAGATCTAATTTTTTTCCCATAACTGTTCACGTTATTGTTTTAAATGTGGCCAGTATATTTACAGTTTGAACTTTTGCATTACATACCAGTATAGAAACATTCACACTGCAATAACACTTTGACATCAGATCGAATTAAATACCACATATGAAAGTGGCACAAATCAGATGAAAAAGATTAGATTATATGTTTGTACTGTTCACACTGTCATGGCAAAAGCAGATTTGAGTCACATGGGCAAAAAAAAACCTGATTTGAGCCACATTTGTGAGCAGTTTGTTCCCTAATTTGTGCACACTAGTTAATAAAATATATATAAGTGTATGCGTTTAAATGCAAACACACATTCATACACATATGTATACAGCGTAAATCAAAATTAGAGAACAAGCTACGCTCTTAGGAATCTAGTAAGCATGAATCTAGATTAGCGCTGCAGTGTGACATTGAGAACTAGAAGCCTCCTTTGGCAATAATGTAACTTTAAGACAAATCTAATGATTACTCTAAATGAGAGATTTTAAAATATAATAAATAACTCTCTCATCTAACACTCTTAAAATGACATGTCAAGTTGAGTGCACATACTGTACAGTAAACTCTCATGTATATTGTAATTAGTATTGTAGAAATAAGTATTTTACACTACCTGACAAAAGTCTTGTCATTGATCCCAGTTGTAAGAGCAACAAATATAACCTTGACTTCTAGTTGATCATTTAGAAAAGTGGCAGAAGGTAGTTTTTTCCAATGAATCATCTGTTGAACTGCATGAAAAATCATGGTTTGGGGTTACATTCAGCATGGGGGCGTGCGAGAGATCTGCAGAGTGGATAGCAACATCAACAGCCTGAGGTATCAAGACATTTGTGCTGCCCATTACATTGCAAACCACAGGAGAGGGCAAATTCTTCAGCAGGATAGCGCTCCTTCTCATACTTCAGCCTCCACATCAAAGTTCCTGAAAACAAAGAAGGTCAAGGTGCTCCAGGATTGGCCAGCCCAGTCACCAGACATGAACATTATTGAGCATGTCTGGGGTAAGATGAAAGAGGAAGCATTGAAAATGAATCCAAAGAATCTTAATGAACTCTGGGAGTCCTGCAAGAACACTTAATATTTTAAAGAATATTTAATATTTAAATAAATCATATTTTTGTATAATAAGCATAATAGAGGCCTTTGCCTTTAACATGAGCCCGTTTTGATCCCAAATATCAACTAGAAGTCAAGGTATTATTTGTTGCTCCTAAAGCTTGGATAGGAAACAAGACTTTTGTCAGGTAGTGTAGTAAATTGTAGTAAAAACATACTACTTACAGTACCTATATCCTAAATACAAAAAGCACATCGATTAAACTTTTGCACAGTGTAAACAAATTATTTGATTGCTATTTACATTTAGCACAAACATTACTCTGAAAGCTGAGAACTAACCAGTACCTTAATACATTCAGCCTTAAATAATGGGATTCGTGGTCAACTGCATGGAGACACGAAAGTGTGCTATGAAAAGAAAAATGACCTAATCTACTTCCCAAAACCAGTATCCTGCCAAGGAAGAAATATGCTAATTTGCCAAAGTGATACCACTCGCAAATTAAAATAAAGGAGCTCAGCCTTCCAAAAATCACACTCTATTTGCATTTCCCCCATCCAAATATCAACACCACATGATCGAGCAATTGGTCTCTGATGGCGGCAACTCTTTTGCTTGCATGCTGAGACCTCTGCATGACCATACACATGGCCCTGGTCTGCTTGCACTGTCTCTCACCTTTCTTAATACCTCACAGCTGAAAGCAGTCACCAGCTCCTGTCCAATTCCATGAAACTAGAGAAAAAACAAAGAGGTGTCAGATTAGACCATTAGGATCTCACACATAAATTTAAGTAATTTTCTTGTTGAAAGCTTGACTCTTCTGTAGTTACATTGTGTTTTAAGACTGGCGGAAAATAAAAGGTTTATATTTTCTTAGCTGATATGGCGTGGAAATATACTTTCATTTTTAGCTTAGCTTAGCATAAATTATTGAATCAAATTACACCATTAGCATCACATAAATTTCAGTAATTTTCTTATTTAAAGCTTGACTCTTTTGTAGTTACATCATCCACTAAGACTGATGGAAAATGAAAAGTTGCTATTTTCTAGGCTGATGGCTAGGAACTATACTCTCATTTGTAGCTTAGCTTAGCATAAATCATTAAATTGGATTGGACCAATAGCATCTCAATCATAAATTATTTAAAGCTTGTCTCTTCTGTAGTTACATTGTGTACTAAGACTGACGGAAAATAAAAAGTTTCTATTTTCTTGACTGATATGGCTAGGAACTATACTTTCATTTGCAGCTTAGCTTAGCATAAATCACTGAATCAGATTAGACCATTAGCATCTTGCTCATACATTTAAGTAATTTTCTTATTTAAAGCTTGACTCTTTTTGTAGTTACATCGTCTACTAAGACTGAGGGAAAATAAAAAGCTAGTATTTTCTAGGCTTATATTGGCTAGGAACTATACTTTCATTTTTAACTTAGCTTAGCATAAATCATTAAATCAGATTAGACCATTAGCATCTCGTTCATAAATTTCAGTACTTTTCTTATTTAAAGCTTGACTCTGTAGTTACATTGTGTACAAAGGCTAATGGAAAATTAAACGCTGCTATTTTCTAGGCTGATGTGGCTAGGAACTATATTATAATTTTTAGCTTAGCTTAGCATAAATTATTAAATTGGATTGGACCGTTAGCATCTCACTCATACATTTCAGTAATTTTCTTATTTAAAGCTTGACTCTTCTGTAGTTACATTGTGTACTAAGTAGTGGTGGGCCGTTATCGGCGTTAACGTGCTGCGTTAACGTGAGACTCGTATCGCGCGATAAAAAAAAAAATATCGCCGTTAATCTATTCTCAAAGTTGGGTGAGAGCTGGGTCTATTCTACGCAAGCTATGATGACTTTCACCTAGTTTAGCGCGGATGTATACCTGACCGGTGAGCCTTCTGGGAAAGAAGTGCCCTTCTGAATCAAATCAGCAGGATGCCTGACTCTAACTGCAGTTCAGCAGTTTCACTTTAACTCACGAACATTTAATTCATGCCTTCGGGACAAACTGGGGTATTAGACGCAAATAAATGAGTAAGGACAGGTGAGAGTGTTATGGAATTTAATAACGCACGCCAAATGAGAAGAAAAAAAACTTCCGCATTTCGCGGTGTGTGTGTGTGTGTGCGTCTGTGTGTCTGTGCTGTCCTTTACTGACAGCCGCCTGTGTGGATCTTGTCGGAAAATATGGCAAAGTCCTACATGACGGGAATAGTTTGTCAGTATTGCCACTAATATCTGCATACTCCACGTCTCAATTCCATTTCTGTTTAGTTCAGTTATGACTTTAGTCGCATTAAAGCAATCAAAAATCGCTGTTTACATGGTAGACTCTTAATCAGAGTATTGTTTTAATCATATTAAAATCGTATTAAAATATTGTTGCCCATGTAAACATACTCGATGTTTGACACAGCGTCAGGGCTCTGTGAACTTGCCTTTGTGAAGTAGCATTTTCTGTATGTACGTACATCAAAAGCAAGTATGAAATCACTGTTTGGAGCTTATGCAGGCCTACAGTTCAACATTCATGTTTAACTGAATAAAGAGTTAGTAAACACAAGTACATCCTATTGAACATCATTTATTTTCATCACCAATTATCATAGTAGAACAGTTTCGCAAGCAGTTTGTGATGAATTTTGGAAACAGGAGATGAGCCCCTGGTCTAATGCGTCACCTGGCTTGAGAAACCCGTTCTCAAAGACTTATTATTTGGGTAGCACACATATTCTGAATGCCTTCGGCAGAATTTAAATGAGCCATTTAATCTAGATTAATCTAGATTAATTTTGAAATTAATCTAGATTAAAAAAATTAATCTATGCCCACCTATAGTACTAAGACTGACAGAAAATAAAAAGTTTCTATTTTCTTGACTGATATGGCTATATCTATACTTTCATCTTCAGCTTAGCTTAGCATAAATCACTGAATCAGATTAGACCATTATCATCTTGCTCATAAATTTCAGTAATTCTTAATTTAGTAGTAATTTAATTTCTTATTGAAAGCTTGACTCTTTTTGTAGTTACATCGTCTACTAAGACTGAGGGAAAATAAAAAGCTTCTATTTTCTAGGCTGATTCTAGGCTACTCTCATTTTTAGCTTAGCTTAGCATAATTCAAACAAACTGTAAGCAGTCACCAACTCCTGTTCAATTCCATGATACTAAAGATAAAACAAAGAGGTGTCTTGCCAGGACTAAATATATCCATGGGAAATAAAAGTTGCATTCCATTTTTCAACTGTGACAATAGAAATTAACACTGGTGTAAAAAGCTACATTTTGTTTGTTCTCACTTTGTTTTCTGACACTGATTCTCAATGGATCATCTTTATTGTTATGTCTTTTCTTTTCCCCTGTTTGGACAGCTATTGCACTAAACTGACTGAACCTACAACTGAACAGGCTATTTGGAAAAGCGCATATGTGTGTAAAAACTGTGAAGGTGAGTAAACGGTTGTTTTTGCCTGTGCTTTTACTGGAAAAGAAAAGAGAGATGAACTGCTGAAATATCCTATTTCACGCCTTCCGAGTGAAAGTTGTTATTAATAGTTTTTTTTTCTCTTTCGGCCAATAAAAGCAGTGAATGGTAACAGCAGAAAAGATTAACCTCAGAGCTAGAAAAAAATGTTTGGAAAGTGAAATAAAAAGTAGGTGAACATGTCAGAGACCAAACTTTTCCATTCCGCCATCACACCTGATTTATCCAAGATATTACTGGAAAGCTCACCATTGCGGCCGTCTCGCGCTCTATACACTGGGGCCCAGTCGCAGTCTCTCCAGGCACCCTTAATCATGGAGCGTGCAAACACTCGTGAAGGTTCTGTGGCTTCATCAGTGAGTTTCCAGATATTAACATCACCAAGAGAGGAAACATTTATGATTAAAAATAATAATAACAGGTGAAAAAAGCCACTGAAATTAGACCCAGCTGGAATATCGGTGGCGCTTAAGTCAAGCAGAGGAAGAAGAGAGGGAGTGAATGAGTGCAGCAGCATGTAGAAACAAGTTTCATAATGAGCGTACTTATGAAATTCTGCGGGATGTCTTCAATGTGACAAAATATTTGAAGGTCTTTCTGTGAAATGGGGCCTCTGGCTGATTAGATGTTTGTGTTAATAAATGATAAGGGCAAACCTTACATTAGACATCGCCTTACAATCTTTTTGATATGTTTTATTGATGGAACACTTACTGATGGAAAATGAGCTCATTTTATACTGCTGAGTTTTACCATTTTTGAATCCATTCAGCTTGACTCTTTTGTAGTTACATTGTGTACTAAGACTGATGGAAAATAAAAAGCTGCTATTTTCTTGGCGGATAGGAACTATTCTCTCATTTTTAGCTTAGCATAAATTATTGAATCAGATTAGACCATTAGCATCTCACTAATAAATTTCAGTAATTTTCTTATTTAAAGCTTGACTCTTCTGTAGTTACATTGTGTACTAAGGCTGATGGAAAATTAAACGCTGCTATTTTCTAGGCTGATGTGGCCAGGAACTATACTATCATTTTTAGCTTAGCTTAGCATAAATTATTAAATTGGATTGGACCGTTAGCATCTCACTCATAAATTTCAGTAATTTTCTTATTTAAAGCTTGACTCTTCTGTAGTTACATTGTCTACTAAGACTGATGGAAAATAAAAAGCTGCTATTTTCTTGGCAGATAGGAACTATTCTCTCATTTTTAGCTTAGCTTAGCATAAATTATTGAATCAGATTAGACCATTAGCATCTCACTAATAAAATTCAGTAATTTTCTTATTGAAAGCTTGACTCTTCTGTAGTTACATTGTGTACTAAGACTGACGGAAAATAAATTTTTTCTATTTTCTTGGCTGATATGGCTAGGAACTATACTTTAATTTTTAGCGTAGCTTAGCATAAATCACTGAATTGGATTAGACCATTAGCATTTCGCTCATAAATTTCAGTAATATTCTTATTAAAAGCTTGACTCCTCTGTAGTTACATTGTGTACAAAGGCTGATGGAAAATGAAACGCTGCTATTTTCTAGGCTGATATGGCTAGGAACTATACTATCATTTTTAACTTAGCTTAGCATAAATCATTGAATTGAATTAGACCATTAGCATGTCGCTCATAAATTTCAGTAATTTTCTTATTTAAAGCTTCACTCTTTTTTTTTTTTTTGTTACATCGTTTAGTAAGACTGATGGAAAATAGAAAGCTGCTATTTTCTAGGCTGATATGGCTAGGAACTATACTCTCATTTTTAGCTTAGCTTAGCATAATTCATTGAATCGGATTAGACCATTAGCAGTTTGTTCAAAAATGTCAGTAATTTTCTTATTTAAAGCTTGACTCTTTTGTAGTTACATCGTGTACTAAGAGTGATGAAAAATAAAAACTTATATTCTAGGCTGATATTGCTAGGAACTATACTGTCAGTCTAACTATTGGTGCAAGTGTAGGGGACTATTTTCAGGTGCTTTATAATATGAAGTGAAGTGTGAAGTGAAGTGGGCCTTGTCAAGTTTGGTTAGGGGTTAAGTGGTTATTTATTGTGCGATGTAACTAAGAGTCAAGCTTTAAACAAGATAAAAATGACTTTGGTAATTTTGAAGGGAGATGCTAATGGTCTAATCCGATTCAATGATGTATGATAATCTAAGCTATGCTAAGCAAAAAGTGCCCCTGCAAAACACTGAGATCGGCTGAGTGAGAATTCCACTCATCTGTTTAACTCTAGTGGAGTTGTAAAATGAGCCTATTTTCTAAAAAGTAAAGTGTTCCTTTAAAGTGCTCTCCATCTGAAAATAATCAATAAATGATCAATAAAAATCAATAAAAACGTACCCATTCAGTCTAGCATTATACAGACATGCAAGATGGATTCAATACTCTCAGAAAATAATTAGATATTCCTATTTTGTCAGACATTACCTAGTAACTGTGTAATGAACACTATAAATCCTCTTCAGGCTGTATCAATCATCTCTGCTCTTCAGATGCTTTGAAGATCCCCCGAAAAAAAGGAAAACCCTATCGCAGTTTATCTCTGGAAGCAGCTCTGTTGAAGTACCTTTTTTATTTTGGGAACAGCCAGACTTACAAAAAGAATGAAAATAAATTTTCAGATGGGAGGATGTTGTAATCCTTTGATGCGAACATGCTGTTGTGATAGTGACAAGGTAACAAGGAGTTTGGCGAGAAAGTGGCATGCATCTGTTGGAAAATCTGGATACTGATAAGTGATTCTTGTCATCCTCTGAACAGCACCACCTGCATTATGATCTTTATTCTAGACCGTCATAAATCTAGAAGCCGTGACAGTACGAGTGGTGCCAAGACTGCTGGAATGCCACCTCCCTGTGACTTCGATTTTCCAAATAAAACGAACACTCCTGTGAGTAGATCTTCTCGCTCTGCACCAATTGCTGTTCAATTTTGTTGTTTGTCTTCTAATCCCAGCTAAACATCTGGCACTGGCTTGTGCTCCCAATGTAATTTCATAGTATAGCCAGTGATGTTACACTGCATTCAGCACCATAGAGAGAGCTTTGAGTACAACAAACTCACAAAATGTCTGGAGGTAAAACATCAAAAATGTATTGATGTTATTGACCATGCAATAACTGATAATAGACCATGTAAATAATGTTATGTAACAGCCAATAGACGATAAAAAAAACTGTTTCACGCCTTGTGAGTGCAAGTTATTAATAGTTTTTTTTTTCCAGTGCTAGAAAAAATGTTTGGAAAGTGAATTAAAAAATAGGTGAACATGTCAGAGACCAAACTTTTCCATTCCGACATCACCCTTTTACCTCTCCGTGCTCGTTATTCTTTAGTTGAATAAAACATAACGACTTATTTTACTACTTAACATTTAAATACCCAAACAATGTCAATTGTTGCTCACCTTTTTACACTGTTTCTCCTGCTTGAACCTCTCAATGTTGATCGTTGTAATTTAAATGGTGAGAACAAAAACATGCCAGCGGATTACAGTGCAAATCACCCAGAAACAAAATTCTCAACCATCAATCAACATCATTTTGAGTAAAAAATAGCCCAGAATTTTTCAGTGACGCTTTACAATGGTACAAAATAATCAAAATAACCCAATAAAAAAAACGCTGTGTAGTGTAATATCTCCCCATCACTCCAAAACAGTGACCGTCCTTCAACCCATCTTTAATCATAACATAGTGCTCAACGTTGAAGCCCCAATGATTGTTGCGTGGTGTATTGCCTCTTAGCATCCCACCATGTGCTGTACAATGATGTTTTTCTACAATACAAAACGTTGATTTGTTTATTTTATAATGAATTGTGTAGGCACAACCCAGTCAGATCTCAAGACCTCTCTGGCATAACATAATTTGCTTATTTTAATCCAGATGTACTGTACCTACTAATTTAAATTTAATTAACTACTTTTCCATTTGACAATGTAAAGGCCTGCTCTGTAAACCAAAGATCTTCCTTGATGTCACCCAACCCTCCCCCCCCTGCAAAGTGCATGACAAATATAGGCAGCAAAAAATGTTGTCAACCGAGCCTCAGCCTACATTTCTTAAACTTAAAATACATTGCTACAGGTACATTTCGTTGCACATTTGTTCACAGGACAAATCCACTAGAGGGCACTGTGCACATTTTTGCAAATCTGAAATGTGTTTCTTAGGGTGTGTTTTGTTGTACATTTCATGAGAAAGCAAGGCTTGTCATACTTATCACCAAGCCTCTCTTTTAAACCCAACCAATAGTGTTTTCAAAAGCAAATCACATAACTTTACCCTGATTTTATATTGTTTTTCTGTCTTTTTTAGACTGTGCTTCACCAGACTCAAACCCGAGCAATGTACAATGTGAGCTACTAAGCAAACTCACCATGCCAGAAAAGTTGTCCATAAGGAGATAGACAGGTAAGGCAAGCGTATTTGATTACAAATCATAGATACTGTTATGGTTTTGTGTTGTAATTATTTGGTGTTTTGCAAAGATCTGCATGAAAATAATACTTTGTTCATCAATGAAATGTCCCTCTTAATATCATTAGTGTTGAAAGGAACACGTTTTTGGCATCATACTACAACATATAATTCATTTTATTTAGAAACTGCAGTAAACACAAAATGAAGCATGTATTTCCATTCAGCCTGTGTTGAATGTTGTCTAAGGTTCAATCATGTTGTTCATGTATCAGTAAAACAAAAGTTAAAGTGTTTAAAAAGGACATCTTTGAAACAATAAAAGGACATCATAATTAATTTAAACTCAATAAAATTAAATGTCAAAAACTGCATTTTTGGTCAGAAAGTATAAAATTAACTTTTAAATTTGTATTGTACTAGTCCGTGGAACAATTGGTGCCGGGCCGCACAAGAAATCATTAATTATTTCAGCAGTATTTTTTAATTTTTTATTTTGAACAATCTTTTATTTTTAAAAATATTTAAATTTAGCGCCCAAATTGAACCTACAAAGAAACAGATGTCTTTGGAAAGTTTCTATGTGAAGAGGAAAAGGCCCAGTGAATGACCCACAAACTGCCAAAGTATGGATCAGCAACCCATTTGTCAACAAATTAGGTGTATCCACCATGTCTGTGCAAGAACATCAACTGCTGGGGATGGCAAATGATGGCAGACTTTTAGGGGGCCGTTCGCATATTCTCGCATATCTTTTCTAGAGTTCGCGCAAGTTTGTTATTTTCCACGGAGGTGCGCAACTTGTGGTTGTGCCTTCCAGACGCACCCAATTAAATGAACACCGCGAATGCACTGCAAGTCACGTGAAAAGAATTGACCTATCAGTTTCATGCTTTGTATGGAATATACACGGTTCGGTAGACTAATTACTTCAGACTAACACAAAACACCCAAACACTGCAGTTCTTTTTAATTTTCGCCACAAATAAAACTTGTATTAGAGTGACAACAATGTTTTGTCAGCTTGTCATCCTCTGAGAAAACAGTTGATGGTCACCTAGCAACCTACGAAGCACTGCATTAAAGTATATTTTTCCGTGCCATGTCTTTAAAATATGGAAATTAGTTTTACCCCATTAATGATGACGCCTTTCGTCTTTCGTCTTTTTTTACTCTTTAACAAACAAAATGGATGCTTAAGTCTATTTGACCAATTATATTTGAATTACGTTACAACATCAGTGCTGTAAAAGGAACCTTATGAAATCGAAAATAGTCACATAAATCTTTCACCGGAAGTTCATCATTGACTGAAAAACACTAGCTGTGCATATACCGACAAGTTTTTGAACCACAGTGCGTACACTGTAAGAAATGCTGGGTTCCACATAATTGATTTGTGTTGGGACAACATGAAGGAATTAAGTTGACTAGTTTTTACAACTTTAAGTGGGTGAAACATAAAACAATTAAGTTGTGCCCAAAAATTCAAGAATTGTGTCATTTCAGCTTATTTTAAATAAGTAGTTTTAACAAACAGCAAACATAATTTTTTAAGTGTAAGAACACCTTATTTCAGGCAGCACGGTGGCTCAGTGGTATTTCTGTGTGGAGTTTGCATGTTCTCCCAAGTTTGCCTGGGTTTCCTCCGGGTGCTCCTGTTTTCCCCACAGTCTAAAAACATGTGGTATAAGTGAATTGGGTAAACAAAATTAGCCTAAGTGTATGAGTGTGTGAATGAGTGTGTATGGGAGTTTGCCAGTATTGTGTTGCGGCTGGAAGGAGGGCATCCACAGCGTAATACTTTACATATGCTGGAATAGTAAGCGACCCGCTATGTTCGCGACCCCTGATAAATACGCGACCAAGCTGAAGAAAGAATTAATGAATGAACACCTTAATTCCCAGATGAACTAATTTAAAGTTAAAGTTAACTTTTTATTCCAATACAAAGCATAATTCAATTCTAATTCTAAGGCTTGCAATGAAAAGCAGACAGTTGCGTAAGTTTATACTCTATTTTGCATAACCCTACCTTAAATGAGTATTTTAGGGGTTAAATTTGATTCTGTTTACAACTTTCCTAGTTGTGTCTTTTATTTTTGCACAACAGTGAGGCGTCTGACAATGTAAAGATCAGCTCTGTAAACCAAAGATCTTCCATGATGTCACCGCCTCCTGCCAGGTGCATGACAAGCATGTATAGTGGGAAATGTTGGCATTGTCCAAAGGTCAGTCGAAACTATACGTGACTATACTGTTATATGCAAAATTAAATGCATCAAATATGAAAAACATTATCAAGTGTTTAAAAAGGACGTCTGTGGAAGTTATTGCCAATTCAAAACACACGTGTTCGTATTTTCACATCCTCTGTGAATGGAGAGCACCCAGTGGTCTCGCTGACAGGCCAGCTGTAGGTGGTCTGAGGCCAACTGGAGGAGCCGGAGAGAGCTGTTTATGGAGGAAGGTTACAGAAAGCACACACTGAGAAACATATCCCAAACACTCCTACTGAGAATGTCTCCGCGAAAGTCAATTAACATTGCATGGCAGAAAAGCTCATGTCATTGGCATACGTTCGATTGAAAGCACTACTTCAGTATTTAAATTTAGAGATAGTTACTCAGTGGCAGTACCCAAAATACTACACAATCACATCACTTCCGACATTGCTTGATTCCTGGCACACACACACACAAAAAAAAAATCTGGAATAATTGGAATCATCAACACAGGAAAGTTATCATTTTGCTGGGCAGCTTGTTGATCAGGAAGCTGAATGTGCGTCTATTTCATTCCCAAGAGATGTGATTGGTGCGACTCAGCTTGGCTTGTGACATCATGCACGCAGTCTATTGTGCTTATCGACGCCTGGGTTCCTGAACTGTATGACCTCATTTAGGATTGCAGCGGTTTGTGATGGCAGAGAGTCAGCCAACCCTCTCTTATACTTTGATTGATTAAATGTGTACAAATCAGTTTTCAAAGGTTACTAACCTGCTTAGCTTGGTTGTGTTTCAGATATGCAGGTTGGATGGCAGGAGTCGTAAGCTTTGTCCTAACTTCTAGTGAGCTCATGGAAACCCTGGAAGCATCAGGTACATCGTGAAATTGTATGTGCATAAAAACCAGGGTGTCATTCTGAATTAAATTAAGAGTGCTTTTTAAAATCCAGAGTTTGAATTAACCCACATGGAAATAACCTATATAAACATATATGTTTTAATATAGGTTTTGATATAGGTTTTAAATATATGTGCTATATATATTTGGCCGTTTTCCTATATTATATGTACATGTATGCACATACATGTTCACCTGTTCACCTAGTAAAATTATTAAAATCCATAGCTGCTAGACACTATAAATAAAAGCCCATGTAAAAATGTACATTTTTTATTTACTTAAGAACAATCAAATAGTACAAAAAAAACTGAACAGAAAAAAAAACATAATAAAAAACGACAAACCATTTTGTTATACATTCAATTTTTCCACTATCTTCATACAAGAAAGAATTGACTTTGTAAATGTTTCAGGTAAACATGTAACCATCATAGCTTTCCATCTCCTCTCACTTATTTGGCGTAGTTAAATTCCATAACATGCCAATTACATGTGATACCAATTTCAAGCATTTGCACATACTGTACATACGTTTATTACAGTTTTTTTTTAGTTAATTCTTAGTTATTGCCTTGATGATAGAAAATATGAGCTAGGCATAATATCTGACAGTTAAAAATGAGCTTTATAGGAGATTTTGTATGTACATATAGAACTTATACAGTATGTGGATATAAAGAGTCAATACAGTATACCTATATGGCCTGTATATGCAGATATATGCACCTCAGTTTTGCCTATATGTGGCATATATATTATGATATATGTGCATATATACTGCATATAGGTTTTAAATATGCACATATATCCTCATATACTGTAGGTTCTTTCCATGTGGGAAAAGCTGAAGTGGAAGACTTTTAAAATAGGTTTTGGGACTTGTGGAGCTGTGCTTCAATGGATTTGCTCTTCAGTGTTTGGACTTTCAGCAGTGAACTGAACTAAACTTGAACTTGAACTTTATAAAAACTGGTCTGACACCGTTTCAATTTCAATTAACTACAACTTATTTGTTATGCTGCTTTGACACAAATCTACATTGTCAAAGTGCTATAAAAATAAAGATGAAGGCACAGGATCGCAGGATTATCAAATATGTAGATTTATTTACAAACACTTACATGGATGAACACAGGAAGGACATGGGGTGAAAACAAGCATCAAACGAGAATACCAGACAATGAAAGACTAAACAGGGACTATTAATACATTGGGGATGATTAAACTGATCACACACAGAGGCGGAACACAGGCGGAACAGATGAACATAACTAATGGCGGGAACTAGAACAAAGGAGCATATGGGGAAGGTCACATGATGAAAACAAACGGAACACAGGATCTGACAGATATGTGTCAGTTTTGCGGGGTTTTTTTGTTGCGGCCTGAGAAACATTTTTTCTATGATCTTGGTCTACTTGTTTGAGATCCACCAAGGTTTAGATATATTAAAATTGTCCATGCTAACAGAGCAATTGCACCAGTTTTTTAAATAAAATAAAAAATACACTGTAAAAAGGAATTAATTACTTTACTTTAAAAAAGTGAGTAAACCTGTTAATTTTTAAACTATATACATAGAACATTTATTTACTTAAAAATTTTAAGACAACATGTTTAAGTAATGTCAACAACTCGTTTACTGTGTATTATTTGGGTTTAATTTTAATATCAGTGTTACTATTTATTCATTTATTTAAAGTTAGCAATTTTAGTCCTACTTTAGCCTAATACTTTAGAATTTATTTCAGTAAGTTCCAAAGGTAACATTGTAAAAATTGTTGTAGAAATACAACACATGCAAATACAGACACGCACTGCAAATAGCAGACCACGTTGAAAATGTGTCGGGGGACCCCAAAAAGTTTATAGAGTGTTTATTAGATTTTATGGAGATGCAGTCCCACTGCAGAATCATCCCAATCAATCTAACATTATAAATTCTTTCCAAATAGAGATATTAAGTCATATGGTAAAATTGTATTCATATGGCAATATACAGTTGAAGTCAGAATTATTAGCCCCTTTTTGATTTTTTTTTCTTTTTTAAATATTTCCCAGATTATGTTTAACAGAGCAAGGACATTTTCACGGTATGTCTGATGAAATTTTTTCTTTGGAGAAAGTCTTATTTGTTTTATTTCCGCTAGAACAAAAGTTTTTCATTTTTTAAGAACCATTTTAAAGTCAAGATTATTAGCTTCTTTAAGCAAATTTTTTTTTTTGTCTACAGAACAAACCATTGTTAATTACCCTAACCTGCCTAGGTAAACTAATTAACCTAGTTAAGCCTTTAAATGTCACTTTAAGCTGTATAGAAGTGTCTTGAAAAATATCTAGTCAAGTATTATTTACTGTCATCATGGCAAAGATAAAATAAATCAGTTATTAGAAATGAGTTATTAAAACTATTATGATTAGAAATGTGTTGAAAAAATCTTCTCTCCGTTAAACAGAAATTAGGAAAAAAATAAACGGAGACTAATAATTCTGACTTCAACTGTACAGTATATCGCAAAATAAAAACATATTGCAATGTTAGATTTTTCCAATATCGTGCAGCCCTAATCTATATTTTTTGTTTGATTTAAGATTAGTAAAATAGCAATCGCTTTTTATTGGGGATTATTTTGGTTTGATTTTAATTTCAGTGTTACTATTTGTTTATTTTTTTATTTAATTTTCGCTAGTAACTTTAGTCCTTCAACTTTAGAATTTATTTCAGTGAATTGTCAAGACAACATTTAATATTTCCATTGTTTTGTTTTCCACCTAATATCTATGTTTTATTTTATTTAGGGTTATTAAAATAGCAATCACATTTTACTGTGTATTATTTTGATTTAATTTTAATATCTGTGAAAAGTTTTATTTATACTTTTTATTTATTTATTTTAAGTTAGTAATTTTACTCCTTTAGAATTTAATTCAGTGAATTGCCAAGGCAACATTTAATATTTTCATTGTACATTCCATTGTACATCCATTGTACATTCCATATATGTAAAGGGCAGCATGGTGGCGCAGTGGGTAGCACAATCGCCTCACAGCACAAAGGTTGCTGGTTCGAACCCCGGCTGGGTCAGTTGGCATTTCTGTATGGAGTTTGCATGTTCTCCCCATGTTTGCTTGGGTTTCCTCTGGGTGCTCTGGTTTCCCCCACAGTCCAAAGACATACAGTTTAGGTGAATTGAATAAGCTTAATTGGCTGTAGTGTATGTGTGTGCAAGAGTGTGTGGGTGTTTCCCAGTGTTGGGTTATGGCTGGAAGGACATCCGCTATGTAAAACATGTGCTGGATAAGTTGGCAGTTCATTCCGCTGTGGCGATCCCTGATTAATAAAGGGTCTAAGCCGAAAAGAAAATGAATAAAATTCATTTATGTAAAATATAGTTAGACATATATTATATATTTACATGATTTATATTGATTGATGATTTGCATGATTTTATTCCATGTATTTATAATAAGTTTATTAATTTAGCTTTATTTTTCAATGAACACAATGCTTTTTATTATTGAAGCTGACAATACCAGCCTTGATGTCAAGTGTCTGACATTGTTTCAATATATACAGCATACAGTAGTATCTGCTTTTGAACCATGCACACAGCCTAGTGTAGATTGACTCCACCATAAGGATAACAGCGTTTCTGACTAGTGTGCCCTCACTGACCTTTTTTATTCTCGGCTCGATGAACTGTGAGCACACAACAGGAAAGTGTGCATGAATCAGTTTTCTGAAAGATTTCCCAGCAAGGTGTGGGATGTAAACACAGCTGTTGACCTCATGATCAGATGTGTGCATTTTTCTGCTCCTATGCTCAATACATTTCCATCCAGCCCAAAGGCTCTGGGCCATCGATTGGGTGTACTGTTGTGTTAATCTGTTTCCGTTTCCTCACACGTTTGTCAAAGCATGCCAACCATTCACATTGATCACTGCTGCTATTTGCAGGTCTTTGTGTTATAGGAGGAAATTTTGGTCATGAATCTGGCTATAAAAAGGCAATAGGCTCAAATTAAATTGAAAGCAAGTAAAAAAAAGGTTATGCAGATCTACCTTGTAAAAAGCTGGTTTTAATTGAATTCAACAGTCTGGATTTTAATCATTTAAATCTGGTTGAAGGCGAGGATGCAGTAATAGTTTATGCTCCATCTGCAAACGAGTGACTGTACGTATTGACCAAAATATTGTTTATATCCTTGAACTTATTGTGGCGATGCTTAGTAACCTTTTGAACATGCAAAAAAAAAAAAAAAAAAATAGAGAGTCAAAACAACAGATGAATCAGACTATACTATCTGCATAAGAAATTTTTGGCAATGAGGATCGCTTGTGTAAAAACAAAAATGATATAACAATTTTTTTTTTTTCACTCTCTCAAGAAGCTGTTTCTAATATAGTTGTCAGGAAAGATTTTACTGCATTGAATCAGCCTTATGAAAAGTATGATTCATGAAGTCCAGAAGCACAATGAACAACCCTCCACACACACATACAAAACAACGGCGGCAGCAGCCCAGTGGAAAAAGCTGCCCTTGTTTTCCACCAAGACAATAGGAAATTAATTAATGACATTTAAGTAGGTATTGGGATGGGGGGAAAAGAACGACAACATGCAGGGCTAGTTCAGAACAGGTTACAGTCAAAGAAATAGTTATTTTTTATCTGACAGTACAGTGCATCCGGAGAGTATTCACAGCGCTTGACTTTTTCCACATTTTTTATGTTACAGCCTTATTCCAAAATTTATTTCCTCAAAATTCTACACACAATACCCCATAATGACAATGTGAAGAAAAAATTGTTTTTGAATTGTTGCAAATGTATTAAAAATAAAAAACCTGAAAAATCACATGCGTATTCACAGCCTTTTATCAATACTTTGTTGATGCACCTTTGGCAGCAATTACAGCCTCAAGTCTTTTTGAATATGACGCCACAAGCTTGGCACACCTGTCTTTGGGAATTTTTGCCAATTCCTCTTTCCAGTACCTCTCAATCTCTATCAGGTTGGATGGGAAGCGACGATGTACAGCCATTTTCAGATCTCTACAGAGATGTTCAATAGGATTTAGGTCTGGGCTCTGGCTGGTCTACTCAAGGGCATGTAAGCGCTATTAATACTTTCCGGATGCACTGTATAATACTAGGCAATTTTGACAGATTTAAGATTAACCTTTATTAGGGATGATCTGTGTATTCACCATATTTGCCATTCATGCTTTTTAGTGTGCAATACCAAAAGAACCAATACACACAAAAACACTAAGCAAACCATATATTAATAAAAGGATAACAATGTCTATTGGTCACTAAATGATTTGCTCTCTAGTGGCAATCAGAACCTTTAACTTTTGTCTGAGGTGTTTTATGACACCCTGACATTTCAATTCATCTTTATTTCTACAGTATAGCACTTTTACAGTGTAGATTGTGTCAAAGCAGCTTCACATAGAAGATTATAGTATATTGAAATTGTGTCCGTCCAGTTTTCAGAGTTGAAGTTTAGTTTAGTTCAGTTCAGTGTGGTTTAATTTTCACCGCTGAAAGTCCAAACACTGAATAGAAAATCCATCAATGTGCAGCTCCACAAGTCCCAAAACCAAGCAAGCCAGTGGCGACAGCAGCAAGAAACAAAACTTCACCAATTGACAAAGGTGAAGAAAGAAAAAACTCTAGAGAAACCAGGCTCAGTTGGGCAGGATCATTTCTCTTCTGGCCAAACTTCCTGTGCAGAGCTGCAGTCTAGGAGCTGGTGGCTGACAGAAAGCATACACAGCTTTTAAACATGGAACAAAAGAAACTCAATCAACTTATTATTGATATGGAAGAAACTTGTTGTATGACATGTTTCTTGTTCACAACATGAGAAGAATTTCATAGTCTAAATTGCATATGCTGACAGTGAGTGTCGTAACAGACAAAAAACATCATGGTGCATTTGACCATTACATTTAGCTTCTCTACTGCATCTTCTAGGCCTTGCATTGGGCCTACGGTACATAATAAAATATCAATCATACTTTGTTAATGAAATCTAGGGAGGGAAATAATATCTTCATTTATGACTAAAACCCAAATGAGTTGATCAAAATATCCCAGTGGTTAGTGCACTGACATATGGTGCGGAAGCGCTCCAGGCATCCCGAGTTTGAATCCTGGTTCGTGGACATTTCCCGATCCTACCCCACTCTCTCTCCCACTTCACTTCCTGTCAACCTACTGTCCTATCACATAAAAACAAAAATGCCAAAAAAGAAATCTTTAATAAATCTTTTTAAAAAAACAAAATGAATTTGTTTGCAAGCTGTCTGATATTTTGTCTAAAGCGTGGTTCACCAAATTTGGATTTTAGCTCCAGCATGCCTCAATACACCTGCTTGGAAGTTTCAAGTATACTTAGTGAGACCTTGATTAGCTTGTTCATATGTGTTTAATTAGGGTTAGAACTAAATTCTACAGGACAAGGGCCCTCCAGTTTGGTGACCCCTGGATTAATGTAGGGCTGCACGAAATTGGAAAAATCGAGATATATCCAGCTGCAGACCCACACAGGTTTCAGGCACACACACAATCCCGCACACACGATCTAGACAAACCATATATGTTTAACAACGGATCAGTCTTCTTCTATTTTTTTCTTGTTTATGTAGTACTTCTGAAAGGAAGTTTTAAAGAATAAAGAATATAAAACACTGCAGACAAGCGCTCTCGTGATGTCTTCATTCACTTTCACTCAGCATGTATATATCACAGATCACTCAATACATTACATCATGAATAACCAAATGGTTTGCTACAGTAAATGTAATGAAACACACTTATAATTAACCTGAAAACTACAACTTGACCCTTTTATCACTGAAATATGATCACATTAATCAATCAATGAATTACTTAATAAACATTCTCACTCTGAAATTCACATACTGCGCCTTAACATTATAATACTTAAACTTAAGTGTTATAATACTTAAACATTGACACAATCAATAAAACATACATTTACATGTACTCTTGTACGCTCTTCCTACTCACATTACTGTGTTAAATGTAAAATAGTTAAGTGAAAATAAACATATGAATTAAAGATGCAACAAAGAATACTAAATAACACACTGATATATATACTCCGCTTACAAAGTTGCATTCAACATGCTCCACATGACATTAAATGAATATAAACTCAATGCATCACTTGCAGTTCACATAACTAGCAAAGAAAGGAAATCTATACAGATAAAGGTACTTATAATTTGATAATCACTAAGTAATTTGAAATAATACACTCGATTAACATTGGTATTGCCAATCTATTATGTGATAGCGGGCTATCGCGCTAACCGCGAGGCTATATGCTAAACATGTGCTCTAACATGCAAACTGATAGCATACACTCATTATTAAACTACTTATAATATAACTCTTATAATACTAAACGGTTTATCTTCTCGACGGAAATGTGCTTTGTGTATTTTTATGTGTGCAAGTACCTGAAAGGAAGTTTTAAAGAATAAAGAATATAAAACACTGCAGACAAGCGCTCTCGTGATGTCTTCATTCACTTTCACTCAGCATGTATGAAGAGCATCACGAGCGCGCCCGCTACTGGCGCGTGCAGTGACGTCATGACGCAGGTGCGGTGACAAAATAAACCTCTTAAAAACGCACATAACACTTATTTATCTACATTTAAAGTGCCGATAAACTTATAGATATTTTAACACTATTAAAAATAATGACATTAACGTTTTTATATAAATCTGAAGAAATAAATGTACAACAATATCTTGCATAAAATATATGTATACAATCAGGTTATCACACTCTCCCCTTCAAAATAAGATGTCGTCCCGACATCTGACTGCTTAAATTAGTCAATCACAGTGATGCAATTCACAGCATTTGGTCTTTTCACTCCACAGTTATTTTATGCAACACTATATATATAACACTGTTACCATGTCTCCAACTTTTTTTTCATTTCTGCAACAACCACACATCAATAGTGCTAGAACTTTCTATTGTACCACACAAAAGTCCTTTTTAGTCAACAGACCAGAGGCACTTGTTTGTAATGTCCAAAAAGTGTCAAGAGAGATTGTCCCTTTTTAATTTTAATCCTATTATGTCCTTTTTAGAGCAAAAAAAACACAACAGTTCACTTTGTTTGCGTTTGCAAAAATAGATATATAAAAAGAGTTCCTTGGGCATGAAAAAGAGTGAAAAAGTGTCACAAAAGAAAGTCTTAAAGTGACTCAAACTGTCCAGTTAACGAACAACAGTCCATATTTTCACCATTTGGCAATTTTTGTCTGCTTCTGCAACAATATATTAAAGTTCCTTTTTTCAGTCTCTTACTATTAGCATTGAACAGTTTCTCTGTAACATGCTATCTCATGGTATATCATACCTTCAACGCAGACCATAAAGTGATCACAGTGACAATGGCAGTCCTGAGTGGGGATGGACAACAGTTGTAAAAGTCAGTTAATAACCCATTGGTGGGGACTGCAAGTAACAAGGTGGTATTGTTATCCAGGGAATTGTAGCAGTGATCCCACTGTTAGCAAAAGGGTAGTGGTGGATATTTTCACTCATCCGCACACTGTAGCACGATGGAGTCCCAAGGCTGTCATAAGTAAACCGTTTTGGTGCCCAGCGCTTTCTTTTCTGGGATTGACATCCCGTTTCCTCTACGTCCCTGAACTCAAGTGCTTCAGATGCTTCATTAAAAGGTATGTTTGGTTCCTCTGAGTCGACAATGTGTTCATTATTCTTAAGTTGTTCTCTCATTGCAGGTACATGCACAGGCTCTAGGTGGTCTATTTCGGATGCAACTGAAGGTGATTGGGACCTTGGTGCAGATACTGAAGGACAATCCTCGCAAGGCACTGGCTGTGCTGGTAGCAAATCACATTTTCCCAAGTAATCATTGGTTTTCTGTGGTCTTATTGCATAAGGCTCCACTTGAAGGTGGTAGTCATCCTCGTCACTATCATTATCAAACTCAGTCTCACATGTCCTTCCCCTTGTGAGATCATTTTTGTTGTTTTTTGGTTTCTGTCCTTTCTTTGATGTGGTACTTTGGGTAGGTGTTATATTAAGGGGTAAGTGGTCACATGGAAGAAGAAGATTACGATGTAAAATCCTTGATCTACCTTTGCCTCGCTCAGGTTTTAATTCGTAGACTGGTGCATCATCTGCCACCTGACGTATAACAACGTGAACTTCATCCTCCCAGTAGTTCCGCAGTTTGCCTGTACCACCTCTCGGAGTCAAGTTTTTTACGAGGACCCTACTCCCTGGATTGAGGTAAGTAGATCTCACTTTTTGATCATAGTTTTTCTTGTTCCTTTCAGCAGATTTTCTTGACTGTTCTCTCGCTATCTCACAAGCCTCCTGCATTCCTTTTGTCCACTGTTCCATGTACTCACTATAACTCTGAGATCCATTGTCTGCGTTTACTCCAAAGAGAGCATCAATGGGCAGACGAGGGGAGCGGCCAAACAGTAACTGAAAAGGAGAGAAGCCAGTCACTTCAGATCTGGTGCAATTGTAGGCAAAGATTAATTTGTTTAGTGCATTCTTCCAATTAGATTTTTGTCTCTCTGTCAGGGTTTTGAGCATTTGGAGTAATGTCCGGTTAAAGCGTTCCACTTGCCCGTTCCCTTGGGGGTGGTAGGGAGTGGTCCGTGAACCTGCGACACTGCTGTACTTCTGGAGTTGGGCAAGTAACTGGTTTTCAAATTCTCCCCCTTGATCGTGATGAATTCTGGATGGAAAACCAAACTTAAGGGCATAGTCATTGAATATACGCTCGGCCACTGTTTTTGCTGACTTCGAAGTTGTGGCATAAGCCTGTGCGAAGCGGGTAAAGTGGTCAATGATCACTAAGATGTACTCATAGCCCCCTTTGCACTTGTCCAGATGAAGGAAATCAACAGACACCAATTCGAATGGGTAGGTTGTTTTGATAGTCTGAAGAGGTGCTCTTGTCTCTCGGCATGGCTTTTTTTGTTTTATGCAGGAGCAGGTTCTCAAGACGTAATTTTCAATATCTTTCTGCATATAGGGCCAAAAAAATCGATCCCTAATAAGACTTGTGGTGCGGTCAATGCCCTGATGACCCATCTCATCGTGTAGTTCCTTGAGAACAGTTTTTTTGAATTGAGGTGGTAATACCAACTGTGCCCTTTGAGAGGTATGACGAAACAGAAGGCCATTTTCATCTAGTTTTAGCTTGTCCCACTCTCTCATGAGTACTCTGGATGACGAGTTGACTGAACGCCACTGCAAAGGAGGCCTCGATCCTGCGTGTAAGTGTTTGACAACTATTCCAATGTCCTTGTCATCCCTTTGTGCTTGTCTAACTTCCTCCTTTGACAGGGGTTTAAGGGGACTCACATTTTCCTCTTCACATCCCAGAACGCTCTGACAGGCTACAGTAAGTGGTATACCTGGACTATCCTGAATCTCCACCACCTGTATTACAGCTGCCACACCCTCAGATGAGAACTCCTCAGTACATTCTCTCATTGTTGTTTCCAGGTCCACCGGCATTCTGGAGAGTGAGTCTGCGTCGATATTTTCTTTACCCGGCCGGTAGCGGATGGTAAAGTGAAAGTCTGCGAGCTCCGAGACCCATCTACACCCAGTAGCATTCAGCTTTGCAGAGGTAAGTACGTAGGTTAATGGGTTATTGTCACTGAACACAGTGAAGGTTGGCGCATAATAGAGATAATCTCTAAATTTTTCAGTGACGGCCCATTTTAGAGCTAGAAATTCTAGCTTGCCACTATGTAGATGGTAATTTTTCTCTGCCGCTGTCAGTGTCCGTGAACCGTAAGCAATCACTCTTAGCTTACCATTTTGATTTTGGTAAAGGACAGCTCCAAGGCCTTGATTGGATGCATCGGTGTGCAATATGAACGGTTGAGAAAAGTCTGGGAATCCTAAAACTGGAGGCTGGACCAGGCACTTAACCAACTGCTCAAGAATCTCCTGATGGTATTCCGTCCACTCAATTAACTTATTCGATGGCACAGCATGACTGTTTCTGTTGTTTCTCCCTCTGCATTTCTCTTTTCCCTGTGGTGTGTTACAGTCTGTATTCCCTTTTAGCAGGTTATAGAGAGGACTGGCAATTCGAGAGAAATCTCGGATGTATTGTCGATAATAACTGAGCAGGCCTAAAATTCGACGTAGCTCACCCACTGTACTTGGTTTTTGCTCCTTGAGTGCCGTCACAGCGACTGTATCCGCGGGATCCATACGACTGCCTTCGGCTGAGACAATCCTGCCCAGGTAGCGTACCTCTTTTTTAAACAACTCACATTTCTTTGGTTTTAACTTCACTCCGTAGGTTTGCAATCGTTGGAGCACTCTCCTTACCGCTTCTACCTGTTTGTCGAATGACTCAGTGAAGACCAGGATATCATCCAGATAAGGGATGCAGATGTCATCACGCAACCCTTCCAGGCATTCCTCCATGAACCTCTGAAACGCGGCGGGTGCGTTCATTAGGCCAAAGGGTATGCGAACCCACTGGTAGAGGCCCCATGGTGTGGTGAATGCAGTGAGGTACCTGCTTTCTGGAGACATAAAACCTTGGTGATATGCTTTTCCCTGATCTAGAAGGGAAAACCATGCATTACCCCCCAAGCTGTCTAGGATATCCTGCACTCTGGGAATTGGCTGGCGATCAGGGATTGTTTTACTGTTCAGATTCCTGTAATCAATGCACAGCCTAAGACTGCCATCCTTTTTACGTACACAGACAATGGGAGAAGAGTAAGGGGAATGAGATTTGGTCACCCATCCTTGAACAATCAAGTCATGTAAATAGTCCTTCATTTCTTGATATAAAGGTTTAGGAACAGACGTATAGGTACGGGCAACAGGGGTGTTATCACTCAAGGAAATACTCAATTGCAGGTCTGGAACACAACCAATATCATCATCTGTTTTTGAGAAGGCATTACATTCCTCACGCAACATCTGCTTTACTTGTTGTTGTTGGGGCAGAGTTAAATGGTTCACATCAACAGGAGGATCCCAGAAGTCCTGAATGCCATTTCCACCACTCGTATCTGGGGAAGCCTGAATGACAAAGGCAGTGGTTGTATTCTGCAGGGGTGTCACAGGTAGGACAGACTTAACTGGCTGCAGAGTCCCTAGTTCTGTTCCGCCATGCAGGGTAATGTCATGATTTGTCCCATTCTGTACACTTATCGTAATCACTGAGCGAGCCCCCTTTTTCAGCATAAGGAGCGTATCAACAAGCTCCAGACCATCAGGGTGGTGAGGGTTTATATGTGGCTCAAACATCAGTGTACTGTCTTGTTGCACAAATGGCCCTTTCACCTGACACTGAACATGCATGATGGTGTGCTTCTCTATGTGTACTGGGTCTTTCATAGTTTTCACTATATGCTCATTGAAGCTCCCCGCAGTCACAAGATTGATGAAGGTACGCACTTTATTTTTCCTTAGGCTGGGAAAAGTATTCCTAACAGTTCTGTACAAACATGCATCAGGTACATCATATGGCTCACTGGTTTCATTCTGTTTCATTATTTGTTCAATAACGTTATACCCTATGATAGGTCTGGCTAATTCTTGATCTTTCAGGACAAGCATAGGGACAATTAGCTCCCTCTGGTTAGAAACAGGTGATGCCAGTTTGAAGGACATCTCCACCCATCCACTATAAGGCATACTCGCACCATTGGCTGCTACCAGGTTCAGACAGACAGGGGCATCGGTTGCCTCTGTGATACATCTCAATTTTGCTTCAGGTGCATATTTAGCTCTTCCTTTCTCATCAATAATGCATACTTGGGAGCCTGTATCCCACAACACTTGTGTTTTCTTTCCTTGTAAATAACAGGTCATAAGGCATTGTCTCCCAACTAGATTAGTGATGGCGGAGTGCTGGTTAATTTGACAAGAGGCAGATAAAATACTATCAAGCTGCTGTATCTCAAGATTTCCTCCATCGCCAAAGGCTCTCTCATTACTGTGGGACCTTTTTCCTTCTCGGGTCACACCCTGTCCCTGGGGGGCAACCCGTTCCTGTTTAACGGAACTCCTGGCCTGGATCTTGCACCTTTACTCTTACAACCAGCTGAAAAGTGTTCGTTGCTGCCACACTGATAACAGTGGGTACAAGTCTCCTCTGCCCTACGCTGCTGGCAGTGAAAACACTGTCTGGACCTTGGAGGATGGGATTGGCGACTGGCATGTGGGTGCGGTTGTGTTGGTCCCATATATTGTGGGGGGTGGTAGAGTGGATAATTTGGGGGGTGAGTAGTATAATTAACGGGTACGGGATGATACTGGGGAGGAGCATACAGATAAGTAGATCCATGAGGCGTCTCTGATATGGCATACTGTTCTGGCAAGACAGCTCGCATTTGTGGTTGTGATAATGACTGTGGGATGTGTTCTAGGGGGACTGATGGTAACTGGCCTAAGTGTACAGGTGGTTGAGGTAGATTTTGTTCCTTTACCTGATTTTGGTTTGAGCGGGGCTGGCGGGAAGACATGTGGGGGCCTGCTTGCTGCTCATATGTAGTTGTATGAGGCTTCCAGACCTGGTGTTCTCGCATGTGGGTCCATCCCGATGTCTCCCTGGAGCCCTGAGATGAGTTCTGGTGCTGTGGGAACACTGCTGCTGCTTGGTCCTTGTTATTAATAGAAAAACACTGTTGCGGACAAGACAAGGGCTGTTGTATGGTTTCTTTAATTTGCATGATATCATTACTCAAGCTTTTCAGCTGTGACATAAGATCAAACTTGGGCTGTTTAGATGGTTCTTTTGGCTGAGAGACAACCTCATGTAATTGTGCAGCATGAACAGTGCCACTGCGTTCATTTTTCCGTTTGTTTTGTCTTTCTGATTCATTAGAGCAAGCAACATTAAGTTTTTCCAGCAGCACTTCATCTGAAATAGTTGGGTCTGACAGGTATGGCTGAAGGTCACTTTGAATACGATCATTTTGCAACCCGGTCAGAACCGTGTGCAAGAACATATTCTGGACTAGAGCAGGATCGTATTTTAATCCAGAATCATCTTCCTGAGAAGCAAACAGAATTTTCTGCCTAAGATCAAGAGCTCGTATCAGGAAACTTTGTGGGGTTTCTCTAATGCGCTGAGTTTCTGTGGTAAGCTGTTTATATAATTCAGTCGCATTCTTCTCCTGATAATGAGAACGAAGTATTCGTCTCAGCATCGGAAGCGTCAGCCCTGCTTTTCCCTCAAGATAGCTCCGTAGCTGAAGACCAGGTGTAATAGCCCTGACAACAGAATCCATAATTTCCTGTTCTGAGTAGCCTTTATTGAGCCCACTTTCTATCTGCCTTGCCAAGCTAGAGAAAGACAGCCGATCCTTCTGTCCTGGGTCTCCAATTAGACCAGAAATTTTGAAATCTTTTTGCCACATTGAGGTAATTTGTCTATGTGCTGGTGGCAGGGAATTAACCGAGCCATGATCCACAAGTGTTTGTCTGCCCCCAATATTCTGCAGCGGGGTGGGACTAATGTGCATGTCAGAAAACAATTCAACTGTGCTTTTTCCACCTTCTGGCATTATTTTCTGTCCTTCTATGTCTGTTCCTGATTTGGAAGCATTAATTGTTACCCCCATAAGCTGATTCAGTTTATCGTCAATTGTTAAAAGTTCAGCCATGCCACAATCTTCTAGCTCGCTTAGCTCAGTTCCCAGGAGATAATTACTTAGAAGATTCAACAGAGTTAACCGGCTCACATTTGTCTCATCTTCCCTTGTCAGGCGAAGGAAAACACTGAGTTCTATCAACTTTTCACGTGAAAGGATGCATAATTTCTCACCAATCACATCTTGAAGACGCTTAAGCTCATCCATTTTTCTTTAGCTGTCGTGTTGCTGTTGGAACAAGTGTTTACCTCACTGACTTGACTTTTATGCCACTAGGATACTGTGAACTCCAAGTGCACACTGCTCAATCAGTCCGGTTCGCCACTCGCTCCGACTGCCTCACACCAACGTTAATCTGGGTTACTAACAAAGGGGGGATGTTGTTTGATGGATCTGCCGCTCAGGGAGTTACTCCATCGAACATCGATCCCAGCGGTGCCTCCAAAAATGTAGTACTTCTGAAAGGAAGTTTTAAAGAATAAAGAATATAAAACACTGCAGACAAGCGCTCTCGTGATGTCTTCATTCACTTTCACTCAGCATGTATATATCACAGATCACTCAATACATTACATCGTGAATAACCAAATGGTTTGCTACAGTAAATGTAATGAAACACACTTATAATTAACCTGAAAACTACAACTTGACCCTTTTATCACTGAAATATGATCACATTAATCAATCAATGAATTACTTAATAAACATTCTCACTCTGAAATTCACATACTGCGCCTTAACATTATAATACTTAAACTTAAGTGTTATAATACTTAAACATTGACACAATCAATAAAACATACATTTACATGTACTCTTGTACGCTCTTCCTACTCACATTACTGTGTTAAATGTAAAATAGTTAAGTGAAAATAAACATATGAATTAAAGATGCAACAAAGAATACTAAATAACACACTGATATATATACTCCGCTTACAAAGTTGCATTCAACATGCTCCACATGACATTAAATGAATATAAACTCAATGCATCACTTGCAGTTCACATAACTAGCAAAGAAAGGAAATCTATACAGATAAAGGTACTTATAATTTGATAATCACTAAGTAATTTGAAATAATACACTCGATTAACATTGGTATTGCCAATCTATTATGTGATAGCGGGCTATCGCGCTAACCGCGAGGCTATATGCTAAACATGTGCTCTAACATGCAAACTGATAGCATACACTCATTATTAAACTACTTATAATATAACTCTTATAATACTAAACGGTTTATCTTCTCGACGGAAATGTGCTTTGTGTATTTTTATGTGTGCAAGTACCTGAAAGGAAGTTTTAAAGAATAAAGAATATAAAACACTGCAGACAAGCGCTCTCGTGATGTCTTCATTCACTTTCACTCAGCATGTATGAAGAGCATCACGAGCGCGCCCGCTACTGGCGCGTGCAGTGACGTCATGACGCAGGTGCGGTGACAAAATAAACCTCTTAAAAACGCACATAACACTTATTTATCTACATTTAAAGTGCCGATAAACTTATAGATATTTTAACACTATTAAAAATAATGACATTAACGTTTTTATATAAATCTGAAGAAATAAATGTACAACAATATCTTGCATAAAATATATGTATACAATCAGGTTATCACATTTAATGATGACTAATTGCTATATATATATATATATATATATATATATATATATATATATATATATATATATATATATATATATATATATATATATATGTATATATATATATATATATATATATGTATGTATAAGTCAGAATTATTAGCCCCCCTGAATTATTCGGCCCACTGTTTATTTTTTTCCCCGTTTTCTGTTTAACGAAGAGAAGATTTTTTCAACACATTTCCAAATATAATAGTTTTAATAACTTGTCTCTAATAGCAGTTTTATTTTATCTTTGCCGGTGTGACAGTAAATAATACTTTACTAGATATTTTTCAAGACACTTCTATACAGCTTAAAGTGACATTTAAAGGCTTAACTAGGTTAATTAGGTTAACTAGGCAGGTTTGTTCTGTAGACTATCGAAAAAAAAAATTTGCCTAAAGGGGCTAATAATTTTGTCCTTAAAATGGTGTTTACAAAATTAAAAACTGCTTTTATTCTAGTTGAAATATAACAAATAAATCTTTGTCCAGAAGAAAAAAATATTATCAGACAAACTGTGAAAATTTCCTTGCTCTGTTAAACATCATTTGGAAAAAAATTCAAAGGGGGGCTAATAATTCTGACTTCAACTGTGTGTGTGTGTGTGTGTGTGTGTGTGTGTGTGTGTGTGTGTATGTACATATATATATATATATATATATATATATATATATATATATATATATATATATATATATATATATATATATATATATATATATATATATATATATATATATATATATACAGGCAGTGCAGAATTATTAGGCAAATGAGTATTTTGACCACATCATCCTCTTTATGCAAGTTGTCTTACTCCAAGCTGTATAGGCTCGAAAGCCTACTACCAACTAAGCATATTAGGTGATGTGCATCTCTGTAATGAGAAGGGGTGTGGGCTAGTGACATCAACACCCCAAATCAGGTGTGCATAATTATTAGGCAACTTTCTTTCCTTTGGCAAAATGGGTCAAAAGAAGGACTTGACAGGCTCCGAAAAGTCAAAAATAGTGAGATATCTTGCAGCATGATGCATGATGCAGCACTCTTAAAATTGCCAAGCTTCTGAAGCGTGATCATCGAACAATCAAGCGTTTCATTCAAAATAGTCAACAGGGTCACAAGAAGCGTATTCCAGAGCTGCAACATCACTGGAGTGCCCAAAAGCACAAGGTGTGCAACACTCAGAGACATGGCCAAGGTAAAAAAAAGCTGAAAAACGACCACCACTGAACAAGACACACAAGCTGAAACATCAAGACTGGGCCAAGAAATATCTCTAGACTGATTTTTCTAAGGTTTTTTGGACTGATGAAATGAGAGTGAGTCTTGATGGGCCCGTGGGTGGATCGTTAAAGGGCAGAGAGCTCCAGTCCGACTCAGACGCCAGCAAGGTGGAGGTGGAGTACTGGTTCGGGCTGGTATCATCAAAGATGAGCTTGTGGGGCCTTTTCGGGTTGAGGATGGAGTCAAGCTCAACTCTCAGTCCTACTGCCAGTTTCTGGAAGACACCTTCAAGCAGTGGTACAGGAAGAAGTCTGCATCCTTCAAGAAAAACATGATTTTCATGCAGGACAATGCTCCATTACACGCGTCCAAGTACTCCACAGCGTGGCTGGCAAGAAAGGGTCTAAAAGAAGAAAAACAATTGACATGGCCCCCTTGTTCACCTGATCTGAACCCCATAGAGAACCTGTGGTCCATCATCAAATGTGAGATTTACAAGGAGAGTAAACAGTACACCTCTCTGAAAATTGTCTGGGAGGCTGTGGTTGCTGCTGCACGCAATGTTGATGGTGAACAGATCAAAACACTGACAGAATCCATGGATGGCAGGCTTTTGAGTGTCCTTGCAGAGAAAGGTGGCTATATTGGTCACTGATTTGTTTTTGTTTTGTTTTTGAATGTCAGAAATGTATATTTGTGAATGTTGAGATGTTATATTGGTTTCATGGTGAAAATAAATAATTGAAATGGGTATATATTTGTTTTTTGTTAAGTTGCCTAATAATTCTGCACAGTAATAGTCACCTGCACACACAGATATCCTCCTAAAATAGCTAAAACTAAAAACAAACTAAAAACTACTTCCAAAAATATTCAGCTTTGATATTAATGAGTTTTTTAGGTTCATTGAGAACATGGTTGTTGTTCAATAATAAAATTAATCATCAAAAATACAACTTGCCTAATAATTCTGCACTCCCTGCACTCCCTGTATATATATATATATATATATATATATATATATATATATATATATATATATATATATATATATATATATATATATATATATATATATATATATATATATATATATATTATTATTATTATTATTATTATTATTATTATTATAATTATCATTATTATTAAATGTAAAAAGATTTGTATCACATATAAATATGTATTATAGCCTATACATGTTAACTAGCTATTATTTTATTATTTCCTTCATTGTAATGAATCCATTATATAAATTAAACCTTTCCAATTTAGATTGTTTATATATCTCTGAAAAATGTTTCAGCAAAGCCCTCAAACCAGTATCTGCTATATTGACTCTGTCAGATAAATAATGATTGATCGTCTATGATGACTGATAAAAAAACTGTTCAGTCTATTATATTGAATGGCGATCGGAAACAATATTCCCCATTTGCCTGCCTCAATCGCCATATTTGTGAAATAGTATACACTATTGTTTATTGTCTACAATATTTATTAACAACATATATATTGCATGTGTTGTATTTGCATGCATGTGTTTAGTCAGAGATTGATGAATTCATGTTTACTATTTGCATCTTCATAAAATCTAATTAACAATCTATAAACCTTTTGTGGTCCCAGACACATTTTCGTTGTGGTCTGTGCTATTTGCAGTGCATTTCTGTATTTGCATGTGTTGTGAGTATTTTTACGCATAACAATAAATACAATCAAGAAAAAGATACAATTGAAATTGAAGTGTTTTATCATGTCCCGAGTCGAACAGTATTCAAGTACAGTAACTGAATAATAAAAATAATTTTAGTTAAGGTTTTATTTTATTTTATTTATTTTTAGTTTTTTGTGACCTTAATTTCGCAGTTAAGTTTACAAATGGTACAATTTCTTATACCTGAATATATTTAAAATCATTATACAATTAAAGCCATCAAAAACACATGCAAATGATAAATTATAATACAAACTCAACATTTCATATCCTGCGTTGTGACTATTGCGAATGATCACTTTGCGATATTGATGCTGAAACGATATATTGTGCAGCCCTAGTTTAAAGCAATAAAATGTATATGCAAATGTTCTCAAATGTTTTGGGGAGCTTGATATCGTGATGCTGTTATTGAGTCAAATGTATAGAGGACTTATTGTTAGGGTTAGGCTTAGAATAGATGGAATGGATTCTGCTTGTGTAAAGATTGGTTAAGCACATTTTGATGTGGCCCTGAAGCCAAATGGTGAGTTAGATACTGTAGGTTTGCAAACACCAGCAGGTTATCATGGCCTTTAACTCACTGTGGCTGCAGAGACGCCATGCTTCCGAAAGAACGAAAATGAGTAAGGGGGATAAAGAGGGGAAGAAAGCGAGAGCTAGTGATTGTGGATGGAGAGATTGAGAGCGGAAAGACTAATGGTTGTGGTGAAGAGGAGTACGGGATTGGAGGAAATTAGCTGATGTGGAAAATGTTCAAATGCCGTGACTGAAAGACTGAATTCTGATCCACGCCCGAGACCACATCCATTTACCTTTAGTGGAGATGCAGATATAGCATCAAATCTTTGGCAAGGTTCAATCTCAACTCAGACACATTGGAAATAAAACATTATGAGTGATGTGGAACGTGATCAGCATACCATCCAGTGCCAAAGTCATGTGATGTAATCACATTGTGGATATGATTGACATCAGCATTGACATTAACACACCAGTCACCAATATTCTAAATTGCAGAATCATTTGCATGAATTAAAAAAAAAAGTGCTTGTGCCACATCATCAGTAATAGCCAAAATAAAAAAAAATGCTAAAAGCTTGAGGATGACAAATCCAGTGACTTAAACTGGACAAATTATCGGCACTCGTCCAATCCTTCTAGACCAGTAAACAGCTTTGCCTGGAATCCATGCAGATCAGGGTGCGTCAACATGATGGTCAGCCAGTAGCCTTTTGACTGTTCCCATTTGGGTTCCCTCAATTGCCGTCTGGATAGTGTTATGGGATCTGTCTCAACTTTTTGGATTTGTGCTCTGGGAGAGTGGGAAGATGTAGGAGGCGCTCTGCATTAACCTGACGCTTCCTAACCCGCAGATGTCGGTCCTGATGTTCGGTGGCACGCTTCACAACACACTCCACCTAGCCTGAGTCACGATATCTAGACTTGAATAAACGAACAGACTAAAAGGGCTGTTGAAATATCCGATCTGGGGCCGGATTGACGAATCATTCGTGCTTGAATGCTTGGTTTCTTATCAAGGACTTGCAAGGACATTTCTTACTTTCTTAACAGATTCCTAATAAACATGCATTTTAATCTGATTTTATATTAGAGTATGTGTGAAATCAAAACGGACAATGTTTATTTTGCTAGTGCATATTGTTAGTCTTAAGGTGAATAATTGCTTAATGGGGTATATGCAGACAGACTTTTCATTTTCAGTCATCCAGCCCAAGCGAACTGTTGCGCAAAATCGCCACATTTAAGATCTGATTTCTTTAAAAACCTGTGATCTTCACTGCCTGATTGATATAAGAAATAAATTGTGTCTCAGACCGGACAAGAAGCACTGCATTTAATTCCATTTTACACGCCATGTTTTTAAAATATGGAAATGTATTTTACTTCAGTATTTTCAATGCAGTTTCTGCGCTAGCCTGCTGCTACTGATGGTGCTTGCGTTTACTTGGTCTTTCATCTTGTTTTTATGCTTAAACAACTAAATGAATGTTTAAGGCCCAATCCCAATTTTATTTTTGTACCCCTTCCCCTTGGCCCTTGAAACAGAGTGTGAAGGGAAAGGGCTTCAAAATTTACCCCTAAGAAATGGGACAGCACTACAGCACCTGCACACGTATGCCATTGTGATCTCTTGCTTCATATGAGATTGACGATCGCAACTGCTGTGGTTATTCCAGTTGTGTTATTTTTTTGGTATTTATCATCAGGAAATCACTAAAGGCAACGATATAATGCTATCATGATGATTCAGTATAATGTGGCAATAAGATTGAAACTGTACTGTGCATTTACACCGTGGCTATATTCATCTATGTAAATACATAAAAACAACATTAGCGTTATATGACACTGTAAAAAGCTCATTCCCAGCCACTAGACTTTTCTGACAGGATTCGAGTGTCATCAAGTGACAGATAGGACTGCTATACAGGAGTTATTATTATGCATTATAGATAGCGAATTTTAGCGTATAGTTTTTATTTTAGCGTTTTTTTTAAAGCATGTTGGTAAAACACCAACACGGTTATGAATATATTAAAACGTGCTTGTTTGTTGTAAAAATGTTTAATAATGACAAAAATACTAATTTGTTCATCTCCTGGCTTCCAGGTGCAGCTATACTGCCGCTGTGGCTGGTGTATTTTGGGAAATTTTCTTACTCTATGGTCCTGAAAAATCTTGAGGGGTATCTAGCCCTTCCCCTTAGCCCTACGCCTTCAAACTAAGAGAATCGGGACACCCCTACCCCTTCACGTGAATGCAAAAAACAAGGGTAAGGGGAAGGGCTAAGGGGTAGAATTGGGATTGGGCCTAAGTCTATTTAACTGATTGTATTTTAATTACATTACGATGTCAGTGCTGTAAAGAATATAAAATTAAATAGTCACAAAGAATAGTCACCGGAAGTTTATGGTTGTTAAACAAGTTTATGGCACATTAGCTGTGCATATACCTCATTCCGTGAACAAAAAATATTTTGGTAATCTTCAAAATCCAACCATTTGCTTCGGTGTTTGGAGTGACTGTCCTTCTCTGTTGACATCAGCTTCAACCACAATATTCGTAACCACGCCTCTTTACCGTTAGTTTGCTATGAGGGAATGATGTGTATAAATGATGACAAACGTTGTGCATGATGCGCTGGCAGCTAGCCCTCTGCAGGTCGCCGACTGAAGCTGCGCTTGGTCAGTACCTGGATGGGAGCTAGGTTGCTGCTGGAAGTGGTTTTAGTGAGACCAGCAGGGGGTGTTCAACCTGCGGTCTGTGTGGGTCCTAATGCCCCAGTATATTGATGGTGACTGTGGTTGTTAAAAATCCGAGGATGTCCTTTGAAAAAGAGTTTAACCCGAGCATCCTGGCCAAATTTGCCCACTGGCCACTGTCCATCATGGCCTCCTAACCATACCCATATCGTATGACAGGCGCAGTCTCTGCATCTTGTCTAGGTTACGAAGTCTACCTAAAGTCTGGAGACTTCACACCAACTTTATTTTTTAAAAGATGCCACCCTACTGATAAAGATTACTGAAATTAAAATGAAAGTAGTTTAAGTCAATAAACTGATTTAAACTGACCCTAATATATTTCTTGAATCTTTTATTATGGCTCATTTTGCGCCCTTGCAATGTGTTTTTTCCCCAACAGTACGTTCTGCCAAGCCATTGTGGAGTAAAGACAGAAAAGATTGGTGAGATGAATTTATAGCAATGATAAATGATAAAAAAAAAACGTATAAATACACTGTAAGAACAAAATCTAAAGAAAAAGACACATGCTGGTAATTATCAAACACATTAACTGTAGAATATATCACAATGATATGCGTAGATCAAAATATAGGTAAAATACCTTTGGTAATAAATCAACCCAAGCTCATTCTGAAAAGGTACCCCTATATACATTTCTGGAGAGCACCAAATACATCCCAGGCGGTACGTGTTTTTGCAGTTTTTGATTTGGGCGAATCTGCCAGAGGCCACTGTGTACGCTTTTTCAGATCTCAAATACCTCTTGCAAGTGCCATTCGCACCTGCTCTTCTCGTGTAAATCCACCAGGGGCCACTGTCGACTGACTGACTGATTGACTGAGCAATTGACTGTCCCACGCTCCGCCTCTTTGTGGGTCCTAATGCCACACAGTATATTGATGGGGACTCTGTACTGCTCAGTGAGTTCAGTCTTTCAAATGAAATGTTAAACCGAGGTCCTGACTCTTTGTGGTCGTTAAAAATCCCAGGATGTCCTTTAAAAAAGAGTTTAACCCCGGCATCTTGGTCAAATTTGCCTACTGGCCTCTGTCCATCATGGCCTCCTAACCATCCCCATATCATAATTGGCTCCATCACTCTGTCTTCTCTCCACCAATCAGCTGGTGTGTGGTGTGCAGTCTGGCACAATATGGCTGCTGTCGCGTCATCCAGGTCGATACTGCGCAATGGTGGTGGATGAGCAGATTCCACCCAAAATTGTTTAAAGTGCTTTGAGTGTCTAGAAAAACGCTATATAAATGTAAAGAATTATTATTAATGACCCCATTCCCCAAAACAAAAAGTTTGGGTAATCTTCAAAGTCTGACCCTTTGCTTCCATGTTTGGAGTGACATCCACTTCAGCCACAATATTCTTAACCACGCCCCTTTTACCGATAGTTTGCTATGAGGGAATGATGTGCATGAAGAAAGCCCCGCCCCCTACTTAATATTCTGTATCAGTTGGGAGTACATCAACGTACTAAAACAAAGGTCTCAGTAACACAGTTCCCATGGACTCTCCTGATTTTCCACAAGTTTTCCCAGAATGCATCTTAGAGAGGTCTACCAATTAACACGTCAAGAAGCTACATGTGTCTGATGATGTTTTGAGGAGTGAACTCTGAGAAGGCCTTCTTGACAAACAATGAGGTAGATCAAACTGGTTTACAAGTAAGGGAGGGGAACAGACTAAGCTTTGGGCTTGGAAAGCGGTGACCCCTGACAGGAGTGAGGGATCAGGGAAGAGGGTCTGAAGTCTCCAGAACTGTCACTCTCCTCAGGGGATGTTGTCGCGCCTGAGGCAAGGCAACTGAGTCAACACAATGTGGGGCTCGTGGTGGTCTCTTTCACCTAGACCCTTCTGACCAGGCGGAGAAGCTAGCTGTGCATATTCAGTAAACAGAGAAAAACAGCGGACGTTGAATAACCGCAGGCCACGGGTGGCGGGCTCAGGAATGGTGGTGGTCTGAGGAGCGAAAGTGAGGAAAGCGAGTCGTCATGTAGGGCATTCTTGAATTCGTTGATACATGCTTCAAATCAGTCATGCATTTTTAAACTGTTTTTGTAGTTATTTTTTGATGCTGAGATGTTCTTTCACGACGGAATATCTCGATCATCTTGCATGATTGTCTTGAAGCCATGACTTTGGTTTGAAAGAGATGAAAAACTGTACCGTTTGGATCACACTTTGATTGTGTTGGCTGGAGAGTCCTTGTTAATAGTGGAACAAGAACGTCTGAAAGCTGTCCATTAAGAGAATGGGGAAGATATCAAGTGTCCTGCCTTTGAAATGAGTTTTAGTCTATAGTTTGATCTGACTGTCTGTCGTTTTTATTTGAGAACCAAAATTTGACCGCATTTAATTTGAGGCATACTTACTTCTTTCTTGAAGATTTAAACAAGGATCTGAAATGATCAGCCCACAAGGTTTCATATGGTCTCTCAAGTTTTAAATGGATAGTTCAGTGGAAATGGAAATTGTCATCGTTTATGTAACAAAGGCCAGCTAATAAGAGCTGTTTGGGTAAATCTCACTCCCCTGACCTCAAGGCACACTAGCAAGGAGTGTCCTTCTCCACGTTTTGAAGTATTACATGAGAAACTAGTGATGCAAATGCATATTTTTAATAAAAAAACTTGCTTTATGCTTGTTTGTAGTGGTTTTGGACTTGTGTAGAAAAGGCTTAATGTTAATAATGGGAAATGGAAACGCATTTACTGAATAAACTCTGACGCAGCAAACATTACACCCACCTGACCAATCAGCTGTCTCCAATTTGCTTGCCTTGTTTACTATTGGTTAATTAGCATTTTTTTCTCTCTTTGAATTGCTTCAAGTTAACAGATTCGAGGTGAGTAGAACCAAAGGGGATTTTATTTTTAATTATTTATGTTTATTTATAATATTATTATATTATGTTTATTTATAATATTATTATAATTTATTTGTTTGTGTATCATCTCTTATTGAAATATTACATTGTTCTTATCATGTAATATTTTTATGTATTATGATCTTGCCATGAAACAGCCATAAGTTGCTGATGTGGCAATAAATAAATAAAGAACCAGAGGGGTTAAGTTGGTGCACTTGCTTTCCAAAAAATACTATCATGATTCACATTGTGTACAAGGGGATTAAAACTCGAAGTTACATCTCATGTTCTTACAAGCCTGTTTGACTTTCTTCTGTGCAGCACAAGAGAAGATATATTGAAAATGATCTATTTATTTATTTATTTGTTTATTTATTTATTTATTTGTCCCCTGTAAAAGAAAATGGTAACCAAAATGGCTACAAATATCTTTGTGTTATGCAGACAAAAGAAAGCAAACATGTTTGAAGTTGCATTTAATCTTTTTAATTAAGGGACCAAATGAAAGTTTGTGAACTGATAATCATCCCTTTAATTCACCGGTGTAATTTACCATAAAACATGCAAATCAGATGCACAAATAGGCTATTACTTGTTGTAATATTCATTCATTCATTCATTCATTCATTCATTCATTCATTTTCTTTTCGGTTAGTCCCTTTATTAATCAGGGGTCGCCACAGTGGAATGAACCGCCAACTTATCCAGCATATGTTTTACGCAGAGGATGCCCTTCCAGCTGCAACCCATCCCTGAGTAACATCCATACACACTCATTCACACTCATACACTACAGACAATTTAGCCTACCCAATTCACCTATACCGCATGGAGTTGTGGGGGAAACTGGAGCACCCAGAGGAAACCCACGCAAACAAAGGGAGAACATGCAAACTCCACACAGAAATGCCAACTGACCCAGCCGAGGCTCGAACCAGCGACCTTTTTGCCGTGAGGCGAATGTTCTACCCACTGCGCCATCGTGCAGCCCCTATTCAGATATTTTTTTAACAATTAAAAAATAAGTACTTTTAACAAATAATGACAGGCGCAGTCTGCAACTTGTCTGGGTTACAAAGTCTACCTAAAGTCTGTTCACCTTATTCTTTGCGTATGAGCGGACGCAACCATTTGAATCTTTTTGGCTCGAGACTTCCAGTCTCATTCACTTCCATTCATTTTTAGACGTTAAAACAGCTTGTTATGCTGCTTGATGTTGCAAACTGATATTTTGTTATTGTATTATTCAGCTTTGTCTGTATAATCATGCAAACACTTCTTTGTAGAGCAAGTAGTTTGACCGTTTTCTGCCGTTTATTATTCCTAGTCATTTTTCTCATAGGGAGCTGAATTGGAAGTTCTAAAACAATCGCAAAAACGATTACTGAAATTAAAATAAAATGATTTAAGTAAATAAACTGATTAACACATGATTACTAAAGGGCAACACCTTTTTAAATATTCACATATTCAGAAACCGAAATATATTCCTTGAATATTTTATTATGGCTCATTTTGCGCCCTTGCAATGTATTTTCCCCCAACAGTACCTGCCAAGCCATTCTGGAGTAAAGACAGAAAAGATTGGTGAGATGAATTTATAGCAATGATAAATGATAAAAAAAACGTATAAATACACTGTAAGAACAAAATCTGAAGAAAAAGACACATACTGGTAATGATCCAACACATTAACTGTAGAAGATATTACAATGATATGCGTTAATCAAAATATGGGTAAAATAAATCAACCCAGGCTCATTCTGAAAAGGTACCCCTATATACATTTTACTGTGTTTATATTTTCTACTGTGTATGCTTTTTCAGATCTCTAAAACCTCTTGCTCCTCTTTAATACCTCTTGCTCTTCTCGCGTAAATCCACCAGAGGCCACTGTCGACTGACTGACTGACTGAGCAATTGACTGTCCCATCCACCACCTCCCCTAAACCCAACTGATAGTGTTTTCAAAAGCACCGATTGACCTGCCCACCCACTTTCCTAAACCCAACCGATAGTGTTTTCAAAAGCACAGATTGACCTGCCCACCCACTTTCCTAAACCCAACCGACAGTGTTTTCAAAAGCAATCCAGAAAAAAAGAAAAGCCCCTGTGGCCGCCTGATTTTTACCACATTTTCAGATTTTACTACATTTTTTCCCTGTTATTTACTTGTTTATTTTATTTTTTTGGCTTTTGTTTTGGTCTTACCTTCTTTCTGAAACCTTCTTTGCCGGACTCAAACCCAGTCGTCGTGGTCAACTCGCTCCAGGTCACAAGTCCACCAACGTACGTGACGAGCCACTGGTTAAACTGGTGACAGCGGAAAACCCGTTCACATAGAGGTAAGCGGTCAGCTGGTAAGTGCGAAACGGAACTGTGTCATACCGCCCCGTAGCTTTCGTTTTAAATACAAAATAACGTACTTCTGGCTACATAATTCGCCATCTCCAGAAATGTATATAGGGCTAAGTTTTCAGAATGAGCCTGTGTTGTAATAAATGCAGAAATGACTTCATATTAACACATTATATCATGCCCTATTTTGTTTATCAGAATAAACTCATTTTAAAATTAACATTGACCACAACTGTTCAGCAGAACCTCTCATTCCCTTTTAAAGTCATATGGAGAGCTTATTTCGATCAAATCACCCTCACATCCAGTAAGCCTGTATGCCTGTCAGAGCCCCAGGAAATGTAGCCTGATGCTGGGAGCACTAGTCTGGCAGGCCCCTGGTTCTCATGCATAGCTCTGCTAATGGCCTACACAGCTGAATAGAGGAGGAAGTGGATTGAATAACACAGGCAGCACAGGCCAGTTTTGCTGCCTTTCTCAGCTTCACCGCAACTATTCCTCTCTTCTGATGACGTCATTCTCTGTGTGTTTCTGTTGGCTTCTCTCAGAGCCCTGGGGCATGACACTGCCGTTTTACTCAGCATTTCGATGAGTGAGCCGTGACTTTTGGTGGTCGACTTGTCTTACTCTTGTCCCTCTTTGGCAGCAGAAAGAGTACAGGTGGAGAGAAGGAAAATAAAATATAATTATCAGGACTAGGAGTGTGTGAAACACTGCTAGCTGTGCACGCGATTCTAACCGTGTCACTTCCTTTCTCTGTGTATATAATGTCTATGTTAAAATATATACACTCACCGGCCACTTTATTAGGTACACCTGTCCAACTGCTTGGTAACGCAAATTTCTAATCAGCCAATCACATGGGAGCAACTCAATGCATTTAGGCATGTAGACATGGTCAAGATGATCTGCTGCAGTTCAAACCGAGCATCAGAATGCGGAAGAAAGGTGATTTAAATGCATGGTTTGTTGGTGGCAGACGAACTGGTCTGAGTATTTCCGAAACTGCTGATCTACTGGGATTTTCACGCACAACCATCTCTAGGGTTTACTGAGAATGGTCCGAAAAAGAGAAAATATCCAGTGAGCGGCAGTTCTGTGGGGGCAAATGCCTTGTTGATGCCAGAGGTCAGAGGAGAATGGCCAGACTGGTCAGAAAAGCATCTCTGAATGCACAACATGTCTAACTTTGAAGTGGATGGGCTACAGCAGTAGAAGACCACACCTGGTGCCACCCATGTCAGCTAAGAACAGGAAACTGAGGCTACAATTTACACAGACTCACCCAAATATGACAATAGAAGAATGTAATTACGTTGCCTGGTCTGATGAGTCTCGATTTCTGCTGTGACATTCATATGCTTGGGTCAGAATTTGGTGTCAACAACATGAAAGCATGGATCCATCCTGCCTTGTATCAACGGTTTAGGCTGGTAGTTGTGATGTAATGGTGTGGGGATTTCATGCCACGCTTTGGGCCCTTTAGTACCAATTGAGCATCGTGTCAACGCCACGGCCTACCTGAGTATTGTTGCTGACCATGTCCATCCCTTTATGACCACAGTGTGCCCATCTTCTGATGGCTACTTCCAGCAGTATAACGTGCCATGTCATAAAGCGCGAATCATCTCAGACTGGTTTCTTGAATACGACAATGAGTTCACTGTACTCAGATTGCCTTCACAGTCACCAGCTCTCAATCCAATAGAGCACCTTTGGGATGTGGTGGAACAGGAGATTCTCATCACGGATGTGCAGCCGACAAAGTGTGATGCTATCATGTCAATTTGGACCAAAACCTCTGAGGAGTATTTCCAGTACCTTGTTGAATCTATGCCACAAAGGATTAAGGCAAAAGGAGGTCCAACCAGGTACTAGTAAGGTGTACCTAATAAAGTGGCCGGTAAGTATATATATATATATATATATATATATATATATATATATATATATATATATATATATATATATATATATTTAATTGTTTTTATTATATAAAAACAGTGCACTTTAAAAATTCTCATTATTGTTTATAGGTTTCTTTTTAACTTCTGTTCATTTTTTTTTTACATAATATGGAAAAAAAAAATAATACAAAGATTTTCTCATGTGGTCTCTTAATATTTTTTTCTTAGCTCTATATATGTCCAAATGTAAATTTCAGACATTCAGCTATCATTTTTAATGAGACAAAACTTATCAACTTAAATAGGAAAAAAACTTGTAGCTTTTTTTAAAACTAATTCATCAAGGACACATCAAAACAGTCATCTGTAATGTTACAAAACATTTTATTTGTAATGAATGCTGTTAATTGTTTCTGATCATCAAATACCTGTATGCATTAAAAGTGTCATTTACCCCAGTTTCTAAAAAACCGAGACAGAAAAAAAGGATCTGATCATTGAAAATAACAATAATCATGAATGACGCAGTGGCGCAGTAGGTAGTGAGTGTCGCCTCACAGCAAGAAGGTCGCTGGTTCGAGCCTTGGCTAGGTCAGTTGGCGTTTCTGGCTGGAGTTTGCATGTTCTCCCTGTGTTTGCGTGGGTTTCCTCCGGGTGTTTTGGTTTCCCCCACAGTCCAAAGACATGCGGTACAGGTGAATTGGGTAGGCTAAATTGTCCGTAGTGAATGAGTGTGTATGGATATTTCCCACAGATGGCTTGCAGCTGGAAGGGCATCCGCTGCGTAAAACATGTGCTGGATAAGTTGGCGGTTCATTCCGCTGTGGCGACCCTGGATTAATAAAGGGACTAAGCCGAAAAGAGAATGAATGAATGAATGAAATGAAGTTATATTTTAAAATATATTCACATATAAATGTAAATATTTCTCAATATTACTGTTTTTGTATTTCTGATTAAATAAATGCATGCTCTAGAGAGCAGAAGAGACTAGTGTTTAATGTACAGTAATTGTAATAGCAATGTTTTCCAAATATTTCACTAATAGTGCAGCTATTAAGATTACTGTACCTACGATCTTCAAGAATTCTTAATGGACATGTATGTTTATTTGTCAGCTGTCTTTCTGCACTTCATTACAGAAAACTGATGAACTGCAGACAGCCTTTTCTTAATTCTCTGTCACATTTGCTTCTAGTTTTCAGTGAATAACAATCTGAAAATGTCTTTTCTAATGTAGTCTGTGAACATCATGGTGTTTGCGAGTGAAAAAGAACCCGATGAACTCCGGCGAGACATTTTTGGGCAGCGCATCTCTTTGCAACGGTCGAACTGTAGTCAGGCGAATTATATTGGGACTAAATACTGATCTAAAATAAGCTGCACAACAAAACAAACGATATTAATAATCACAACGATATCTGTTTCCTCAGTGGCCAGAGAAATGTTGTTTTATGATATGATTGGTCTGTAAAATGTAGTATAATCAATCCAGCATGCAATCCGGCATCAGCAATAACTAGCTGATCACAAGTTGTTTGACACAATGTCTGGCTCTTTGGTTATTTTTAAAGTCATTTACCAGAATCTGACCAAGAACCAGTAAAAAAAAAAAAAAAGCTGGAGAAGAGAGAGAGGAAAAATAAAACAGAGAAAGGAGTCGTTAAACATTACTATGCAATCAATTCTTACTATAAAAATATGGTTTGCATTTGTTTTTGATTATTCAATTATATGAGAGGGCTAAATAAAGCACAACACTTTCCATTTTATTTTAGGGACGTCATGAGTATCCAGAATCCAGAGAGTGTGTGTTGAGGTGAACAGGAAGCGCTTGAGTGCCACTTCCTCTCTGCTAACCAGAGACTTGATGAACTGAGTCAAAAGATACAAGTAAGTTAAACTTTATATATATATAAATATATAAGTCAGGTCCATAAATATTGGGACATCGGCACAATTCTAACAATTTTGGCTCTATACACCAACACAATGGATTTGAAATTAAACGAACAAGATGTGCTTTAACTGCTGTCAGCTTTCATTTGAGTTATTAAAGTTGGTATTTACATCCAAATCAGGTGAACGGTGTAGGAATTACAACAGTTTGCAAATGTGCCTCCCACTTGTTAAGGGGCCAAAAGTAATGGGACAGAATAATAATCATAGATCAAACTTTGACTTTTTAATACTTGGTTGCAATTTCTTTGCAGTCAATTGCAGCCTGAAGTCTGGAACGCATAGACCTCACCAGACACTGGGTTTCATTCCTGGTGGTGCTCTGCCAGGCTTCAGTTCCTGCTTTTTCTTGGTGCGTTTTTCCTTCAGGTTTGTCTTCAGCAAGTGAAATGCTTGCTCAATCGGATTCAGGTTAGAGGATTGACTTGGCCAATGCATAACATTCCACTTCTTTCCATATATATTTTCTAATCATATTTAGGGATTTCTATGCAATGTTACATATCTACTGTAAAATTGTTGTATTTTGTTTTGTTTATAATACTGTAAAAATGCAGAAAAATGGTTAATCCAAGCTTCTTAACCAAGTTTTTTAAAAAAAAAAGCATCTGTCTATCTGTGTAATAAATACAAATATGGGGAAAAAATAAGACAACTTTTAAAATTCTCAGTTATTTTTTTTTATTTCCTGGATATATGGGGTAATATCTTTTAAAATGTTGTCATTTCACCTCACAGCAAGAAGGTCGCTGGTTCGAGCCTTTGGCACGAAAGATGTGGTATAGGTGAATTGGGTAAGCTAAGTTGCCGTAGTGTATGTGTGTGAATGAGTGTGTATGGATGTTTCCCAGTGATGGGTTACAGCTGGAAAGGCATCCGCTGTATAAAACATATGCTTGATAAGTTGGCGGTTCATTACGCTGTGGCGATTCCAGATTAATAAAGGGACTAAGCCGAAAAGAAAATAAATGCATGTTGTTGTCATTTCATAAAATAGTAATATGTAACATATGCAGTCACATATATGTAATAATAGAGTTATATGTAATCATATAATAGTAAAGTGTAATTTTTTTGTGTGATTGAAATCAGGATAATTCCAACAAACATTCATTTAATTCTTCTGAAGATTAAATATTGGTGTTGCGGTCTCTAAAAATGAAGATAAATATTTCTGAAAGCATATGGCATGTCTTTTGTTAGTTTTTTAATGCTCTTAATGACTTAAAATTAATATTTATATTATACATAAACAAAAAGTCATCAGTAGTTTACAGAATAAAACACCTATACATTCTTGTTTGCATTTTAAATTTGAGGCATTATACTGTAGATCCTAATTATCTTCTTTAATTATGATTCATAAAATATGTTATTCACTGTAAAAAATACACACAGTCGATTTGTGTTGAGACAACATGAACAATTAAGTTAACTTATTAGTTTTTACAAATTTAAGTGGATTGAACATAAAACATTTAAATTGTCCCTAAAAAAACTCAAATATTGTGTTGTTTCAGCTAGGGTTGGGTGATGTCAACCAATTTGGCATTGTGTGATGTCTAATGTGAAACATCGTGATGGATGATGGCATCATCGTCGTAGGCGCGGTGGTGAATAAATTGTTTATGAATAATTAATTATTTCATAACGAATAAATTATTTGTAGCCTACCATTTTAGCTACCTGACCCGCATGGTCTTTGTTTTACTCATAACCAAATAATAAATAAATAAAGATAAGTTACACACAAATTACCACCTGTCAATCACTTTTTCCGCTGGAATCTGGCATGAATAGGCAGAGTGATCTGTGTCGTTATAATGGCATCAACAAACTTGGTTGGTAAAAAAGATGCACAACCAACAGGAACCAACCAACAGTATCTGAGGTTTTTGCTAAAATTACTTCAAGAGTTCACACTTAGAAAATGTTTGACTATTTTAGTAGGTTTGGCATGTTGTCCCGGGAGAGAACCCTGAGCTCGGAGATAGATGAGCCCAAGGCTCCCGCCTGGTTAATAGCCTGGTTAATAGCATTAGGAGGGATACAAGAACAGGTAGTTCTCGATAAATTCCCAAGAATAGACCGCCAACTGCGCTGGTTGTATGTAGTAGGTGCTTGTGACTTTAACTTTTGTTGCATATTTTTTGATTGTGGGAGGAAACCGGAGTACCCGGGGAAAACCCATGCAAACACGGGGAGAACATGCAAACTCCACACAGAGAGTGTCAACTGGCTCAGCTAGCGTTTGTACCAACGACCTCCTTGCTGTTGGGCAACAGTGCTAGCCACTGGGCCACCGTGTCACCCAAACTTAGAATTGAGGAGGAGGGAGAAGGGCTGGATTTGGGGGGGGCTTCCAAAACGAAGATGAGGAATGAAGTTTAGGCTGGACATTTATATAAAATTTGGAAGGATCCGATTGGCTAGTTAGTTATTAGTGATAGGGATCAGCTGTAGTCAATCCTTTCATGTGGTCCTCTCGAAATTAGTTTGTGAACTTCACTAAGTACAAGCGTGAAAGCGAAAGATTGAAGCAGTGTACTGACGCTGTGACACATTACCTGATAGATTCAAAAGACCAAAGTATCGTTAGATAGAAACAAGATTAATTAAATATCACGTTTAACAACTATAGTGAGACGCCATCCAGCGGTACATCCTTGATAAACTGTCAGACGTGCATTGCACTCTGGGGTTTTGTGCTTAAAGCACCCACTGACTGCTGGAGCTCAGACACGCACATATGCTGCAGTTCATGCCAGTGTGTGTGTGTGTGTGTGTGTGATCTCGTGCTGTGCGTTTTCAGTGGTAAAGTGTGGACTGAGATATTTTCAGAACTGCTAGGTGAAACGGCAAATGTAATTTTTTGAGTGTTCCTAATTCATTTCAAATGTTTTCGTGAGTTAATTTTTAGACAAACCTAATTTGACTTCATACACTGTAAAAAAAAAAATGTAATGACAAAAAGCGAAGACAACAATTATTTTTAGGTTGCTTTAACTTATTTTAATAAGATTTCAACTAAATTTATACAAAGTTTAACTTATATTTTAGTCAGTTTAATTGATGTAAGTTGAAATGACTAGAAAAGTTCATTTGATTCAACAAAAAAATTAAGGCAGCAATAATATTTGTTTACAGTGTACCCAATCCAAGATTATTACAAATATGAGTAAAGACTTACATAGCATACATGCTCTAAATCTGAAATCGAAATCTCTCACCATTGTGCAGTTTTAATGAGCCGCTGAGATAAGTGGGACGTTAACAGGTGCACGTCTGTATATTGTTTGCTAAACAGTTCGTCCAGGTTTTGTTGGAGCTCAATCTGTTTGCAGAGAAACAGCCTTTGAAATAAATATGTTCAGTGTAAACCTCTTCACGCCGTTTGCTGGAAGGCTAACGGCAGCTTTTGCACCAGTCCGCTGCACATGGTAACGTGCGGAAGTGCTATTTAAAGTCTGGCCTTCCCTCACGTCAGGTCAGAGTCCTGTCATCGTTGAGAAATGCAAACAAAAGAGCGCTGGGTGTTTGGCCCTGTGCGGAGCCCAGTTGAGTGCTGCACAGATGTGGACTGTTGCATGCAAAGTGACCCAGGACTGCATGTGCGCATGTTCAGTGCCGTCAAATCTTCTGACATGGTTTTTCCATGTTAGTCTTTTGCTCTGGTCTACACGGAAAAATATGATTCATTGCATTTACTAAATTGTTTTGAGGTACGTGGTTGCAAACAATTGATAAGGGATGAATTTATACATACTAATTAGATTGAACATTACTAACTTTCATATGTTTGTTTAAATTCAGCCCATATACAGTTGAAGTCGGAATTATTAGCCCTCCAGAATTATTAGCCGCCCTGTATATTTTCCCCCCAATTTCTGTTTAACAATTTTTAAACATAATAGTTTTATTACTCATTTCTAATAACTGATTTCTTTTATCTTTGCCACGATGACAGTAAATAATATTTTACTAGATATTTTTCAAGATACTAGTATTCAATTTAAAGTGTAATTTAAAGGCTTAACTAGGTTAATTACACTGTAAAAAATGTCAGTGATTTTAACAGTAAAAGTCTGTGAAAGTCCACAGTGAAAATCTGTTAAATGATTAACAGTTCATTTCTGTAATATATACGTAAAATAACTGTAACCGGTCTAACCTTTGTTTTCGAGAAAGTAGGCAGAGTGTCTAAAATCTTACCATACACCCTCATTCACTAGTCCCTAAATTAGTTGATTAGTTTGGTCCACTAGACAGCGAATAACCACAAATGAGTGAATTGATGAACACCGAAAGCTAACAAGCACAATCACTGAAGGAAAGAGCAAGAAATAAAATTAAGCTGTGGTCACACTCGAGTTTGAGTATGCAAAATTCTGTAGTACGGTGCTGCGAAAAGGGGTGGGATTAAACTAGATAATTAGACATTTTAAAAAGCGAGTGATTGGTCCATATGTTAAATTTCTGTCCAGAGAGGACATGTTTTGATCCTCGATTGGTCTGACGCAGTCAAGTGATGCAATTTCGCAGGTCAGAGTTCACCAAGCTTGAACTTTGCAACGCAGAAAACTGCGAAACTTGTCGCACGAGCTTGCGTTTCCGGTCAGACACATTCGCGTGCGTATGAATAGAAGTCTATGGGGAGAAAAGTTTAGTGTGACCGCAGCTTTATACAGCAACAGCCTCACACCAAACAACTGAATTGAAACAGAACAACTCCACAAACAGCATTACTGATTAAAGTTTGACTTCATTTCTGTCATATCTGCAAAAATATTTGATAATTAACAGAGGTTTATATTTTTTTATTGAAAAGGTTTCAATTGACCTCACCATTGTAGAGATTAGAGGCTAATTTAGTTGAACTCTTGATCCTTTACTCTTAATGTTTTTCTAGCTATGAAGCGCTTAAGGCAGGGGTGTATAAACTCGGGGTCCTGGAGGGCTGGTGTTCTGCTGAGTTTAGCTCCAACTTGCTTCTACACACTGCCAGGAGGTTTCTAGTACAGTATATCTAGTAAGAGCTTGATTAGCTGGTTCAGGTGTGTTTGGTTAGAGTTGGAGCTAAACTCTTCAGGACACCGGCCCTCCAGGACTGAGTTTGGACACCCCTGGCTTAAGGGAAATAAGTCTATTGACCTTAAAATGGTTTTTAAAAAATGAAAAAACTTCTTTTATTCTAGCTGAAATAAAATAAATAAAACTTTCTCCAGAAGAAAAAATATAATAGAAAATACTGTGAAAAATACTTTTAAATATTTAAAAAAAAAAAAAATTCACAGGACTTCAACTGTAAATTGTTAACAACCACTTACCTTAAACAAAAATAGTAAATCCATTGAATATTTGTTTTCAGTGTATGCTTTAGAGATCATCTGATTGTTTAATTAAGTTGTGAATGCAGTGTATGGTTTCATATTGTATTACATTTGCAATTTATAATGCGATCATGCTATTTTTCTCTGACATGGAGTTTTTGGATTTAAACCCATGCCATGTCATTACATGTGTAACCCCCGCCAGTGCTACATCACCCAACCCACTCCGAGCTGGGATCGAACTGGTGACCTTCCACATGGCAGTCGGTTGCTCCAACAAGGAGGCTAAAGACCATGGCCTTTAATGCCTGTTGCTAGAGCACCTTTAGAGGTCAGTGGAGTGAGGTTTACCTGCACAGCACTTCACTAGCTGACCTCCATTACACTCACCCTGCTAATCCTCACTCCCATCCGGGTCACAACACCAATGTAACCCTCGCCAGTCCTACATCACCCAACCCGCTCCGAGCTGGGATCGAACTGGCGACCTTCCGCATGGGAGTCAGTTGCTCTAACAAGGAGGCTAAAGTGCTCTAGCGTTTGACGCTAGAGCACCTTTAGAGGTCAGAGGAGTGAGGTTTACCTGCATAGCACTTCACTAGCTGGCCTCCGTTACACTCACCCCCTAAACCTCACTCCTATCTGGGTCATGGCACCAATGTAACTCCCGCTGGTCCTACATCACAATCCCAACCTTTCGTATGGGAGAGCACATTTAGAAGTCAGAGAAGTGAGGTTTACCTGCACAGCATTTCAATAGCTGGCCTCCGTTACACATGCACATGCAAATGAGCCTGATAACTGAAATCAGATTGTCTTTAGTGACTGCAAACAGAAAGCATGACACTATGCGCTACAACTGATTTAATCATTTCTAAGAAGCAGTGTGTGTTCAATTTGTGTATGTTTTTGTTATTTAAATAGGGTAAAGGAGGGCCAAAAGAGATCATTTTAGGTAACACTTTACACCATTTACTACTGGCTTATTAACTGCCTGTTATTAAGATATTAACCTACAAAGTATGATCTTATTTTACATCCCTAAACCTAAACCCTCTACTAACTATTAATAAGCAGCTAATTGTTTGTTTTTTGAGCTAAAAGTCTTAGTTAATGATTTGTTAATAGTGTGAATTGTACATTAAAGTGTGACTTAATTTTATATTTTTAAAGTTATCTATTTATTTTTAGTTTTAGTTATCTATCTATTTTTAAAGTTATATAAAGTTATATTTTTAAAGTTAACTTTATTGGCACAGATGCAGCTATTAAGTAAACGCTTGACAATTAATGCATGTATAGGTACACTGTAAAACATATCTGTTAATTAACAGTATTTTGTGATTCACAAGTGTGTTCTGTTTATTTACGGTTGCAAATAGCATTTTAGAATGTTGATCTCTGGTCTGTCCCCGTTTTATCTTGAGAATTCAGCTCTACAATTTAGCAAAGGGACTTTTATTGACATTGTATTATCCATTTTATCATTATTTTGAAATAAAATGATGTATAATAAATAATATGTAGAGAAATATGTCTGTAAAATAACAAAAAAATGTACTGGCAGTTTATTACAAGGTTTTTGTAACGTAATATGCAACACCAAACCAGACAATATATCACTTTAAACCAGGGGTGCCCAAAATTTTTCTTATGAAGAGCCAAAAACCAAACTTGATTGAGGGAAGTTAAATATACCAAACCGTATTACATTAAATTTGCTCATTTGTTTGCTTATTATTTAAAAATAGAAAAAAATTGCTTTAAAATATTTTAAATGATGATGCGATATAATTTTTAAAGTTTTATAATCAACTTATTATAGTAAAAAAAAAATAAACATTCGCATTTATAACACAATGGAGCTCAATACTGAATACACTATTCGAGCTGCTCCTGCCTGTGCCTTGATTTGCTTGCCGTGTCTTGTGCATTGTCTTCTATCTATCTATTTACATTTTAAAAGTCTGATTCTTATTAATTTTACTTGGCTTTTTTGTAGCTCCTCAATTAAATAAAGAAACAAAAGGGTATACATTCAATTCAAAATGGCGATCTGTGTCAAAGGCATTCGCCCCAACCAATCATTATCATTGTCCCAGATGGGATGGCGGGCCAAACCAAAGGTTACCATGGGCCAACTTTAGGAACTCTGCTTTAAACTATTTAAAAAAGATATTAAAAGTAGATTTTTTTTTATTTAAAAGGTTAAAACTGATCCTTTACAGACATTTTTAAAGTGTATATTGTTTAAATAATAATAAAAAAAGCTTTTTGAGTTTGTTTGTTTTCCCCAGAAAATGATAAATGGCTAAAATAACAAGTATATTTAATTTTGTATTTTTAATTAAGGTTTATTCCACCAAGTATTACTTTCTTAACTCTTCTGGAGTTTAAACATTAGTATTGTTTCTTAAAATGGTTATAAACATGTCTGAAGGCATGGGATCTTCATTCGTTTATTCATTCATTTTCCTTCGGCTTAGTCCTTTTATTCATCAAGGGTCGCCACAGCTGAATGAACCGCCAACTTATCCAGCATTTGTGTTACACAGCGGATGCCCTTCGAGCTGCAACCCAGTACTGGGAAACATCCATACATACTCATTCACACACATACACCACAGCCATTTTAGTTTATTAAATTCACAACCCAGGCGATGCGGTGGCGCCAGTAGGTAGTGCTGTCGCTGATTCGAGCCTCGGCTGGGTCAGTTGTCCGTAGCGTATGTGTGTGAATGAGAGAGTGTATGGGTGTTCCCCAGTGATGGGTTGCAGCTGGAAGGGCATTCGCTGCATAAACACATGCTGGATATGTTGGCGGTTCGTTCTGCTGTGGCGACCCCTGATTAATAAAGGGACTAAACCGAAAAGAAAATGAGTGAATGATGTTGTAATTTCATAAAATAGTAATATGTAACATATGCAGTCACATAAATGTAATAATAGAATTATATCTAATCATTTAATAGTAAAGTGTAATTTTTTTGTGATTGAAAATCATTGTAATTCCAACAAACATTCATTTAATTCTTTCGAATTCTTTCATTTTTTTTTATTTCTTTTCAAAAAGAAAATGAATGAATGAAATTCTCAACCAAGGCTCATTCTGATTACATACGCCTTTATACATTTCTATATGCAAAATACGTCTTAGGAGGTACGTTTTTTGCAGTTTTTGTTTTTTGTGAATCCACCAGAGGCCGCTGTGTACGCTTTTTCAGATCTCAAATTTCTCTTGCGAGTGCCATTTGCGCCTGCTGTTTTGCCATATATCCACCAGAGGCCGCTGTGGACTGACTGACTTTCTGACTATCCAACTGACCGATACCTCCACCCACCCCCTTCCCTAAACCCAACCAATAGTATTTTAGGAAGCACCGATTTACCCGCCCACCCCTTCCCTTAACCCAACCTCAGTATTTTAAAAAGCAATCAAGAAAAAGAAAAAAACCCAGATTTTTACCAGGTTTTCAGATTTTACCACATTCTCACCCTGGTATTTACTTGTTTATTTTATTTTTAGCTTTTGCTTTTGTCTTACCTGTTTTCTGAAACCGTTCTTGAACCGCATTGTCGCGGTCAACTCCCCCCTGCATCTTAAGTCCACCAACGTATGTGTCGAGCCACCGAACAAACTAGTAACAGCAGGAAAGCTGTCCATACAGAGGTAAGCGGTCAGCTGGTAAGCGAGAAAAGGAACGGCATCATATCGCCCCGTAGCGTTCGTTTTAAAGACGAAATGCAGCCATACGTGCCTCTGGCTACATAATTTGCGTTAGGAAATGTATATGAAATGTATACAGAAATGTATATAGACGTATATTTTCAGAATGAGCCTATATGTTGTCAATTCACCTATAGCACATGTCTTTGGGGGAAACCAGAGAACCTGGAGAAAACCCACACCAACACAGGGAGAACATGCAAGGTCCACAAAGAAATGCCAACTGGTGCAGCCGGAACTCAAACCAGTGATCTTCTTGCTGTGAGGCGACAGTGCTAACCACTGAGCCACCGTGTCGCCCGGCATGGAATCTTTTTATGTTCAAATTGACAAAGTTTTTATTTAATTTAAGAGCAAATTTTATCAGTAGTTTGCAAAAAAAAATCACATTTCACTCAAACACATGAATCGTAAATCCAAAAGTGGTCTCTTAATTTGTTTCCGTAGCTGTATGTTTTCATAATATTGCCAAAGCATTAAAAACAAATAACGACAAGAGAAGGAACACAAAATATAACAAGAACAGATATTAATAATGTTGAATTAAATTAAATTATCATGGACTTTTATGACATTCATGTCAGTGTTTGAAATGAGGTGTGTTGGGCAATGACGGCATTTCTCCTTAATATTTCTTTGGTTAATGAATGGAAATACACTTTTTGATCCCAGTATTTTTTTTTTTCCAACTTAAAACAGTGAAGGTTTGTCTTTTGGCTGTACTGTAAGATCACACACAGAAACAAATTTGACATGCTCCTTTTTCTAGACTCGTTTTGCCCTTAGTCTCATAGAGTTTAAATAACAGTTTAAGTGTTAATATGACAATTTAATTAATCAGTGCAAATAAATTTGAAACAAATTTTTTAAGTTAAAAAAAATATAGCTTAAAGGGGCTAATAATTTTGATCTTAAAATGGTTGTTAAAAAATTAAAAACTGCTTTCATTCTAGCCGAAATAAAACAAATAAGACTTTCTCCAGAAGAAAATATATTATCAGACATACTGTGAAAATTTCTTTGCTCTGTTAAACATAATTTGGGAAAAAAAATCAAAGGGGGCGAATAATTCTGACTTCAACTGTATATATGTGTGTGTATATGTGTGTGTGTGTGTGTGTGTATATATACAACAGCAATTCTTGTCTTTTGGAAGATTTTGAAAGCTGTTGTATCCACTATAAATGTTAATTACTGATTTTATATATATATATATATATATATATATATATATATATATATATATATATATATATATATATATATATATATATATATATATATATAGTATATTAAGATTTAATTTAATTTCAATTATTTTAATAATTATTACAAAATTAAATTTCTGGAATCACTTACTGTGTTGATTGATTCAATCTGCAGATTGCTTGGTGAAAATATGTTGTCTTGTCATTACTTTTGAGGTCAACTCATTCAGTTTTTAAAAAATGTATATAGTAATTTGATTTAGTGATACAGTTTCCATAGAAGAGAGCACTCAAAACTTTGCTGCATTAAAAGGCAGAAATAATAGACCTCTAGAGCAGGCATATTGGGTGAAATGGGTCATGCAGAGATACTGCTCTTCTTGGTATCTGTCCTCTCAGTGTTTACTGTAATGGTGAACAGACTATACAGGGAGCAATAGACCAAGCACAATTAGCCCTTCACATTCCAGCTGTTTCTATAAATACTGCTTTCGTGGTCTCCCCTCACTCTGTCATTCTCATTAAAAGGGTGGAAAATCAGTCTCCGTCTGCCGGGATTTTAAGCCCCGCTTCCCCTCGAGGAAATTAAGGCATGCAAAGGGCTCTCTCAATCTATATTAGAGGCTTCCAGTGTGGTTAATGGAGTCATTTCAGTCTGGCTCAGGTGAAGTGAAAACCTTGACAGGTCAGAGAGTTTACAAGGTTGATGAGGAGGCTGGGGAAAAGACCCCTGACAGATGAAGAAGTTTGGTCTTTGGTAGAACAGCAGTGAGCTTCTGTGAGATGAAATGTGTTTAGCAGTTTTGCCTAATATTCTCCGTTTTATAAGATGCAAAATACGTGTGATGACTGTGTTTGTGAAGTTTCAGCTCAAAACAAATATTTTTTTTTATTTTAAATGTCTTTACATTCCAATAGTACTGATTAAAGTATATGATCTAAATGTAGACTTTTAACCAGCACAACAAATAATGTTTCTGAAGACAATCACCTACTGCACCTTTAAACTATTAAACATTTTCATAAAAGTCACTTTTTGCAACTTTTCAAGTTTAAAAGTTGTGGGAAGAAAGAACAAGGTCCCGTCATGCAATTTAAAAAGCATAAATAAACAGGGGGAAATAAGAAAATAAAAACATGAATCACAAAATACGGAAAACTAGTAATGGGCGATATAAACGATATGCGATATAAACGATACAAAATTGGCCTACGATAGAGATTTTAATTCTATCGCGATAATGCATGTTTGATGACGTAATCTACCCGCGAAATTAAGAGCAAAGCCGGCCGCATATCCAATAGACCTTACCCCATTCGGTGCCATGCATTGCTTAGCAACGTATACAAAACAATGTAAAGACCGCTTGACATGAAAGTAAATAAAAATGCTGCTATATTAATGTGCATATCGCATTTCCGGCCGGCCGCGTATCCAATCTAGACTTTACCAACCGGACATGTCCGAGATTCTGCTTTTGCTTTCGATATTAATTGTATTCATTTTTGCATTACTTTATACGCAAACTTTGGCTGGTGCATCTTAATCTCTCAGCAGCATCAACACTGCAGCAGACAGAGAGAGAGGGAGAGAGAGAAAAAAGCAGATTTGACCTGTCAGTGGTGCTCACTGAAAAGAAACAAACTTTTTTTTAAATTTGTTTGTTAAATAAGAATAAGAAATCAATAAGAAATTATTCTGTTGCTGAAGGTCATTAAAGTTATAAAGAAAAGATGGTGTTACTTTGGGGCAAAAGGAAAGAATGAAGGAATTTTCTTTATTTAAAATAGCCATGCCTAATACTGGAAGTATAGCCCTAATTCACAGTGTCCGTTCCTTTATTAATTGACACCAGTTTTAATTTCATTAGGAGATCAACATTTTTAAAAACCAAATGTGTTACCTTAGGCTGCAGGTTTGAAATTTGTTTTTATTTAAAGTATCTGCAATACACAATTTAATTTGACTAATTAAAACTGGAAGTAATTTCAGTACAGTGTAAGTTCCTTAACTAAAAAGACACCAGTTTTTTTGTTCTCTGCAACTTGGCATTTAGGAACCAAGGACTTAAAAGAAAAGTCTTTCTTTCTAAAAGGCACTACATTTAGTTTATTTATCTGCAACATTGTGTTGTTTAATTACAGTTTTGCTTTTGCACAATAAATGTTCTCAAAACGACATGCAAAGTTTCTTTATTTCTTAAAAAAAAAAAAAGCAGTATGGCTTTCCTATGGCTCTATGTAACCTGTTCTGAAATGGTTCTATTATAATTTATATATCGCAATATATATCGTTATCGCAGGAGGCTGCAATGTATATCGCAATATGGATTTTAGGCCATATCGCCCATCCCTACGGAAAACTGTTTTTAACAGTGTACCTCTGTATGGATGACTTTTCTGGCATGATCGGTTTGCTCAGAGCAGGGCCGGTGTTAAACATAGTCCAGGGTACATATTTCAGTTTTCAAAAATGTAGTCCTGGTAACATTTTACCAATGAACCTGGGTTGTTATTTGTGCATCCTAACACTTCACATTTATGACATTATCATTCAGTAGGTAAGGTGTGAAAACTCTAATGGCACACGGCTGCTTCTCACTCAGGGCTGTCTATGCAAATGAGGGAGAGTTTAATGGGCGGGGCTTTCCCCCTCTGATGACATGTACGAAGGGAGAATGTCAATCAAAGTGTTTCTGCAGACCGTTTTTATAAGGTGTGATTATGAAAAAGAGAATTAATTAAATATTACCAATAGAAGCTGGATATATTCACACACTGTTGCTACACAAGTGTGTTTAAACGTCTTATAAAAGTGATTTTTACATAATAGGTCTGCTTTTAGTCATTTTAAAGGAACTGAGCTTATTGAAGCTTGTCATATTGTGTGAGCACTATTTATTTTCCACTGTTAATGAAATACCACCCTGATGGAAAGTTTTCATCAAGCATGACCTACAATATTTACCAAAGCATATCTGTTACCGCTTGCATTTCACGCACAATTGACACTATTTACAGACAGTGTGTTTGTAAAACACAAAGACAATTAGTATTTAGATTGGTCACAATGTAGACGGCTTTCTGTGTTTTGTAAATATAACTGCAGTTAAAGTTTTGTTTTTAGTAGCTATGATAATACTTCTAATCTCATGATGGAGGTATGAATTAATCAATGGGGTCATTTTTATTTGGCTTTGACATTTTTCGTGACATTTGTATACTAATAAATACTAAATATGAAAATTTAAATGTTGTAATTAATGGGTTATTTAACTGAAAATAAGAAGTACTATGTTTATAGACTTCTATATTTATTTTAGATATTAGGAAATGATTAACCCTCCTTTGAAATTAATTATTTTTCAAATATTTAGAAAGTACTTTTTAACAGAGAGAAGGTTTTTAACATTTTAAAACTAATTTCTAATAACTAAATAATGTAATGAAATAATTTATTTTGTCTTTGCCATGATGACAGTGCATAATATAATCTATAGCCAATCGAAAAAAAAATTATTTCTGAATGGGGCTAATAAAAATTATGTTGTTTTTTTATATTTCAGTCAAACAAAAAAAATAAGACTTTTGTTAAATGTTAAAATATTATTGGGAAATATATAATTATATAAAAATAATAATACAGTGCTCAGCATATATGAGTACACCCCCCCCCCCCCACACACACACACATCTCTCATTTAAATTAATATTTTCTATAGGATGCTTTACAATATTATACATTATTTAGTCAGCACTGAAGCCATATCTGGAGCTAATCTAACAAAATAACTTACAATAATGGATAAAAATTAGTAGGCCAAATTTTTATGTTAGGGAAAAATATAAAATAAAATTTTCAAAAATTGCAAAAATCAAAAGAAACAAAAATATATATACAATTTTGTTGAAATGTTTGTTGTTTGTAATTATTATTTTTTTTTTTGCAATATTTTGCATGAATTTATTTGTATTATTTTTCCATTTCTAAAGATATTCTGTGACTAAAATATTATTTTAATAAATATATCTGTTTAATAAATCTGTTTTGTTCAAATGCACCAATAAATATTACACATACCCATATATTATGGGGTGTACTTATACAGTATATGCTTAGCACTGTATATGCTAAAAAAAAAAGCAAAAACTTTATTATAGAATACAACCAAATTATTCAATCGCTAAAACAATAAAAATATATATAATTATTAATTAATTAAAAATACAATAGTTACAAACTAAAATGAATATCTTTTAAATACTGAAATAAATATGATTGTCCAAACAGTTGGTTAAATATTATAACATAAACTAATAAACTAGTAGAAGCATGATATTATAGACTATATTTAGAATTTTGGCACAGTGGCTCAGTCAGAAGCACTGTCATCTCACAGCAAGAAGATCACTGGTTCGAGTCCTGGCTGGGTCAGTTGGCATTTCTGTGTGGAGTTTGCATGTTCTCCCCATGTTGGCGTGGGTTTCCTCCGGGTGCTCCGTTTTCCCCCACAGTCCAAAGACCTGCGCTTTAGGTGAATTGAATAAGCTAAATTGGCCGTAGTGTATGAGTGTGTGTGTGTGGGTCTTTCCCAGTACTGGGTTGCAGTTGGATGGGCATCCATTAATTTTTTTGTATGCATCATGTGTTTTAAATATAGCATCTACTCAGACTAAGATCTCAGACTCTAGACTATATTACGATTCTTTTGAATGCATCATGTGGTTTGTCAGTGTTTTAAATATAGCATCTACTAGACTAATAGGGTTGTCCAGATCTGATCACGTGATCGAAAATCGGGCCTGATCAAATGGTTTCAGACTCGATCGGAATCAGACGTTACCTCCCAATCAGGACTTGAATATATATGTATATATGTTTTCATTCTTTTTTAACACATCTATAGTTATACGGTGGCACAGAGTTAGACCTTTTTCTTGACTTCACACAAAAACAGCAACATCACTTTGTTGCAGAGAGGCTATTGGTTAATGCCGGCAAAGTAGAACACGGAAGCAGGTTGAAGCGGAATGCGCAAGTATGTCTGTGGTCTGGAGGTATTATAAAGTTGATGATGACAACATTGCAATAGCAAACTGTGAGATATGTAAACTTGGGATTGCGTGCCGGGTATTTTACAGTTGCAATCAGAATTATTGAACTCCCTTTGAATTTTTTTTTCTTTTTTAAATATTTCCCAAATGATGTTTAACAGAACAAGGAAATTTTCACAGTATGTCTGATAATATTTTTTCTTCTGGAGAAAGTCTTATTTGTTTTATTTCGGCTAGAATAAAAGCAGTTTTTAATTTTTTAAAACACATTTTAAGGTCAAAATTATTAGCCCCTTTAAGCTATATATTTTTTTAATAGTATACAGAACAAACCATCATTATATAATAACTTGGCTAATTACCCTAACCTGCCTAGTTAACCTAATTAACCTAGTTAAGCCTTTAAATGTCACTTTAAGCTGTATAGAAGTGTCTTGAAAAATATCTAGTAATATATTATTTACTGTCATCATGGCAAAAATAAAATAAATCAGTTATTAGAAATGAGTTATTAAAACTATTATGATTAGAAATGTGTTGAAAATTTTTTCTCTTCGTTAAACAGAAATTGGCGAAAAAAATAAACAGGAGGGCTAATAAATCAGGGGGTTGAATAATTCTGATTGCAACTGTAAGTTGATTTGTTTTAAATTAGATTTTTTTTTATATATATATATTTACTGTTGCACTAAAGTCCAAAAGTGAATAATTGATGTTATTTATTACTTGATTGTTCAAGCTACCTCACAGAAGTGCTCTGTTTCTTAACAGAGTTGTTGAATGGTAAAATAAGGTAAATTAAATAACAAATAAGGAACAACCTGGATTTGTTTCTTCGCTCTTCTTTATTCTTTTTTATGTGTTATAGAAGTATTGGATCGGGTTTTGGTATCAGTAGATACTCAAAAATCAAATGACTCAGACTCGAGGGCAAAAAAACCTGATCAGGACATCCCTATAGACTAAGATCTCAGACTAGACTATATTAAAAATTTTCTTTTTTATATGCATCATGTGCTTTATCAGTGTTTATATATAGCATCTACTCAGAAAATTCTTAATATAGTCTAGAGTCTGATATCTTAGTCTGAGATGCTATTTTAAAGCATTGATAATCCACATAATGCATACAAAAAAGAAAATTCTTAATATAGTTTAGAGTCTGAGGACTTAATCTTTCTTTTTTTTGTATGAATCATGTGGCTTATTAGTGTTTTAAATATAGCATCTACTCGGACTAAGACCTCAGACACTAGACCAGAGATGCCCAAAGTAGGGCCAGCAGGCCAAAGTTGGCCCATTGTAACCTTTGATTTGGCCCACCATCCTATCTGAGAGGAGGGTGAGGAGGATTGAGGTGAATGAGATCGTCATTTCTTATTTGACGTAACCTTTTTTTGCTTGTTTGTTTTATTACGAAGCTACAAAAAAGCAAACTGGAAGGAAATGTTTTAATTTAATGTTGTAAATTAATCAGATTTTTTTAAAATGCAAATAATGTCACTCGATGGATAGAGGAAATCAAGCAAATCAAAACAAAAACTAGGGTAACTCCATTCTGTTATAAACTAAATTGTTTTTGTTTTTAATGGAATAAGTTCATTATAAAATGTAAAGAATTATGTTTTATTACTTAATATAAAGCAATGTTTTCCTGTTTTTTTTTTTTTTTAATATTTTAAATAAAATAGGAAATTACCCATGGCGACTATATTTACCTTCAGCCCACTAGCCTCAATCAAGTTTGGTTTTTGGTCCTTCATAAGAAAAAGTGTGGGCACCCCAGATCTAGACTATATTAAAAACTTTCTTTCTTTTCTTTGTTTTTTGTATGCATCATGTGGTTTATCAGTGTTTAAATACAGCATCTACTCAGACTAAGATCTCAGACTCTAGACCAGAGGTGAGCAAACTACGGCCCGTGGGCCATATGCGGCCCGCTAAACTCTTTCATCTGGCCCGCGAGGGAGTTTTTAAAATGCTGCTTCTGAGTAACGATTTGGTTTCAGAATTAGTAAAATAATGATGCAATACAAGTGAACACCATTTGATGGTAGTATTGCACGCTGTACAGTTAGCGCAACCAGTAAATTTAGAACACACTTGCGGATATTAAAATGATGAATGTTGTGTGTTTAAGGAAGAATGGACAACAAAATACTTGGCCTATCGGACAGAAAGCGGTATGTCTAATATGCCAAGAAAGTATTGCTTTTTTTAAAGACTACAACCTAAGTCGGCATTTTTCACGCAAACATTCAAATTATTTTTAATGTGTTAATATGAGATTTTTTCTATCAGACAATATCTTTTCTATTCTCCACTGTAAAAATTATTACATTATTATTATTATTATTATTATTATTATTATTATTATTATTATTATATTTTATAAGGTATTATTTTATTGTTTTATGATGATTGATAATTAAATATAAATAGCAGTGCAAATTAATTTGACTTGTAAATATGACTCAATAATAACTATTGAAAAAATGTGTGTTAATGTGAAACGTTTCTGTCCGATATTACATGTTCCATGCATACTGCCACTATAAATAAAAGTAATTTTTTTGAAGAATTTGACATGTGGCCCTTCACTTAGTTTGCAAAACTTGATGTGGCTCTCGGGTCTAAAAAGTTTGCCCACCACTGCTCTAGACTATATTAAAAACTTTCTTTCTTTTCTTTTTTTTTTTTTTGTATATGCATCATGTGGTTTATCTGTGTTTTAAATACAGCATATAGTCAGACCAAGATCTCAGACTCTAGACTATACTAAGAATTGTCTTTTTTTATATGCATCGTGTGGTTTATCTGTGTTTTAAATACAGCATCTACTTAGACTAAGATCGCAGACTCTAGATAAGGGGTGTCAAATTTATTTTAGCTCAGGGGCCAGATGGAGCAAAATCTATTCCCAAGTGGGCCAGACCGGTAAAATCATGGTATATGTCGGGCAGAGAGTGATTCACGGTGAATGGTGAGCAAAAAACTTTAAAGTCTTTCTCCAGTTCACCAAAAATCTGAAAGCGTTGCTCAAACTTCCTAACAGTCCCGTTATTTTATCTTTGAACTGCTTCATGTCTGCCACACGTTTTCAGACGAGAAGTGAGCTGCATCACCACAGGCGACTTGCATATGGTGTCATAATACTACCAATGACGGTTGGGTTTAGGGGTGTGGTTGGGTGCCACGCCTCCTTTTTAACACCTTACATTTTCGTACGCCTGAACTCGGACGAATTAGTCACTAAACTGACAAAACGTAAAATAGTTACATTTCCTCGAGAGAACACCTCAGTGTGGTATGGCAGGGCATAGATGTGGTCTTTCTCTCCCAGAAGGCTGTCAAACTGATTCAGTCTTCTGGATCGGATGAATTGAACAGTTTGCGATTGCTATTGCACCATCCAGTGAACACAATTGGAACAGCAGTTTCTTTTATTGAAAAAATGCAGCTCATTTTAATACTTTACAGAATCATCTTGCGGGCCGGATTAAACTGGTTTGCGGGCCTGATCCGGCCCATGGGCCATACATTTGACACCGCTGCTCAAGACTATATTAGAAAACTTTCTTTCTTTTTTTGTATGCATTATGTGGTTCATCAGCGTTTTAAATACAGCATCTACTCAGACTAAGATCTATTATGGCGTTGTAGGTAAATCTGCATTCTTTGCATGCACTCGTAATGACCAGCTCAGTGACAACAGCATGGAATGAGTCTAAGTGTTTCCCAGATGATGTAATTCTTTCAGATGATGCCCTCTAAACAGCCTTCATGCAAAGAAGGAATTCAGATCCAGCCCAGATCGTGTCTCTGGAGAAGCAGAGTGTGGTTAATGGCACAGAAGGGCCCAATATGCCAGTGAGCTTTTGCCAGGTTTTGACGACATGTGCTGTGTCCAGGTGCGCTTTCCAAACCCATGCGTTGTTGCATTTTTTCCAGCTTCAGCCTTGGCAGCCGAACGCAGCTAAAAGCGAGTGTTTAGCTGGCTTGCAGAATGTGCCCTCGAGTCATGGCATCCAGAGTTCAAAGCACTGCTGTCTGGAAATAGAGCCTCAATCACCTTGATTGGGGAGAAAATGACCTCTTGTCTGCGGCATCTGCAGCTGTGCGGACGACTGGTATTCTTAAAGTCAATTTCAGGACGGCTGTTTGTATTAACATGGTCATTTTGAACGCATCTTGACCTATCTTGGTAATGTGCAGATGAAAAGTTGTGATTCATAGTATAATAGTGTCAAGTGTTTTATAGTTGAAGCGTATTTTATAAATTTTTTTTTAATCTTTTGCACATTTAGCGAAAATTCATAGAGCAGGAGATTCCATTCTCAGAAATAAAGGTCCAAAATCTGTCACTGGGCGGGTACTTTTTCAAATGGTACATTTTTGTCCCGAACATGTCCTTAAAGGTGCATATTAATACCTAAAAAAGTACAAATCTGTACCTCAAAGCACCTTAAAGGTACAAAAGTGAACCTGAAAGTTGCTGTATGTGATTTTTCTGAAGCATAAAAATACCAAAATATGTTTGCAGATATTTAAGAAACATGCTAAATGGACATTCTTGTTTATCTGAAAAACTTTGCTAAAAGATATTCTGCTTTGAAAATGTGAGTTACGTGCGGGAACGGCTGTCTTTGTTTTGTTTTTTTTAACCTGCCAACTGCCACTTATATTTCAGCACCATGAGTTGCCTTGGTGGAAAACCGTATAATTCATTCATTCAGTCAGGAGGGCTCTCAAAGCATGAGTCTGCGACCAAAATGCGACCTCTGGTGGACAGTAGCAGACTCCGAAATGAGACACAGATTCAGAGTTCCACATGAGGTGGTTATTAATTAGCAAATAATATAAATATAACTAACGTAAACATTAGGTGAGCAGGTTACATTGTAACCCCGTGTCCCAATAACACGCTACGTGATGAGATTTGCAGTGATTTGCAGGGCAATTTGGCTGTTTGCACCAGACGAAACACGACAGAAATTTAAATACAGCCATTCCGAAGCACAGAATAGAGCACTTACTGCACTCCAATGAAATGGTATAGTTTATAACCTAATTAATACTTATTAAACCTATTTAACATTATTAAATGTACATGCTGTATCACGTGTTGGTTTTGAGTCACAGTTCTAAAGTTCAATTTCAAACTGTTATTTTATTTTCAAGATCTGAGGTGAACTATCTGCTGCTGCTTTCAGTAGTATGGCAATAATTGGCATGTAAAATGGCATTCAAACTCACATTATTAGCATTTAACACTGAATAAAGCACATGAGGTGTACCTGAGGTGATTATTGTCATAGTTCTGTTGTTCAGCTGCAAGTAATAGAAGCCATTTCTAAATTATACATTTCAGTTGTCGGTCGGAACAAAAACTCTTTTTAATATTGTAAGTATACCTTCTATTGCGTTACGTTGCTTTTATTTAGAACACGACTTAAATCAGATTTACACAAGGATTAATGTAAGCTGTTTAAATAATAACCTTTGCATTAGTCTAAACTGGTTGTATAGACGAATTACCATGTTTGTAAACATTCAGGATGCTCGCGCAACGAGGTTGCAGAAAAAAAACGAGACCTCTAGCATTTACAGCGAGGGAATGACATCCGATGCTTAGAGATAAGTTATATTGATTACATATTATATATATTATTTACATAATGCTTTCAGCATATTATAACAGCTTGTTACCCAGTGATAAGCACAGTCATTCTGCAAAATTAAGGTTAAAGTGAGCGGCGTTTGTCTGACATGTCCATTTGCAATAGCACCCTCCCAATGGATATTGGATAAAATAGCCCCAAATATACAACTATCTCATTGAAACTCCAAGTGTTTTTACAAGAGAGAAGTTAAAGGTCTACAAGTCTTTGGATGCCAACAATTTTGTTCTGTGTGGTCATGTGCAAGAAATAATGTTCCATGATTACCAGATTCAAAACTTTGCAGTGCTAAAAACCGAGGTTCTGCCTAGCCAAAGACAAGGAAAAAAGACGGAGCCACACAAGGCCTGGGTTATCATCAACAAGCAAAACAACTGCATTTTGACAGTGAACTGCATCTGTACGGCAGGGTATGTGAACTTACATTTTTACATTTCATTCTTAGCATTCAGTGTCAGCTGTTTAATTAACCATATTTAACTGTTTTTGCTGAAATCATTGCTGCAATCAAAAATAAGTAATGTGTATGATTCAGCATAGCGTGAACTTACCTGATATGAAATGAGAACTGCAGAGTCCAGCATTTTTAATTAGGTCCTCACTCCATTCAGCTCCCTTTTAGCCAAAGATGCCTGCGGTTGGCATTAAAAGCAGTGTGGTGTACGGTAAAAGTGAAGTTTTCGATTTTGGCGTCCTACCCCACAACACGGCATGTTTGCTTTTGCAACCAGGGAATCGTGTGACATAGGTTTGTAATTCCTCTATTGAATGAAACTGAAAACTTTAAGTAGATATATAAAAACTAAATAGAAATTTTCACAAAAAACAAAACTAATAATAAAACTGAATTGACATTTATGAAATACAAACTAATTTCAATATGCAAAGCTGTAATAACCATTGGTGGTTCTGGGGGGTTTAGGGGGTGCCCCTGTGTCAACAAGCTTGGCCCCCCCTCTGAAGCTTATTTTTGTGTCAACTAAAATGCCACGGAGAAGCGAGATCAACCAGAGACAGAGATATTACTGAGGCCTCTGTCGTGCGCTCCCGGAGTCACGCACACTCGCTCTCTGTGTCGCACGCGCTCTCGCTCTCTTTGCTTTCCTTTGACTTTTGTCAGTGACGGTGCTGCATGCATCAGTTTCCCACATTCGTCAGAAGTTAAGCCCCAAATTGACACAGGTAATGAGAAAAATTCAACTTCAGTCATATTCCTGTTGTGAAACACTATCAAAATGTCCACTGTTGATTATATTAGACTTCTGTTTTCAATAGCGATTTTAAAACTTTTAATATAGGAAGTACTCGGCTATGCAGAGATTGTTATTAATCAGAAATTGAGTGTACATAGTTTTACGTTAGGAAATGCAGTCTTGAATACAAACAGTTGGCAAGTACCGGAGAACAGATGTAATACATTGATAAAATTTAGTTTTCAGTCACGCTCATGTAAAAGTAATATTCAACTCGTTTAGTTTTGCCTTCATTATTTTTGTTTTCAGTCGTGACGTAAAGCACAAGTCTTCAAACAGATGATTTATTACTACACGTTTTTAAGCATAATAGTTTTACTGACTAATTTCTAATAACTACTTTTTTGTCTTTCTCATGGTGAGTTAGTGCATAATATTTTACTAGTTATTTTGCAAGATAGTTGTATTCAGATTAAAGTGTAATTCAAAGACTTAACTAGGTTATGCTAACTAGGAAAGTTAGGATAATTAGTCAAGTTATTGTACAACTGGTTTGTTGTGTAGACAATCAAAAATACACAGTGAATATTTCCTAAGGAGGCTAACATTACTGACCTTAAAACTGTTTTTTTATTTATTTATTTATTAAAACTGCTTTTATACAAAACAAACTGTAAGAAATAAGACTTATTATGACTCCAGAAAAATTATTTTTGTTTTATAGGAAATACTGTGAAAATTTTCTTGGTTTGTTAAAGATCACTTGGAAAACATTATTTTAAATTAACGGGAGGGCAAAAAAATTGACAATTGTATCTGTTAAAGTTTACAGGTGCAAAAATGTGCCTTGCTGTACTTGAATGTTAAAAATGTGTTCTCCTACAATACAAAGTTACTTGTCATTAACATGGAAGATTATTTTGAGTTTAAGTTATTTAAATTTTTATTTATTTATTTATTTATTTTTATTTGCTTGTTTATTTAACAGGGACAATACACTTGACATTGTTATACAGAGATAACCGATGTTGCGTACATGGGGCATGTAGCATAAAGCTAATTTGCAGCCCTCGTCCCTGGTTAGGCTTTACATAAAAGATAAAAATAAAACAATCAAGAGTAAAACACAATTCAACAAACATGTACAGTATATACAGATCCACAACCATAAAATGCAAGTCAATCTGCATAAAGAGAAATGTAAACAGAACCAACCTGAAAGAATAATACTTAATGCTCACATTTCTGTGAAGATTTCAACCATTCTTTCAGCTTTACATTAAAAACTGGGAGTTTAGATAATAATTTTAAATGAACAGGCATGGCATTCCATAGATGTGAACCTTTTACTGAAAAGGATGACTGACCCACAGCGGTTCTGCATCTGCGGATTCTACAATTCCCACTTACTGCCCCTCTAGTCTTCGCCCTATCACTGCTGATTTTATGTACCAACTCACAGACTACTTTAGGGGCAAGACCATGTATACACTTAAACATGGTTTTTAAAAACGAAAACTTTAAAAAACCATCAAAACTTAACAAATTATATTTTTTAAGAATTTGACAATGGTGCCATTTTATTGGTTTCTGATCCATCACTTTTAAAGTTTGTTTGTAAAGTGACATTACAGGCCTAACAATTGACTGTGTTGCTTGACCCCAGATTATTGCACAATAAGACATACGTGATAATATCATAGCATGCACAAACATTTGCGCTGCTTTAAAAGATATATATGGTCTTATCATACGAAAACAGTTTAAATTTGTCTTTATAATCTTAGACATTTTTTTAATATGGGCATCAAACTTAAGCGTTGAGTCTATAATGACACCTAGGTATTTAAATTCACTTGTTCACAAAAAATAGCTTGTTTATGTAGACTGAAGAGTTATGCATAAAAAAAATGACTTTGAATAATTGTTTAAGTAGTTTATGATGTATGTTAAAGTGTGCCCCCTAAAATTATAAGTGGCCCCTGCCCGGCCCCCCCAGTTACTCTGGTCTAGAACCACCGCTGGTAATACCCTCATTTACAAGTTTAAGATTTCTACAAATAAAAATGAGAATTCAGTGGTTCCATGAAGAACCTTTAACAGAACCTTCAAATTAAACACCAAACCTTTTTAATTGTGGAAAAACTCATTTCGATTATTTGAATGTAGAAAACCTGGTTTAATGTCTCTCAATCATTGATGTCAAAATATAAACAGTATAATAGCTGTTGGCTCTCAAAGTTTGACCCAGGTCAAGTCCTGATCTCACCTCTGTTTTTCAATCGGCTCTCCAGACATTCTGTAAGTAAAGGCGAAACACATTTAGCATTTCCTTACAAACAGGTATAATGCTCAGTTATTAGAGTCAAATACAGATCTCCGGTCTGTTATCTATCCTCCTCCAAAAACTCAGAAGTCAGAGAGGCTAATCCGTGACTTTCAAGCAGCATTATGCTAAAATATGTCTTAGGGCGCTGTAAATAAGGCAGATGCGTTCAGCTCCTGACAGTTGTGTTTTTACATGCTTTTTCATTACAGCTGTGGTTTTTGCTTTCAATTTTATGTTTTTTTGCTTGTTTGAAGTTCACCAGAACCTGCGTTTCACCTATGACAGGAAACTGCTGTGGGTCCTTTTCCGAAACACTCCGGTCCTTGAGTTTCCACCGCATAACAACAATGTTTCAGTTCGTCTAATCGGAGGGTATTTAGGCTAAGTAAACTATTACTCTTTGGGATTGCTTCAGAAGACATGGCCCAGTCATGCCGGTCTTTTATTCGAACCATTTGTGTGTGGTTGGGAGTGAGGGGCGGGCAGCAGCCGGTGGAAGGATGGAGGAAAGATCGGATAGCCCTGGGAGAAAGTCTGAGACGCGCAGAGTGAGAGGTCTTGGCTGCCAGCACCAAACCACACGCAGCTTGCGTGATTGTGGTTCTGCTGCCTGCACACGCTCCGGCTTTCCTCTCCCAAACTCCCAGAAGCACCTGCACGCACCGCCACCTGACCTCCATGACCTTTGAACTCTTGAGCCCTAATGAGATAAGAGGGGAAAAAGTACCACAACAAATATCTAAGTTTAGCTCTTGCTTCACCCTCTCTCTTGTGCTCAGATGAACTCCAGATTTAAATAATAAAAACCGTGATCATCTGAATGCTTTTTCTGATATTTTACCAATATAATTCATACGCGTTTTTCCATTACAAATGGTGCGTTGATTTACGATGGTTAACGAGAGTGCAACAAGCTGATAAATTCATTGCTTATCAGGTTGTGGTTGTAATGGTCTCACTTAGGGGTCCTTAAGAAGCCCCACACACACACTAAATATGTATAAAAGTTTGAGCGAAAGCCAAAAACCAGGTCTCGCCAGCAGCTTTTTAATGGCACAGGTTTATAATGAAACACTCCTCTAGCCCCCTTCCCAAAGCAGTGACGCTATCCACTAGACACACACACATATTAGAAACGCACGCTATTCATAACATATGAGGCTATCACGAATGGAAAGAGGCATTTCAGGGGATGAAGAGAACTTGAGCCTTACAAAACCCAGGTTTAGGGAAAAAAGTGAAATATTTTATGGACAGAGAAGATTTTATGGCTGTGATTTTTAAAAGATATAGGCCTACTTTGTTGATGCTAGTTTCTAAAGGGATAGTTTATGCAATTTTTAATTTAAAGTTTTTAATTTACTCACTTTCAAGGCATCCAAGATCTAGATGATTTTTAAGCTTTGGTCATTCGGTGTACGTCTCAACATTTTAAGATTAAACAACAAAATATACAGCGGGGAAAATACGTATTGAAGACTTCATCATTTTTCTCAGAAAACATATATCTAGGTGCTGTTGACTTGAAATCCATATATGCAAAGAAAACAAAACCAATTAGTTTACAAATTAAGTTTATGTAATAAAATAAAATGATGCAGGAAAAAAGTATTGAACACATGAAGAACGATAGGTGCAGAAAGGCAGTGAAAGCCCAGACAGCAGCGGAAATTTCTCAGTAGCTCTCTCTTCAACAACCCTCTGCCCCACCGTCATTGTACAGTTCATTAATATTAGCTGCTTCAGTTCAACATCTACAATACCAGGATGATGAAGATGAAACCAGAGTGGACATTTCAGCAAGAAAATGATCCAAAACACAGTCAAGCAAACTCTCAAATGCTTTCAGAGAAAGGACATCAAACTGTGGAATGCCCCATCCAATCACCTGACTTCAATCCAATATAAAATCCAATATAAATGTCAGATTTGTTAGATGAGACCCACAGAACCATCAAGATTTTTACACTTTGACTTCCTTCTCCATATTAGAGGCGTCATTAAGCTGCCATCACCAAAAAAAGCTTTTTAAAGTATTAAGTATAAAGTATTAAATACGGTTCAGTAGTTCAGGATTTTCTCCTTGTGTCATTTCATTGTTATTACACAACAAGTTTTTCAGATTTCTTTGTTTTATTTTTATGTTTGTATTGTTTGGCTTTTTACAAAAATCTGGTTCAATTCCATGTCAACAGCTCCTTAAGAAATAATATTCCCAGGAAAAAACATGACGTGTTAAGTACTTATTTTCCCTGCTGTAGGTAAAACTATTTAAAGGTGCCATAGAGTGCCTTAATTCAATAGGCCCTATGCTAAATTCTCTGCTATGTTTCATGCTATGTTCTCTGATATCTGCAGTACAGTATATGACTTATGTATGTTGCATTTTGTTTGGAAATAAAAATTGGGTTGACATCAGAACCCAACATCAGGCCGATGTCAATGTCCAACGTCCAACCTAAAATCAACCAAATATCAACGTCTAATGATGTTACAGCTTGACGTTGTGTGGACCTTACCACTATGTCTATCAGATGTTGGATTTTGGTTGCCATACCTGACGAATAAATGTCAGTATTTGACGTCAATATGACGTTGTTTTAAGATGTTGGTTCGATGTTGTATTTTGGTCAGTTTTGAACACAACCTATAAATCAACCAAATATCAATGACATTCGACATCGTTAATGGACATCAAAATTACATTGTCCTTAGATGCTGGATAGACATTGAATTTTGTTCACCTGACATCACAACCTAAATCTAACCTAATATTAACGTCTTATGACGTTGTGTGCCTACTGGGCAATAACTAAATGCACTACAGAATGTTACTTTACACACATTCACAAATTACATGAAAACGCATCAGCTTTTTACAGCCTAATACTCACTACTCTTGAGTACTTTTGAAAGGTCTACTTTTTACTCATACTTTAAGTAATATTTACAACAGATACTTTTACTCGCACTACATTTTTAGGCAAGTAATGGAACTTTCCAGTACTCTTTCCACCACTGCTTTCCATGGACTGAACTCTTATTATTTAGCTATGTCAAGATATATATTTAGATTTTCATTCTATGGCACCTTTACTATCTATTTAGATATATAGAGATTTTATGAAGTAAAAAAATTAAAAGAAAAAAAAAGAAAAAGAAAAATTTCATGATGCAACAGGACACCCACTCTTCAGACTGTTGTGAACTCATTCAGGACTGTTCATAGAGGATGTGGATTAAAGGTAACTTCATATTTGAATTAAATACTGTATATTTCAATGTATGTAGGAGTCATGGGTATTAATCTGTTGTTTCCTGTGTGTTTATTTTTTACATCCAAAGTGCCGGAAACCATTGACCTGCATGTTATGAATCACAAAGGACCAACAGTTTCAGCTAAAAATCTTTTTTAATGTTCTGCTGTAGAAAAAAAGTGACCTACATGTTGGATGATTTGAAGGTGAGTTAATGCACAGCAAATTGTAAATGATTTCAAATGACTCTAAATGAGGTCTCTGTGCTTTCTGGAGTTACAGAAATGGACATGTCGTACTGCTTTGTCTCTGGCGGGCCTCCATGAAAAAGCCAGTGATGAAATAAAACTTCCTGCACAAGAGAGCACAGCCTCAACGCACACACACACACACACACACACACACACACACACACACACACACACACACACACACACACACACACACACACACACACAAACAAACACAAAGAGAGACAAACCATTACTTAAACTCTGACATAAACTATTATGCAGCCCTTGTTATGCACCTCCTAAGATGCAGAACATGCAGAACAATAGCACAACCTCATAGAAAGAAAAAAAAATTTGGAATTGAACTTAAAAGCATCTTCAATTTGTTCAACAGCTTTATAAGAATGCCAACCTGATTTCACCAAGTAGGACATGATCATGGATTAACACCTACAGTGGGTGACACTTTAAAATGACAATTACTGCCTTGCCTTGTACCACCACAGCTTTAAAGGAGTAAGAATGTGGTTTTGGGTATGACCGCAGTTTGCGACTATGCCGCCAGTGGGCACAAAGGGACAGGATGCGAAAGGACAAATGAAGATAAAACAAAGCCTTATAATTTCTTCATTAATCATTAAAAACTTGTTAACAAGCTTTATTATCATTGTAAACTTGTTAAGTGAAATGAGGATTCATTTTGCAAAGTAAAATTAAAGAAATCAAAGACAACTAAAATGAAAGTACAAACATACATACAAATAAGTAGGCATAAATAAATAAATAAATAAATAAATAAAGCAGTGTTTTAGCCTAAATATAGAGAGGTGTTATTTTAAAGTGATAGAACTAAGACAGTCAATAAATAAGCTTTTTCATTTACGTTTTCATTTCCAGTTTTGATTTACATTTTCGTTGATTATATCTCATTTTATGTCTCAAATACTGTACATAAATAATAAATGAATAATTAATTAGGCCAAATTATTTCTTTAAAGACATTACCAGTGAAACACAGAGAAATGGTCCGGCGCTATTTTTATATAGGCCTACTATAATTTAAAAGAAAGCTACAAAGTGGGCTATATTGTTTTAAAACTATATTATTTTATTTTATTACCTCTGTCTCTGTCACTTGCGGTTCAGTGCACGCATGCTGCAAGGCAATATTGAACTTATTTTAGGCTATAGGCTACTTGATCCTGGAACAACATTCCAATCAGCCAATCAGAATTAAGGGATAAGTTTACAGTTAATGTTAAGTCTAGGCTTACGGTTAGGGTTATGCACTTCTACATGATTGTTATCCAACTATTATTCCCCTCTGATTTAGGGAATAATTTACAGTTATGGTTGGGTTTAAGGGTAGGGAATAGGTATGGATTACATTTTTGAACAAAAATAATGTTCTAGGATCAACATAGATGTGTCCAGGATTGCATCGTACTTGGCAAAACCTTGACGTGCTTATAAGAACTCATGGATGGGTAATGATACACGTTTTTTGATTTCATTTTAAACCGATTTTAATTTTAGTTATAAACCTGATTTGTTTCTGATTAATTTGGGCTTTATTATAATCAAAACTTGTAAAAATCAACATAAGAGGAGGTAAGCAGATAGGTAGATATTTTAGCTTTTTAATTTTTCTTTAATATTCTTTAACTTTTTTTGCTAAAATGTCATTCAGTGTAACGATAGTTTATACATTTAAGGTTTCATAGTGCGGCCCCAAAATACTAATGCATTTTTATTTTAAATCTTTATAGTTTGCCACTATCCTTCAGATCAGTATGCTTTTGTTGCAACATAGGCTCATTCTGAAAGCGTACCCCTATATACATTTCTGGAGATCGTGATTTATGTAGCCAGAGCTACGTATGGCTGCATTTCACCTTTAAAACGAACGCTACAGGGCGGTATGATTCCGTTACTTTTCGCGCTTACCAGCTGACAGGTTACCTCCATATGAACGGCTTTCCCGCTGTTACCAGTTTGTCTAGTAGCTCGCCATGTTCGTCAACGGACTTGAGATGCAAAGGGGCATTGACCACAATTACGAGGTCCGAGTCCAGTGAAGAATGGTTCCAGAAAGCAGGTAAAACAAAAACAAAAGCCAAAAAATTAAATAAACAAGTAAATAACAGGGTGAGAATGTGGTAAAATCTGAAAACATGGTAAAAATCAGGCGAGGGCTTTTCTTTTTCTGGATTGCTTTTTAAGTTTGTCGGTTGGGTTTAGGAAAGTTGGTGGGCACTGGTCAAGCAACGCTTTTGAAAACACTACAGGTTGAGTTTAGGGAAGGAGGAGGGTCATTCAGTTAGTCAGTCGACAGCGGCCTCTGGTGGATTTACGCGAGAACAGCAGGTGCGAATGGCACTAGCGAGAGAAATGCGAGATCTCAAAAAGCATACACAGCTGCCTCTGGTGGATTTGTGAAAAACAAAAACTGCAAAAAAAAAAAAAAGTGTAGCTCCTGGGACGTATTTGGCGCTCTCCAGAAATGTATACAGTGGTATGTATTCAGAATGAGCCTGGGTTGTTTTATTAAGGTGTCAGCAAAAATATTTGAATAATTTAAAACACAATGCATTTTAATCTGATCACTTTTTATTTGTTGTATTTTGATAAGTACGTCACAGATTACATTACATAAACACATCTGATTACATTCTGTTACTCTGAATGAAGACAGAGGGCCCTGTCATACACTCGGCACAATAAGACGCAAGACGTGTTTGGCAAGATGAGTGTGGCGGTATTGAAAAGAGTTCAAAGAAAAGGTTCAGTTTATTCTTGACAACTTGCTTTTGTATAATGTTATTATTATTATCAATATTTATTATATGCATATTTATATTAGTTTTTTTTAAGACAAGCTTAGATTTGTTCACCTATTTTTTGACCACACTTCCTTAATATTGTTTATTTATTCGTTTGCTGGAAATTAAAACTGAATTTAGAAATAGTTTTAAAACAAATGTTTGCGCTTAACAAACGAAATTAAATATGTAGGCTAATGGATGTCTTCAGTGGAGTGTGTACAACACCTCTTATCCACTTACAAAGTTTTTCTACTTACAAAGTCCACCATGTAAATAGCAAATGTGCCATGGTGCGACGCAACTGACTCTTAAAGGGAATGGGAGATGAGACTCTGATTGGTTTATACTCAAAACACACCCATAACTCATTAAGAGAATAAGTAGAACCCTGTTAGATCATGTGCCAGGGCGCAAACCGTATTTTTTCGTCCTTAAAATAGCAAAAATGGATACGAACACCCTTAATGATTGTGCGCCAAGCGCTTTAGACTTTGCGCCTAGATCGTTTAAATAGAGCCCAGAGTCTTACCCAAATTTTGACATTTTTTTTTTACATAAATTATTTGCATCATTAAAGCAAACAGTTTTCTGTTATTTCATATATTTGTATATAAAAAACATGTTTAAAAATAAATTAAATTTGAACAAAATGGGACCCATTTTATGTATAGCTATGGAAAAAAATGATCAGTTGAAAAATATTGTAATTGAAGCATTTAATTTTCCGGAAAATGACTATGGGTAGAATTCTTATTGAAACAACAACTCTTCTAAAGATTTTAAAGCTTTTTTGGTTATATTTTGCAACAAAGTAACGCTCTAAATCACAACATCTTTATTTTTTAAATGGAATTATTGAAATAAATGAAAGCCAGACCACTTGAAATGCTGTTAGACTGTTTGCTACAAAACAAACATGTCACATAAGCATGATTCAGCAGACAAAAACATTTAGCTTTATCAAAAACAATACAATTAAATCTCTCATTTCATTCCCTCCGCTTCCTGTAGTGTCTCTTTTCTTTGCCGCTCAGCCGACACACACATTCGGGCCCCAAAATATTCCCATGTGTGGCCAGCGTTAGGCTGTCAGCTCTTGTTACCCCAAAATCACCCAGCAGCTCTGAACCTGCCAAGCCCACCAGAGCAACAAGTTCACAGCCCATTGTGTCATTTCCGCTATAGTCTTAATGCACGGAAAGAGGTCATTCAGGCCGCTCTTACCTGATACGGAGACCTTGCTTGTGTAAGAAAGCACCAATTTATGACTAGCGGAAAATATAGGGATCTTGATTCTTTAAAGATCGCTGGGACTCGGAGACCACAGTCAGACTGTAGCTAAAAACAGACAGCGAGTCTTCAAGAACAGACTGTGTGACGTAAAAGAACGTACCAGAGAGTGATAAATGGTCAGAGGAAAAGGAAGGGGGAAAAATGTCTTTTTCCTCTGTTTTTCTTCTTCTTTCTCTGAATGAATGGAGTGCTGTTTAGTCGACTCTGAAAGCAGTAGTCATTATTTTGACAGAGACCCATGCACTTGCAGAAGGTTAAGTCATTATAGAGGCATCCTAGGCCACTTTCAGCACTCAGATATTTCAGGCATGCTTTTCAGAAGTAGTAACCAGCTGGCATTTTTTTTTTTTTTTTTTGGAAGGACATTTTCGATGTTACGTCAGTATTACAACTTCAAGATCATTAAGTGATGATGATATGCAGGGCTTGATATTAACTTTTTTGATCACCAGCCACTGTGTTTAGTTTTTCAACATTACTAGACACTCACCATTTTCCCTAGCCACAATATTGTTGTTAGGAAAATATATATTTATATGCATACATTTAACTTTGGCATAAAATTATTAATTTAGACTTTGCATTGTCCATGAGTCCTCATTCATTTCACTTTTGTGTGTTGTGTATGACCTTGCTCAATTAGCATGAGCAAATGGGTTGTGGTTTCATAGTGTCGCATTGCAATTAAACATATGAAATTAGCAAATTAAACTGAATTTGGATGAGGAAAAAAGAGACAAGCCCCCAATTATTATGCCCCAGGTCTAAAGGAAAACAACATGGGCATAATAAACGAAAAAGGTTGTGGGTGGTGGATTTCCCAAACAAAAAAAAAAAAACGTAATGCAAAAGATCCCCTTCGGTCGACAACCAAACTCGAACACTCAGTTGAGTGTAGATATAAATAGATTTATTATAGAACAATAGTAATTTAAATAAGCATCTCTTCAGGGTGGCCACAGGCCAAATAAAAAACAAAAGAATTTACTAGTGATGTGATGTGTGGCTTCAAAGCATGTATCAAAAAAACGATACATCTCGCAGTGAAATAGTGTACCGGAGCTTGATTCGTTTTGCCATCATCATGTGATCAGTGACGTCCGAAGCTTCATTTTCGCTTATACCCACGTGACTGCTTCGAATTTTGATTTAAAGGTTTAAACACCCTTGTGGTTTAGTAAAGTGTATAGCGAGAGATTAGGCGTCGGTTACATACATTTCTACTGTTTCAAAGCACTGCACCAGTCTAATGTACCAGTAATTCAACTAAAATGCAATAGTAATTTATAGTAAAAAACTTCTGAACCATAATAACGTGTTTACTTAGTGTATTATTTACAACTATTTTTAAAGAAGGCCACTGCATATTGTAGAGTAGTGTATAACGGAGGACAGCTGACGTGTGCAGCCCGAAAACCACACTCCCATAGCCTCCTCCTTAGAGCATTCGCCGGTTCGATCACCGCTTGGAATGAGTCGGCGGGTTGAAGGACCAGTTTGAATACAATAATTGTAAAAACTTTTGAATACCTTGGATTTCACTACCGTCATCGGTGGTGTAATGTAACATAACTTATGTGTAATAAACTACAGTAATTAAGTAATTTGTTTATATTACTATTGTTGTACTACTTGATTAACTTGGTCAGTTGTGAACATTTTACATTTTTGCAACACAGTGCTTTCTCACACTTTAACCAGCAGAGGTCCTCATTGAGCTCTGACTTGGAAAGCTTTGAGTAACGAACCTTTTTCCGACACAATTGAGTTGAGCGGTTCATTGGTTCAGAAAGCTTCATTTCACCGTCACTAGAATTTACAAAGTAAATCAACTAAATTACCTATAAATGTTTAAAGAAAATTACACGAAGCTTACCTTCCTCCCTAAACATAAGTCAAATAATCAAATAAATATGCAGGTCACCCCTACAAGCTCAAACTCTCAAAAAAAGCATACGTACAAGCATACATGAACAGCTGTACAAGACTAAAAGTTGGTCGTCGGCCAAAACGGTTGGGAAACCCAGTCCACTCCTAGCAACCATTGCACCACAAATGAGCTCGATGAACCCAGCCGGAAGTATCTTTTTATAGGCCTCCGCGACCAGCAGTCAATCAGAACTTGGATCACTTTAGAATGGGAGCCTATGGAATAACTGAATACAACACAAGAAGGCGGGACAAAGAAAAAAAGACACTTGCAATGCGCAACAAAAAATAAATAAATAAATAAACTTTAGGCGTAACAGTTCTTGTTTCACAAGACTTTTCAGAGCTCAAAACTTTTACAATTTTTTTCTCTGGCCACACCAAAAATAAATAAATAATTACTTAAATTTTATATAATTAGAAATTTTCAAAACAAGCTAAATATAGCTGTATACGTACACTTTTTATTCAAAAAAAAACTTTTCTTTAAAAAAAAAAACAATTGACATTTAAAAAATAATTATTGTCATGTATCTAAAACTATGCACAGTCTGTCCTTGCTAAAGGTCCCAGATCACCAGTTCACTATACATAAATGGGAAGTTAATCTCATATTAAAGCAAATGCTATTGTAAAAGATGATCATTAAGCCATGAATAAAAAAAAAAACTGTAAAAGAAAGCAGGTGAAAAACATATTGTGTGCAGGAATGAAAGGATGATCACCTGCACACGGTTAATGTCAGGCACATTAATAATCTGTTCAAAGAATGGTTAAAGTGAAAGTGGCAACCTCTGCTGCATACGCAAAGACATTTTTTTAAAGAATCTCAAACTCTTGAAAGCAAACATCGCTTTTTGTCCAGTCTATGGGATCCGATCACATCAGTTGCATTTCTAAGCATGGTTGATAACTCGCGCAAGGAAACAGGAGCATGCAAGCATTTAAACACTTGTGCATCACATTAGATGTGCATGCGACACATCACCCTTCGTCAGTGAGTGAGAGTTTCTCCATGCACTTGATCATCCTCTCATTCTGTATTCACTTGCTTTCTTTTGCTGGCGCGAACACTGTTGTTTTTGTCAGTCGCGCTGCTTCTCGATGGGCATCCTTATTGTAGAGCTTTGCTTTTATGAAAACTACAATTAAATTATTTTCAACCGGATAAAGTGGCTAGTTGGTGTGGTTTTCTAACCTGCCACAGCTGAAATCTTCCCGCATTTGGCGGGTGTTAATGTCAAGCCCTAATGATTAGTATATACTGTATATTAGGCCTGTAACAAGGGGTGATTCTTTTATTCTTAAAATGTGGCCCTTTTTACAGTTATTCACCTCGTTTTCTATTAAATTATGAGGTTCGAATACTGCATTTTAGTGACATAAGCACTGATTTTTGCTGGATTTGCTTGTCGAATGGTCATCATTACTACACTTTTTGATATAACAAAAATATTTCCAACATTTTTGTCAATGTGCTTACCATACTATTTTATGTTTACAAAAAATGTGTTTTTTTTTACAAATGTGAATTTAAAGTGTAAGTAATTACAGTTTTGTGAATAATGTGAGATTAGAATTTAAGAAATATGAAAAAATGCTTATTTTCTAAATGTTAATTTATTATCATCCATCATAAAAACAAAACAAAAAAATACACTTAAGAATCTGTTAAATCTGTTTAAATTAACAACCGTATGCCTATAGACCAATTACCATGTTTGTAAACATTCAGGATGCGCGCGCAGGGAGGTGGCAGAAAAAAACTGGGAGCGCTACCATTTACAGTGAGGGAATGACATCCGATGCAGTACAGAGTTTATTGTTTTTTTAGAAATAAGATAAACTGATTACATATTATATATATTATTTACATAATGCTTTCAGCGTATTATAACAGCTTGATAAGCACAGTGATTTGGCAAAATTAACGTTAAAGTGAGCGGCGTTTGTCTGACAGGTCCAATTGCGATAGCACCCTCCCAATGGATATTGGATAAGACGAAATGACCAAGCATCTTGCCACGAATTTGGCATCCTAGCGCACAACACGTTTGCTATTGCAGCCGGTCTTTTTTTGCAACCGGGGACCCGTGTGACGTCATGTGTGACGTAGGTTGGTACGGATAATTTAGCCTACCCAATTCACCTGTACCGCATGTCTTTGGACTGTGGGGGAAACCGGAGCACCCGGAGGAAACCCACACGAATGCAGGGAGAACATGCAAACTCCACACAGAAATGCCAACTGACTTAGCAGAGGCTCGAACCAGCGACCTTCTTGCTGTGAGGCGACAGCACTACCTACTGCGCCACTGCGTCGCCATTATTATAATTATTATATTTTATTATTTAACTTATGTATACATAATAAATTAAATAACAATAATAATATAACAAATAATATAAAATTATATTAATTTAATATTTTTTTTTTAAATTCACTCCTTTTTGGGACAAACATGTTCAATATTATGTAGGAATCGAAACTTTAAAATGAACTAATGAAATAAAAAAAGTAATAATAGATGTAATAATATGAATACTGCATTATTATTCATTATAATAATGATTAATGTCAGTATAAATTATTAATAGTTGTTAGTAATAATATTACATGTGTTCAATTTAATATATAACAGATGACATAATACATTTTACAATATTATTTTTATTCCATAAATGCAATACATATATACGGAGTGAAAGTATAAATCCAAAAATAAGAATCGAGTCTCAATCTTTCTTCTGTTCATTTTACTGAAATTATGTTTAGATTTTGTAAAGTGTGCTTTCGAATGTGTATTTTGTCTTCCAAGATATAATGCAAGAAATATGAGAGAAATAGTGCAAGAAATGTAAGATAAGTAAAAAAAAAAATCTGAAACAGGTGGATACTTCTGTGCCGCTTAAAACTGCACAAGCATCAGGTTTGTGTGGCTCCAGTGCAGACTGTAAAAAAAATAGCACTTCAGTGCCGCATCTTTATCATCTTCTGTGATGGTGCTGCCCTCTGGTGGTTTACTTGAATGCAGGAGCTCAACTCAGACAATGTTAAAAACTGATTCTGCAATTTGTATATTTAAATTTGCACGACATCCACCAGTTTTAATACAATAATAAATAAATTGCTGATAAGTCTATTTTAATCTATTTTAGTCTCCAAAACTATGATGTCACTGGTCATCTGAATGGCATATAGACTTTCAATATTTTTATGGTTGACTACAAGGGTGTAGAATTGGCATGGACGGAGGGGACATGTTCCCACCAATATCCACCAATTACTGAAATGTCCCTACAAATAATTTAACCGACTTCAAAATAAAATAATGCTCCATCAACCCTAGTAACGTACACTTGCACAAAGTCAAGTTCGCTACGAGTTCACCGTAATACTATTAACTAAGGCTGTGCAATTAATCAAAATTCAGTTTTTATTTTGGCCTCTATGATTATGAAAAACAACAATCGGTATAAAACTGTTAAACTGCGTCACACACCTCTCTAAATTTTTCTACATTCATTCCTCCTCAAAGCCCAACTGCAGTAAAATCATGTAAATTGATGTCTGCAGCATGGGACGTGATTGTTATTTGTATTATTAAGTGTTTATTCTATATTATTAAATACTTTTTCTAAAATTCATGTTTTTAAATGCGCGAAACAGAATTTGTGCAGTTGTCCCCACCAATGTCAAGAGCTGATCTACACCCTTGGTTGACTAAGCTGAAGATGGACTAAAACACACCTCATATGTGTGACAACTACAGTTCTATTTTAAATTGTAGTATATGGTAAAGTGTATGTCTCTAACAGATGACAAAAAGATGAGGTAGAAAAATAAATAAGAAAAATAAGAAAATAAGAAGCTCTATCATTCAAGGATTATAAACAGCTAATACTGTAGCTTTGTTATGAACACTCGTGATCACTTGTAGTGTATTTTTTGTGATTTGTCTTTCCAATATTAGCTTAAATTTAAGTCATTTTCTGAAAAGATCGTCATCCTCTTTCCAGTTATTAAGACTCTTTACTGAATCGATGGTATGAGGAAATAAAGGCAGAGCTCAGTCTCCTGGATCTCCAGTAAGGTTAGTAATAACCGTATGTGTTCATGTAGCAAAACATTACTCACACTGTAAGGATGGAGGGGTCCGAATGAATAGGGTTCTTCTAAGGGAACTGGGTCAAAAATCTACATCCAGGATGAGATGAATGACAGAGGATATTAGTTCAGTATGTAGCAGTAAGACTTCATGACCACAGACTCAGCAATGACTTAGATTTTGACAATTTAAAATGCAAATGTAAGGTAGATGTACTGCATATCTGTCAACCCTCCCATTTTTCCCAGGATTCTCCCGTATTTTCAATCTTTCTATAAAGGGTGGCAATAAACATTAAACAGCTGATCCTCCCTATAGACGAATTACCATGTTTGTAAACATTCAGGATGCACAGCGAGGTTGCAGAAAAAAACCGGGAGCTCTAGCATTTAAAGCGAGGGAATGACATCCGATGCGGTGCAGAGTTTGTTGTTGTATTAGAGATAAATTATATTGATTACATATTATATATATTATTTACATAATGCTTTCAGCGTATTATAACAGCTTGTCACCCAGTGATAAGCACAGTTATTCGGCAAAATTAACGTTAAAGTTAGCGGCATTCGTCTGACAGGTCCATTTGCGATAGTACCCTCATAATGGATATTGGATGAGAAGAAATGGCCAAGCATCCAGCCCCAAATATACAACTATCTCATTGAAACTCCAAGTGTTTTTACAAGAGAGAAGTTAAAGGTCTACAAGTCTTTGGATGCCAACAATTGTGTTCTGTGTGGTCATGTGCAAGAAATAATGTTCCATGATTACCAGATTCAAAACTTTGCAGTGCTAAAAACCGAGGTTCTGCCTAGCCAAAGACAAGGAAAAAAGACGGAGCTATACAAGGCCTGGGTAATCATCAACAAGCAAAACAACTGCATTCTGAAAACAAACTGCATCTGTACGGCAGGGTATGTGAACTTACACTTTTACATTTCATTCTTAGCATTCAGTGTCCGCAGTTTAATTCATCATATTTAACTGTTTTTGCTGAAATCATTGCTGCAATCAAAAACGAGTAATGTGTATGATTCCGCATAGCGTGAACTTACCTGATATGAAATGAGAACTGCAGAGTCCAGCAATTTCTAATTAGGTCCTCACTCCATGCAGCTCCCTTTCCGCCAAAGACGTCTGCGGTTGACATTAAAAGCAGTGTGGTATACGGTAAAAGTTAGGTTTTTTATTTTTGGGCTTTTGAATTTGGCATCCTACCGCACAACACGACTTGTTTACTATTGCAACTGGTCTCTTTTTGAAACCTGGAACCAGTGTGATGTCATGTGTGACGTAGGTTGGTAATTCCTCTATACGCAACCTATACCGCCAAACCATCAGGGGACGCCCCTTACTCTTAAAAGTGAATCTGTTTTGTGCTTTCATTTTATTTAGCCATAAAAACACTTTGAAATAAATATAAAAACGGCGGGATTTCCTTCCTTTTCATTACAGGCGCCGTTGCCCCTCCTATACAATCCTTAAAACAGTCAGTTCATGTAGCGGTGCGTGACTGTCAGACGCGCTCCATAGTGATAAATAAATGCTGTTTCCCAAACGGATTCTGTGCACATAATTTGAAGCGGAGCAAAAGTGGACACTCTGGGTTTTGGGTGCGTGTTTAACCCTTGTGTGGTGTTCGTATTTTTGTTACTCAGCCAGTGTTCATGGGTCTGGTGGACCCGCTAGAGTTTTGGCTTTCCAAATTAACACTATCAAACAATTTTATGTTAAATTACTCAACAAATGTTTACTTCATCCCAATTACAAGCCATATGAACAGCAAACATGGTTCATTTTTCCCCTTTACCTTTGTTAGATCACATTGATGAATTAATGTGCTTCTCGGTTTTTTTTTTTATTAATGTTATGAAAAAAATAATATCAGTTATAATCAAGTGGAGTGAGTGGAAAGACACAACACATTTACACATTAAGCAATATGTTCCCAACTATTGATTTTTATTAATTTGAACATTATTAGACATATAACTCATATAACAATAACATTTTACATAGCACAAGTTGAACACATACAGTAAAAACATCAGTCTCGACACATAAGCCCCACTGAATCTTTGCCTGTTTACACCAGCCTATCCAAAACATGAGGGGCAGAGTTTTACTGTGTGTGTGTTGCATATGTATTTCTTACACTTGCTGCATGTGTATTGAGTTTTCCTGTCCAACTTGGGTCCACAGATTTCGCAGCGCTTCTTTTTATTGCTGCTGGCCACAACCTAGTTGAAACAATCAGAAATGCTACTAACACCTCTCTTGCAAGGCATAAATGTCAGACATTTACTGCAACAGCATCACACACTTACTTCAGGCTCGGCAGATGGTGGTTCTGTAGGTCGGGTGGATGGGGCGCCAACATTTTACTTCCACCTCTCTCCAAAAACACGCCTTCTCCTTCTAGATTACTGCAATCCAGAATAATTTTCTGAATGGAATCTGAGATGAAAAGCTCAAATGAAGACTTGATGTCCTGCATGAGTAACTGCCAGCCGTGTTGGCCCTGGTGGCATCCTTATCACATTAGCAGCTCTGCAGGGTGGCTCATTTCTTGGGCAAGAAGACCATTTAATTTCACCATTTTTTGACATCCATATTTCTTCACTTGCTGTCTGGTGGGCTTGCTCTGGTCCTGGAGCTGGCTGCTGACAAGCTGGTCCTGGAGCTGGCTGCTGATGGGGTATTCGTCTTCGTTTTGTTAATAAATGGTGCTCAACCTCATCCTCTTCTTCAAAGTCACTGTCAGACTCTGAATTTTTAGAAATGTGATCCTCAAATTCTGAAACCTCTTCCTTGACATCATCATCAGAAGCTCCTCTCTCTTCCAAAATCATTTGCAAGGCCTTCGCAGCAGATAATCTTTTGGCCATCTTGATTAGTTGTAATAAGGAACCACACTGGCAAAGTCTTATTTATAGTATTATGCCCATAATTTGTAGGTGGGACAGGGTACGAGAAAATAAAGCTTGGTTCCCACAAGAGAGAGGGTAAAATGTGCAGGAATGTAAGAGCAGACAGTGTTGATAGTTGAATTTTCAACAATGTTGCAACTTTGTGCGGGAGCAGGGGGGAGGGGAAGAAAACAGCAGCACCAGAAAGGAGGAAGACAAGAGTGTAGGAACACTGGACCTACACTTTCTACACTTTTATTAGACCTGCGGGTCCAGTGGACCCGAACACCTTGTATGTAATGTAAATGCGTGGGGGGAGGTGCAGTATGCTGTCATTGAAAATTTGTTCGGATTTATGTTCTTCACAGAAAATAAGCCAAAGACAATAAATTTCAGGTTGAACAAATAATTAATTGTTTAATTTTTCTTTTGAAAAAAACTAAAAACGGGTCTCACAGACCCGAACACCATACAAGGGTTAAACAGACATATACTGTTATACAGACATACATATGAACAGACTCATAATAATAATCATAATAATATTAATAATAATAATAATAATAACAATAGTAATAGTAATAATATCTAAACATGTCGATCTTAGTGGGTTTTCTTTAACCACAACTATTTTTTTCTTAAATGAGCATACACAGTTAGGAAAGCAGTCTTTATTTAATGTGATCAAATGAAAAATCTAAATGAGAGATACAGTCGCTGCTCTGTATTCAGAATGTTTAAACTATACAGTGAAAAAAAGGTTAATGAGATTTTATAACTTGATTCAATTTCTTTATAATAGTTAGTGATTTTAATAGGATAAACTGTATAATTTATTTGCAGATTTTTCTAATGTATGCTATTTATTCTATCCTTTGTAAATAATACTTGTTAAAAACATATAACTGACCATTTCAACTGTTTATTTACAATGAAACAGCTCCAGATTAACAGATCTAGTAGGCCTAATTTAGGGGGATTGTAGAGGGAGGGGATTATCCCTTATTTTCACATCCCAATGCTGACAGGTATGTGTAATGTATCTGACGTGATTCACTCACATGGTGTACAAAAGTCACATTGTTCATTTACCTCTAGAGGGCGATCAGAGAACGGGATAGAATAAAGTAGAATAAAATGTTCATTTTATACTATTTCTTGATTTAAACTTCATTTAATTCTAAATATTGGATATCTCTGAAGGTAATGATTGTAAAAGAAATAGATCATTGGCCCTTAATGTAATCAATTTAAAATGGTAGGCCTAAATACTTCATTATATTTAGTGAACATGCATTGGTTTTTATGTTTTTATCTAGCATAAGATCCAATTAATGAATTTAAAATAATGTTTTAATGAAAATAGTGAAAATATTTGAAACTGTTAATAAAATAGTGTTATTTAGAGTTTGCATTCGTTTTTATTTTTGTTTGTTGTGCAGATCAATATAGCAATTCCAACAATGCAACAAAGGAAACTTCCCTAAAGGTATAAAACCTCACTGCATGTGTTTTGTACATACAGGTCATCACTAAATCCTTCTGTTTACATGAACTAGACAGCAGTGATAAATCAGCAGTGATTAATGACATGTTGTATGTACGAGAGGGGGATGATGAGGATGAAGTGAGGATTTGTACAGTCATGATAAGCACAAACCATTGCCTCTGCTTTACACCGGTCTGGAATTTACAGTACATGATTTATGTGAACAAACTTTTTAACAGGCATGATCGGCATGGCAAAAATTTGATGAGGGAAATATATCAAATACACACACATGCATATTGCAAAAAAAAAATATTTATTCATTCATTCATTTATTTCAGAAATAGTACATCTGTTTTAACTGTTTAAAAACTGACCCAAACTTTTAATGATAACATTTAAAATTCTACTAGCATCTGCTATTTATGTTAATAGACAAAGTCCTATTTGTTTTAAAGCGTTTGTGTTTTATAATTTACTATCATGGGCGTCACGGTGGCGCACAATCGCCTCACAGCAAGAAGGTTGCTGGTTCGAGTCCAGGCTGGATCAGTTGGCATTTCTGTGTAGAGTTTGCATGTTCTCCCTGTGTTCGTGTGGGTTTCCTCCGGGTGCTCTGGTTTCCCCCCACAGTCCAAAGATGTGTGTTATAGGTGAATTGAATAAGCTAAATTGGCCGTAGTGTATGTGTGTGAATGCAAGAGTGTATGGGTGTTTCCCAGTGTTGAGTTGTAGCTAAAAGGTCATCCGCTGCGTAAAACATATGCTGGATAAGTTGGCGGTTCATTCCGCTGTGGCGATCCCTGATTAATAAAGAGACTAAGCCGAAAAGAAAATGAATGAATGAATGAATTTACTAACATGCTTTTCAAAGTATATTATCATTTAGATCATTTATTTTTCAGAAAATGACACGCACACATGTATGAATCTTGGCCTGAAGAAATTGTTTTGGATAATGAGTTAAGTAGGAGAAACCAGGGAAATTTGAACACACTCCATTCCTCCAATCATAAAGGTGAAATTAAGTTGTTTTAAAAATACCATGAATGTCCACATGATCTCTCTGGGTTATTCTGTTAATATGTGTATCTTGAATCATTACATCAAAGTTAAAATTTTAATTTTAATTAAACACATCCAAAATAAAAGCTTGTGTTTACATAATATATGTATATGTGTACTGTGCATACATACATTTGAAGTCAGAATTATTAGCCCCCCTTTGAATGTTTTGTTTTTATATATATATATATATATATATTCCAATTGATGTTTAACAGAGCAAGGAAATATCCAAAGTATGTCTGATAATATTTTTTCTTTTGGAGAAAGTCTTATTTGTTTTATTTCGGCTAGAATAAAAGCAGTTTTAAATTTTTTAAAAGCCATTTTAAGGTCAAAATTATTAGCCCATTTAAGCTATATTTTTTTTCGACAGTCTACAGAACAAATCATCGTTATACAATAACTTGCCTAATTACCCTAACCTGCCTAGTTAACCTAATTTACCTAGTTAAGCCTTTAAATGTCACTTTAAGCTGTATAGAAGTGTCTTGAAAAATATCTAGTAAAATATTATTTACTGTCATCATTCATTCATTCATTCATTCATTTTCTTGTCGGCTTTGTCCCTTGCGGGGTCGCATGACAAAGATAAAATAAATCACTTATTAGAAATGAGTTATTAAAACTATTGTGTTTAGAAATGTGTTGAAAAAATCTTCTCTCCGTTAAACAGAAATGGGGGTGGGGCAATAAACGGGGGCTATTAATTCAGGGGGGCTAATAATTCTGCCTTCAACTATATACTTACCAATTTAAATGACTAAAATGTAGGTACCACTAGAATAATTGCCTAGTTGAAGTAACTTGAATTTAGCTTTTTCAATGCAAACAATTTGAGTTTTTTTTTTCAAGATAAGGTGGTTAATATGATTTTTTTCAGTTAACAGCTGTCCCAAAACTCTCATAATAACACTGCCTTAAAACTGTCATGCCCTTATAGTAAAAATGTATTAGTCATTATTATTATTATTATTATTATTAATAATAACAATTCATCTATATTTGCACCTTGTGTAAAAGATGATTAGTGTTACATATTTGAATGACTATAGGTAGGCTAACAGTGGAATGCCTAGTGTTATACATACACACACACACAAAATACATCATGAATTTCGCTTTTTAAATGCAACCGATCCGAGTTTTGTTTCGAGATAAGGTGGGTAATATGATTTTTTTTCAGTTAACAGCTGTCCTAAAACACTCATAACAATTGTAACAGATTGTCTTAATGCTGCCATGTCCTTATAGTGAAATATATATCAGTTGTATTACTAATTTGTATATTTGCATCTTGTTTAAAAGATGACCAGTGTATTTTAAATAACCTGTGAATTATGAAGGAAAATTCCTTGGTCTGTAAGGGGAGGAGGCTGGTGATGGGAGTGATCCTCACATGTTCACCACATTCACCTCATCTGCACCTGCAGGAAAACCAACCAGGCAGAAGATGCTTTACTTTCCTTGTTGTGTTTAACTATAGGCTATTTATCCCATTCACATTTTTTTTGTTAAAAAAACAAAACACAAAAAAAGACTATGTAGAAGTTCTGTGAGTGTGTCCGTGTGGAGTCTGTGCAGCGCTGAAGCTCATCGTTTCACTGGTCCTGACAGCAAGATGAACGCATCCCAGCAGATCCACGTCTTCTCCTCACACTGGAAAGTTGAGTCGGTGATTATTTCTCTCATATTCTCTATGATTTTTTTGGTCGGTACTGTGGGGAACTGTCTTGTGCTCGCGGTTCTCATTCGCAACGGCCAGATGAACACAAAGAGCACCAACCTGTTCATCCTGAACCTCGGGCTGGCGGACCTCTGCTTCATCGTCTTCTGCGTGCCGCTCCAGGCCACCATCTACACCATGGACGAGTGGGTTTTCGGCGCGTTCGTGTGCAAAGCCGTGCACTTTATTATCTACCTGACCATGTACGCGAGCATCTTCACTCTGGCTGCAGTGTCTCTGGACAGGTGCGTCCGCATTATAGTCTACTCCTGTCAAATGCTGAGAAAAAGTGTAGAAACACATAATCGAATGAAATGTTATAACTGTATGAGGTTACAGTGGATAGATACTGTCTTAGTTTTGATATTTTGAAAGGTTATTATTTATTTAGGATTTAATATATCATGATTTTTATAAGAGAGCAATCGCAATATTTAGAAAACAAATATCCAAAAAACTGTGAATAAATTGACTTTTGTTAACTGTTAACATAGTTAAAAGAATAAAAGATAATAATAATAACGCCGATTGGCTGAAAACACCGCAAAAACATGAAGACTCGAGCAATTATGTTATAATTGCTAGTTGCTGTAATTGCTATTATAATTATGCTGTGTGTTTCATGTTTTGATAAGAGCCCTATAAAAAAAAAATATATATAATTGCATATTGTCCATTTAGATATTTGCAAATAAACAAACAGAATATGCATATAAACTAAGCACGTTTTATACATAAACACAGCTGCAAAAATGAAGGAAAATATGAAACAGCGAAACAGATAAAAAATGTGTCCATTAAGCATACACCAGATGAATAACTGGCAGCTAAATGTTTACAAAAACAGACTAAGTGCACCTTTAAATCCACTGTGAAAACATTTGTCTTGCACTGAGCACTGATAATGCATTTTCTCCAATATTTATTTTTAGCAATGGAGCATAAAATGTTGTCAAGCACTGAAAGAGTGACCATGACCTTAACTGTATAATACCAGAGTGTTATATAGATTTCTTATCAATCCAGTTATCACTAGAAATATGCATAGCAAAAAAAAAAAAAAAAAAAATCTCTTGCATCTTATATCTTTAATCTGTTACCACTTACATTTTTCTAAAAGGCTAAGAATTTCTTGTGTTTAGTTTTTTTGTTACTGTTGTTGAAAATGTGTAAACAGCTTGTAACAAAGCCTATATAAATATGTATATTCATTTTTATCTAATCTAATCTTTTATCATCTAAAAATAGAAACAACTTATTGTGGAATTCCTTTATCACTTAATGCTGGGCTACTGTACTTTATGTATTTTTTTTTCACTATTTTCCCATTTAATGTAGTTCATATTGCATAGTACAAAATGACATGACACTATCTTGAATTGTTGATTTTTTTTTTAATGTCCATGTGTACATTGGTTCAGTAAATCATTTTACAAGAGCAACGCTGAAGTAGAACCAAAATCAAGTTTTTATCAACAGAGGTCTAAATATTATATATTTCCATACACTGGCTTTAAAGTACTATTAAAAAATGTGACACTACCTGACAAAAGTCTTGTTGCCTATTCAAGTTTTAGGAACAACAAATAATAACTTGACTTCTAGTTGATCATTTGGTATCAGAAGTGGCTTATATGAAAGGCAAAGGCCTCTAGATTACACTTATTTTACCAAAATAAAATATAATTATGCCTTGATTTTTAATGATTTAATTAAGAGAGTAAGGTCTGAATTTGCTTAGACAAAAGTCTTGTTACTTAAAAGAAATAATGTACAGTATGTACATGTACAGTACAGAATATAAAGTCATGGTGGAGTGGAAAAATAATTAATATTGTGTATGACTCCCATGAGCCTCTCTGCAGTGACTCAAATAACTTATTAATAAAGTCATCTGGAATGGCAAAGAATGCGTTCTTGCAGGACTCTTCATCCAGAGTTCATTAGAATTCTTTGGATTCATCATCAATGCCTTCTCCTTCATCTTACCCCAGACATGCTTAATATTGTTCATGTCTGGTTACTGGGCTGGCCAATCCTGGAGCACCTTGACCTTCTTTGCTTTCAGGAACTTTGATGTGGAGGCCGAAGTATGAGAAAGAGTGCTATCCTGCTGAAAAAATTTTCTCTCCTGTGGTTTGTAATGTAATGGGCAGCACAAATGTCCTGACACCTCAGGCTGTTGATGTTGCCATCCACTCTGCATATCTCTTGCACGCCCCCATACTGAATGTAACCCCAAACCAGGATTTTTCCTTCACCAAACTTGACTGATTTCTGTGAGAATCTTGGGTCCATGTGGGTTCCAATAGGTCTTCTGCACTATTTGTGATGATCGGGATGCAGTTCAACAGATGATTCATTGGAAAAATATATATTCTGCCACATTTACAAATGATCAACTAGAAGTCAAGTTATTATTTGTTGCTCTTACAACTGGGATTGAAGACATGACTTTTGTCAGGTAGTGTAAATGGTGTTTCTAATGAGATAAACTGGTTTGAGCTTCATTTTTGTGATGATTGAAGTATTCTAATGGTTGGACCTCATGTGATTGACACATTACCCTGTCCTCACACCTGTACACACATCATCACTCTAATTAATTGTGCTGTATTTTCTTAACAGATATCTTGCCATTCGGTATCCTCTGCGCTCCAGAGAAACTCGAACTCCCCGTAACGCCCTGACCTCCATCAGCCTGGTGTGGGCGCTCTCGCTCTTCTTCTCCAGCCCTTATCTCAGCTATTACCAGCAGATGGACCTAGACGGGACCACCGTTTGCATCCCGGCATGGAACGTCCACCATCGCCAAGCCATGGACATCTGCACCTTCATATTCGGCTACCTGATCCCAGTCCTTATTCTGGGCATCACATATGCCCGCACAATCCGCTACCTGTGGACCTCTGTGGACCCCATGCAGGACATGTCAGAATCACGCAAGGCCAAGCGCAAGGTGACCAAAATGATAATCATAGTCGCTGTGCTTTTTTGTTTATGTTGGCTGCCTCATCACTTGGTTATCTTGTGCATGTGGTTTGGCCATTTCCCGTTAAACCACACCACGTACGTTCTTCGCATTTTATCGCATTTGGTTGCATACGCCAACTCCTGCCTGAATCCAATCGTGTACGCTCTGGTGTCCAAACATTTCCGTAAGGGGTTCAAAAAGGTGTTCGGGTGTGCTTTTCGTAATCGGGTTGTAAACCGGATACACACTGTGCAACCGGCGCAGACGGTAAGCCTAATGGAAGCCGCCTCGAGCGAAGGATCCAATCATTGTGACGGGTCAACCCGCGGTCGACTGTGGAGCAAAAGCAGTAAGAAAATGATGACGAGCGCCTTTATGACATTTAATGTGACATAATCCGCTTTTCCATCAAGTCTGTGCTCAGCAAAGTAAAAACCCAGTGGCTTCTAACAGCATTTGAGCTGCAATTGCATAACAAAAGTCATCACAGGTAGAGAGGAAGCAGAGCTTTTTGTGGATTTGATGAAGACAGTGAGTGATGTTTGAAATTAAAGTCTCAGCGTCTGTGTTTTGTCAGCTTTCGTCACCGTGGCTGAGTGTTTTGTGAGTGCGCAGGTCTTCGTGAATTATGGAGGGACTGTATATGAAAAGATTCAATTATAAGAAGAAAGTGCTCATGTCAAGTTGTAGGGTTCAAATGATCATAACAATTTGATCGCATTTGAACACATTGTAGATTTTCTGTCACTGTGTAATATTCCTCTGAGGTTTTCAGCTCCTTCAGGGTCATTGCTGTTCAAGATATGATGTATGGGCAAATTACATATTCAAGTGTGCATGATTTAAAAAAGAAAAGATACACAAGAGGTCTTAAAGGGATAGTTCACCAAAAAATGAAAGTCTGCCATCATTTACTCACCTTCATTTGTTCAAAACCTACTTGAGTTTCTTTTTTTGGTTGAACACACTGTTAACAATTTCCTGTAGAATCTAGAGTAACTTAGTGGCTGCGGTTCACTGTAAATCAATTTACAGTAAAAATACTGTATTTACATTTGTAGCACCATTTATCTTGCTGTATATGTATTTACAGTATTGTATATCTTTACTGTAACGGGCGCCACGGTGGCTCAGTGGTTATCACTTTCACCTCACAACAAGAAGGACGCTGGTTTGAGTCCTGGCTGGGCCAGTTGGCGTTTCTGTGTGGAGATTGCTCCGGGTGGTTCGGTTTCCCCCACAGTTCAAAGACATGTGCTATAGAGCTGAAATTGGTCCCCAACAGGGCCAGAGTCCGACAACTACATTTTGATTGCCATCTTTTAAAAAACCGGAACTGTTTACAGCCAGACATTATTCCAATGTGCACATGCACACAGCTCTTTTGCCCTTTTCTTTTTAAAAATGAGTCGTTTATACGTGTTTTAACATAATTTATTCATAACAAACGAAGGCTATAGGCCACTTGGAAGTTAGAACAAAAATAAAAAAAAGTCCTCTGTAACATAGAAATATCTCAGCACTTTAAATAGGCCTAGGCATACACTTGGCCTTTAAATTGGCCAACACACCAGTAAAAATAAGTCTTTCTTAACAAATTAAATTAAAATAAATTCTAAATTAGGACGGGTATTTGGCAATAATGAAATTAAGATAAAGGCTCTGCGGGATTTGTTTCGCCACTTCGCTTCACAATTTGGCCTTAAGGCCAACCTGAATAATGTAATGTAGTGTGTATTTATATAGTGCATTTATTGTGTATGGCCATACACCCAAAGCGCTTCACAGTCATGAGAGGCAGCATCCACTTTGATGATGCAATGGCAGGCACAGGACAATGGCACCAGTGCGCTCACCACACACTAGCTATAGGGGGAGTGAAGAGACAGGCGCCCACTGACATTATGGTGTCCCCTTCACTTTTGCTGGGGCATTAAGACTCACACAGACCACAGGTTGAGCGTCCCATGCTGGCCTCATCAACACCACTTCCAACAGCAACCTAGCTTTCCCATGTGGTCTCCCATCCAGGTACTCAGCCCTGCTTAGCTTATAGATGGCTTTAGCGTGGTCCTGCGCTCACTGATGATGCGTCCAGCAGCACTGAACACCCTTTCACTGCTGCTGCTACTGGCCGGGATGCATAGTAGGCTACTACTGATCTGGCTGATTTTGCAGGTTTTGGGTAAAACTGTTTGTTCATCTTCCACAAGCCAAGAACATCCATTTCATTTTCCATGACAGTGGTTTCAATGTAGCGAGTGACCTCGTCATTTTCCCTGTCAGCTTGCTGTACATTTTCCCACTCAGCAAAATTCGCTCTTTTTGACTTCTCCATCATCATTTGTTTCACCTTTGCAGGGATATGTTTTGTTGTTGTTACAAACTGTTTGATTATTTTCTCATGCTAATTGAAATGAAATGCATCACGTGACCGTTCATTTACCGCGCAAGCCTAAGCCTGGCCCAACCCCATCTAAAATGCTAGAAATTAAGCCTGAACCCGTCGGGTCCTGTCGGGTTCGGGCAAAGATCTTCAGCTCTAATGTGCTATAGGTGAATTGGATTGTAACTAAATTGGCCTTAATGTCTAAGTGTGTGTAAATGAGAGAGTGCATGGGTGTTTCCCAGTACTGGGTTGCTTCTGAAAGGTCATCCGCTGCGTAAAACCTATGCCAGAACAGTTGGCGGTTCATTTTGCTGTGGCGACCCCTGATAAATAAGGGACTAAGCTGAAGCAAAATGAATGAATCTTTAGTGTAAAATGTACAGTCATTTTCATAATACAATCTTTAAAATACAGTAACATACTGCATACCTGTCCTACAGTAAAAACAGTGCATATTACAGTTAAATACTGTGTCATTTACAAAATAAGATATTTAGAAAAATGCTGGCCGCTAGCACCCATTGACTTCCATTGTGTTTATTTTTTCTTGCTCTGGCTGTCGATGGGCCCCAGCACTCTTCAAAATATCTTCTTTTGTGTTCAACAGAAGTAAGAAACTCATAAAGGTTTTAAACCACATGAGGGAAAATAATGATGAGGTCAATTTCATTTTTTGGGTGAACAAAATAATATATTGTTAAAAATATATACTTTTCGTGTTTTTTTTACATGCATATGTACAATGCTACCTCTTTTGTGTCTTCTACATTATGTGTTTTGTGAAGTATGTTTGGAATGTTAAAAATAACATTCTGATTGTGTCTTACCAATGTAATGGCAGTGGGAACCAATTCAGTTTTTGCTTACGCCCAGCCAGAACTGTTTAGAAAGAACTAACAAGTCGACTAATGACTGAATAAACATCTCTAAACTAAATCGGCTGTGAAAAAAATACCCCTGTTTGTCTTTGTGATGATCTCCAAGCTACACTGAGTATAGAATCATCGCTCAAGCTGTTATGAAACAGATCTGCAGAAGAACATCTACTTATCTTGGTTCTCTCAGGATCTGTCTTTTTTTTGGGAATGAGCCAGTTGGCTGGTTTTGCTTCAAGCTCAGCTGTTGCTTTGAGTGTGTGTGGGTAATACGTGCTCTCTGATTTGCTCCATCAGTGGAAAAAGCCTGACGCTGCAGGCTCATTTAATGGCTGATGTTAGTATTTCTTCGATAATGCTGTCTGCTAATATTGGCACCCACAAAGAAGACGTATAGTTTAACCTCAGATAGATAGCTTTGTTAAATGTATATGCACCACAATTATTGGGCACCCCGGTAGATTCAAATGGCCAACGACCAAATTACATGGCTGAGATTTGACACACTGAGAATGTCCATTGGTCAATATGACCAAGGGCAATAATTAAGGAATTCCCTTTAGCTAGAAGTGTTATGCATCATCCTGGAGGTGGACATGTGTCTACTTTGTCCTGACACAAGGCCATGTCCACACTAAAACGTTTTTGTATAAAAATGCATATGTTTTCTCTCTGTTTTGGCCTTCTGTCTACAGCAGTTGTTCCCAAACCTTTTGCTGTGTGCACCCCTTTCTAATATTTGACACCTGTCAAGCACTCCTTTCTCCAATTAAACTCCACATTTTTAACTACAATAACTAAATACATATTTTCTGTGTACGTGATTAAAATAAAAATAATAAAATACGTGAATTTAATGGATGAGCTTTTATGAACCTGACAATTTTCACCGCGTAATTAAGCACAGACATAAGTTCATCTGGCATATTTTCATCGCTGGAGCTTCTTGGTGGATGCTGCAGTGTACCCAGGAAACTGATGGTGCAACTTTTCGGATGAAAGCTACTGCTATTTTGTGCTTCCTTTTTTCTTCTTCTGCAGTTTCTCCAATTTTCTTGGAAAAAAAACTTACAGACATGTCTTGTAAGTGGCTGTGTCTTGTTTTTAAGGGCCGGACCATATCGTATATGAGGGCTTAAGACTGCTATAAGCTAAAACCTCAGCACAGATTTGGATTTGGATTTGGATTAGGGGTGCATCTCCAATCTATGTAAAACCAAAACCAATGAAACTGTCGCTATATTTGCGTTTCTTACTTGACATTTTCTCACTCTCCAGCGTAGGCCTAATTCTCTTCATCAGTACATCTCTATTGGATTTCTCTGTTTCCACCTGCGTCTCTTCACCTTGTTCTTCACCCACTGCACATCTCTGTAGAAGAGGCCGATTTACAGTAGATGGTTCATCCGTACTGTCACTTGACTTCTTTAAAGTGCCAGTTTTTAACCAGGTGTCCATTTTGATGGAAAAAAAAATGTAATATCACTTAGCACCTAAGGGGAAAGAGCAGGGCTATTGTGACGCAAACATGAAATCGTGAGATGAGTGAGTATGCATATGTTGTAAATTACAATTTGTAATGTAATTTTTTTTTCTCTCTCAGTGAATTTCTGTTCTCTCAAATATATGACATGTGAAGTTTACCCAAGATAAATGCATAAAAATAATAAAAGATAACATTTTCCACCATTACAAACATTCTCTTGCACACCCCTGGTGGTCAGACTGCGCACCCCTAAAGGATATAAACAGATATATTTATTAAAATCATATTTTAGTCGCCAAACATATTTAGAAATCGAACGATACTACAATTCAATTTAAGCAAAATATTGCAAATAAAAAAAAATTACAACCTACAAAATTTCAACTAAATTTTTTCATTTTTTTGCTTCTCTTGATTTTTCCTCTTTTTTTTATTTGTATTTAACATTTTTCTATAAGATATCAATTTGTGTGTACTAATTTTTGGACCGTTATCGTAAGTTATTTTGTTAGATAAGCTCCAGATTTGGCTTCAGTACTGACTAATCTAATGTACAGTATATGCACAAATATAATATTGTATAGCTTTCTATGAAAAATATGAATTTAAAAGATACATTTGTGAGGGGTGTACTTATATATGCTGAGCGCTGTACATTGAGGTCTTCGTCATAAGACAATAACATTAAGTTAGATTTAGGTCCTGATGTCAGGTGACCACAGTTCAATGTCTAGCCAGCGTCTAAGAACAACATTATTTTGATGTCCAATAATGACATCAAATGACGTTGATATTTGGTTGATTTCAGGTTGTGTTAGAAAGTGACCAAAATCCAATGTCCAGTCAACATTTTAAACCAACGTCATATTGACATCAAATACTGACATTTATTTGCCAGGTATGACAACCAAAATCCAACGTCTGATAGACGTCATAGTGGTAACGTCCACACAACGTCAAGCTGTAACATCAGTAGATGTTGATATTTGGTTGGTTTTAGGTTGTGTTGAAAAGTGACCAAAATCCAACGCCGAGCCAACGTCATATTGACGTCAAATACTGACATTTATTCATCAGGTATGACTAAAATCCAACATCTGATAGACGTCATAGTGGTAACGTCAAGCTGTAACATCATTGTACTTTGAAATTTGGTTGATTTTAGGTTGGACGTTGGACATTGATGTTAGCCTGACGTTGGGTTCTGACGTCAACTCGATTTTCATTTCCAAACAAAATGCAAAGTCCCCACAATGTTAAGGTACAATGACAATATGGCGTCATGTTGACATCCTGTGCCTGCTGGGATGCACAGAACAATTTTTATAGAGCAATTCATATGGGTTTTTTGAAAAATATCTTGTTTGAAGTTTGTAATGTAGCTGTCATTCAATAGAAGTGGTCTGCACAGTTGTGAATCAAAATATGCATGAAAAATTAGGATATACTGTCTCTGAAAACAAAGAGTCAGCTCTGAATTGGATTAACAAGTCATAATCTTTTACCGATCAACAAGATCACAGTAAAATATTTTCAGTAAACCAAATGTACCTATATATTTAATTCAATTCTAATTTATTGCGTGTATTTTGACCTAAAATTTCAGAAGATGTACAGTATGATTCTCAAAGAGAATCAAAGAGAATTTTTTTGATATAAAACAGTGACAAGTTTGCATTGCTACACCAATAAATGGATGACCATGAAAGATTAAACTTATTATTTAACTGTTTATGTGCAAGCAGGTGTATATTAAAATACAAACTAGCACTAAGCATTACATTTAGACTATATGTAGATTCAAATACCGATTTTACAAGAAATGTCTCTTGTAGACATTTGCGGTGTCAGTTGGTACTCTAGATTTACTGGTTTCAGATTGCCGAATAAATATTTTCTCACATAGACTGCAATTATGCATTCACAATGGCATGAACTGTTATAGGGGTGGTCAAATGCATATTTATATTATCTATTATTTTAATTCATGATATTATTATTTAAGATACAGATCAGAGCAAACTATGTCTCATGATTTAATGGGCTGACGTAACTTATAGCCTCCTATTTTGACATTCTTCAGGGGGATCAGCTTTAATTAAGTGGGTCAAATCCCCATTTAATTTACACCGTGTCTGTGCTCTCGTCCAAAAATAAACTGTCATGTATTCAAATTTATTTTTTTTTTTTCAAAAGCTAGAAACGTACACAATGAAAACAGCTTTCCCATCCTTCTTTGCTTAAGGTTACCAAGGGTGCCAATATTAATGGAGGGCTCTGTATATTTTGTGGTTATTTTGTACTTCTCAAGATGCTGCTAATATGCTCAAAAATGTACGAGAGCATGATGATTCCTGACTCTAAATCACCAGCTGCTGCCATTCTGCCAAGTACTTTCCAAGAAATAGGTTACTGACTTTGAGTAAATGTTAATCTGGGTGACCTTCATGAGAAAATCAGAAATCTCCTCATGCACTGCGTAATTGTACAGGACACTTCAGAGCCAATGTGCCACATTCTTCTTAAAGAAGCACTCTGTAGTCAAACTGATTGGGGTATGCATAGAGGACAGCTGTGGAGAGGCAAGAGCAGTTCTGGTACTCTACTGAAGATGGTACTTTGCGCTCTGTGATTTTTCTTACCATGTGTACTGTTGCGTACAGTCACTGATGTAGCTCTTAGAAGCCAAAGATCAGAGCTGAGCTTCTGACACTGAGCAGAAATGATGGCATTGAAAATTAAGGCTGGATGAAATCTTATAGACGTTCACTCTTCTAGTTTAGTTCTTTTGATTAGTTTGGTTTGGACCGAATAAGAAAAGGATAAATTAGGTCCTGGTTTGCTAGAGCATTCATACTGTAGATTGTAAGTCTAAACCCAAAGATACAAGACAAAAAAGAAAAGGCTTTTGTGTTTAACAACCCAGGCTCATTCTGAAAACGTACTGTTATATACATTTCTGGAGATCACAAATTAGGTATAGCCAGAGGCACGTATGGCTGCATTTCGTCTTTAAAACGAACGCTACGGAGTGGTACGCCGTTCCTTTTCACACTTACCACGGCTTTCCTGGGGTTCATGTCTGGAGAAGAACGCTTCCAGAAAGCGGGTGAGACAAAAACAGATGCCAAAATATAAAATAAACAAGTAAATAACAGGGTGAGAATCTGGTAAAATCTGAAAAAGTGGTAAAAATCAGGCGAGGGCTTTTGTTTTTCTGGATTGCTTTTGAAAACTGTTGGTTGGGTTTAGGAAAGTGGGTCGGCAGGTCAGTCGGTGCTTTTGAAAACACTATTGGTTGGGATAGGGAAGGAGGAGGGTGGGTCAGTCGATTGATCAGACAGTCATTCAGTCAGTCAGTCAGTCGACAGCGGCCTCCGGTGGATTTATGCGACAAGAGCAGGAGCAAATGGCACTCGTGAGAGAAATTTGAGATCTGAAAAAGCGCGTCGTCTGGCGGATTCGCAAAAACATAGCTCCTGGGCCATATTTGGTGCTCCCCAGAAATGTATATAGGGGAACGTTTTCAGAATGACATATGTTTTGCAACAGAACTTACCAAACATGTCAAACAATAGGGTATATGCAGAGCAAGTGTTTCTTCCTATACTGATGAACTTCCGGTGAACGGTTAATGTGACTTTTTTCAATTTTATACAGTTTCTTTTACAGCATCGATGTTGTAATGTAATTAAAATATAATCAGTTAAATAGACTTCAGCATTCATTTAGTTGCTCAAGCGTAAAACAAGATGAAATGCCGTTTACATGCACGCGCCCGTCAGGATTAGCAGGCTAGCGCAGAAGCTCCATTGAATATACTGGTGTAAAATAAATATTTTAAAGACATGGCAGGGAAAATGTAATTTAATACAGTGCTTCTTGTACAATCTGAGACCCACTTTATATCGGATATCACTCAACCAGTGGAGATTTTTAAAGAAAATTGATCTTAAACGTGCCGATTTTGTAATGGCATACAGTTCACCGAAAGCGCATGACCCAGGTTATTGATGAATTAAAAGTCCTTCCGCATACTTTCGCATACCCTATTCTGGGCTTTTAACATGCAGTGTTATTTTAGTAATGTTTATGCACTAATATTGTGTTTATTAAAATTCTGAGTTAGCTTTTATTTGTATATTTTTACATTTTCAGATTTTATTATTTTGTTTCAATTATTTTTGTTCATTTTGTTATGCTTGTTCTATTATTTATTTAGCTTTTAGTTATTTTTGTGTTTCAAATTAAAATAGTTCATTGCTGACTAGATGTAAAGTTTGTTTGTTATTTTATTTGACATTTTTGTTTGTTATTTTATTATTAATTTAAAATTGTTGATACATTTCAATAGTTCTGATTATAACATTTCTTAAACAAAAACAAAATTGTTAAGTATTTCTTTAATTATTTTAGTTTATTTTTTAAATTTCGAATTAAAACAAGCATGAATGTTAAAATATTTATCTTCTTTGTGGTCCAAAGAAAACTGTGTTAAATGAAGACTTATGTACACAAAAATATTATTACACTGTAAAACCCAAAAAGTTAAGGTAACTCAAACCGTTTGAGGAAACCGATTGCAACAAACCATTTAAGTTCAAAAACCAATCCTAATGAGTACTGTGAACTTAATCCATTTGAGTAAACGAAGCAATTTGAGCACAGTAAAACCCAATAAATGAAGAGAACTCAAACCAACTGAGTTCTGTAAAACCCAATGAGTTAAGGCAACTCAAAAGCTGTTTGAGGAAACCGATTGCTACAAACCATTTGAAGTTTTGAACCATTTAGTTAAAAAACTAATCTATATGAGTACTGTGAACTTACTCCATTTAAGTTGAAGTAATGAGGTATTTAATTAACTCTTCTCAAAACTCTTTTCAAATGAGTAGAATTAACTTTCAGTCAATTTTGAGTTAACTACACTTATTTGATAAAGTTGACTGTTGGGTTTTACAGTGTATCCATATATTATTATTTTATTTTTATTTTATTTTTTGTCAAACCATTTAGCTTTAAATTCTGTCATTTTATTATCAAGATCAATAGTGCAAGTGCAAGAGGCAGCTAATGAGAATGTGTTACCAGAAGACATAGAGCTTACTGTTGAACAAATAGTACTGACTTGAGTTCATAAAAATGTGCTTCTTTATTAATTTCCTGTCCTTACTTATAGCTGACTGATGTGGGATGAGACTGACATTATAGGAAATTAATGTGGGGGGAAACTGCCAAAATTGTATAATAGATAACACCTTTTCAGAATAATATATATATATATATATATATATATATATATATATATATATATATATATATATATATATATATATATATATATATATATATATATATATATATATATATATATATATATATATATATATATATATATATATATATATATATATATATATATATATATATATATATATATATATATATATATATATATAGGCAACCCAGTGGCGCAGTAGGTAGTGCTGTTGCCTCACAGCAAGAACGTCGCTGGGTCGCAGGTTCGAACCTCGGCTGGGCTGGGTCAGTTGGCGTTTCTGTGTGGAGTTTGCATGTTCTCCCTGGGTTCGCGTGGGTTTCCTCCGGGTGCTCCGGTTTCCCCCACAGTCCAAAGACATGCAGTACAGGTGAATTGGGTAAGCTAAATTGTCCATAGTGTATGAGTGTGAATGTGTGTGTGGAAGTTCCCAGAGATGGGTTGCGGCTGGAAGGGCATCCGCTGCGTAAAATCGTGCTGGATAAGTTGGCGGTTCATTCCGCTGTGGCGACCCCGCAAGGGACAAAGCCGACAAGAAAATGAATGAATGAATATATATATATATAGCTTTTTGTCATTTTCAGTGATGCAAAAAGTACACCACTGTAGTGTTATTATGTACTATTACTGTGGTAATTCAAATGAACATTTTCACAGCATTTCAGTTAGATTTTTAACATTATTAGTATACTTTCTATGTGCTTTTGTGATTTTTCCTGTATTTATATTTTGGTTAATTTAGTAATATGAACTGATATCAGTTACTAAGGCAAAATTTCACAATTTATTTAAATTTTAATTTTTGCTTTTCTCATCTAATATTAATATTTAATATTCTTTTCTACGCTATTTCAGTTAACAAAATCAATTTCAGAAGTTTTAGTTAAAAACAGCAATAAATCAGTGGACACACAATGATTAAAGTCAACACAATGATGCATTAAAACATTCCTAAAGCAAGACCATCATCTCGAATGTTTCTTGAATTCTTTAATCTCAGTAGCCTGCTCTGACAGGGAGTTGGCCTTTTCTAGTTGTCTGGTCTTGTGTGTGATATTCACACCTCCTCCAACCCTCACAAGATTTAATGGCTTTCACCTGAAAACACAATGTAAAAGTGTTACAGTCGAGTCAAAGTTCACCAATTAAGCTCCTCTCGTCTGTCTAGCCTCTCGGGGGCATAAGCTGACTTATCTGATATTGATATAGCAGGCACTGGGTGCCTTTCTCTAACAATGTCACATCTACCCACATCACACCTCAGATGATACATTTTTTTCATGCTCTCTGCTTCACATTATTGTCTTATTTTGATATTATTTGCTCCCGATTTGCTGATGGACATTCTTAAAGGGACAGTTCAGCCAAAAATTATTTTTTTGTTGTTGTTGATTTGTTGAACACAAAAGAATATAATTAGAAGAATTCTGGAAAGCTGTAACAAATGACATCTACATCATCCAAAACTGAACGACAACACTGTTAGTTATTTTTGTGGTAAATTATTGACAGCACTAATGCCAGCACGTTAACATAACTGCCCCTTTACAGTAACTTACCTCTAAATGTGCTTCACATAAGTGTGCTCCTACCGCAATTTCATTTTCAGTTAGATGTGTCACAAAAGTGAGGAAATGATTAACTTTAATGCTGGATTTAATGTTGTCCTCTTGTTCGCACACATGCCAGTAAGTTACTGTAACTGCCTCTTTACAGTAACTTACCTACAAATGAGTTTTGGTAGTGTGCCCTACTAAAATGTAATTTTCAGATGAATATAAGTCATAAAAGTGAAGAAAATACTAACTATAATAATGGATTTAACATTGTCCTCTTGCTCTCACACATGTAATTTAATACATTAAGTTTAAAAGGGAAGCTGCGGGCCATTTAAATTAATTCATGGCCAAACTTTGGACCCCCGTTTATTATTATTTGTATTACTTTATGTTCTAAAATTACTCAGTGCAGTGCATATTACAGTACTGTAGTGAATCATAAAGAATGTATGTAGTACTTTACCAGTCATTTTTTGCAGTATGGTAGGAAAAACAAAGACTATAGAAGTTTTTTTTTTAAATAAAATGTTTAAATATATCTAATATAATCCACTTCAGACAAATATTTTGACTACTGTATCCTTCAGAATTTCTTTTAGGGGTAATATTTTTTTAAGCTGCAATTGTTCTCTAATTTTGATCACTGCGTTTTACACAAAATAAAATGTTTCCATCATTTCTGTAAAGCACTGTTCTATTGGTATGGAATAACCAGCCCGATTTCACGAGGAAATGTAAGTATTTTACGTTTTGTCAGTTTAGTGGCTAATTCGTACGAATTCGTACGAGTTCAGTCGTACGAAAATGTAAGATTTTAAAAAGGAGGCGTGGCACCTAACCCCACCCCTAACCCCAACCGTCATTGGGTGATGGGCAAATCGTACTAATTTGTACGAATTAGATCGTACGAATTCATACGAATTAGCCACTAATCAAAAAGTTACGAATTGGCCGTGAGATAGCGTTGGGAATAACCATACCTAAAATGTCATAAATAAATATTTAACAACAAAGATTACATTATTTCTGGAAAGAAAAATCAAGTTTTCTTCAAATTTGGTTTTATTTTAATCTCCAGTGTACACTGTAAAAAAATGAAATGACAAAACGTCATGACAGCAAATGATTTTATGTTACTTTAATTTAATTTAATTAGTTTTTTTGGGGTTATTCAAAGTTTAATGTAATATTATTAGTCAGTTTAACTGATTTAACTTTTGTGCGCTGTTTAAATTTACTACCCCTTTGTTATGTTAGCGATGAAAACATCCACTAAATTAAACTGCCGTTTCAAGAGTTCATACTTAGCTGATGATTGATTATAAAGCTTATTTGGCATGCTGTCCCGGGAAAGAGCACTGAGCTCATAAGATCCTGGAGCTCCCTCCCGTTTGCAAGGCTAGAGGGGAGTTTGAGCTTAGGTAGATCTCGAGAACTCCCCTGCTGTAGTAGCTAATTAACAGATAGATATTGCTCTTAAGAGATAACTACTTAGTGGGAGCATGTCTATGGTGCCAATTTGGATTAGTCAATTAACTTAAGTTGCATGTTTTTGGACGGTGGGGGGAAACCGGGAAACACGGGGGAAACCCACGTGAGCACGGGGAGAACGTGTAAGCTCCACACAGAAATGTCAGCTGGCTTGGTAAGGACTAGAATCAGTGACATTCTTGCTGTGAGGCAACAGTTCTAACCACTGGGCCTCCATGCCACCCATCTAGGAAAGGAGGAGGAGTAGGGGTGGAAGGGGGGATTCTTCAAAACGAAGATGGCTGTTATTTGGAACTTAGGGTATTTATAGTGGCTTAGGAATCGTCTGATTCATAAATCATAAATTGAATAATGCAAGGCTGGCTGCAAGCAATCATAAACACGTGATCCTCTCGAAATTAGTTTATAAATAAACTTCACAAACATGCATCAGATTAATTTTATTTTTTATTTTTTTGCATAAATCTGTTAATCAACCTCAGTCCTGATCAAAACTACTAAGTTGTTTAGAAAATTACCGGATTTTAATTCTTTAACTGCCAAATTCATAAATGATGTCACTGATTTGGAGAAAATACACACACAAAATGACATTTTTAATACAAACAGTAATTGTGGACTGGATTTATTTTTTCCCTTTAATCACGGTCTCTGACATGTGAACAATTAGTAATAACATTGGCTTTGATGCATTGTTAGTTTTTGTGCAGCATAAGATTTTAACATTTTCTCCCTAATTTACTGTTGGTGGCTGTTTTTGCCCCTTTGACTTCCATTATAACGACACTTTTTTGATTGCAAAGCCATGACACCATATAACCATGCATTTTTGATTGTTGTTGGTTTTCCCTGTTGGGAAGAGGTCAAATTTGTCATTTTTACTGTTGATGATCAGTTGGCAGCATTAACCCTTTAAATAGGCCTGTGCAAAAAAAAAAAAAAAGCTTAGTTTCTGAATTTTATATGGAGTATAACATCAAAATAGGCGACACAGTGGCGCAGTAGGTAGTGCTGTCGCCTCACAGCAAGAACGTCACTGGGTTGCAGGTTCGAACCTCGGCTGGGTCAGTTGGCGTTTCTGTGTGGAGTTTGCATGTTCTCCCTGCGTTCGCGTGGGCTTCCTTCGGGTGCTCCGGTTTCCCCCACAGTCCAAAGACATGCGCTATAGGTGAATTGGGTAGGCTAAATTGTCCATAGTGTATGAGTGAATGAGTGTGTGGCTGGAAGGGCATCCACTGTGTAAAAATGTGCTGGATAAGTTGGCGGTTCAATCCGCTGTGGTGACCCCAGATTAATAAAGGGACTAAGCCGACAAGAAAATGATTAAATAACAGCAAAATAAAGTGTGTGTATGTGTGTCTGTGAGTGTGTGAGTGACGCACGTATGAGAAAATCAAAATATGCATCTCAGCTCTCAGAACTACATGGAGTAAACAAAAACAAAGACTGTGTATTTAAAAAATAAAATAAAATATCTGATGCATTTTTACAGCTGTTTAATTTAGATGTTTTCTGTTGAGTTTTTTTTTTTATTCAAAGCATTTTCCCAAAATATGTGCCAAAATAAGATTTGTCACCAAAAATCATTCTGCTAGCTGAAACACAGAAAAAGTTGTAGTCAAATTAAGACTCAAAATCAGCCCAGAGTGGATGAAAACATCCCCAACAGTACATATAAGTTGAGATGCCTAAAAAGTTAATTTGATTCTAAAATGAAAACAAAAAAATGTAAGACAGGAACATTTTTTACAGTGTACATGTTTCATACCTCCAACCATTTAGGTATTGAACATCTGCAATAAATACAGCCAGACATGCTTTATGTGTAGCTCTTGTCATTGTGTCTGAACAGAAATCAAGAAGGGAAAAGTCGCTTAAAAGAAGACATCAACATTTAGTACCTAACCACTATGCTCTTTCTTGAAGTTAAGCACGGCTGAGGTCTGGATCCTGCTGCATCCTTCATCCTCCATCATCTCGGGCATCAAACTGGGATGTAACAGGTAGGGGACGTCCTTTTCCTCATGTTTCCAATCAACGCTAATGGAAGAGCCTGGAAGTCAAAGCATGCTCTGAGAATTGAACTGACATCTTGGCTCACAGCAACTTGTGCTTCCAGTGAACTAAGATCAATTAGGATCTTAGACTTTTTCAATAACAAGAAAAGGAAATTTTTAATTGCTGTTAAACAAAGGCCCAACATCACATTATGATGAATTAAAGCGAAGAGAGAAAAAACTGTGGTGGATGAAGAACACAAAGCAGAAAAAAAACTGACAATCTAAATAATACACTGGTCTGACCTGATAGAAAGGCAATGGTAACTCAAATAACCAAAGTAGGCAGACGAGCATCTGTGAATGCAAATCACAGCAAACCTTGAAGCAGGTGAACTACAGCAGCAGAAGGCTACAGTTAGCATGTGCACCAAAACTGGACAACAACACTCTTAGTTATTTTACAGTAAATTATTAGCAGCACTATTGCCAATAAGTTATCGTAACTGCCCCTTTACATTAACTTACCTGTAAATAGTGTGCCCCTACTGCAGTTGACCCTTCGCTAAGCCACACTGGAAAAACGTCACACGCCAATTGTGGCTTAGCAACCGTACCTACTCGCAGGAGGTCTGTCGAGCTTTTGAGCGAGGGAAACAAGCCAAGGTGTTGTGCATATGGATTGTGCAAATCTGATACCCGTTATCCTAAAAGTTTAGATGGGGTGGTGGATTTTTTTCCCTTTTCAAAGCCTAAAACCCAAGCAGAGAAATGCCAGCGTGGATCAAGCTGTGTAAAAGCAGCATACTCCAGTCATATTTCCCTCTGTTTCAAGCTATGAATATTTGGGTTACATATCAACAAAACAAAACAGAGATATTATCATAAACTGAGCACTTGCAATCAATATACTTCACCCGCAGTTGTTTTTCAGTAATTTATAACCCTCATGTCCATGTCAGAGCTACACTGTAAAAAAAATCCCTAATTTTATGGTTTATTTCCGGCAGCTGGGGAACTGGAAAAAAATCTGTAAAATAACGGCCGTTAAATTATAGAAATTTACTGTAAAATAACAGAGGTTAAATTACAGAAATTTACAAGAAATTTAAATTTATGGATATTTCTGTAATTTAATGTCCGTTATTTTATGGTAAATTTCTGTAATTTAACGGCCGTTTTTTTATGGTAAATTTCTGTAATTTAATGTCCGTTATTTTATGGTAAATTTCTGTAATTTAACGGCCGTTATTTTACGGTTTATTTCCAGCACCCCAGCTGCCGGAAATAAACCTTAAAATTATGATTTTTTTTTTTACAGTGTACAATTCACCGATGTTTTCGTCGGTCTTTTGGAGATTTAGTCATTGGTGACAACGTTAAAGCGGGTTAGTGTCTGCTTTTATATTTGGTGTCAGATTAATATTTGTGGTAGGGAAAATCTATTTGTTGACTTCTGCTATTTATACTTTGATTTGCAATTCAATTCATTTATTTTTTGCACTTAACTGCAAATTAGAATAGAAACGGTATAAAAATCACACAAGCATACTGACAGTTATAGGTACTGTACATTGTTATGGGTCAATGATGCTAATATTTGGCACAAATCCATCAATTTCCCCTTTCGGGCTGTTCTTTCTATAAATGAATTATGTAGAAGCAATGTCCATGCGTGTTTCCTCGTCGGTTAGTAACGCTATATTTCATTGCACAACAATTAGTCTATCAGGCTTTCTGGCTAAAAAAAAAATCACGGTTTAATTTGTTGTTATTAGATTATTTTTACATTTCACCTTTCCTGCTGTGCATGAACTAAGCTGTTGAATGGTCAGCGTATGAGGCGGCTAGGCTAACCTAGCTTCAATTTTGATTAAATTATATTCTAATCGGTCGTGTATTGTGTCGAGAATATACCCCTGTAATGCATACTGCAGTCCATTTTTGTCTGGCTTTCTCGGATATCTCACCTGTTCACAAAAAATGACTAATTATATTCCTAGCAATGTATTGACACCGGCGCATACATATTCTGATAGCTGTTCCAGGCACGAAAGCTTGACAGGCGTAACAACAGTAACTAAGGAGGGCAGGGCTTAGCAAAGGGTGAATTTCATTTTCAGTTATATGTGCACAAAAGTGAGGAAAATACTAACTTTGATGCTGGATTTAACTTTGTCCTCTCGTTCACACACATATAATTGAATACAAGGATTTTAAAAGGAAAGGCAGCACTATTGCCAGTAAGTTACCGTAACTTAACTTACCGTAACTTTAAAGTTGCTCCTTTACAGTAGCTTATTGTGAATGAAGAGTTCAGATGCCAAAACCTGTAAATGCCATCAGAAGTGTACTCCTAAAATGAGTGTTTTTCACAGCCTCCTATGTTTGTTCTGTTATTTCACTTTAAAGACATTGAAAAGAGCTTGTTTGTCAATATAGTCCACACACAGGATTCTGAGAAAAATGTTTAGTTTGGAAGAAAATATTTAGGGTTTTTTGCATCATTAGGTTTTTTTTTGCAAACTCTTCAAATGTGTTTTACAGTATTGTGTCCTACCAAAATGTCATTTTCAGTTGGATAAAAGTCACAAAAGGGAAGAAAATAATAACTTTAATGCTGGATTTAATGTTGTTCTCTTGTTCGCACACATATAATTAAATACAATGATTTTATAGTGAAGGCAACACTATTGCCAGTAAGTTACTGTAACTGCCTCTTTACAGTAACTTACCTGTAAATGAGTTTTACAATAGTGTGCCCAACCAAAATGTAATTTTCAGATGGATATAAGTCACAAAAGTGAGGAAAATACTAACTTTGATGCTGGATTAAACTTTGTCCTCTCATTCACACATAATTGAATACAACGATTTTAAAAGGGAAGGCAGCACTATTGCCAGTAAGGTACTGTAACTGCCTCTTTACAGTAACTTACCTGTTAATGAAGAGTTCAGATGCAAAAACCTCTAAATGCCATTAGAAATTTACTTCTAAAGTGAGTTTTTCACAGCCTCCTATGTTTGTTCTGTTATTTCATTTTAAAGACATTGAAAATAACTTGTTTGTCACTATAAATGTATAATTACTGAGCCCACACACAGGAGTCTGAGAAAAATGCTTAGTTTAGTCAGCACCAATAGCGCAGTGGTCCTTCCAAAATTTCATTTTCAGTTGGCTATAAGTCGCATAAGTAAAGAAAATAGTAACTTTAATGTTGGATTTAATGTTGTACTCTTGCTCTCACACATGTAATTTAATACATTAATTTTTAAAGGAAAGCTGCAGACCATTTGAAATTATTCCACGGCCAGACTTTCGACTCCCCTTTATTATTATGATTTTATATTAACTTCCACTTATCCCCTCAGACAGGTGCCTCTCTCCAGACCAAGGGTCCTGCTTTGAGAAGCAGATACATTGTCATTTTGAAGCTCCTGCACAAAAAACAAACTAGTTTGGGAAGACAAGATTTAAATGTAAATAGTAATTTAAATTATTTACACAGCTAAAATTAAAAATCTTAAAAGGACATCTTAAAAATGGTGTCCAATTGATTTGTTTTTAGAGTAAATTGCCGCAACTTCCCAAAATGCTGTACGTTATTGTTACAATGTTGTTAAAATTACTCACAGTGCATATTACTGTAGTGAATCATAAAGAATTTATGTGGTATTTTACCAGCCATTTTTTGCAGTAAGTAACTGTAAAACTGCGACAATGTTAACATTGATGTTAGAGAAAGACATCCATTATAAAGGAATTCCTGTGGTTTATGTGAGTTTCAGTTTTGCAACGAGGTACAAGTCCACGTGCCACCAGCTGGATGTGTAGCAATTTTTTTGTTGTGTTTTTTGATTCTAACTTGTCCTGCAGCATTCTGAGTGAACCTGCATAAAATAATAAATAAATAAATTCTATATGTTTCCCATAAGGCACTGATACTGAAAAAAACACTTCATTACAGTATAACATAGTAAAAAAAAACACCACTGAGTGGAGTATGTATACTTTTAATTCAACCCGAGAAAAGTTTGGTTGTGAGTTCTTATACATTCATTCATTTTCCTTCGACTTAGTCCCTTTATTCATCAGGGGTTGCCACAGCGGAATGAACCGCCAACTTATCCAGCATATGTTTTGCACAGCGGATGCCCTTCCAGCCACAACCCAACACGGAGAAACACCCATACACACTCATTCACAATATGGCCAATTTAGTTTATTCAATTCACCTATAGCGCATGTCTTTGGACTGTGGGGGTAACCGGAGCACCCAGAGGAAACCCACACGAACACGGGGAGAACATGCAAGCTCCATACAGAAATGCCAATTGACCCAGCCTGGACTCGAACCAGCGACCTTCTTGCTGTGAGGTGACAGTGCTAAACACTGAACCACCATGTCGCCAAGTGGAGTAATATATGCTTTAGAATTCAAAAATTGTGAATTTTTGCAAAAATAATTAGCATATGTGCTGTTAGCTACATAACAGACTCTGGTCAAGCTATGTTGAATTGCCAAGGGAACTAGACAAAGCCTTAAAATGTATTGAGTAAATGTTAATTCTAATTTGAAATGTAAATCTAAAAAGCACTTATCACAGCCAGTGGGAATGCACTGATGAATTTTAATTACCTCATGCTGAAAATCCTTCGTCTGTAAAATGGAATCTTTAGTGTGCTGTGTCTGTACATACATTGTTGCATAATAGCACTAATGAGTCTTAAAAGATGCATAAAAAACAAAACACTCCAAAATTCATTGCATCTTTTAACTCTTCCGTAATGTGGGCTCTTCAACATTTTTGGAAAATAGAGGATTTTACAGGGTGGCATTTTAACCACAACAACAACAACAACAACAAAAGGTAAATATTCCTTGTGAACACAATATTTCTTTGTGCTTTCCAGTTTCCAGCTCTCGTGTATTCTAATCATGCATTTAGATATGATGCTATAAGATATATCTTTTTTGTATAATTGAGGACTGAAGACATGTAATATCTTATGTTGACCTATTGTCCTTTTCTGCAAACAATTTACAGTTGAAACCAGAAGTTTACATACAGTAGACTGCATAAAAACGCACGTAACCATTTAAAAAAAAGTCAGATGTTAATGTGACTAAACTTTTTCTCTTTTAGGTAAGTTAGGATTATCACAATTGTTTCTGTTATGCTTAATAGCAGAATAATGAGAGATATTTTCTGAGAAATTGTTAGAACTTTTCTTGAAAGTCAAGTTTACATACAATAAGAGTATTATGCCTCTGAAAAAGATCAGATGATGGTGTCAAGGTTTTGGAAGTTTCTGATTGGCTAATTGACAACATTTGAGTTAATTGGAGGCACAACTGTAGAATAGTATTTAAGGAAAACCTCAAACACACTGCTTCCTTGTGTGACAACATGGGAAAATCAACAAGCCAGAATCAACAAAAAAGCCAGATTACAGTTTGCTAAATTACACTGGGAAAAAGATTAATTTTTGGAGACATGTCCTGTGGTCTGATGGAACTAAGATTGAACTGTTTGGCCATAATGACCAGTGTTACATTTGGAGGACAAAGGGGAAAGCTTACAAGCCCAGCAACATCACAAATGGGTCTTCCAAACAGACCATGACCCTAAGCATACTGCCAAATTAGTTAAAATGTGCTTTAAGGACAACGGAGTGAATGTTTTGGAGTGGCCATTACAAAGCCCTGCATTCAATCCTATAGAAAATTTGTGGGCAGAGTTGAAAAAACTTGTGCGAGCAAGACAAATCTGACTCAGTTAAACCAATTCTGTCAGGAGGAATGGGCCAAAATTCCTTCAAACTATTGCGAGAAGCTTGTGGAAGGATACCCAAAACATTTGACCAAAGTTATACTGTTTAAAAGCAAAGCTAAAATACCAATAAAATGTTTGTAAACTTTTGACTGTCTAGAAATTAATAAAAAATATTCAAAAAAAATAATTATCTCATTATTCTGGCATTTAGCAAATGTAAATGATTTAGATAATCCTAACAGACCTAAAATAGTAAACGTTTAGTATGATTTACCATCAGACATTTAAAAAAAATGGTTATGTTCCTTTTTTTTAGAGTGTATGTAAACTTCTAATTTCAACTGTATATAAACTATAATACTGTTATTTGAAATTTTGAAGATGGTAGTTTATAAATTAAATCATAAGTCTCATTTTCTTAACTTGCTATTAATTAAATTACTACTTTGAAGTGACCTTTGAAAAGTAGTCTATTCATAAATTGGCATTCACACCTTTTGCTAAATGTATTTCTTTACTGGAAATAAAGTAGGCCTATGGGACATTCTACCAGAAACATACATTTTCACTTATAAAAAATGTGACAGGGCCTGACTTAAGCTTGTCGTCCTCAAAAAATCATAAAAAACAAGCATAAAATCATACAACTCAATAATAGAACGCATCCTTGATCAGTCAGCTTTTCCTCCGTCAAATGATGTCACTTCGAGTCACAGCCTTAAACATGTAATGCACGTATTTTAGGTTAAATTTAATGCAAATGTGACAGGACTGACAGAAACATGTGGTCAATTGTTAATTTATTTGTTTTATATATTTGTAGAATTTATTTGTAATTTTATGTCTTTAATCAATTAATGTGAATGATAACAACTTAAACTTGCTATTTCTGTAAATATTTTTGTTTCTAAATAACAGTTTTTAGCATTACAAAACTATTAAAGCTGTAGGTTCTATTGGGCTGAGGACACGGACAATGACAGGGCTTGTAAATTTGTAAAGTGTTTTTAATAAGGAAAAAAAAATCTGAGAACCAAATGAATTACATATTCCTTTACAGAACAACTCACAGAAATCAAACATCAGTCCATTTCAGAATTTTTTGGGATGAAATACTTTTTATTTACTGTATTTATGTTTTTATTTCAGGGACAGATAATGTACGTTTTTGGTAGAATATCCCCTACTTTTATTGTATTGTTATATATTAACTGAATTTGCGTAATGTTAGATTATGACTTGCAGTTTGTGGTAAAATATGCTCTTTTAGTTCTAGAGTAATTTTAAGAGCATTTGAATTAATGTTTCTAACTTTACATCAAGGACATTTGGAACACCAATGTATGATGTCATATTTGCTTTTGTGGAAGATGGGATTGATTCAAAAAGTACTTATTTTCTTAGCTAACAATACTATTTGGAAAATATAATGTTCATGTAAAGAAATGGGCTAAAGTTAAGCCAAATTGTGAACATTTTATAAAAGAGATTAAACAATATGGTATACTGTATAACAAATAATAATAATAATAAAAACAAAGGAAGCATTTCATTTAGTTGATTAAATGTTATTATTATTATTATTATTATTTCTATCTATCTATCTATCTATCTATCTATCTATCTATCTATCTATCTATCTATCTATCTATCTATCTATCTATCTATCTATCTATCTATCTATCTATCTATCTATCTATGTTTACCCCTGGCAACTGTTAACTTTTGATTTTATACTGTTTATAGACTATTTTTCTCTCATTTTATTATTATTATTTTTTAATTGTAGTAAGATGTATGTGTTTGTACAAAGCTTGTACGTATTTCACAATAATAAACAATATATATTAAAATAAAGAGGGCGCCATATCATTATCTTCATCATCATATACAGTAGCTTACTAATATGGGTTCATAGGGCGGTAGATACGCCGTGTATATTTATGACAGGTGTCACTACTGAACGTGCTCTATAACATTTCACTAACCAACCCGACGACAAACCATTGATGATGATGACGGCTTATTATTAGCATTTGCTTTCAAGTTCAGTACAACCGAATGGATGTCGCGGAATATCTGCGTTGACAATAATGCCAGCAAAAGACCCGCTTATCGAAACACTTAAAGGTAGGTTTCATATCCCATATAACATCAAAGGTTGCATCTGACTGATCGGATGTATTGTTTTTTATCAGTTCTGGTCACGCAGCTGACGATAGCAAGCTCTCCGCTCCTGCTTAGCAGCTCTACCCATTTGTACACAGAAATAGCTAGCATACTTGTTTTGCGTACTACTCTTACAAGCGGTTTTGAATTAGTCATACGGTGTGCACTCACTGAAGTGTCCACATTTGACGGCGATAATTAATTACTGCTTTAGTGAGGTTTATGCAGTATTTTCCACATTTTCAATGAGCAAATAAGGATTTTTTTTCGTTAATTACTATGTAAATATTCATCAAGATAATCTGAAGTAGGCTTATGTGTATGTATCTGTGGAGTGGAGCAACAGGTATTTCCCAGACAGTACGCATGTCTACAAGACGTCTTTTGAGAGGCTGAAAAACATCTGCTGATACGAATAAATAAATTTAAAAGATCTATTTAACGAATAACATGTCTAAAACCGGTTTTATTATTTATTAAAATGATAAACACCATTAAAACAGGTTCTAGACATCTATTTTACATCTGACAGCATGACATAAACACTGCAGATGTGCAAATTGCTGATTGTGCCATTGGGAGCTCAAGTTCATAATCGTGAGCTGTAGCCACAGTATTTACAGTTTTTCTCAGTCACTTTGGTGCATTTCTCACAACACTATTTACATTTGCACAACAGTTAATGCATTTCTCAAAACAATTAGTCATTTGAGCACATCATAGTAGCAGTTTCTCATTCCTTTCAACAAATTGCAAATGCTTTTGGACATGCATCAATTGCTTTCATACAACTCTCTGCTGTTTGTAACATTATCATTTGCTTATGTCATGTCAGTCAAAATTAACTAAACTTGTGGATGCTGAATAGTCATTCCATATTAAACTAATAGTCCTCATTTCATTACTTGAGTCATTACATACAAAAATGTTGAACTAGTTGTCAAAATCTGTCAAGCTAATTTTATTTTAAAAATGTTAAATCTTTTTTTTTCTGAAAATGTCTTCTAAATTGAACAATTTGATGAATGATTTACAGACCTGTGTATGTTGTAGGTTCAGTTTCAATATGCACTACAATATTGTTTACAGTTGTGCACAGCTCTACCCAAAGGAAGTTTATGTTTGTTGTAAATAAAGGTGTGTTTATTCTTTTGCACAATGCTGTGAATAAATTAGAATTGTAAAGAGCAAATGCAGTAAAAATGTGAAACATACATATTCAGTGTCTTGTACTCAGATACCTCACTAATGCAGTGATGTCTAACTTTACTGTAGTTTTCAAATGGCTGTGCAAATAGTATATAATGCTGTCTTGAGTATTTTCAGGAAGTGTCACCACAATCTGACTTTTTTGCATTGGAATAAATGTACAGAGTAAGCTGTCATAATGAAAACATGACAAAGCCATTTGACTATCTTGTTCATAAACAATGGTGGCAGGACTTTTCATTTTGATGACACTGACACTTTCATTGACATCAATACTTGCTTTTGAGGAATAAGCTCTCCATTTTGAGCAAGTGACACGCTTTTGCAGGTTATCCACTAGGTTTTGCAGTTTGCACTAATTGTTTTGAGAACTGCATTAACTGTTGTGCAAATGTAAATAGTGTTGTGAGAAATGCACCAAAGCGACTGAGAAAAACTGTAAAAGTATCAAAGTTTGGGAACCCTGCTGAAAGATCCAGCTTAAACCAGCCTAAGATGGTTGGCTGGTTTTAGCTGGTCAACCAGCCTGGTTTAAGAGGGGTTTTGGCCATTTCCAGGCTGATTTCCAGCCTGGTCTTAGCTGGTCAGGCTGGAAAATGACCAGCTAAAACCAGCGTGACCAGCCAAAACCAGCTATGTCCAGCTTAATCCAGGCTGGTCAAGCTGGTTTTAGCTGGTCATTTTCCTGCCTGACCAGCTAAGACCAGGCTGGAAATGGCTGGAAACCAGCCTGGAAATGGCCAAAACCCCTCTAAAGGCTGGTCGACCAGCTAAAACCAGCCAACCAGCTTAGGTTGGTTTAAGCAGTTTTTTTTCAGCAGGGAAAAACGTAACTGATTTTGTTTATGCTACTTACACGCAAAATATTTAGCCTTTAGTTTTTAAGGTATACATTTGACTCAATGTTCTCCATTCCAGATTAATCCCAGGTCTTTCATGTAACATTTACTTGTGTAGACTGTAAAAAAAGATGGGCAACTGATCTATTGTAGAAAACTAAAGCTAAATGTTACAGGTATGGCCACTGTCATCTTGTGTCGATGACATAATTTGGAGCCCATCTGCAATATCTATTATCAACTGCAGGAAGCTGCGGGATCAAAGTCTTGCAGCACACTATCATACCACACACACCCCATTTTAACAGCAAACCTATATCTAAAAATGAACACTGCAGTTCCCAAAATGGGGGTCGCGAGACAATGAGGGGATATTAGAGTTACCATATTTTTTCCATAACCTACAGAAGATAAAAATAGTATTTAATAGTTACATAAAAAACAACATGCAAATAAAAAGCCATCAGCCTTTCAATTCTTCTTTCATTAGATCCCTGGGGTTATTACGCTAGACTAATGACACAGCAATAGTGTTAGTTGCAGCAGATTGGTTTTAAGGCACAATGTTAAACTTTGACACCTTTACGGCATTTATGTTCATGAAAAATAAAGACCACGACTGAACATAGAGGACGATCCTCCAAAATTAAGCCAAGAATAGTCTTGTGCTGTAAACATTGTGCACACCATTCTCATTAAGTGAGGTTAATATTAAATTAAACAAATGAATAATGACTATAAAAGCTGTTGCACTTTTTTGTGTTGTCAATAAGCTTGTTTATTTAGTTCCTGTTGGTGTGTGTGCACCGTTGTGTGCAGTGTTTGTATGTTTATAACCACCACTGAGAATAGCAGGGGTTGTAAGTCACTGGAATTGTTATTTTGGGGGTTGTGAGCTGAAAAGTTTGGGAACCCCTGGTTTAAATGACAGAAAACCATCTTTGCTAATTTACATTCCATCCATTTACACAGAGAAGACAGGGTTTATGGCATATCAAAATATTTTGGCTCCACTTTTTGGAGTAGAGGTACTGTAGCGAACAGTTATGTGAATTGCCATATTAAGTAAGTAAGTAAGCTAAGCATGGCTGAGCCTGGTCAGTACCTGAATGGGAGACCTCATGGGAAAACTGTTGGAAGTGGTGTTAGTACGTCCAGCAGGGGGCGCTCAATCTGCGGTCTCTGTGAGTCCTAATGCCTCAGTAGAGTGAAGGAGACACTATACTGTCAGTGAGTGCCGTCTTTCAGATGAGACGTTAAACCGAGGTCCTGACTCTCTGTAGTCATTAAAATCACATGGCACTTCTTGTAAAGAGTAGACGTGTAACCCCGGTGTTGTGGCCAAATTTTAATTTCTTACATTTATATATCACTTTTCTAGACACTCAAAGCGCTCTACACATTGGGGGGAATCTCCTTATCCACCACCAATGTGTAGCATCCACCTGGCCATAATGTGCCAGATCGTACACCAGATGATGGTGGAGAGGAGATTAAGCCAATTATGATATGGGGATGGTTATGAGGCCATGATGGACAGAGGCCAGTGGGCAAATTTGGGCAGGATGCCGGGGTTAAACCCCTACTCTTTTTCAAAAGACATCCTGGGATTTTTAGCAACCACAGAGAGTCAGGACCTCGGTTTAACGTCTCATCCGAAAGATGACGCTCATTGAGCAGTATAGAGTCCCCTTCACTATACTGGGGTGTTAGGACCCACACAGACCACAGGTTAAGTTCCCTCTGCTGGCCTCACTAACACCACTTCCGGCAACAACCTAGCTTTCCCATGTGATCTCCAGGTACTGACCTGGCTCAGCCCTGCTTAGGTTCAGTGGGTGACCATGTGAGAGTTGCAGAGAGCTAGCTACCGGCATGTATGACCATACATGATAAATGCGCTATATAAATACACCTAACTTGCCATATTAACTAAGATAAAAGTTACAAAAGGTTGCTAGAAAGTGTACAGTAAGCTGAGCACTGCTACTCTATTGCCAACAGAGTTTAGTGAACTCTGTCTGCACCTTCTTACATGTGATGTAAGTGTGTTGTGTTCAAAAAATGTGAGGCTGGAGACAAGTGGAACATGACGCAACAGCTAACGACATTAGTCTGGCGCATGTGTCCATATACCAAAAATAAAATAAAAAAGTAGCCCATGATATTGCTGGATAAACACACACATCTGTGGCAGGCTCCAGAGCAACCACGTATGCTGTTTGTTCTGGGTTAATCATGCAAGGCTTATTCCACCTGCATTACATAATAACCTGTGGATAAAAACAGAAAATTAACCATTAGCCATCATCCACTGTGTTTATTCTCAGTGTGTATTCTGAATTTGAAATCGGAGGGGACCGTGACCGACTCCAACCCACACCTGCCGTCCTGCTGTGAGCTCCTGGAACTGATACTGCGAAAGGGACTCCAGCGTGAGCTCCACACACTAACACACACTCTCCTGTACACCTGCATGTCATCACCTGTCAGCAAACACAGGACACATACTCAAACAAGAGCTATTATTACACCTGGCACTTACTGGAAGAAAATCCATCCGCATTACAGGATGACATTTATTGCAGTTTACCTATAATAAGGATATGCATATTGACAACACACACTTGTTGTTTGGATACACTCAGTGGTGTAAACTAACAAATTACAAATACTCAAATTCCTGTAATTGAATATTTCTTTCTCAGGAATTTACTAAGTAGTTTTAAAAATGTGAACTTTTACTTTCCTTTGAGTACATTTTTAGTGCAGTATTGGTATTTTTACTCCACTACTTTCCTTCAACCTGCAGTCACAACTATTTTTTCTTGTCTATGAGGATTAGAAAAATCAGTCTGTGATTCCTACCCAATCAAATTGCATATAGAAGATAAATCGCATCTTAATGAACTACCTGAAGACATGGGCGATTTATAATTGCAGCAAACTGTTTGGAAGCATTAAAAGTGTCCAAGAAGATGTTCAAAAACTTTACATGCAATGACCCAGAGACTATTCAGATGCATGTCACTGATGAGAAGATGACGGATGTTTACTGTATGATGACCGAAATGGTCTTAAACACCCAGCAGGCACAAGACATCAACATGACGTCAGACTGACATTGTACCCAAACGTCATGGGGACGTTGCATTTTGTTTGGAAATGAAAATCGAGTTGACGTTAGAACTCAACGTCAGGCCGACGTCAATGTCCAACGTCCAAACTAAAATCAACTAAATATCAACGTCTAATGATGCTACAGCTTGATGTTGTGTGGACGTTACCACTATGACGCTGATCAGAAAAAATTCTGTATTTGTAAAATGGGCTAATAACATTATATTTATTATATGATAAACAATGCTGCATATCTTCACTGTTTTAGAACCTGTTCTCAGCTTGGCACACAGAGATTACTGGCATTGTTTTGAACAGCTTCTACAACACGACACATGTGGCAGGTGAGTCATTATGCACTCATTGCTCCTCATTTTAAGTGTTATAATTATTTCACCTCTTAAATAAGGTTTCAAGAGTGAAGCACTGAAAGCCTATTATTATTATTGTTAAAGGAACGCTCCACTTTTTTTTATTTTACAACTTCCCAAGAGGGTGACGCCGTGGCGCAGTAGGTAGGGCTGTCGCCTCACAGCAAGAAGGTCACTGGTTCGAGCCTCGGCTGAGTCAGTTGGCATTTCTCTATGCAATTTGCATGTTCTCCCCGCGTTCGCGTTGGTTTCCTCCTGGTCCTCCGGTTTCCCCCACAAGTCCAAAGACATGTGGTACAGGGGAATTGGGTAAGCTAAATTTGTCCTTAGTGTATGTGTGTGAATGAGAGTGTATGTGTGTTCCCCAGAGATGGGTTGCAGCTGGAAGGGCATCTGCTGCGTAAAACATATACTGGATAAGTTGCCGGTTCATTCCGCCAGATTAATAAAGGGACTAAGCCGAAAAGAAAATAAATTAACTTCCCAAGAGTTTAACAATTGAATTTTAGCATTCTTGAATTCATTCAACTGTTCTGGTCTGGCAGGAGCACTTTTAGCTTAGCTTAGCATAAATCATTGAATCAGATTAGACCATTACACCCGGGGGCTTCAGCATCAATGCTTGACAGAGGGCGTGTCTGAAGTTGGGGCTGACGCAATCGTCATTGCAGCATCAGCCAATGAAATTAGTCTGCAATCGATTGCTGTCTGAGCTGGTGTATTTGCATAAAGTGATTTGATTGGCTGATCTGATTGGCTGTCCATTGGTGCTTGAAAAGTTGAGAAGTTCCCAACTTCTGCAGTGAGCAACGCCTCTGAAGCGGCAACGACGGATCCACAATACAGTTCGGCAATGACTGACATCACTTATTCAAAATGCATAGGAAGTGTTGATGCTGACGCTCTGTGGGATTGTGAACTCAAAATTGACCAAAGAGAAAATTGACCAAAGTCCAAAGAGTCTCCAATTAGAGCTTGACTATTCTGTAGTTAGATTATAGCTATTTTCTTGGTTAATATGGCTAGGAACTATACTCTAATTCCCATGTATTAATCAAGGAAGTTTGCGGCTGTACCGTGGCTGTAGGCGCAATATTATGTAGCAAAAGTGGAGAGTTCCATTAAAAAGTATATTTTAGGTTAAAAAAACTATTTCAAAAAAGGTAGAATTGATTGATTGTGAAAATACCACATAATACCATAAAATACCATATTAAAAATGTTTTACGATGCACAAGGGCACAATCAACATATAAGTGTCTGTTTCTTTCCCACTTCTGGAAAACTTTTCTTTTTCTAACCGCAGTGACGTTGCAAGAGGTACTCCGCATGAACCGGAAGCTGCAACCTTTTTTTTTTTTTGGTTAAGTATGTAATCTGACAATTTAAGTGAAAAAAAAAACAGAAAGTGCATTTTTAAATTACAATTAAAGATTACAAGGTCAAACATTTTTTTTTCTTAATGACATGCACAGATGAATTGTTCACCACAAAACTAGCAATGTGAGCTAACTAAATTATATGGTTAGTTTTGATTTCATTTGTACTTTAAGGCCAATTTAGCGTAGCATTCACACACTAAAGTTGCACACTCTTGCGAGATATATACTGAGGATTACCATGAACTGTAGAGACTACAACGTTTCCAAGGCTCATTCCAATTAAAGGTGGCTCTACAGCAGGGGTGCTCAACCCTGTTCATTGAGATCTACCTTTCTGCAGATTTCAGTTACAGCCCATATCAAACACACCTGCCTGTAATTATTAAGTGCTGTTTAGGTCATAGTTAATTGGTTCAGGTGTGTTTGATCAGGGTTGGAGCTGAACTCTGTAGAAAGGTAGATCTCCAGGAACAGGGTTGAGCACTCTTGCTCTACAGCAGGGGTGTCCAAACTTGGTTCTGGAGGGCCAGTGTCCTGGAAAGTTTAGCTCCAACCCTAATCAAACACACCTGACCTAGCTAATCAAGCTCTTACTAGATATACTAGAAACTTCCTGGCAGGTGCGTTGAAGCAAGTTGGAGCTAAACTATGCAGGACACTGGCCCTCCAGGACCGAGTTTGGACACTCCTGCTCTACAGTGATTAGTCTAACACTAAAACTGCGGTCACACTAGAGTTTGAGCTTGCGAAATTCTGTAGTACGGCGCTGCGAAAAGAGGCAGGATTAAATAAGATGATTAGACATTTAAAAAAGCGAGCGATTGGTCCATGTTTTAGATTCCTGTCCAGAGAGGTCATGTTTAGATTTTTGATTGATCTCACGCAATCATGTGATGCCATTTCGCAGGTCAGAGTTCATTAAAGGTGCTGTATGTAAGTTTTTGATTCTTCTAAAGCATAAAAATACCATAATATGTTTGCAGATATTTAAGAAACATCCCAAGTGAACATACTTGTTTAACTGAAAAACAATGCTGAAGTCAGATATTCTGCTTTGAAAATGGTTTTTCCGTGCCGGAACGCTGTCTTTGTTTAGGTAAAGTTAACCTGCAGAATGCCAGTTTAGCCAATTATAATTCAGCACTCCTGGTTGCCTTGTTGGAAAACAGCGTATTTCATTCATTCATTCAGAAAGGCTCTGAAAGCATGCGCCCGTGACCGAAATGGACAGTATCAGACGTCGAAATGAGACAGATTCAGTTCCACATGAGGTTATTAATTAGCAAATGATATAAATATTACGAACGTAAACATTAGGTGAGCAGGTTACATTGTAATCTCGTGTCCTAACAACACGCAAACAGCAGTTTGACTCTTTGCACCAGAGGAAACATGACAAAAATGTAAATACAGCCTTTCAGAAGCACAGAATAAGCACTCACTCACGAAACGGTAAGGTTTAGAATCCATTCAAACTCACATTGTTAGCATTTAGCACTGAATAAAACACACGAGGCTTACCTGAGGTGCACTGTCATAGGTTTCACATGTTGAGCTGTGAGAAATAGAAACCGTTTCTAATATCTCAATTCGAGGTGTTGGTTAGAACTAAAACTCCTTTTAATATGGAACATAATTCCTTCTATCGCGTGTCGTTGATCTTATTTAGAACACGGTTTAAATCACTCGCTCCTGTGTTTAAATCACTCGCTCCTGTACTCAATCTCTGGCATCCCACGCGTGTGTTTATTTTGATCTAGGAGTGCAATACCCAGTTCAACCACTGGGTGTCAAACTTACATACTGCACCTTTAAGCTTGAACTTTCCAATGCAGCGAACCGCGAAACTTGTCACACGAGCTTGCGTTTCCGGTCTGACGCATTTGCGTACGTAAGAATGGAAGTCTATAAGGAGAAAAGTGCAAAACGTCTTTGTTATGACTCAATATATTGGCTCAAGAAAAACACAATGCATCATGGATAGCTTGACACCACATTTGGTTCATTCATTCATTCATTCATTCATTCATTCGTTCATTTACTTTTCGGCCTAGTCCCTTCATTATTCTGTGGTTCCCACAGCGGAATGAACCACCAACTTATCCAGCACATGTTTTACGCAGCGGATGCCCTTCCAGACGCAAACCATCTCTGGGAAACAACCATACAAACTAATTCACTACGGACAATTTAGCCTACCCAATTCACCTGTACCGCATTTATTTGGACTGTGGGGGAAACCGGAGCACCCGGAGGAAACCCACGCGAACGCAGGGAGAACATGCAAACTCCACACAGAAACGCCAACTGACCCAGCCAAGGCTCGAACCAGCGACCTTCTTGCTGTGAGGCGACAGCACTACCTACTGCGCCACTGCGTCGCCCACATTTGGTTCCACATAATTTTTTCATGTTGTCCCAACACAAATTACCTTAATTGTTTTTACAAAATTAAGTGGATTGAACATAAAACAATTAAGTTGTCCCCAAAATGACCTTAAGAATTGTTGTTACAGCTTGTTTCAACTCATTTTAGTAGTTTAAACAAGCAGCAAACGTTATTTTTAGAGTGCAAGACCGTGTTTTATGTGTGTTTCACATGTGATGATCAGGTGTTTATTCTGTAACATGACCAAAATAGCAGTGTTATGTGGTGAATAACTACATGCAGTTTATCTGATCAGCATGTTCTGTCTGTTCATGAAGGTTGAGTTCGATCTCTCTGGCCGTGCAACAGAGCACAGCCTGCAGCAAACTCATTACATCTCAAGGCCGAGGACGCTTCTTCATACGGCTCATGCTGATAAGGAGAACGCTGGGAAGTGTTGTGAAACACCTTCTCCACACAAACAGAGTAATCGAGGTTAGTGGACAAATAACTTGGTAATAAATTGGTCTTTGTCAAATAACCCCCATGATTTCTTTTCCCCACAGTGGTACTGCCCTAACATTTCTATTCTGAGAAATGAGGAGTTTTTAGGTGAGCTTTATTAAACGATTAAAATTTTCTGGTTGAGAAATGTTATGTATTATTAAGACCTCTAATGTCTCCAAACAGAGCCATTTCTTTCGTTGTCTATGGTGTTGTCGGAAATTAACTTCAAGATCAGTGTTGAGGTATGAACTGCTAAGCCTCTGCGTTTATGATATGCTTCATTGTGCTGTGTTAACTTTTTAAACATTTTCTTTATGATCTTTTAATCTTAGAATTGCAGCTTCCTAGATGAAAGCTGGTTGCTTCCGGTACAATCTTAATATCTGGACATTAATTCATTCACCTGTATGTGCATGAAGACGTAGTGCTGAACTGCATGTTGCAAACCTTGCTTGTGTTTTAGGTGTGTCAGATCTATGAAGCCGTTCCCTGTCGGGAGCTGGGATTAGCGCTCAGGTTAGCATGTTGGCTCATATTTTTAATTCTGAATGCTGCATTTATTCATGTCATTTTGGCTAGTTTTGTAGAGTTAATTTTTGCACATCGTTTTGATTCACAAAATTTTAACATAGGCTCATTTTGAAAACATAGTCCTATATACATTTCTGGAGATCACGAATTATGTAGCCAGAGCTACGTATGGCTGCATTTCATCGTTAAAACTTGAAAACGGTATTGGTTGGGTTTAGGGAAGGAGGCGGGTGGGGCTGTCGATCGGTCATTCAGTCAGTCAGTCGACAGCAGCCTCTGGTGGATTTATGCGAAAACAGCAGGCTCAAATAGCATTCGTGAGAGAAATTTGAGATCTCAAAAAGCATACACAGTGGCCTCTGGTGAATTCGCGAAAACAAAAACTGCAAAAAATAGCTCCTGGAACGTATTTGGCGCTCTCTAGAAATGTATATAGTCATTTCGGTCATTTTCAGAAAATATTTGTTGCTTCCCACATGACACACTATGTACTATGAACTTATACACTCAACCGTAGAGTGTGTGCATTTAGTGTTGTCCCAAATGCAACACTAACGTTATTTTTTGTAACCGAAATTCAAATGGTTTTCCAGTCAGTGTTTAACGATCGCCAGATTAGTGAAATATGTAGTTCCTTGTCAAGAGTACAAACACTGCATTTAACATGTACACATCACCTATATACTAACTGCAAGTTAACTATGTTTATACTGAATATAATAACTTTAACTGTTGAAAGCTATTAGTTACTAGTTAATTAGTTAAAGTTATTAGTAACTAATAAAGTTATAGTAACTAATAACCTTAACTTTTCCGAATTTGATTGTAATACAATAATGTGCACTTTTGTGAAGCTGCTTTGAAACAATAATTATTGTGAAAAGTGCTATACAAATGAGCTTGAATTGAATTTTAGAATATTGCTTGCAAAATAATAATGATAATAATAATAATAATTCCTTACATTTTTATAGCGCTTTTCTGGACACTCAATGCGCTTTACACATTGGGGAGAATCTCCTCATCCACTACCAGTGTGCAACATCCACCTGGATGACAAGATGGCAGCCATATTGCGCCAGACCGCACACGACACACCAGCTGATTGGTGGAGAGGAGACAGGGTGATGAATCCAATTATAATATGGGAATGGTTAGGAGGCCATGATGGACAGAGGCCAGTGAGCAGATTTGGTTAAACCCCTACTCTTTCGATTGTTAAGGACATCCTGGGATTTTTAATGACCACAGAGAATCAGGACCTCGGTTTAACGTCTCATCCGAAAGACGGCACTCACTGAGCAGTATAGAGTCCCAATCAATATACTGGGGTGTTAGGACCCACACAGAGCGCCCCCTGCTGGCCTCACTAACACCACTTCCTGCAGCAACCTAGCTTTCACATCTGGTCTTCCATCCAGGTACAGACTGGGTGCAGCCCTGCTTCTCTTCAGTGTGCGACCATGTGAAAGTTGCAGAGAGCTAGCTGCAGGCAAAATCCAAGATAAATAAAGTTATCCAATTTTAGTGCCTGATAGCTCCTCCTATTCCACTACATGAGCAAAGCTGTGACTGTTGTGTGTAAGAAGTGTGCAATATCACACACTTCTATTTTTCAGTAGAGTAAGTGCATCTGGGTTTTTAAAATGTATACAGTTGAAGTCAGAATTATTAGCCCCCCTGATTTATTCACCCTCTGTTTAGTTTTTTCCCTAATTTCTGTTTAGCGGAGAGAAGATTTTTTCAACACATTTCTAAACATAATAGTTTTAACAACTCTTTTCTAATAACTGATTTATTTTATCTTTGCCATGATGACAGTAAATTATGTTTTACTAGGTATTTTTCAAGACACTTCTATACAGCTTAAAGTGACATTTAAAGGCTTAATAAGGTTAATTAGGTTAACTAGGCAGGTTAGGGTAATTAGGCAAGTTATTGTATAACGATGGTTTGTTCTGTAGACTATTGGAAAAAAAATTGCTTAAAGGGGCTAATAATTTTGTCCCTAAAATGTGTTAAAAAAAAATTAAAATAGCTTTTATTCTAGCCGAAATAAATCAGATAAGACTTTCTCCAGAAGAAAAAATATTATCAGACATACTGTTAAAATTTCCTTGCTCTGTTAAGCATCATTTAGGAAATATTTAAAAAAGAAAAAAAAATGCAAAGGGGGGCTAACAATTATGACTTCAACTGTATATATATATATATATATATATATATATATATATATATATATATATATAATTACACTATTTATACTACAAAATGGTGTAGGACAGTTCATAAGTATGCGATTTGGGACATACTTTTGAGCTAAAATGCACAGGCAACTATAAAGTTGATGTTCTACAATAAAAATCAAATATCCCTAGTTAGTATGAGCATTCAAATGTCATATTTGTATCCTTTCTGAAGGTACCTAGATGGACGTGTGTTTGTGTTGGATCTGCTTCAGGGTAGTCAAGCTCAGGTGGATATGTTCGCGGAGCCTGGTGACATCATTGATGAAATAAATGGGATTTCACTGAGGAATGCTAGCAATGGGCAGGTCAGAAGAAATCTTACAATCAAATGCATACATTACATGTAAATGATATTATAAGCTGCATATCTTTTTAAGTAAAAATAAATAAATAAATCCATTACAGTACCATTAAAGTCATTAATATGATTCATACAATATTTGGGCCATAGCCCATCAATAAAAGTAAACACAGAGCCGATCTTAATATGAATGAGTTAACCAGTCATATATTTCATTTGTTTGAAATATATTTTATGAAAAATATCTTCCAGTGAAATGACAAAGTTCTCTCTGCTGATTTATGGCATAATTTTATTCTATATTTGAATACATTTACACAACAATTATATATTTATTTTGTGTTTTTAAAAAGTTTCAACAACAGCATTGTCAAAAAATGATCCAGGTTTACACAGATCACTGAAAATGACTAAAAACACTGTGTTATGCATGCCAGGCCAGTAGTTGGCGATGGTCACAATTTTGAGTTTATGAACAAAAGTGCCATTCTCATCGGATGACCATTTTTTTACGTGCCCAATGAGTTTTTTTAAAAATGACACTTTTATGCCTGGACACTTGTGCGTGGGTGTGCTGTGCATGCTCTCAATCACATGCTTTGTTACATGAAATGTTGGTGAAAAGCACAAATGAAATTGTCCTGGTGTGCACAGGCCTTTAGAACCCAAAAATGCTGTTGTGTAAATTGCATGAAAGGTTTTCCATGCTATGTATCGTAAACACCCTACTCTGCATACAGTAAATCACACTTACTTCTTACAGTGTGGTCACATTTAACAACACTTAATGAATTTTCACAGCAAAATGCAGCCCTTTCAAAAGCAATAAACATAGTTTGTGAAGTATACATGAGGGCGAAATTCAAACGCAGATTTTAGTACTGTCCAATCCACTTGTTAAGTTATGACACATGGAGTCCTGCTTTCGGGCCCTGCCACTACTCAGTTCAATTAAGAAAATATTCATTTATGGCCCCCTTTATAGTCATATAACATATTTTTTTTAATAAAACCATGGTGTACACAACAGTGTCTAGACTTGCTGCCTCACAGACATGAATATTTTAGAAAAATTAATCACTTTCTGATATAAGGCATGGTTATATACAATACCTGACGAAAGTCTTGTCATCGATCCCAGTTGTAAGAGCAACAAATAATAACTTGACTTCTAGTTGATCATTTGTAAAAGTGGCAGAAGGCAGATTTTCCTGATGTTGAACTGCATCTCAATCATCACAAATACTGCAGAAGACCTATTGGACCCACATGGACCCAAGATTCTCACAGAAATCAGTCAAGTTTGGTGAAGGAAAAATCGAGACTTGGGGTTACATTCAGTATTGGGGTGTGCAAGAGACTTGAAGAGTGGATGGCAACATCAACAGCCTGAGGTATCAAGACATTTGTGCTGCCCATTACATTACAAACCACAGGAGAGGGCAAATTCTTCAGCAGGATAGCGCTCCTTCTCATACTCCAGCCTCCACATCAAAGTTCCTGAAAGCAAAGTAGGTCAAGGTGCTCCAGCATTGGTCAGCCCAGTCACCAGACATGAACAATATTGAGTAAGATGAAGGAGGAGGCATTGAAGATCTTGATGAACTCTGGGAGTCCTGCAAGGACGCTTTCTTTGCCATTCCAGATGACTTTATTAATAAGTTATTTGAGTCACTGCAGAGATGTATGGATGCAGTCCTCCAAGCTCATGGGAGTCATACACAATATTAAGGCCCAATCCCAATTCTACCCCTTAGCCCTTCCTCCTACCCCTCGTTTTGCTCGTTCATTTGAAGGGTTAGTGGTGTCCCAGTTCTCTTTAGCTTGAAGGCGTAGGGCTAAGGGGAAGGGGTATACACCCCTTCGAACGAAGATTTTTCAGGACCACAATCGAAACCAAGGGGTAAGAAAATTTCCCAGAATACATCACCTACAGTGGCAGTTTCGAAGTAAGGAGAGCCACAAATTAGTATTTTTTGTCATTATTACGAATTTGTACAAACAAACACGTTTTAATATATTCGTAACCACGTTCACATTTTACCGTCATGCTTTTATAAAAAAACCGCTAAAATAAAAACAGCTAAATTCCACAATCTATAATCCCTAATAATAACTCTTGTATAGCGGTCCCACAACATTCTGACACTCAATGACACTCGAATACCCTGTCAGAAAAGTCTAGTGGCTGGGAATGAGCTTTTTACAGTGTCTGTAAATCTTGTTTTTGGTGTGTTTACATAGATGAACATGGCCACGGTGTAAATGCACAGTATAGTTATGATCTTATTGCCACATTAGCTCGTTATGATAACATAATATATGCCTTCAGTGATTTCCTGAAGATAAATACCAAAAATAGCACAACTGGAATAACTACAGCAGTCGCGATCGTCTGATTTCATATGAAGCAAGAGATCATGATGACATATGATGACGTGTGCAGGTGGTGTAGTGGTGTCCCAATTCTTAGGGGTAAATTTTGAAGCCCTTCCCCTTCACCCTCATTTTTAAGGGCCAAGGGGAAGGGGAAAGGGAAGGGGTAGGGCTACAAAAATAGAATTGGGATTGGGCCACTGCACCATGACTTTATATTCCATATTGTACATTATTTCTAAGTGACAAGACTTTTGTCTAAGCAAAGTCAGACCTTACTGTCCTAATTAAATAATTAAAAATCAAGGCATGAGTATATTTTATTTTGGTGAATCAACTGATTTGCACAACCAAGTCCCCTCATTTTATTGTCCCTTTTTTCAGTAATCCGTTTCTCTCAGATGTACGTCTCAATATGGAAGACAAGATAAAGGTTTCTTCGGACAAAAACAAAATGTGATATAAAAAAAAAAAATACATAACCAAAAATCTAACAGGCCACACACTTCTTCCATCCAAAGGCAGGTGTGGTTCTGTCTAAACTCAAGGGTCAGCCGCTCTCCATTCACTTCATACGCTGGAGAGGAGTAGATGGCTCCATCTATCAGCCGCTGGTCAAACACTTACGGCAGCTCAAACAAGAAAAACCCTCGCTTCAGTTTGGCCCCAAACCAGCCTCTCAACAGGACAAAACCACAACAGCTCTGAAGAAAAGCCAGACGCAGTGTGTGAAAGACGGCAGGTACGCTCAATAAAGATGTTTACAATGGATTAGTCTCAAATACCATAAACAGCCCGGCCTGTCACTGTTTGATCGGCTTTCATTAACAGGATCCTGTATGCCGTGGACCTCTTAGGAAAAGCAAACATAGGAATGGTACAGTAGCTGTGTAAACATCTCTCTCTCTCTCTCTTGCTTATCTGTAATCCATGCATGTGTATTTTTAAGTCTACGTATTGACTATGCATGTTACTTTTTGTTTCATTTTGAGTATGGAGGTAAGGAGGTTCTGCAGCATGCCATTCCTGTAGTCTTGGAGAGCAGACAGACAAGAAAGGTATATCTGCAATTGAGAAAGTGAGTTTTATGTAGACAGATAAATATGCAGGCTAGTTGTGAGATGTTTCATTTTTCATGCATGGTTTCTGATTTTGTTATATAGGAAGTTCTGCTGGATGTAAAGGAGACTCATCTTACCTGCATAGATAAGTCTAATAAGCAGGTTTGTTTTACTCCCTTTGAAATAATGTATGAATAATGTTGAGTTTACTTTAAGCCATGTATTTTCTTTCGAACAGGAGCTGTTTCAACACCACTTCCCCGAGATATCATGTGTAGGGAGATTCGGAAGCCAACCGGATTTAACCATTTTTGCTTTTTGTGTATTGTAAGTATTTTGAGAAGCATTAAATAGCAGGTGTATGGAAGAATATTTCTGCAACAGGATTGAAGAAACTGTAAAACATTAACTGTGACCTTTTAACTCACAATTTACTTTATATTTTAGAGTTAAACATTTGCAATTCTGACTTTTTTCTCTGAACTCAGAACATTATTTATTTATTTATTTATTGATTGATTGATTTATTTATTTATGTATTTATTTATTTTTATTATTAACCTAATGCAACAGGATTAAAAAAATGTAAAAGAAAAAAAAGAAAAGAAAATTGTTTCCTTAACACACAATTTAGACTTTTTTGTTTAATTTTTGCAATTCTGACTAAGAATATATATTTTTAAATAAACATCACAAAGACCTTTTTGAATACCTTTATATTTATGCCATGCTGGAAGTATTTTATATAGATATCTGTTCTTCCATAAGCAATTGAGCGACACCTTTTTAGCGACACCAGTGGCCAACAAGTGAACTGCAGCCATAAAATTATTTATTTATATAATTAATTTAATGCAACAGGATAAAAAAATGTAAAAAAAAAAAAAAAAAAAGTAAAAACTCTTTAACACACAATTTAGATTTAGATAGATTTTTTTGTTAAAATTTTGCAATTCTGACGTTTTTTTCTCAGAACTCAGATTATATTCATTCATTCATTTTCTTTTCGACTTAGTCCCTTTATTAATCTGGGGTCGCCACAGCGGAATGAACCGCCAACTTATCTAGCACATGTTTTAAGCAGCGGATGCCCTTCCAGCTGCAACCCATCCCTGGGAAACACCCATATACACTCATTCACACACATACACTACGGACAATTTAGCCTACCCAATTCACCAATACCACGTCTTTGGACTTGTGAGGGAAACCGGAGCACCCCAAGGAAACCCATGTCAATACGGGGAGAACATGCAAACTCTAAACGCCAACTGACCCAGCCGAGGCTTGAACCAGTGACCTTCTTGCTGTGAGGCGAACGTGCTACCCACTGCACCACCGCGTTCCCCTCAGATTATATTTTTTTAATTAAACATCACAAAGACCTTTATATATACCTTTATATTTTTTAGCCCATGCTGGAAGTATTTATATAGATATCTATTCTTACATTTTGAGAGGGCATAAAATTAAGAAAAGCCTTCTTTTCAGCAACACCAGGGGCCAATAAGTGAACTGCAGCCAGAAAATTATTATTATTTATTCATTCATTCATACATTCATTTTCTTTTCAGCTTAGTCCCTTTATTAATCAGGGTTGCCACAGTGGAATGTAGCATATCTAGTATATGTTTAAGCAGCGAATGCCTTTCCAGCTACAACCCAGCACTGGGAAACACCTATACACACTCTTTCACACTCATACACTATGGCCAATTTAGTTTATTCAATTCACCTATAGTGCATGTCTTTGGACTGTGGGGGAAACCGAAGCACTCGGAGCAAACCCACGCAAACATGGGGAGAACATGCAAACTCCATACAGAAATGCCCAGGCAGGGCTTGAACCAGCAACCTCCTTGTTGTGAGGTGATTGTGCTACCCACTGCTTAAAATTATTGTTATTATTATTATTATTTTTTTTTAAATATTATTATTATTAACATATTACTTGTGCTCACCCTTAAAATGTATTAAAGACTAAACATGATTTAAGGTCCTGATAGACTCACAACAAAGTTCTTTTTCTGATCATAGTGATGTGGATATTTTTACACAAGCTCTGCAATTTATCTGCATCACGTTGCCAGATGAGGTCATTAAAATTACACTTATAATAAGTGTTGGGGAAAGTTACTTCAGAAAGTAATGCATTACAATATTGAGTTACTCCCCAAAAAAGTAACTAGTTGCGTTACTTAGTTACTTTTTATGGTAAGTAATGCATTACGTTACTTTTGCGTATCTCCTTCAGAACTTGCGGGGTGTTTCTTCTCTTTTTTTAAATAGAGGAGTTAACAACACACTGTATAACCTTCATTTACCTTAAAAAAAACATTAAAAAAACATTTATGTAGGGTAATGTTATCTTCTGAGAACTTCCTGACCCCAGAGCTCTCCACGCCATATACAGTACATATATATGTTTGCCAGGTTTGTACCTTTTGTCTTATTAAAAAGTAAAATCACTATCCTTTCAGATAATGCTCTTTTCCTTTTCTTCCAAGAAGAAATGAGCTGAAAATAATGAGAATAATGCAGAAATGTAAGGCTCTGTCTTCTTGATTTCTGTCTGTTCCTGCATTCTCTCATTGTGTGTGGGATTTAACATGACTACGTTCATTTTAATTCAGCAATTTTTTGAAAGGGAATTAACTAAACTAGAAAATCACATTACATTTTTTTAAAAATACCTCAAATATTAAAAGTAATTTAAAAAGAGTAAAGCGTTACTTGTTACTTAGAAAAGTAATATTATTACATAACTCGTGTTACTTGTCACGTGTTACCCCCAACACTGTTATAATATAAATATATGTGGAAATATAAGACTATAGGCTTTATACATCTTCCAATGTAAGACTAAGGGCCCTATTATACACCCGGTGCAATAGGGCGCAAGAAGTGTTTGCCCCAACGTGTTGCTATTTTCAGACCAGCGCAACCTTAACTTTCCCGTTTTCCGCCACGTTGTTTAAATAGCTAATCCATTTGCGCCACTTTGTGGACTCAAGGGTGTTTCGGTCTAGAAAAGAGGTGTGTTAAGGCGCATTGTTGGCCCGTTGCTATTTTGAGGAACTAAAATAGACTGCGCAATAGACCAGCTGAAAGCAGGTCTAAAGTCCAGTGCAGAGCACGTTAGTTGTGCGCCTCGCTTACACATTGCTTAACGCACGCAGGATGTACAGCAATACGCAAATATCTTAACAAATGAAAAAGAATTAAAGGAATGAAATATTACAAAAATTATTACTTTCTACATAAATATAAAAAACACTGCCTGCAAGCCTTCTTTATCTCAGGGGGGTATTTCAGTGTATTCATGACAATCTGCATTTGTATAATGTTATTATTAATAGCAGTGTTATTTGTTATATGCATATTTATATTTGTTTTATTAAAAACAAGCTTAGATGTGTCCACCGGTCAGGTTTTGGACCATATGGACATAGCATGTGTGTTTGGATATAACTCGTTGACCACACTTCGTTATTACTGTTCATTTATTCTTTGCCTTAAATTAGAACTGAATTTAGAAATAGTTTTGAAACAAATCTTTGCTCTAAACAAACAAAATTAATTATGTAGGCTGATGGATATCTGTACGTACAACACCTTTCCTTATCCACGGAAGAGAGAAAGAGAAAGTGAAAGTACTGGTCGATTGGAGGAGGCTTATTCTTTATCCTTGCGTTGCATATGCTCTGCTTAACTGTTTTCTCACTAGTGAAGCATTTAGCTTTTCCACTTACAAAGTCCGCCATGAAAATAGCAAATAAGCCATGACGCGATGCAACTGACTCTTAAAGAGAATGGGAGATGAGACTCTGACTGGTTTATTCTCAAAACACACCCAGAACTCATTAAGAGAATAAGCACAACCCTGTTAGACCATGCGTCGTGGCGCAGAGCGTATTTTTCCGTTCTTAAAATAGCAAAAGTGGATTCGGACACGCCCTTAATGCTTTTGCACCCTGCGCTTTAGACTTTACGCTTAGATCGTTAAAATAGAGCCCTATAGTTTTGATCAATCCACTGGAGGGCTTATTTTTTTCATTAATCTTTCACACAGTGAAAAATTCATACAAATAGAGGCTTTAAAATGAGATGCATGTTTACACAAAGCTTTCCTTCATGAAATATCAAATGCTTCTATTGTAACTCTGATTAGTACAGGCGTTCTGTATTTGATCTGCTGTTGGAGTTTGAGTAAATGTCAGGCAGGTTATTATGAGACTGGGTTATCTGCATTTCATTTGCTTATCAGTGACATTTCCTTCCAGGCTTTTGTGTTTTCAAACTTGGACTTTATTCAATATTGAAACATTTGATTGGTTTCAGAGATGCACCACAATCTGGCAAACCGGCAGGCTTCTGTTGTGTGGTCCTACAGGCTGCTAACTGTAGCGAGTGTGAAGAGATTGTTAACCGTGTAGGTGAGTGAGTTCATGCAATGAAAGGATTATGTGGAATTAATTTAACTCGATTTACATTTGTACATTTTTTGTGCCTACAGCTGCTGGGTTTAAACACACAGAATGGTTTGTCTGAAAATCTTAAACCTTGAGTGAACTGGATATCTTCAAATGTGCATCATGTGTTTACTACTATTATATAATATATAAAGATATCTATAGTTATTTGTTTTGTATTAGTATGTATAATAGTTTGTAATACATTACTGTAATATTCTGTATATGTGCAATATTGAAATACATAATTGTGGTTTTGTTACAAAATGTTATGCCTTTAATATCGTCTATTCTTTTATCATTTTGACCCCTTTGATTTTATGCTTAATACTTTATTTTAAATTACAAAAAAACACATAAAAAACAAGTTTTAAATCAACTGTTAATTAACCTTTTGCCTTTTTATTATGCTTAAGTACAAATGAATTTTTAAAGATATACTTAACATTTTTAAAAACATAATTATTTATACATTTCTAATCAAATAAGTATGCCTTATATTATATTAATATATTATTATGCAATACTTTTCGTAAAGAAATGAATTACGACGAATTGATCAATTTTATCTGTGACTTTAAATTTGAATTATATCTCGCTCTTAATTTGGATATTTACATCTATTCATTATGTCTGACTTCACTCCCCTATGACGTAGCGAGGTCCGATGTATTGAACTAATAGAATCATCTGATTCTTTTCAATGAATCATTTAAACCGGCTCACCCAACCTTTGTGCACAGATCAAACTGAACTGAAATGTTCAAAAGAATCGATTCGCTCACAAACACGACGTCACCACAATGGCCCGGAATTTCCTCCTCGCCAGATCTAGCGCATGCGCACATCGAAAAAGAATGCGGACTTCGCAGCTCTCCCAATATTAAATAGTTTGATGGCCATAGTTTGATAAATCATGTCGAAAGCACCATCTCAGCCCGGTTCTTCGGGTGCCGCGGCCAGCCTGGGACCTTCATCGTCCTCATCCTGCTCGTCTCCCTCGGCAGGTGGCACGACTTCCCCCGCTAACGTGCTGCACGCACAGCCCGAGAAGCCCCAGCACTACACGTACGTAACCAAACACCTTTACACCCACCTGATCGCTCATGCAAATCACACATCTTTCATGCATCAGCAACTTTTACACGCCTCTGACGGGGTTTGGTGGCTCTGGTGATCTGGGTTCAGCGATTAATTTAATGGAGGCCTAGTGGTGTGATTGTCTGTGGATGCATTGCTGTGAGGTGATGTTTTGAAGGAAGGACTTCAGCTTCCTGGTGATTTGTAAACACAGTAATGAAGGCAAGCTATGAATGGTTAATTAATGCGATGTGTTATACTTTGTAAAATTGTTTTAAAAGTGCAAATCTGTTATTTTTCATCACAGACCACTGAGGGAGCGCCATATAACTGTGTCCACACACAGCTTTTGATAAATTACTTTACTTTTGGTCAGGTTTTTTGTCAATACGCATTAAATACAAATAAGTAAAAGGTTTAAGTCTGAAATGGTAAGCAAGCAAGATTTCGCTGGTTATATAAAATATTTAAGGACTGATATTTAAAACTACTATACACATTTCTAGTGCTTTTTAATGTCATTTCAAGTCTTTCCAGTCATTGCCTACAAATCTTCCAAATGTGTTTATTGTTGCATTTAAACCTGTATATAAGGTTTTCAAAGAAAAAGTTAATTGTATCTTTAGAGTAAAACACATTTAGATTTTTCTTATCAAATAAGCAAATCTGTGTAACGATGTAAATAATCCATGAAAAGCTTTATATAAGTATGCAGTCATTCCTGATATAGAGGTAAAGTTGGTTTTATATTCGCACAATTGTTTCTTTAGAAGTCTCTATATTGTTTACCATGTTACTTTGAATATTTGGTCAGAATTAGCATGCAAGTATGACTTCAAAACAACATTAACACTATCTAATTGACTGTAAACAATGCTGTACTTTGATGATCATTGGCTGCTAATATGATTTCCCTATTTAGAATTTGCAAAGTATACTTTTCTGAAATTTTATTATTAAGGAGAATGTCTGAATATAAAACCAACTTTACCTTTATATTCCTGATTATTGTGTGATCAGAAATCGTACTTTAGAATCCACTATACATGCTTCCATCACTTTCACAAAGCCTTTAAAGTAGGGCTGCACTAAATATTGTTTCAGCATCAATATGGCAATGTGCACACTCGCAATAGTCACATCGCAAGTGGTGGAAAGAGTACTGAAAAAGTAAAAGTACTATTACTTGACTAAATATGTAGTGCAAGTAGAGTAAAAGTATCTGTTGTGAATATTACTCAAAGTATGAGTAAAAAGTAGCTCTTTCAAAAGTACTCAAGAGTAGTGAGTATTATGCTGTAAAAAGCTGATGCGTTTACATCTAATTTGTGGATGTGTGTAAACGTAACATTCTGTAGTGCATTTTGTTATTGCCCAGCAGGCACACGTCATAAGACGTTCATATTAGGTTAGATTTAGGTTGTGATGTCAGGTGACCAAAATACAATGTCTATCCAGCGTCCAAGGACAATGTTATTTTGTTGTCCAATAACAACATCAAATGACATATTTGGTTGATTTTAGGTTGTGTTAGAAAGTGACCAAAATCCAACGTCTGGCCAACATCTTAAACTAACGTCATATAGACATCAAATGCTGATATTTGTTCGTCAGGTATGACAACCAAAATCCGACATCTGATAGACGCCATAGTGGTAACGTCCACACAACATCAAGCTGTAACGTCATTTGAGGTTGATATTTGGTTGATTTTAGGTTAGACATTGGACATTGACGTTGACCTGATGTTCTGACGTCAAACCAATTTTCATTTCCAAACAAAATGCAACGTCCCCACGACGTTGGGGTACAACTTCAATCTGAGGTCATGACGCCATTTCGGTCATCATACAGTAAACATCCATCATCTTCTCATCAGCCACAGGCATCTAAACAGTCTCTGGGTCATTGCGTGTAAAGATTTTGGACATCTTCTTGGACACTTTTAATGCTTCCAAACAGTTTGCTGCAATTATAAATCCCCCATGTCTTGTGGTAGTTCATTATGATGCGATTTACCTTCTATGTGCGATTCGATTGGACCGGAATCACAGGACTGATTTTTCTAATCCCCATAGACAAGAAAAAATAAAGTAGTGACTGCAGGTTGAAGGAAAGTAGTGGCGTAAAAGTACTGATACTGCACTAAAAACATACTCAAGTGAAAGTAAATGTACACATTTTTAAAACTACTTAGTAAATTACAATTCCTGAGAAAAATGACTTAATTACAGTAGTTTGAGTATTTGTAATTTGTTGCTTTGCACCACTGCATCGCAAGACATGCAATGTTAAGTCTGATTTATCGTTGAATAGGAGCCACAGAATTGTATTTAATAACTGTATTTATATGGAATATATTTACAATTTGTGCAAAAAAATAAATGTGTGTCTTACTTTTGTCATGTTATTATTCCAAATATCTAAATTTCAAAACAAAAACTTACCCCACTGTCAGATCATTTGACTTGTTTTACGGAAAAACTCTTAATTTTGACTTATTTCTTCTCAAGTTGGAAACAAAACAATATTTTTGCTTGATTTAAGAATTTTTTTAAAATTTGGACTAGAAACGAGACAAATCAAAGTAAGAAAAGCATTTTTTTTGCATTGTGACTATTTAATTTCTGTGCCTGAATACCGTTAGGCTCCCCAGAAAACCCTAATATAAAATTTATCCAATATCGTGCAGCTCTATTTTAAAGATTGTGAACATCATTTTTTAGACATTGCAGGTTTTATTATAATATTAATGCGTTGAGCATAAGCTTGAACATGATATATACTATATTTTCAAACATTTTGACTTTTTAATTCTACAGCTCCAGGGTTCTATTTCAAAATGGTAAAATTACTAATATAAATATGATATTAAATATATTTTTTCTTTTGAAAGTCAGGTCATAAAAATGACAGATTTTACACTCTTTGAAATAGTGTTTATTTTTTACATCTGTCCGGCTTTGCAGATTTTCAGTTTTCAACTAGTGCTGCACAATATTGGCGAAAACTGTGATATTTTGTTTTTCTACGTTATATATTGCAATATTAAGTATAATTTTCAATCAGCTCTGATTAATACAGTAGAGCAAATAAAATGCAGTGTTTTCTGGTTTTCTGGGAGTCTAGCAATATTCAGATACACAACTTGAATAATGAAATGTAAAATAACACTATAGTATTCATAATGTCAATATATACATAAATAAAATGAATTTTTCCTTAAGCTACAAACATAATTTCTGGTGTTTGAATGCTTTAAAGTAGCTTGATAGGCTTGCACAGACCTTAAACACACACACACACACACACACACACACACACACACAAATAATAAACGCTTTACTAACTTTATAGTTAATTTTTAAATTATAGTTAACAACTCCACAACAACTTTGCACCAGATCCTGCAATGTTATTATTGCAGATGGCAAGGCAAGTTTATTTATATAGCATATTTCATACACAGTGGCAATTCAAAGTGCTTTACATAAACAAGAATAAAAGAGACAGGTATAAGAAAATAAAAACAAATAATAATAGTGATTAAAACAGATTAAAATGTGTTAAAACAGGTTATAAAAGAATGATAAAGAAAAGAAAGACATAATAGTGCGATCTGTCGGACGTAGCACATTCAGTAAAGGCACAGCTAAACAGATGTGTTTTCAGTCTTGATTTGAATGCGCCTAATGTTGGAGCACATCTGATCATTTCTGGAAGCTGATTCCAGCGAAAGGAAGCTGAAAGCTGATTCACGCTGCTTTGACTGAACTCTTGGAATTTCTAGTTAATGTGATCCTAAAGATCTGAGTGATCTATTAGGTTTGTTTTCAGTGAGCATATCTGTAATGTATTGAGGTTCTATCTAGACCATCAAGTAATAATACTTTAAAATCTATTCTGAATGTAACTGGGAGCCAGTGTAAAGACCTGAAGACAGATGTGATGTGCTCTGATTTTCTGCTTCTGGTCAGAATCCTGGCTGCAATATTCTGGATGAGCTGCAACTATCTGACAGTTTTTTTTTTGTAAAGGGCCGTGAGGAGGCCCAGTAATCCACCCTGCTGCTGATAAAAGCATGAACAAGTCCTCACTGGAAACAAAACATCTAATTCTTGCAATGTTTTTGAGATGATAGTATGCTGATTTACTAACTGCTTTGACATGACTATTGAAACTCAGATCTGACTCCAGAGTCACACCAAGATTCTTGACTTTATTCTTTGTTGTTTGACCTTTAGAGCCAAGGTATGCATTCACATTGAGAACCTCATCTCTGTTCCCAAACACAATGACTGCAGTTTTCTCTTTGTTTAACCGAAGAAAGTTTTGGCAAACCCAACCGTTCATTTCATCAATGCACTGGCAGAGGGTGTCAATGGGGCTTTAGTCATTACATTAGGCAGTAAGGCTAAGTAGATCTGATTGTCATCAGAATAGCTGTGGTAGGAAATTTGGTTCTTTCTCATTATTTGGCTCAGAGGGAGCATATAAAAGTTGAACAGGAGAGGTGCCAGAATTGAGCCTTGTGGGACTCCACATGTCATGGGTGTCCACCTCGACCTATGGTCATCTATACTGACATAGTAACCTCTCCCTTCAAGGTAAGATCTGAACCATTTGAGGACCGTCCCAGACAGCCCAACCTAGAAGTCTAGAAGTATGCTGTGATCGACAGTGTCAAATGCAGCACTGAGATCTAGCAATACCAGGGGCCTGTTTCAGAAAGGAGGTTAAGTGAAAACTCAGAGTATTTTAACCCTGAAATGAGAAAAACTCTGGGTTTTCCGTTTCAAAATGGCAGGTTTGAGAAAGCAGAGTAAGTCAAGTCTGTTTCTGAAAGAGTGGTAACTTTAACTCGGAGTCAGTTACCATGGTAACGTACTCTGTGAACCTAACCTGGTCAGGAGCAGGTGTAATTCTCTAAACTCTGAGTTTCTGTTGGTCTCTTCCCCTTTTTTTAAAGACAAAGCGGCATTTCTCGCCTTAGCCTTATGTTTTCCCCTACCTATTTTTATGCGCATTTTGGATATGTGCATAAAAAAATCGGTTGATGGAAACGCCATTATGCACAGAACTTTTGAAAATATGCATAAAAAACATATGTGCATAACTGAGTAGAATAAACTTTTTATTCGACAAGAAAAGATGCGGATAAACTATGGAAACACTTTTACTGAACTACTTATATACGCATTAAAAAAGGTTTAAGAGAATGATGAAAATGTGTGTGAATAGACAAGCCAGCAGGCTGAGCACATTGTAAAACATCTGAAATGTTATTTTGGTCATTCTAAAACACCTTAACCGTTTCAGTATTATTATAATATTAATGACCTCCAGAGAGTCTGGAGCGTGTCAAGAGTCTGTTCTTTAATCTCCCCTCTGTGTTCAGGTACCTGAAGGAGTTTCGGACGGAACAGTGTCCTCTTTTCGTTCAGCACAAGTGCACTCAGCACAGGCCCTTCACCTGCTTCCACTGGCACTTCCTAAACCAGAGACGACGGAGGCCGATTCGCAGACGAGATGGAACCTTTAATTACAGCCCTGACGTGTACTGCGTTAAATACGACGAGGGCACAGGGACATGTCCTGATGGGGATGAGTAAGAACCAGCACACACTTTTGACACGTTCAGACTGCATTACATGTGTGTCAGTCTCTGGTTTCACTATGATTTAAAGGGATAGTTCACACCAAAAAATGAAAATTATTTAGTGTGTACTATTTACTCTTACCTAAAGTAGTGTAATTTGTAGTGACCAGCAGACTCAACTTCAGTGTAGGCATAATATATATGCAACAGCATAAATTAAATAAGCTGAATAAGGGTATACAGTTGAAACAAGAAGTTGACATACACTCTAAAAAAATGAACATAACCATTTTTTTTTTTTAAATGTCTGCTGGTAAATCATACTAAATGTTTACTATTTTAGGTCCGTTAGGATTACCTAAATCATTTACATTTGCTAAATGCCAGAATAATGAGAATTTTTTTTTTTTATTAATTTCTAGACAGTCAAAAGTTTACATATATTTCCGTGGTATTTTTTTTTAGCTTTGCTTTTAAACTGTATAACTTTGGTCAAATGTTTTGGGTATCCTTCCACAAGCTTCTCACAATAGTTTGAAGGAATTTTGGCCCATTCCTCCTGACAGAATTGGAATAACTGAGTCAGATTTGTAGGCTGTCTTGCTCGCACAAGCTTTTTCAAGTCTGCCCACAAATTTTCTATAGGATTGAAGTCAGGGCTTTGTGATGGCCACTCCCAAACATTCACTCTGTTGTTCTTAAAGCACATTTTAACTAATTTGGCAATTTGTGGCCAAGTTTTAATTTCCTGGCTGATGTCTTGAGATGTTACTTCAGTATTTCTACATAATGTTCTTTCTTCATGATGCCATCTTTGCTGTGAAGTGGACCAGTCCCTCCTGCAACAAAACAGCCGCCCAACATGATGCTGCCGCCCCCATACTTTACTGTTGCGATGGTGTTCCTAGGCTTGTAAGCTTTCCCCTTTGTCCTCCAGATGTAACACTGGTCATTATGGCCAAACAGTTCAATCTTTGTTCCATCAGACCACAGGACATGTCTCCAAAGATTTTTTTTTTCCCAGTGTAATTTAGCAAATTGTAATCTGGCTTTTTTTTGTTGATTCTGGCTTGTTGATTTTCCCATGTTGTCACACAAGGAAGCAGTGTGTTTGAGGTTTTCCTTAAATACTATTCTACAGTTGTGCCTCCAATTAACTCAAATGTTGTCAATTAGTCAATCAGAAACTTCCAAAACCTTGACACCATCATCTGAGCTTTTTCAGAGGCATAATAATCTTATTGTATGTAAACTTGACTTTCAAGAAAAGTTCTAACAATTTCTCTCATTATTCTGCTATTAAGCATAACAGAAGCAAATTTGATAATCCTAACTTACCTAAAAGAGAAAAAGTTTAGTCACATTAACATCTGACTTTTTTTAAATGGTTATGTGCATTTTTATACAGTTTATGTAAACTTCTGGTTTCAACTGTATATCAGTAATATTTAGTATGTCTTTCGCTAAGGGCTCGCAAAATCACTCTGCACGCCTCACACCCAGCACACTACCTGTTCGAACTGTTACCGTCTGGTTGGTGCTACAGAGCACCAAGCACAAAAACAGGCAGACACAGGAAAAGTTTCTTTCCTCAGGCCATCTACCTCATGAACAGTTAAATATTTCCCTACTGTGCAATAAACATGTGCAATACTTTCTCATACGCACTTGTACACAGCACCTTATAACAATATACAATGCAATACTTTCTCCATTCGCATTGGTACACAGCACCTTATAACCTGTATATTTATAACAAATCTGTACATACAATTCAACATCCAGATCTTTTTGACTAACTGCATCTCTGTTTAATGTCTATCTCTTTTTTTCTCATATTTAATTTTGTGTCGTCACTTTATGTACACTGGAAGCTTCTGTAGCCAAAACAAATTCTTTGTGTGTGTGAAGCACACTTGGCAATAAAACTGATTCTGATTCTGAATGGCTGCATTCAGTCCATTCAGTAGCAAATCGCATTGAACGAATCATTGATTCAAACAAATCGGTTAAATAAATGACTCGTTTAGTAATACAATAGGTGCGATCGAAATCTGTCTTAAAGCGGTGCATGCTGGTTAGAAATTTTGGCCGGATTGATGTTGCGCCGACGTCATGTGACTGTCACATGTGGCATCAAAGTACCGCGACATCGCTTCGAGATGAGACGACTGATTCAGCCAGTGCAGCATCTGAAGAGCGCCTGCTGGAGGTTCGATGACGACACCAATATAACACGATTGGCCGAGTTCACCACATGACAACAACCACGTGTGTTTCGCGTTTATTATTGAACAAATTCCGTCTCACAAATTTCAAAACAAAAATTAACTTTTCATACTATGTCTATCTTGTACACATCATGCTTATTAAAAGACTACAAATATTTTACTGCAGCATCATCTTTTGTTAAATAATTTGTTCATAATGACTAGATTGTTTGCACAGGTTTATTTGGCCTTTTTTATACAGACTACTGTATTCAGCTCCATAAACTATTTAAATGATATATTTTAGTAAACCTAAATATTAACTCAAATAACTCTTACAGACTTGTAATAAAATAATTATCATCATTGATCCTGACGATTTCTTAGCAAATTAAGTTATATAAAAATATGCAATATAAATAGGGGGTCAAAATTAATCGTTTCTTCGGTGCACCGCGATGCAGATGGGGACAATTTGATATCAGTTCAGTAATAGATCATAACCGGTTATTACGCACTGACGTCATTTATCCCCTATGCGCGATGTCGCGGTAGAATACTATGGCGAAGGAGGCGAGGGTGAGTAAATAAAAACACTCCTACTACTTAAAAAGCAGATCTTTCACTGACACTGAGGAATGGTAAAGCACGAGCCGCTATTTCACTACTAGGGAGAAATGCTGTAAAACTCTCTCTCTCTCTCTCTCCCACACACACACACACACACTTTGGGCATTTGACCCGTTGGCATGTTCGTGAGGTAAATTTCCCTCCTCTCGGCTGTTTGTGGATCGAGACACAAGCGTGCCTGTGGTGCGAGTTTATTGTATTGTATTTACCCTATTACAGATTACCTGATAACCGCGTATTATGCGCATATAGACTGACCCGCGGCTGTTTTTCCCGCGTCACTCATGAGTGAACAGCGCTTTCATTTCTAAAGCCAAGCGCAGCCCTTTCTGTTGAGCGTGTGAAGACAATGACCAATCATAGGGGTGTAAGAACTTGCCAGCGCTCAAAAAGCAAGCGGGATAATATTTACATTAGTTTATTTGTTATGAAACTGTTATGAATTGCTCGTGCTGGCTTCTGAGCATGTATTGGAGTTTTCATTCACAAAGAGTGTTTTTTTTTTGAGCAGGTCAAATTAAAGGTACAGTTCATATATCTGACTGCTTGTATTAAAGGACAAAATTGTATTACAAGTAATCTATAAATATAAACATATTTATAGATTTTAATAAAAAACATTTTTCTTGTGTTGTAAAGAAAAAAATCTAATTGTGTATGAAAAGCATCGTCAAGGCACCTTGATGCACCGAGATATCGAATTGAACCGAATCGATGGCATGATAATCGTAACCGAACCGAACCGTGAGACCAGTGTAGGTTCACACCCCTAAATATAAAAATATCTGATTCTAAAATATTTTATTTCCTGTCAAGCCATTTATGCAGAAATGTTAAAAGTGTCATTGATGTACCTGCTCTTTCTGGGAAATGTCTACTTAAATTGTAGCTTATTTATTTTGGTCATTTTGTTCAATCATTTTGGATTAAAGTGCTTTTTTAAAAATGCTTTCATTATCCAAAATAATCTTATTCGTGGATATTTATTTCCTTTTTATGTGCCCTCTGGTTTTCCCCTTAGTTCTCATGCATTTGTTATGTAGGCTACTTAAATTTAATTCATAATTCCCTTATTGTTTAAAAATGAACTATAGTTTGTAGAGACTATATTCTGATTTATGTGTACTACATATCTTTTGTTGTTGTTTCAATAAATAAATAAATGATCACGCCATGTGATCGGTAATCATGACTGCAGCAACTTTGAGCCCCCGAAGTGGCCGGCTTGACGACTCCGTTTTCAACTCCGCCCCCGCCTGCACTTGGCTAATCCTACTGATCATCGGCTGCAGCCGTGCTTCATGTCGAACTTACCTAATCACTTACTTACCTGCTGGCATTTTCAGAATCCAACTAATATTTTGTCAATCGCCTCTGTGATCAGAATGCCGTTTAAATTGAATCCCATTATATTTTGCCGCTTAAATTGTTATGTAAATGCATTTATTATCTAATTCAACTTTAGATGCAGATACTTTACCACTTATTAAAAGATACACACTAATGTATTAATATATTACAACAGATAAACAACCACAGAGGAAAGACTTGTGCGTCAGAGACATTATCGAAAATAATACCATAATATTTTTAAAAATCTACCACTTTTCTAGTTATTAAAATGGAGCGTTGCAAAACGGAGGAACAGCTGATAACAGCACAGTTTGATGTTTGTTCGACCAATCGGCAGAGAGGGGCGTGTATAATTCCCGCCCACACGGAGAACAAATTTTAAAGCTTTTTGTTTATTTTGCATTTACATTTTGTAAGAACAAAATGTGACTAAAACAAAAATAAATATTTGAAAAACTTGAATATTTATGTTCATGAGGAGGTTCAAATTTGGCACAAACGAGTCATTTTTTCGTTTTTTCCTTTTTGGAACCAATAACAAGAAAACTAATAGTTATATCTTGGTACACGGACCGTAAATGATGACAGAATTTTCTATTTAAGATGAACTATCCATAAGTGAAAAATATATGAATACTCTGTGTATATGAAACGATTATTTTAATAATAATAATAGTAATTATAATAATAATAATAATTATTATTATTGTTCTTTATAATAATCTTTTTTTTTTTTTTATAACTAAATTCCCGGTCAAAATGAAATGAATAAAGGATCAAGTTCTTACTGATGCGGTTCTGAAACTTCATTTAAAAAATAAAGTTTAAAAAAATAAAATAGTACTTTTTATGTTGGGATCAGATAGAACGCAGTACAAAGACTGCTATTTTATCTTCATTGTGTCGTTTCTACATAGACCTGCATTCATTCGCCTCTCTCTACCTACTGGATTCATGAATCAGTGGGTGAAGCTGAACAGCCAATGATGTACAAAAATGCCTTTGATGATCTGTGCAGGCGGAGTTTAGCCACACTGTTACATAATAAATTGACACTTTCACAACCTGGCGTTTGGACAGATAGGCTTTAATATAAGCTGCTTTTAGACCAACACGAATGTTTTGAAACCTATAGGATGTCTTTAATTGTACAGAAACCTCTTATATGTTCAGTTCATAACCCCTTTAAATTATATATCTTTTGGCAGGTGTCCATTTCTACACAGAACAGCTGGAGACACGGAGAGGCGGTATCACCTGCGCTACTATAAGACAGGCTCCTGCATCCATGAGACTGATGGGAAGGGGCACTGCAGTAAAAACGGCCCTCACTGTGCCTTTGCTCATGGCTCACATGACCTCCGGAGCCCTGTATATGACATCAGGTGTGTAGCTGCTTTTTAAAGCAGTATTTTATCAGAGTATGAAAACTGCTTATTAATATTTTGCACCAAAATCTGTTTTATGTCTTTCTCATTTGTTTTATGCTATTTTTAATATTATTTTTGATTTTGCATTACTTATATTACAAATCAACATAATGCTGTTAATTTCAATTTATCAAAGCATGACCACAGCTCTGTATTTGTCATAGTTGGGAGAAACTCACAAATATTTCTGTAGTTTATTTCACACAAATAATTTCAGCTTCACTTTAAATAAATTTGTTTAATTTAATTAGATGTGGCTTCTATTTAGCCATGTCTTATTTTTAGGAAAACAGGTCAATTTGGGGTTAATAAGCTTATTCTGAGCAATATTGTGTTTATTTAGGCCAAAATAAAATAAGGAAATGGATCCTCTGTTGTACATTCTCTGTCACTGTGCCTGGAGGAGGTAAAAGCATGTCTTTCCGAGATTTTGTTTATTTTTAAATGAGAAAACAGAGGTTATTATATTTGGGCCAAATGATTTGTCGGATTGTAAATAGGTTAGGCAACTTGTGTCTCGTTTCCACCGAGAGGTACAGTACGGGTCGGTACGGGTCACCTTTATCAAGCTTGCATTTCTACTACCAAGGGTACCCTTTTGGTGGGCGTGGTGTACGACTGAAAGTTTCAGACGACGTCATGTTTACTCAAGGAAATGCCACAGTAACACCGTACAGGTCGTTCACATATCATATGAGAAGCACTTCTCACAACACAGATGCCTTATACACGTAAATACTTGTGTATAAATGTTTATTACTAACCTTTCTATGAACATGATTCGATTATAACTGCAGATCAATGATAATGCGAAATAGCCTACTGTATAGTCTGCGAGTACATAAAATAAATAAATGCAACATATATGAACACATACAGCCCCTTACAGTCTCCGATATGTTACCAATTACAGAAAACTACACACCATACATTTAGTCCTTATTTGGGTTAAAAAAACAACACGAAATGTAGCCCACAGTCAGTGCAAACCTCTCATCTGTATCTGTATTCTTCAGCAGCACGTGTAGCCTCTTGTTAGAAACTAATTCTGTCATTCAGAGTTCATAATAGTCCAAAAGGTGATGATAATAGTTAAACATGGCAGTTTGTTCATGTTTTAGGTTGCAGAAGCATTATTTGCTGCTGTTTTGTCAGGCTTCTCCTTTGTTTTTTCGCTCTTCACTCTCGTGTTTGTCCCCATCTGAATGGATCGGATATCAGAGCGCTTCAATGATCACGCGCACGTTAAAAATATGAGCTCAAATAGTTTGTTATTTCAAATATAGACGCGATCGCGAGCTCTCTGGACAAAGTGAATCCGCTCGCACTTTTAGATGAGCTCGTGAAACAATAACTGGACATGGCAGAATTTGTTTTTCTTGGCTTTGTGGCTGTTCATCAAGACGACAACAAGGTTTGTTTGAGCTCATGTCAACCATGGCTCGTTATTATATGCATAAAGTATTACGATAATGTCTTGGCTGTGTATTTAAAAACATGGCGGTTCCATTTTTTTGATTCTAGCTAGCTCCACGAGCTCGTGACGTATTTCTGTAACCAATCAGCGTTCAGCTGCGCGTGTAGCTCCACCTTTTGGTACCCTTTCTTGTGTTTGGTACCCTTTCGAAAGGGTGTCGAAAAAGTGGTTCGGTTCGGTACTTCTTTTGACAGTAGAAACGGCCATAAAAGCCCACCGAACCATACTGTACCACTCAGTGGAAACGGGCCATTGGAGGAGTTCAGATCACCCCAGGTATGTAACCTGGGTGTTGTATTAGATGTAGTGTTATATCAAGTGTGGTAGGAAATAGCTTTTACTAACTTCGCCTTCTCTTTAAAATTAAGTCCTCCCTCAAATCACATTCTCTAGAAATTGCCATACATGGGCTTATAACCTCCCGGTTAGACTGTTGCAACTCTGTGTATTTTGGGCTGCCCAAGTCTCAGATCGCTCACCTGCAAAACGTTGCAGCTAGATTTTTAACAAGAAGCCCAAAATATGTACATGTCGCTCCCATTTTGGCTACTTTGGCTACCAGTGAGACAAAAAAATCTCATTTAAAATCCTTCTCTTTGTGTATAAAGCCTTATATGGCCTGGGCCTCCATTATTTATCTCAACTAATTGTGGCCTACACTCCATCCAGACATTTGTGTTCCGCTGATCAGTTTCAATTAAAAGTCCCCAAAAATAAACAAAAAACAGGTGAACGTGAATTCTCTGTAGCTGGTCCTCACCTTTGGAATGCGCTGCCACTAGAAATAAAAATGGCTTCATCACTGCAAGTTTTCAAGTCTAAATTAAAGACTCATCTATTTTCTAGGTCGTTTGAAGCATACGTCCCTTTCTCAGGGGGCCAATGGTCTTGTTTTTAATCCTGTTTAGTGTGGTCGTCTGTGGTAGCACCTTTTTACTAGGCAAAATTATTTAAAGGGTCAATGCTCTCTTTTACATTACAGTATGTGCCTATTGCTGTTTTGTTTATTATGTCTGTACTGCTTGTTTGTATCGTCTCTGTAAAGCACTTTGTGTGGCCTTTGAGCAAGTGTAAATTTAAACCATAGCATCTGTTGTTTAGTGATTTTATTTTCATGTGATCCTTTTGATTTGCAACCTCATAAATATCTCAAATAATTATTTTTGAAAATAATTTTACTTAATATTATTTTCAGTTATCTTTTATAAACGGCAATTTTAACAGAACAGCACTTATTTAATTGATCTCTTTGCGAAGTCACTTTTTAGGGATTTAAAGCATCAATAGCTATGTTTCCATCCAAAAATGCGAATGAACTTTATGCGCAAAACTGGATTATCGCATAAAAAACGTGCAAATAAAGCTGCGTTTCCATCCAACGAGTCAAATAGAATAAAATCGTCACTTCCTGATTATCTGGCGCCAAATATCAACAGTAAAAACTAAATTTGCTGCAGTAGGAGAAACTGCGTCAATCTTTTCTTCATCTAATAAATGACTTGCGCCTCAGAAGGCAATCCTGACATGCAGTGAACGCGCGGTGGCGTTTGAAGGTGTCAGACACGGAGCACAGACACTCTTGATTCTGGATGTCATTAATAATATAATAACACTAACCCTTAAACGGTAAGCCGTTTTAAAATGACAAAAACAACATTTCAGATGCTTTATAATGTGCAGCCTGCTGGTTTGTCCATTTACACACATTTTCATCATCACATGATCTCTTATAACAAAATCACATGACCTTTTTTAATGCGCACACTGGAATTTGTGCGGTAAAAGTGTTTCCATCATAGTTTATGCGCATCTTTTCTTATCAAATAAAAAGTTTATCCTACTCAGTCATGCGCATATGTTTTTATGCACATTTTCAAAATTTATGCGCATCTTGGCGTTTCCATCAACCGTTTTTTTATGCGCATCTCCAAAATGCGCATAAAAATAGGTGGATGGAAACATAGCTACTGCTGTACAAAAGTATTATTTTAAACCTTACCATCTCCTAACTGTGGTAAAGCACCTTGTGGATGTGATATTTGCATTTACTTTTGTTCTGATCAGAGAGGTTCAGGTGTTAGAAGCCCAGGCCACTACTGGGTTGACCGAGGGCTCGTCTGGAGAAGGCCAGTCTGGAGTTGTGGCCAGCACTGCACTCATAGAAAAGATCCTGAGTGAAGATCCACGCTGGCAAGGTGAAATCAGCCTCTTCACATACACACACACAACTTAAAAACGCTTTACAGCATTTGTATTAGTATGTCACGCTTTTCACGCATTTGTTTGTTTCAGATAACAGTTTTGTGCTCTCTCACTATAAGACTGAGCTTTGCAAAAAACCTCCTCGCCTGTGCCGTCAGGGCTACGCATGTCCCTACTATCACAACAGCAAAGACCGCAGACGGAGCCCTCACAAGCACAAATACAGGTCTGTTAATTCAGGGTTTTATTTTAATTCAGGTCTTATTTTTCCGATGTCCATGTAACGCTACATCTAATGCTCATTTAAATTCTTTTTTGTTGTTGTTGCTTGGTTTTCGTGGTGTTGTAGTCCTTTGCTTCACTAGTCCTAATGTAATTTGCGGTATTACAACTACAAATGAGACCAGCATGCAATAGCCAATCAGCTTTCTGTTATTGGGCCCAGTGCGCGGCGAATGTGACATCATCGCCATTTGCAGAGATTCGCTTTCGGTGCGCGCAACATGATTTCGGCTGGTAGAGTGAACAGATTTCGGGTGAACAGTTTGCGCGTCGCCACGTTTGATTTGAGTTGAATATGAAACACTTTGAAGAGATTTTGTCTGAAACCGGTATGACTGTACAGATATCTTTGTGATCTGTCCATGCGTGATCATCATATATAGATAACCAGATGACCAATAATTATTGGCTAGAAATGGCAACAGCCGTGGGAAAGGAGGAAAATTTTTGTAAAAGTTTGGAGAAACCTGAGGGATAAGTTTGTTAAAACAAAAAAAAAAAAGTTGCCATGGCAAAAGTGGAGACCCAGGTGGTTAATAGCTACAAACTAAAATTAAGAGACAATTTATGTTTTTGATAACTGGAAAAGAACATATGAACCTATCAGTTTACAATATACTGATGCCCAAATTCTGGGCTTTATTGGTGATAATGGTCAGGAATGTTGGACCATTATTGCCTTTTAGCCTTTATAGGATAGAAACTAGCCAGACAGTAATGTGTGAATTGTGGAGTGGGCTAATTCTATTAAAAACGTCAGTATTTTAAGTATTTTTTTTTTTTTGATTTTATTCTTGCCATAAGAAAAAATATTATTGTAGATCAACCCATTTTCTCTTCTTATTGATATTTAACTTTTATAGGTAGAATTGTCCGAGATATGAACAAAAGCAAGTGAAGCATCAAAGTTTGATTTAAAAAAATCTTGAATGGTTATAAAAAAATGTATAATCATTATAATAAATTATAAAAAATAATTAGTTTTAAAATCTTGAACGATGTTAATGATATGACGTAGTTCCGGAAACGTACTACATCTCTGTTTATCCATCTGACTTTACGGTGGGTTTCTTTTGACCGGCCCCTGTTGTTTTAAAGAATATCACAACAGCAAACGTGTCAAGTATAAAAGCCTCGTCCGTTTCGTGAGGTGCGCGCACAGTCAGCGGAGGTGCACGATCCAGCGAAAGTCTCGGCCTTAAGATGTTTTTTTTTGTAGTTCAGTGGTCCATCTAACCTGCCTTTAGTACAGTTCAATTTAAATAAGTGGACAATTCCATGCAAATGTCAACCTTCCCATGAAAAAAATTAAGTTTTCAACAAAATACCGAAACAGTTTCTATGTTTTTTGTGTAATTAAGTATTTTACAGTACTTTAAACATACTCAAAAATGTCTCTGTCATTGTTTTTGAGCAATTTAATTTACTTTACCAAAGTCACACGAATGGCAATTTCACATCGGTCACATCCATAACGCAGAGGTGTCACATCCATAACGAAGCTTTTTCCTCATAAATGCAAAAATATTACATAAAATAAAATCAATGATGTTTGTTTTATAGAGAGCCAACTCTTATCCTGTTGATTAGCATGATTTTTGGGGGGTTTGTGCAGTTTATTTGACAGAATTTCTACTAAGTATGTTGTATACTGTAAACTCACAGACTTTTTTTGTCACATCCATAACGCGTTTATTTTCCTCATTTAAAGTACAAAACATGTTTACAGACTGATATTTTTATGATCTTTTAACTCTGTGGTCAGTAGTTTTGTAAAATATAAACAGATGGTTCAATATAATGTTAATGTAAACTTTTTATGTGAATTTATGTTTTCAGTTTTTACTGCAAATGTCACATCCATAACGCTGGAATTCCTCAAATGTATTTTACTACTAATTTTGTAATTTTGCATTTTCTCTTGCATGTTTTTGATATTGTGATATAGGTCTTAAATTTAATACCAAATGGTCTTAAAAAGGTCTTAAAGTCTTAAATTTGACATTATGATATCTGCAGAAACCTTGTAATTACTCGATTTTCCAGAAAAGAAGCTACATTTTCAAAATTGAGTTGACGAAGATTGAAAAAACCATTGCTTTGATGTTCAGGTCACATTTTCATAGCCTATTGGTAGTTGCAAAGTCAAACATAGGGTCACATAGGCCACTTTCCACTGCCTTCCATACCTAGTTTTACCATACTTTTTTTTTGATACTATTCCAGGACTCTAGGTGAGGTTCCAAGCGAGTCTTACCTTTAATAAAAGCTATATTTATTTATTTCATTTTTATATATATATTTTTTAGCTTAAATTAGCTCCCAAACATGCTTTTTGTGATGAGATGTGGCGTTTTTGAATAGTTTTCTAATGGCTGATACACACTGCTGATCACCAATTGGTCCTTAAAATTGTAAGGCAACTTTCTGCACTTCAGAGTTGACTCAACTTTTAACCAAACTACTGCACTTGAATTGATTTGAGTCACTCATATAGCGCAGCTATTTTATATTTTTTATTTTTACGAGACACCAAGCTGGCTATATTTACATAGTCAGCAGCAGTCTCTGATGTATTGTTGGTTCACACGTGTAAACACCTGAAATGGCAGCATTGTGGTCAGTAGAAGTCCAGATGTTCCAGCTAATTCAGGAAGATCTGGATGGGATGACCCGGAATTAAAATGATGACGTCACTGACTGACTGCAGTTGAGGACGTGCAACTATAGCAATATTCCCACCCACTAAAAGTGGTGCTAAACTGCAGTGGAAATGCAAAAACCAAACTGAAGTAACCCGTGCCATGCTGTGCAGTGGAAAATCTGATCTGAGATCTGATCACAACAGAAGTGAAATGAGGCAGTTAAATAGATATATGTCTACCTAATTAGCCCAGTGACAAGTTATATTGATGAAATTTCAATAAATAATGTTCATTACTTGTGTTAAATTGTTTGAAATTAGTTGCAAAAATATGTAATTAATTGGCAACATTAATATGTTAACATTGAGAGCTTAATAATGGACCCTTTTCACATTTCCGGGTTTCTCAGTAGTCGTCATAGTTGGGTAAACTTAGAGCGCAGTGAATGGGAAAGTACAACAAATACATTTTTTTACAATCCTATTTGCTGAAATAATAAAGAAAACCTCCACGATGGTGTTATCAAGACTTTCAGAAAAATGAAAAAAAATAGTGTGAGACCGATAACGCCAGCCAGAGGAGAAAACATCAAATGTACTGTCTTTCCCCATAGACGTTGCATTGCAAACGCCTCGCATAAGCGGTAATTAGTTTTTTTGTCATTTGATGCAAAGATGATATAATACATTCATAAATACATATTAATGTAAATAGTTTTACAAAAAATATTAAAACTTTCAAGGATTTAAGATGCTGATGACCATTAAACGCGCTGTAACAGTCTTGTAAACTGCACTGTCAAATGATTCACTTATTGTAATTAATCCTTTGACAGCACTACTAGTAATTATAACACTTTATTATGTATTTCTGTGTGTGTATGTGTGTATGTGTGTATGTCTGTGTGTGTGTGTGTGTGTGTGTGTGTGTGTGTGTGTGTGTGTGTGTGTTTGGTTTTGAAGAGCGCTGCCGTGTCCCTCGGTGAAGCACAGTGATGAATGGGGTGATCCGAGTAAATGTGAGGGTGGAGAAGGCTGTCAGTACTGCCATACACGCACAGAGCAGCAGTTCCACCCGGAGGTACTTCACTCTCTGTCTAATGCAGCTCCACTCTGCTCAACATCAGCATTTACTGCTAGAACAGCCACATCTATGTTCTTGCGCACTTACGAGTTTAATCAAATAAAACCGTGGCTATTGGATTATGCTGTGCTTGTGATGCTCATTAGGGTTGCTATTTTGTTTGGCCCTTTGGCTTAAGTGGTTCATTTTTTAGGTTATTGATTAGTGATGTTGCTTTTGCTATTCTAGTAGTGAGTGGTAAAGCTGGTATAAAATGGCTTTTTTCTATCAAATATTTTAGAGCTTGGCCTTGGCTTATACCATAGATATTTTGGTTGACTACAACTTTTGATCTGTGTTATGAAAAGGTAATGTACAAATGGTGAATTGAACACATAATATGTAAAAGATGCAAAAAGGATGAAATGCATCTCATATAAAAAAAGAAGCAAGTCGAATGATGTGAAAAGATGTGGTAATGGAGTGGGGAAAATAATAAGCTTGTGCTTCATCCCGCTCCATTTCGATCATGACAAAATGTATTTTGCGGAAAGAATCGTTTTGTGATTTTTTTTTTATTATTATTTTTTTTTTATATTTTTTTTTTGTTTGAAATAAAATAAATCAAATCAAACTATAAAACATAAAATGCTTGTAGCTTAAAATAATTGTGTTGTTTAGTGAAACAGTTGATTTCAGTATACACAAGTAATATTTTCTGCTATGTGATGAACTAAAGCAACTAAAACTAGAATTTTTTTTTTTCTTTTTGTTCTTTTGTGGTTTCTAGTCTTTACACTTGATTCAGATTATTTTCAGAAATTACTGTACATGACTCTTACAGTCATTTATGGTTTATACAATTTAAAAAAAATACATTATTTTACCTGATTAAATGTTTTGGAGCTTGGCACTCATGTTAGTTAACTAAAAAAAAAATTAAAAGCATTTTCATAATAGAAATAAAACCTGAAACTTTTGTGATATGATTTCAGCTTGTTTATTAAAAATAATATATATATATATATATATATATATATATATATATATATATATAGATAGATATAGATATAGATATATATATATATATATATATATATATATATATATATATATATATATATATATATATATATATATATATATATATATATATATATAATATATGATGACACCAATTTCTGTTTAACGGAGAGATTTTTTTCAACACATTTCTAAACATAATAGTTTTAATAACTAATTTCTAATAGCGAATTTATTTTATCTTTGCCCATGATGACCGTAAATAATATTTTACTAGATATTTTTCAAGACACTTCTATACAGCTTAGAGTGACATTTAAAGGTTTAACTTGGTTAATTAGGTTGACTAGGCAGATTAGGGTAATTATGCAAGTTATTGTATAACAGTTGTTTGTTCTGTAGACTATCAAGAAAAAAATACAGCTTTAAGGGGTTAATAATTTTGTCCTTAAAATGGGATTTAAAAAATTAAAAACTGTTTTTATTCTAGCCGAAATTAAGCAAATAAGACTTTTTCCAGAAGAAAAAATATTATCAGACATACTCTGAAAATGTCCGTGCTCTGTTAAACATCATTTGGAAAATATTTTAAAAAGAAGAAAAAAATTCAAAGGGGGCTAATAATTCTGACTTCAACTGTATATGTACAGCATATGTAATAATAATGTATAATAATATATATATATATATATATATATATATATATATATATATATATATATATATATATATATATATATATATATATATATGTATATATATGTATGTATGAGCAATATTATACGAGTAGCAGTGCGATATGGCTGTATATCAGCACTGGTGGGAGGCATGTGTTGGCTCGAGATCGTTAACGGAGTGCCTTAGTGCCCACCTCCAGTGACGATATACAGCCACATCGCACTGCTACTCATGTGATATTGCTTTTATACAACAGTTCAACAGGCATAAATGTGTATATAAGAAGGAAACTCAAACACGGGGATCTTTTGTACGAGGAACTACTTTCTACTTTCGCCATTCATTAACATCTGCAGCTGATGGTCAGAACAGCAGAAATCGTTGCTAATTTACCAACGTCACTTTAGAGCCTACATAATATTTAAAGTGATGACAAAACAGGTGATTTTGCTGAGATTTTAAGATTATAGGGCTGAACGGCATGAAATGTCATCAGTCTACAGAGATTTCCAAGTATTTTTCTGTTGTATTCAAGATATCACAATAATTAACCCCGAAAAAGCCAAAGCAAAGCAAACACTACCAGATTACTATGGTATAAATACAGCACAACAACATATAAAAGAGAGAGAGAGATCGACTTAGAGTGTCACTTACCTGTTTTATAATAATTTGATCAGCTGTAGTTTGAAATTTACAGAGTTTTTCCTCCCCTTAGGACGTATTATGCGGTCTCTGTTGCCATCTTGTGACGGAACGTCAACCATGTTTGCTCAGTATGACAGGCAAAGTGCTGAATCTCTGAAATTATAAATATTTAAAATAGGCACTATCCTTTATAAATAAACTACATAGTTGCAATCTAATCAACTACGTTCTTGACTAAAAAGGCCTCAAAAGTACATTATGTTGTCCAACAGCTGCAATATTTGTCAAACCGTAGTGAGCTGTTTAGTCTCTCTTTAGTCCTAGTGTGGGCGGAGTAGTACACAAGGGTAAAGAGGCTGTACGAGTGCTGATATTGCTTTAATATCTCACGGGTATAAGCCAATTGGATTCGAGCACCAGACAGATATATATACTTCACATTTGAAATAAATCCCCTCACTGTTATAGACATCATTATAAAGAACAAAAAAACACTCAGAACACCCAACTAATTTACATCACATTTATTAGTACTTTTAAATGTCAAGCAGAACCTTAAATTGTGTCCATATTTTTCCTAATAATACCCTTTTCTTTCATAGATCTACAAATCCACCAAATGCAATGACATTCAGCAGAGTGGAAACTGTCCCAGAGGGCCGTTCTGTGCTTTTGCCCATTTAGAAAGTAAGGTTACATTTTTGCTGTTACATTTACACTTACTCTACCTGCACTACGCATACAATATCATTGTATATTTAATATCCATTGCCATGTATGATACTGTTGATTTTAAATGGGGAGTTGAACATGATTGTATTTCTTGATGTTTTACTTGACAGAAGTGAGTGTCGGTGATGGGTGCAGTTCTCCTCCTCTCTCTGCTGCTTTTGAGGACTTCAGTCACAGCGGCCCAAGCACATCCGCGGAGGAGGGCATGCTGGGAAGGGGGCTGTTTGATGACTCCTGCAGTCTCGATGCCAGTCCTGGAGCAGAGGGGGGTTATGGGAAAGCTCCAGGATTTGAGAGGGAAGACCAGGTATAGCAGCAGTACTTTGCTTATCTTAGATGATGTCTTGAAATAATATATATATTAGTGGTGGGCCGTTATCGGCGTTAACTTGCTGCCTTAATGCAAGACTCTTATCGGGCGATTAAAAAAAATATCGCTGTTAATCTATTCTCAAAGTTGGGTTGGGAGCTGGGTCTATTCTACGCAAGCTATGATGACTTTCATCTTCATATTTTAGCGCGGATGTATACCTGACCGGTAAGCCGTCTGACAAAAAAGTGCCCTTCTGAATCAAATCAGCAGGATGCCCTTCTAGTTCTTTCACTTACTTCGAAGACACTACTGACTAAGCTTACATGTACATCTGTAATCTAGGTATTTGCCTTAATAGACAATAATATAATTAAGGTGTTTACGTGAAGTGCTTTCATGTAAGAGTTTCCTGTAATTTTCGTTAACTAACTGCAGTTTGGCAGTTTAACTTTCACTCATGAACATTTCATTCATGCCCCCGTGACAAACTGGGGTATTAGACGCAAATAAAAAGTAAGGACTGGTGAGAGTGTTATGGAGTTTAATATTGCACGCCAAATGGAAAGAAAAAAATTTCCTCATTTCGTGGTGTGTGTGTGTTTGTGTGTGTGTGCGCGTGCGTGCGTGTGGTCCTTTACTGAAAGCCGCGTGTGTGGATCTTGTCGGAAAATATGGCGAAAAGTCCTACATGACGGTAATAGTTTCATTGCGGTGTTTACTTCAATAATGCCACTATTATATGCATACTCCACATCTTAATTCCATTTCTGTTTAGTTCAGTTATGATTTATGACGGATTAAGGTAATCAAAAATCGCTGTTTGGAGCTTATGTAGGCCCACAGTTCAAAATTCATACTTAACTGAATAAACAGTTAGTAAACATAAGTACATCTTATTGAACAATTTATTTTCATCACCAATTATCATAGTAGAACAGTTTCAAAAGCAGTTTGTGATGCATTTTGGAAACAGAAGATGAGCCCCTCGTCTAATGCGCCACCTGGCTTGAAAAACCCATTCTCAAAGGCTTACTTTTAGTCATTATTTGGGTAGCACACATATTCTGAATGCCTTCGGCAGAATTCAAATGAGGCATTTTAATCTAGATTAATTCCAAGATTACAGTGAGATTAATCTAGATTAAAAAAATGTATCTATGCCCACCTATAATATATATATATATATATATATATATATATATATATATATATATATATATATATATATATATATATATAAATAAATAAATTTAAAGTTTTAAAATTGATTTCCAAAGCAAGTAATCTTAGCATTTCATAAGCTATATTTTTTTTGCTGTAATTGGCAGGAAATACAGAACAGTTTAAAGTATTTTAAACCTTGATTGAGTTGTTTTTCTCATTTATATGGTCAAAAAATTGCCAACTATTTCCATTTAGCTATATTTTAAAATGTAAATTATTTCTGTGTTGATAAAGATTCGTTTTTAGCATCATTACTGCACCATATTCTCTTTTGCATTATATGATCCTACTGAAACCAGTCTAATATGTAGATTTGGTGCTCAGTAAAACTTTTTTAAGATTATTTGGTGTATAAAAAGTTCATTTGAAACCCTTTTTTTATTATAAAAATGTGACCACTATTCTTATTGATCGATTTAATGCGTCCTTGCTCAATAAAACCAATAAAGGTCCTGTCAAGTGCTTTGAAATGTGCATTTTTTTATATGATGTTTGAAGTAGGCGATGCAGTGGCGCAGTAGGTAGTGCTGTCGCCTCACAGCAAGAACGTTGCTGGGTCGCAGGTTCGAACCTCGGCTGGGCTGGGTCAGTTGGCGTTTCTGTGTGGAGTTTGCATGTTCTCCCTGCATTCGTGTGGGTTTCCTCCGGGTGCTCCGGTTTCCCCCACAGTCCAAAGACATGCGGTACAGGTGAATTGGGTAGGCTAAATTGTCCGTAGTGTATGTGTGTGAATGAGTGTGTGGATGTTCCCAGAGATGGGTTGCGGCTGGAAGGGCATCCGCTGCGTAAAATCGTGCTGGATAAGTTGGCGGTTCATTCCGCTGTGGCGACCCCGGATTAATAAAGGGACTAAGCCGACAAGAAAATGAATGAATGAATGAATGTTTGAAGTAATCTCAACTAAAAAATAAAGAGAGTGGGAAATAGTGTAGCTCCTCCTATTAAAATAAACAGCCAATTGCGTTTTGTTTTTTTCACAGCTCTGCCAATGAGAGTGGTTGAGCTCAAACGCATCAAATAAAAAAGCAAATGACAAGCGTCTTAAAGGGGGCGGGGCATGTCAGATACTAGAGAGCATTTGATTGCTCAAGATTTAACAAGAAACTGAAGTATGTGGTGACGTGGATAAAAACGTTCATCCATTTAGACGGAAGTGACAAACTATAAGCTTTAGATGATTGTATCGGTTTTATATTGTCTAAGAGCAAATTTTGTCACTTAAAGATATCCTTAAAACTAACAGACTGTTTCTAACATCTAAAAAAAATAGATTTTAATTTCACAGGACCTTTAATATTCTTTCAAAAAAATCCTACTGACCTCAAGCGTTGAACAATAAAGCTACATAAAAGGAAAAAAAATATCATTTTCTTTTCATTATAATATAATATTCATGTCTTCCTTACAGGCCAAACACAAATGTTTTTCAATGGAGCAGCGCAGCAGAGACGTTTCCTCCTTGCACAGCAAACAGGTATGCTGAACACAATGATTCAAAACAGACATTCATGATAACCACTATTAGTCTAAGCAACTTACACTATTTATGTAATGTCTTGTGTTTTAGGATCTGCTGGTGTTTTTGCCTGTTGGCAGTCCTCTCAGTATGTCCTCCAGTGTCCCCTCCAGCTTGGCAGCCACACCACCCAGTCCAGCTCCACCCGGGCCGTCTTCAAGCATGAACGCCAACGCTCTGCCCTTCTACCCCACCAGTGACACAGTGGAGTCTGTAGTGGGTGAGTGAATGCTTATGGAGATATTAGCCTATTAGTAGTTGTAAAGTCAAACATAGGGTCACATAAGGCACTTTTCTACTAGGTTCCATTCCTAGTACCTGGTACTTTTTTAGTACCACCTCAGGTGAGTTTCCAAAGGAGTCGTACTGTTACCAAAATGTGACGCACTGCTGATCACTGATTGGTCTAAGAGTATCGTTACTATCACAATTAAATTCACTTACGTTCTTCCAATTTAGTTGTTCTTAAGTTATGCCAAGCTTAGAATCACCAAGAGGCGACACTCAATAGAACGTTTTATTGCAACATCAGCACCCAGCAACAGCCCTGCGATTCCGCCATTTTGGAGTGAAAGCGACGAGATGATCCCAAGGTTTTCTAAACCAGGCCGTATCCTGAGCAGCTGCTGTGGTGGTCTTCATGGAGTGAGAGCATGACTGACTCCTGTGATGCTCCAAGGACAGACGAGTCTTCGCTGAGGTCCAGCTTCCTGCGCCTAGACTGCAGCTCTGCACAAGACGTTTGGCCATAGGGGAAATGGTCGTGCCCAACTGAGCCAGGTTTCTCTCGAGGTTTTTTAAAATCTTCGCTTTCGCCAATTGGTGAAGTTTTTTCTTTGCCGCTGTCGCCACTGGCTTGCATGGTTCGGGATCTGTAGAGCTGCGCATCGATGGATTGCTATTCAGTGTTTGGACTCTCAGTAGTGATTATTAACCCACACTGAACTGAGCTAAACTGAACTGAACTTAACTCTGAAAACTGAACTAACACTGTTTCAATTCACTATAATCTTCCATGTGAAGCTGCTTTGACACAATCTACATTGTATAAGCGCTATACAAATAAAGATGAATTGAATTGAATTGAATATATATTATATTACATATTATATTATATTAAATAAACAATTTAATATTTAACATAATATTCGCTTTCGTGAAGTTTTTTCTTCGCCGCTGTCGCCGCTGGCTTGCATGGTTCGGGATCTGTAGAGCTGCGCATCGATGGATTGCTATTCAGTGTTTGGACTCTCAGTAGTGATTATTAACCCACACTGAACTGAGCTAAACTGAACTGAACTTAACTCTGAAAACTGAACTAACACTGTTTTAATTCACTATAATCTTCCATGTGAAGCTGCTTTGACACAATCTACATTGTATAAGCACTATACAAATAAAGATGAATTGAATTGAATTGAATTGAATTGAATTGAATTGAAAGTGATCAGCTGTCCATTTGATCTTATTGCTGTCGCGATGGCAAGCAGCAGATTTGTTTTTTATTTATTTATTTAAAAAGCGAATCAAAGCTGAAATGCAACCTGAAAGACAACAATACAACACTTACGGTCACAAGACTGGTGAGCATCAGCACTTTTAATAGTTTATTTTACAGACATAATATATATTTTAACCATATATATTTTCTTGGAACTGTCACTTTTAGGTGACATTACTTTAAATTACTTTCATTTAATAGATTATACACTGGCATAATATAAATTAATACTGACATGTTAAAGAGCCCCTATTATGGATTTTTGAAAATGACCTTCCATGTAGTGTGTAACACAGCTCTAAGTGAAGTGAAATATCCAGCTAAGGCTTAAATCTGAAAGTGGACAGTTTTTAAAACTATTGATTCATCTAAAAAGAGTCGACTCATAGTGGTTTAAATGAATCGTCTTGATAAAGAGTCTTTAGCCGTTTCGGCGTGACGTGGATACGAAACATAATTGTTGCGCGCGCAAATTGAAACCTGCGGCCCCGTCCACTAACACAGCAGCAAAGACAAACAGATCCTGAAGTCATGAGTCATGAATACGCTGCGTGCTCCTGGATATTATTGGAAGTGTGAGGGAAAGGAGTGGTTCAGCAATCTGCACTTACAATGGGCGACCTATCAGTACACAGCTCATGGATTAGTTTCTTCCACCATCTTGTAATGGACAGACAATACACCAAGGGTGCGGGCAAAATAAGGACAGTTTATTGGGCACAGTCAAACAAAGGCAGTCTGCTGCACGCTGGGCTTCGGGCTGGTGCGCTGCACTGGAAAGGCTTACGAAGGCTCAGGGTGAGCGCGATGGGAGCCATCAGAGATAGCTTGTCAGAGGACAGAGGAGGAGCTCTGGTGAGCGCTACAACCACCCCAGGGGGCTGGGGATGTGATGGTTGGGCAAAGAAGAGTACAGGTAAGCCCTGAGAACATATAACACTTCACGCAAGCGGTGCCACAGCAATGATTGCAAATAGAAATGATCTACATGTTTTGTTACATACTACAGTATCAGGTTAACTTTTTATATTCTCATATCGCGTCTAAAGCCACGTTGAAAACGCAAGGCGTGCTGATTTGTTTACTGATTTAAATGCCTTCGTGAGCTCGTTCCACTGCCGTTTGTCGTTGCTATGCCCACTGTCAGCTGTTCTTACACATGTGCAGCGGTCAAGGCTCAGAATAGTTTAGCTTGTGCTGGTGTGTGGATTAATACTGAATGTGTGTCATACTCAAAAATAGAGCAATATGCTGGTGTTTAACTGCACTGCTTTCGGCGCTGATGTGTCTGAATAACACTGTTGAGAACTGGGTACTGTTTACTGTGGTGTGAGTAAGTTTACTATGAAGCGTGTTACGGGCGTCCGCTGCGATCGGATCCTATACCAATGTTGGCGACCTGGGGGCTTGATAAACCGTGCTGCTATACTCTATCACGCTGAACGCTGTCGATCAATTGCAACAGGCTTTCATTTGTCCAATCAGCGCAGATTAGCTTCACGCTAAGGAGGGGTTTGGGAACAAATGAATCGCTGAACGATTTATATGAGAGTCGCTGGGATAATTAGGTAAAAATAAATTCATATTATATGACCATGAAAATGTTTTTTGACCTTGCATGCATATCAGTATGTTGTTGGAGACCCATAAAACCGAAATACGACCCTTTTTAATGTGTAATAGGGGCTCTTTAAATTAACATGACTTTCAAAATGGGATGTTTATAACAGACTGACCGTACACTTATTGCTGCAGTATTATATGTTGTATTTTTTTTCCAGTGCTGTCTGTTTAAGAAAGAAACAGCTTTTATGTAAAAAGCCACTTTTTCCCAAAATGATTGAATTCTGACACATAAATTCATCATATATGTATATACACACACACACACATACACATCTATGTTAATATATTATATTATTATAAATATGTCTCCTGATCTGCATCCAATTGAACACATATGGGGAAATCTGAAGAGACATTGAGTATCTCTTTGAACAACTCTAATAGAGGGGTTATTTTTAAAGAATGGAATCTTGGTGCTGACATTTAAAGTCACGGAGGCCATACAAACTAGATAAAGTAGTTTTTGACGTGGGGTATACTCATTTTTGCATCATCTTAATTTAAGTAAAACTAAAAAATAGTAATTTCAATTATTTTGTTAGCCTTTCAAGTTAAAGATATTATATTAAGCTTAGTTTTGTCAACCTTGTTTTTCTTCTTATTGAGATATTGTTTAAAATGTTGCTTTTCAATGTGGGTGTATGAATATATAATATTTTAACTCTTATTTAAGTCAATATTTTAATTCATTCTGTCTAACGTTAGTTATCTGTGCTGTTGTTTTATTGGAAATTTCATTCCAAAATGGCCACCACGTGATACTAGCGGCATCTAGTGGCTGTTTCCAAATAGCAACAGCGTGTCGCCTCTTGGTGATCCTATGCTCTTTGGTTATACTACAGGGCTGTTGAATGCTCTATTTTGATTGACTGATGAATAAATCATGTGCATTGTTTTTTTTTTTTCTTGATGAATTGACAGTTAAATTAATTCACAGTTCTGTTAAAATCTAAAGCAGACAAAAGAAAACAATAAAAAAAACTTTCTAGCAACTGCATTAAAGGTGCTGTATGTAAGTTTTTGACTCTTCTAAAGCATAAAAATACCATAATATGTGTGCAGATATTTAAGAAACATCCCAAGTAAACATACTTGTTTAACTGAAAAACAATGCTGAAGTCAGATATTCTGCTTTGAAAATGGGTTTTCCGTGCCGGAACGCTGTTTTTGTTTAGATAAATTTCATATGCACAATGCCAGTTTAGCCAATTATATGTCAGCACCCTGGGTTGCCTTGTTGGAAAACAGCGTATTTCATTCATTCATTCAGAAAGACTCTGAAAGCATGCGTCCGTGACCAAAAAGAACAGTATGGGAGACAGATGCAGTTCCACATGAGGTTATTAATTAGCAAATTACATAAATATTACGAACGTAAACATTAGGTGAGCAGGTTACATTGTAACCGCGTGTCCTAACAACACGCTGTGACGAGAGAGGCAGTGATCAGCTATTTGGCTGTTTGCACCAGACGAAACACGGCAGAAATGTAAATACAGCCTTTCAGAAGCACAGAATATGCACTCGCTCACGAAACGGTAAGGTTTAGAATCTATTTAATACATGTTAACCCACTTTAACATCAATGTAGATGCTGAATCACTCATATGTGTTTAGTTCTAAAGTTCAATTTCAGACGGTTTATTGTATTTTCAAGATTTGAGGTGAACTTTCTGCTTTCAGTATATGGCAACAAATGCCATGTAAAATGCATTCAAACTCGCATTGTTAGCATTTAGCACAGAATAAAGCACACAAGGCTTACCTGAGGTGATCTAGCTGTCATAGGTTTCTGTTGTTCAGCTGTGAGAAATAGAAGCCATTTCTAATATATCAATTCGAGGTGTTGGTTAGGACAAAAACTCCTTTTAATATGGAAAATATTCCCTCTATCACGTGTCGTTGCTTTTATTTAGAACACAGTTTAAATCACTCGCTCCTGTACTCAATCTGGCATCCCAGCGTACTTTTATTATGATCCAGGAGTGCAATACCTAGTTCAACCACTGGGTGTCAAACTTACATACTGCACCTTTAAAGGGACTAAAACGGTTCAACCAAGAAATAAAAATGTACTCACCTTCAAGGAAAAACTTTAAAATTTAGAATCTTATTTAATGTATTATCTATTGTTATTGTTACTATAGAGAAGTGTTAACATTAAAATAAACTCAACTCCCTTAGGGGAATGCAAATCTTTGAGTTATTTATTTTTTTAAACACAAATGCATTTTGAGGAATATTTGGAAACTGGACATCTATAGCAGGAAAAAAAATACTATGAAATCAATTATTTCTTCCTCTTCACTAGAATCTGCATTGGATGATCTGGACCTGAATGACTTTGGAGTATCGGCTCTTGAGAAAAGTCTGGAGAGTTCAGCTTTACCCAGCATGGGCCTCATGTTAGGTCGGTGATGAGTTTACAGTCCTATTAAGAAAAACAAAAACATCAACATACCTTAAAGAATAAGTGCTGAAGTGTTGTTTTCTTCCTGCAGGAGGCAGTCAATTACAGAGTTCAGCACCTGTCAACATCCCTGGCTCTTTAAGTAGCCCTTCCCCTTTCAGATCTCCCTCACCTTCTCCACCAATCAGAGCCCACCACTCACCATTCCTCTCAGCTCAGCTGCCACAACCCAGCCAATCAGAAAGCAGCTTTTTAGGGACGTCCCACGGTTCTTTAGGTCTGCTATTTTTCTCTGGTTTATTTATTTTTTTGCTTCAGAAAGAGTTTGATTTCCTGGGCATTTCAAGGTCAACATTCTTGTGCAGTGAAAGTGTGTTTTAAGGCAAGACACATACAGTAAATAGGGTAAAATTTTATTAAAATATTTTTACTTTTATTATTTTCCTAGTTTAAGGGCGTACTCATACTATGTACAGTTGCCTTGAACTGGGCCAAAGCAGGCTTGTCCCCCCTCCTGTCTCCCCCGATGGCCCGCACTCACATTACATTCGGGCCTGGGCACGCTTACGTCATTGATGATGCGCTGTTCAGTAAGCGCTTTCGCTCAGCACAGTGGAGATTTCTTTGATTATATTGTTTAAGTCGTTTGATATGCGCTTACACGCAGTCAAATATTTCACCGAACAGATCAGCCACTTTTGACGCTCATAAACAATCATAAAGTCCTCCTGCTGCAGGAATTAGGAGGTTTGCTGAAGGTGCAGTTGTCGTGCAGTGAGGGGTTTGCGTCTTTAATAATCTACGACAGTTTGTGTTCATTGAACAGTTAGAATGATTAATAAATCCATATGAAACAGTCCCTTAAAAGTCACGTCTCGTCTTCAGTTTCAGTCTCAGGTGCGTTTTGCACTCACACACAAGCGTACCGCGCCAAAGCCCAGTGAACCACGCTCTGGCACACCTCTTCCAACCGGGCCAGGGCCGGCCAAGTGAACTATGCCTGAGCCCGATTCAGAGCACTTACACTTTTCAAACAATCCGGGAAACGGGCTTGGGCACGGTTTGGATAGCATAGTGTGAGTACGCCCTAAAACATATTTATTACGTTTTTTTTTTTTAATGTTATGTTTAAATTTGAATTTCATTTGATTAAACGTGCACGTTTGCATACATTTCTAGCACAAAAATTAGCATTTTTCATTAAATATCTGATGAGGTCAGAAATAAAATTGCAATTTTTTTTATCACTATAATATATTTCTTCACTTTGTAAAAAAAAAAATAATAATAAAAAATTAAATATATACACACACACACACACACACACACACACACACACACACACACACACACACACACACTGGCCACTTTATTAGGTACACCTTACTAGGACCAGGTTGGACCCCATTTTTGCATTCAGAACTGCCTTAATCCTTCGTGGCACAGACTTAACAAGGTACTAAAAATACTCAGAGATTTTGGTCCATATTGACATGATAGAATCATGCAGTTGCTGCAGATTTGTTGGCTGCGAATCTCCTGTTCCACTACAACCCAAAGGTGCTCTATTGGATTGAGTTCTGGTGACTGTGGAGGCCATTTGAGTTCAAGAAATCAGTCTGAGATGATTCGCACTTTATAACATAGTGCGTTATCCTGCTGGAATTAGATGTCAGAAAATGGGTACCCTGTGATCATAAAGGGATGGACATGGTCAGCAACAATACTCAGGTAGGCTGTAGCGTTGACACGATGCTCAATTGTTACTAATGGGCCCAAAGTGTGCCAAGAAATTATCCCCCACATAATTACACCAACACCACCAGCCTGAAACATTGATACATGACAGGATGGATCCATGCTTTCATGTTGTTGATGCCAAATTCTGACCCTACCATCCGAATGTCGCAGCAGAAATCGAGATTCATCAGACCAGGCAACATTTTTCCAATCTTCTGTTGTCCAATTTTGGTGAGTCTATGTAAATTGTAACCTCAGTTTCCCGTTCTTAGCTGACAGGAGTGGCACCCGGTGTGGTCTTCTGCTGCTGTAGCCCATCCACCTCAAGGTTCAACATGTTGTGCATTCAGAGATGCTGTTCTGCATACTTCGGTTGTAACGAGTTGTTATTTGAGTTACTGTTGCCTTTCTATCAGCTCGAACCAGTCTGGCCATTCTCCTCTGACATCAACAAGGCATTTGTGCCCACAGAACTGCAGCCCACTGGATATTTTCTCTTATTCGGACCATTCTCTGTAAACCCTAAACATGGTTGTGTGTGACAATCCCAGTAGCACAGCAGCCCATGACCATGTCTACATACCTAAATGCATTAAATTGCTGCCATGTGATTGGCTGATCAGAAATTTGCGTTAACGAGCAGTTGGACAGTGTACTTAATAAAGTGGCCGGTGAGTGTATTTATATATAAAAAGCCAATTATTTCTGAACACTTTCACATGCATTTTGGTTGTTTTCTTTACATTTGACTAAAAAAATTCACTTTATGAAATTCCAGAAAGCCCAAAACCTCAAGTGCATGAAAGACCCCTTTTACCTTTTCCCCTGCTTTATTTTTTAATTAAATGAAATGTCCATTTGTATTTTTAGCACAGCGCAACTTGAATGCAGTCAAATGCTTGTTTGTTTTATAGGTCTGAATGGCATGAGCAGCAGTATTTGGGAGCATTTTCCAACAGGCCAGAGTTCTCCAGGTACTCCTCCAGCTCTGCTGTCAGCGGGCGGCATGTACAGCGAGGCGTCGCGGCTCAAACAGGAAGTAGAGGAAGCTCACAGAGTGCTGAAACACTGGGACCACAGCTGGAGACAGATGGCACAGGTCAGACTGCTGCTTATGGGAAAGAAATGTGACCATATTTCACACTTTATACTGTTTTGTGTTAGACATGGTTGCTTGGAAACAGTCAAAATCTTGTTTTCCATGACGTTTTTCCACTTCAATCAGAAATTAATCTACATGGAAATATTGACGTTTGCTATCCTGTTTGCACTACAACATTACATAAGTGTTCAGGATGTAGGAAACATTCTGAATGTTATTAAGTGATGAGTATATAATAATACACATACAGCTGAAGTCAGAATTATTAGCACCCCCCATCTCTCCCCCCCCCCCCCCCCTTTATTTTATTTTTCTTTTTTAAATATTTGCTAAATCTTGTTTAACAGAGCAAGGAAATTTTCACCGTATGTTTGATAATATTTTTTTCTTCTGGAGAAAGTCTTATTTGTTTTATTTCGGCTAGAATAAAAGCAGTTTTTATTTTTAAAAAACATTTTAAGGTCGAAATTATTAGCCCCTTTAAGCTATATGTTTTTTCGATAGTCTACAGCAGGGGTGCTCAACCCTGTTCCTGGCGATCAACCTTCCAGCTGATTTCAGCTCCAACCCTGATCAAACACACCTGAACCAATTATTTAGAACGTGAGGAGCACTTGATAATTACAGGCAGGTGTGTTTGATAAGGGCTGCAACTGAAAACTGCAGGAAGGTCAATCGCCAGGAATAGGGTTGAGCACCCCTGGTCTACAGAATAAATCATTGTTATACAATAACTTGCCTAATTACCCTAACCTGCCTAGTTAACCTAATTAACCTAGTTAAGCCTTAAAATTTCACTTAAGCTGTATTGACCTTATTCTTGAATGCGGAAGTGCGCTCGTTTTTGCGATTGTTTTAGAACTTCCGATTCAGTTGCCTATGGGAGAAATGACTAGGAATAATAAACGGCTGAAAACGGTCAAACTACTCACTCTACAAACAAGTGTTTGCATGATTATACAGACAAAATAGAATAATATAATAAGAAAACCTCAGTTTGCAACATCAAGCAGCAGAACGAGCTGTTTTTAACGTCTAAAAATAAATGGAAGTGAATGAGACCGCACGTAAGCGGAGAATAAGGTGAATAGAAGTGTCTTGAAAAATATCTAGTCAAATGTTATTTACTGGCATCATGGCAAAGATAAAACAAATCGGATATTAGAGATGAGTTATTAAAACTATTATGTTTAGAAATGTGTTGAAAAAATCTGCTCTCCATTAAACACAAATTAGGGGAAAAAAAATAAACGGGGGATAATAATTGAGGGGGCTAATAATTCTGACTTTAACTGTATATGTAGCATAATATAAGTATTAATATGTGTATTATGTGTGTTTATAGTGGAGGATTTAAATTCTTTTCATATATTTTACTATGTTTATATTACTTGTATAAGAAAATAATTCAGTAATCGGTAGAATAACTCTGGTTTTTAATCTCAGAAAATAAAAACATTTGTTTTTTCTGACGAAAAAAAAAAAAAAACTCTAAATGAACATTTTATTTGGAATTTTGAAGAAATATACAGTACCTAATAAAAATTTGTAAAAAAATACCTAAAAAATACCTACTAGATAAAGAGGGCTGATCTGTGGGTGATGGCTACTCGGATGCAAGCTGGGGTCTGATCAACCTCACCTGGGTCACCTGAGCGAGGGTGTCTGATGTTAAAAGACCAGAAACACCCAGTGACCCCAGGATACATCACTGACAATGCGTCCCAGTGCATCTAGATGATGTATCTTGCGCACTATATATAAAATGTATTAAGTATTTTTGCAAACTTTAGCTATGGCTATGAGAAAAATTGTATTATATATATTTTTTATTATTTAGGGGGACACATTTTACGGCATCCATCCATCAATCCATCATAATAGTTATTAATAAAAATCAAAAGTAAATGAATTTCTCTAGGTCCGAATCTATGCATAATATAGAGCTACTGCTAAACTGTTAATTGATTAATTGTGGTCTCACTGTTTTGACTGTATGTTTTTGTTTTTCTATGCACAGTCCCTGGCAGTGTTGAAGGCAGATGCGGAGGACGCTCGTCTGCTGGCAGGGCAGCTGGGAATGGAGGCAGAGCGAGCGCGGCAGGCAGAGGTGGAGGCGCAGCAGCAGGCCGCTCTCCTGGAGGAGGCGCTGGAGACTCTCAGACATGCAGAAAACCCTCATCTACAGCTCCACCAGCTCCAGCTCCTGCACAGACTGCCTCTCAGCTCCATCTGCAGCCTGCAGGCACAGATCTGCTCCTGCCTGCGCACTGTAGAACAGGTGAGGCACACTCCTGATACCTCTAAACTCATCATAATCACCAAAACTGAAGATGTTTAATCCAATCTTTTTAAGGAAGTTAGTGAAGATTTTTTATTCTCTAAAAGTGTGTTTTAGAGCAGCTGGTATTATCTAAGAGTGTGTGCAGCAAACATGCCAGCATGTGAACTAAAGATACTGTGGTATGTGTAAAATGAGCCCACAGAGATGCTGGAGCCGGTTATAGGTGCCTGCTATGAGAAGCTACTGTATGCTGTAGAATAACTGAATATGTAAAGCACTGATTATATATGTTAAACATTCATATGAAGCTATATCTGTGAAAGGCATTCAGGAGAGTGAGTAACATATTATCCAGTTAATGTACCATCATGACAATGTATGTAAACCCATATAACCATAATAAAAGGATTTAGCAAAGGCAACGCTGGAATGTAAACCTAAACCTGAGCCAGATAGAGCCAAATATATAACAGATAAATGTCACAGGACCCTATATGTGTGAAAATATGCGGAGCAAAAACACGAGAAGGTGAAACTGCATGTATAAAGCAGGACCACAGAAAACAAACTCTTCAGAATTGTCTAGGAGAGACTTCAGATTGCTCTGAGGTCTGCTCTGCACTTTCTCAGCTTTATTATGTTGAATAAAGACAAATTGTTGGTATTCAAAACCTCCCGTCTGATTCGTCGTTGATTAATAAAAAGACCGGCAACTACAGCATTAGCTTTTCAGTTCATTTTTTTATTAATTATTTTTAAATTTCAGTGCAATAATTAATATGGGAATGCATTTAGAGAGTCAGGCAAATAGGACAAGTCTTTTTCATTGCAATTTAGAAAATTAGAAATGTATTCAGGATGTAGGAAAGTTTCTGATTTTTTTTTAAATGATGGATAACTATACCTTCCAGAATATTCAGAAACCTCACTGGATAAACCAATGACAAAATAAACCTCAATAAAATAATAGCATGTGAAAAGTATGTGATTACAAATGTAGATTTATTTTAAGCCTATATTATATTATATTATATTATATTATATTATATTATATTATATTATATTATATTATATTATATTATATTATATTATATTATATTATATTATGTTATATTATTATATTTTATTCTTATATTATATTATTATATTTTTATATTATATTTTATTCTTATATTATATTATTATATTTTTATATTATATTTTATTCTTATATTATTATATTTTTATATTATATTTTATACTTTTATTATATTTTAATATTATATTTTATTATATTATATTCAAACATTCATTCATTTTCTTTTTGGCTTAGTCCCTTTATTAATCCGGGGTCGCCTCAGCAGAATGAACCACCAACTTATCCAGCATATGTTTTACGTAGTGGATGCCCTTCCAGCTGCAACCCATCACTGGAAAACATCCATACACACTCATTCACACTCATACACTACAGACAATTTAGCCTACCCAATTCACCGGTACCGCATGTCTTTTTGGACTGTGGGGGAAACCGGAGCACCTGGAGGAAACCCACGCAAACACGGGGAGAACATGCAAACTCCACACAGAAACGCCAACCATCGTGAACCAGCGACCTTCTTGCAGTGAGACGACAGCACTACCTACTGCACCACCGCGTCACCATTATATTATATTATTATATTATATTATATTATTGTATTATATTATTACATTATAATACATTGTATTATATTTTTTACATTTTATTATAGTATGTTGTTTTGTTATGTTATGTTATGTTATTTTGCATTTTTTGTAGTTTTATATTTTTTTAAATTCACAAATAACATTTTTTTGAATAACAAATATTAATGAAATGGAACAAATATTTTCCAATGTTATTTATTGTAAAAAAAAAAACAATTATATGTATATTTTAACTTTTTATATATGACATCAACAATTCTTTAAGGATCACTCTAATGTAGAAGAAAAGATCGGTTAAATGAAAAATAAAGCATGTAACTTTATAATATTTGAACTACATTATGCAGTTACATAAAGATTCCTTAAAATTGATCATGTGCTTGTATTACCATATTAAAAATAATTTAACAAAAGCATGCACATCAAGCTCAACTGGGTGCTTCAATCAAACAAAAAAAGCTTGTCCAGGCAGAGAAATTATGACTGAAGAAAATGGATGGAAATAAACAAGGACAAAGAATCTTAATGTTTAATTTGTTTATTCCTCTGTAAGGGAATATGATAAAGCCAACAAAAGAGAGGCATGTGAGCTTTATACAGTGCAAATAAAAATAAATAGAAACCATCACAGAGATATAGCCAAACCAAACGTTACAGGGGGGGTAAGGGACTAGAGTGGCGCCAAAGCAAAGAACTAAACAAAACTAACAGCTACATAAACTAGAACACGATCCCCTCTAAACTTACTAAAGAAGATAAAAATGTGGAAAAGAAACTGAAATCTTCGGCGTATTCGACGCCACTAAATACGATCCCTGTATAAAAAACAAAAATACAACGAGGGCCACTCACAAGGGTTGGGCCAATAGACATCGCGATGCTGAGACGGCATCGCCGATCCTCCACCCCGCCCATGTCGCAAACCCGCTCGTGAAAAATACACACTCAGGCCCCGTTTACACTAATACAGCTTAGTTTTAAAATGGCATTTTACAACAAAATGATCCACATCCACACTGGCGTTTCACCTAGCATTTCTGAACAGCCCACTGTCCACTGAAAACGCACATCACGTGACCACACACACAGAGACACACACACACACACAGAGACAGATGCAGACACAGCCACACACACACTGTCATGCGCTCGTCTGAGCTTCAGAGAACAGTGTACGTAAAGATGTACAGCTGGATGGCGTCTCACTATAGTTGTTAAATGTGATATTTAATTAATCTCGTCTCTATCTAACGACTCTTTGGTCTTTTGAATCTATCAGGTAACGTGTCACAGCATCAGTACACTGCTTCAATATTTCGCTTTCACGCTTGTACTTAGTCATTTTAGCGTAAACCTCAATTGCTGTTGGTTGAGCACCTTTTTTACAAACCAAATTTGTGGACGTCTTTATAATAACACAGATCACTCTGCCTAATCATGCCAGAGTCCCACGAAAAAAGTGATTGACAGGTGGTAATCAGGGCCAGAGCAAGCTTAACTGGCGCACTAGGCAAACGACAAGATGGCCGCCCTCAAACCGAAAAAGCCGGCAGAGAGTGGGGAGGGGGGCGGCGGAGCTGGATGTTGAGATGATGCGGGGTTTGTTGCAGACGAAAGAGAAGACTGAGGGGCGCTGAGATGATGCAGGGTTTGTTGCGGACGAAAGGAAAGGGGGGGGGAGACGCGCCGCGGACGCCGCCCTGACTGCTCTGCCACCCTAGGCAGCCGCCTAGGTCGCTTCTATGGATGGCGGTGGTAATTTGTGTGTAACTTATCTTTATTTATGATTTGGTTATGGGTAAAACAAAGACCATGCAGGTCAGGTACTGTAGTTGAAACGATAGGCTACAAATAATTAATTCGTTATGAATTAATTAATTATTCATAAATAATTAATTCACCTCCACCCAAGAAGACGATTCCATCGCGATGTTTCACATTAGACATCGTACGATGCTAAATTGGTCAACATCACCCAACCCTACCGCTCACCCACTTACCTAATGTTTCTAAACATTTACACAGCTATGGGGAAAATGTATGTCGGCGACATGTTAACCTTTTCCCCCAAAAGGAATGATAAACTTTTAAACCATATTGTGATTATGGATATTTCAGTTCAGTTTCAGTTCAGAGACAAGAAGGAACAAATCATAATTCATAAACAGAAGCAAGCAAACCTAACACAAACTCACACACATTGCACTGGACAAACAAGGCGTGCTGGTCAAATTTAAAGTCCACAGAACGAAGCCTCATTGGTCCACGATAAAATGCCCTAGTGAAGAGTGACAGGCTTGGGATCCAATCAGCAAATACCTGAGAAGGAAAAAATAGCGGAACAAAAGGTGATAGGGTGAGAGCAAGAGCGAATGACAGAGAGGGAGAGAGACAAAATCCAAACAATTCCTTCGGACCATAGCAGGAGCTTTTGGTGTTGCTGCCTTTTCATATATATTTGTGATTATGAATATATATTTGCGCACAAACAGGCATAAATGTGTATGTATGTAATGTATAACCACAGCACTTTTAAATGAATGGGGTTAATAATACATTTCTGTCCCTCTGATCTTTCTTTCAGGCTGTGTTCAGGAAGCAGAGATTATATTGTGTATCTTGTGATGAATTGGGATCAGTGACATTACCATGCCAGCACGGTCTGCACTGTGAGCGCTGTGCCACCTCCACAGAGTGCCCGCTGTGCACCGAACACCAGCCAAACATCAACATCCCACAGTCATAATGCTAGAATTTACACACACCACAGCATATATCAAATTCTGTCCAATACTAAACTCAAATCTGACAGTAGTGAAACCGCCTCAGCCTTACCTTGACTACAAGCTAAAGTTAAAGTGACAGTTCACCTAAAAGTATGTAAATGTACTCACCATCAAGTAGTTCCAACCCTTTATTGTTGTAAACCAGCACCCATCGACTTTCATAGATGGAAAAAATACAATGGAAGTCAAAGGCTACTGGTTTCCAACATTCTTCAAACTATCTTCTTTTGTGTTCAACAGTAGAAAAAACACATATAGGTTTGAAACAACTAGAGGATGAGTAATTTATGACAGAAATAAATCCAATTAAAGTTGCGTGAACTGTCCCTTTAATAGCCTTGTGCAATAGTGATGTCAAAACACATTATTTACTATGGATTCTCTTAAGATTTACCTTTTATTTAATTTATGGGAGAAATAATGACTGCGATAAACATAACTTGACAATACTTGACAGTTTTGCTCGACAGCATAAATTAGACCCAGCAATACCAAAAAGCTGTTTTATTTGATCTACATAAGAACATTTGGGGTTCAAGTCTGTGCTGTTTTTGTTGTAGAACAAAACATTAAAGTATCCTCTAGTTATGTTTACCACACAATTAATTTCTCTCATTAAAGGAGCACTCCATTTTGTTTTTGGAAGGAGGTTCATTTTACAACTCCCCTATTGTCAAACAGTTGTGTTTAACCCTTTTGTTAAAAACTTGGCCGATCTTCAGATCTGGCAGAAGGACTTTTAGGTTAGCTTAGCATAATTCATTGAATCAGATTGGACCATTAGCATCTCACTCACCCAAAAAAATTAGTTTTGAAAAAATTTCTATTCAAATCTTGACTATTCTTCTGTAGTTACATCATGTAGTAAGAAAATGAAAAGTATGTTTTCCCTTTTTTTTTAATATAGCAACATTTTTGAACAGGATGCTAATGGTCTAATCTGATTCAATGATTTATGCTTAGCTAAGCTAAAAGTGCTCTTTTCAGACAAGGAGATGCGCTGAATTAATTCAAAAATTGTAAAGCTAAACTGTTTAACTCTTGAGGAGTTGCAAAATGAGCCTATTTTCCAAAAAATGTGGAGCGTTCCTTTAATAAAAAAAAACCCATAGGAAAATCTTGAATTATTATTCTGCGTTCTGACATCTGACATATAATCTTGTTTTCTGCATATCGACCATATCAGTAAGACATGCCATGCCACTTCCATTACACTAGCATGCAGGTGGACCATTTTCTTTTTTAAAACTATGACACGATCGGTTTGTGAGGTTCTCATGTTTATTGTGGGGATGAAACATCACTGATATAATATGCTTATGTTGCGTTGTAATCATACTTTTTCCATGTCTTTTAAATGGGAACAAAACAAACTTAACCTGTATTATTATTCAGATCTGATCTAGGATTTTAAAAGCACCAGTTAGTGCTTCTATGACATTATGTTTGGAGGAATAGATCCCAATATAATGATGATTTGCATTTAAAGTGATAGTTCACTCAAAACTGAAGGTTCCGTCAATATTTACTCTTTTTTTGAACACAAAAGAAGATATCTTTGGGAAAGGATGGAAACCTGTAACCGTTGACTTTTATAGTATCGTTTCTACTACTGTGGAAGTCAATGGTTACAGGTTTCCATCATTTTTCAAAATATCTTTTTTTGTGTTTAACAGAATAAAGAAACTCATAAAGGTTTGGAAGCACTTGAGGGCGAGTAAATATAATTTTTTGGGTGAACCATCCCTTTAATTTACTCTCCCTCCTAGGCCATCCAAGATGATGTAGGTGACTATGATCAAATAGAATATTAAAGAAGATTTTGAGAGTAAAAATGAACACTTACAGGCAAAACCAAATTAATACTTGAGACAACTAATGATACATTAAGGTCTTATGAAGCAGAATCTCAATAATTAACTAGCATCTTTGATCACCAAGAACAACAGTTTCAGCTACAAACCTTTAATATTTTAATGAAGGGTAATATTACCTACATCTTGGTTCCCCTGAGGCAGATTAAAGGAATAGTTCACCCCTAAAACAGCTTTCCCTTTGTGTGGTTTACAGTTTTAAAAAATTATAAATTCTTTTATCTTTGAACACAAAAGAAGATATTTTTGGACAAGGATGGAAACCTGTAACCATTGACTTCCATATATTTGTTTTTCCTACTGTGGAAGTCAATGGTTACAGGTTTCTATCATTTTTCTAAATATCTTCTTTTGTGTTTAACAGAATAAAGAAACTCATAAAGGTTTGGAATCACTTATGGGTGAATAAATATTCATTTTTGGTTGAACCATCCCTTTAATTTACTCTCCCTCCTAGGCCATCCAAGATGATGTAGGAGACTTTTATTATTAAATAGAATATTAAAGATGACTTTGAGATTAAAAATAAGTGCATACAGGCAAAAGAAAATTAATACTTGAGACACATACATACATTAAGGTCTTATGATGCAGAATTGCAATAATTCACTAGCATTTTTGGTCACCAAGAAACAGTTCCAGCAGCAAACCTTTAATATGAAGAATAATACTTACATCTTGGATGCCCTGAGGCTGATTAAAGGAACAGTTTACTCCTAAAAACAACTTTCCCTTTGTGTGGTTTACATTTAGTTTTTCCTACTGTGGAAGTCAATGGTCACAGGTTTCTATCACTTTTCTAAATATCTTCTTTTGTGTTCAAAAGAATAAAAAAACTGAAATGTTTGGAACTTGAAGGCCAATAAATAGTCATTTTTGGGTGAACTATCCCTTTAATTTACTCTCCCTTCTAGACCATCTAAGATGTAGGTGACTATTATTAATATTATTATTAATAAAGAAAAAGTTCAACTGAAAACGTCCTCGGTAAGTCATAAAATTGAAAGTCAAGAGCTATCAGCGCTTTGAGAGTCAAAAAACAGATACAGGCAAAAGAAAATTAATACTTGAGACAAATAATGCTCAGACATTAAGCTCTTATGAAGCAGAATCTCAATAATTAACTAGAATCTTTTGTCTCCAAGAACCACAGTTTCAGCAACAAACCTTTAATATGTCAATGAAGGAAATAGATACCTACATCTTGGATGACCTGAGGCGGATTAAAGGAATAGTTCACCCCTAAAAACAACTTTCCCTTTGTGTGGTTTACATTTTGTTTTTCCTACTGTGGAAGTCAATGGTCACAGGTTTCCATCATTTTTCTAAATATCTTCTTTTGTGTTCAAAAGAATAAAAAAACTGAAATGTTTGGAACAACTTGAAGGCCAATAAATAGTCATTTTTGGGTGAACTATCCCTTTAGTTTACTCTCCCTTTTAGACCATCCAAGATGTAGGTGACTATTATTAATATTATTATTATTAATAAAGAAAACGTTCAACTGAAAACGTCCTCGGTAAGTCATAAAAATGAATGTCAAGAGCTATCAGCGCTTTGAGAGTCAAAAAACAGATACAGGCAAAAGAAAATGAATACTTGAGACAAATAATGCTCAGACATTAAGCTCTTATGAAGCAGAATCTCAATAATTACCTAGAATCTTTTGTCTCCAAGAACCAGTTTCAGCAACAAACCTTTAATATGTCAATGAAGGAAATAGATACCTACATCTTGGATGACCTGAGGCGGATTAAAGGAATAGTTCACCCCTAAAAACTAAATTTCCCTTATGTGGTTTTAAATTTGTATAAATTCTGTTAAACACAAAAGAAGATATTTTGTAGAATGCTGAGTTCAGTATTTTCATCTTTGGGTGAGCTACCCTTCCAATAATGAAATGTATTTTTATTTTCTTTGTGGGAACTGTCCCTTTAAGTAACTATTTAACTGAATAATCATGATACCAAATTCTGATATCCATTCTATGCTTTAAGTAAAAGCATAACACATACAGTATATATAGTAAGACAATCCTTATTCTTTTCTTTTTAAAACAAAAACATGTTTGAATCAGAATGTGCAACGACGTTCTGAAATGTTTACAGAAGAAATGCAGTTTGTGTGTCTTCAGTGCAGCTGAAAGGACTTTTACCTGACATTAACACAGATTAGCACAGTAGCTAGCTATATAGGACATTTACAATTGCTTTTGTATAGGATTTTTTAAAAGGAGAAATTCCAGGGAACTGCTACAAACACAAAAATACGGTTTCGCAGCTTTTCATTCTCAGGTTTTCTTTTTGGTAGTCATAGTAAACTGGAGCGCACGAGTCTAACACACACACATACACTTTATGTAATTCTTATGGCGTGCAGGTTTTATGTAATGCATTGATTGAATAATTTACCAGTTTACTAAAGCAACAGCGCATTCCCAGCTGTGGCTTTGCATTCATATAACGTGGAAAATATGATTCGTGTGCACTGCTTATCAAACATGAGAGCAGTCGTAAGCTATGAAAGAACGCTCCAGTTTTTTTTTTTTTTCTGTGTGTGATTTGAGTTGAATTCAGTTTGAAGGCACAGTTATATGGGATGCTCATGAGTTCCTTTGACACAGAGCTTCACTGTGAATTCAGAAATCACCTGCTCAGTCTTGTTCATGTACAGTGTTTCAGTCCGATTTTGTAAAAGACAATAAACAAATGTATATTTTTGGATGAAAATACTGTTGGTTTATTTTTTAAGACATCAAAAAAATTGCAATTTCATGTTACAGTAATTAATAAGTTTGGCATTAAATAATGTCTGCTGTATATATATATAACAGGGAATAGATAAGATGGGTCTTTGGGTTGATGTTTTTTGTCTTCTCAGGCTTCTTGAGATTTCTTTTCTCTCTGTCGGCGTAGTTTGATGAAGGCCTGTGCTTCTTTCTCACCCTTTCTGGCCTCAAGTAGCCTCAAGGTATTTTCACCTACAAAAAGCAGAACATACTGAATTGTTACACTGAATATTGAAGATGCTCAAAGGTATAAACATGCTTTCATTAGTATAAATGTATTTTTTACATTTAACAAAAAGATAAGAATTGTGATATAATAATACAATATTTTTTTTCTGTTGTAACATGTTAAATGTAATTTACTACTGTGATGCAAAGCTTGATTTTTAGCATCACACCTCAGGAATTCATACAGTACAGTTGAAGTCAGAATTATTAGCCCCCCTGTTTATTTTTTTCCCAATTTCTGTTTAACGGAGAGAAGATTTTTTTCAGCACATTTCTAAACATAATAGTTTTAATAGCTCATTTCTAATAAGTGATTTATTTTATCTTTGCCATGATGACAGTAAATAATATTTGACTAGATATTTTTCAAGACACTTCTATACAGCTTAAAGTGACATTGAAAGGCTTAACTAGGTTAATTAGGTTAACTCGGCAGGTTAGAGTAATTAGGCAAGTTTTTGTATAACGATGGTTTGTTCTGTAGACTATCGGAAAAAAAATATAGCTTAAAGGGGCTAATAATTTTGACCTTAAAATGTTTATTAAAAAATTAAAAACTGCTTTTATTCTAGCCGAAATAAAACAGAAGAAAAAATATTATCAGACATACTGTGAAAATTTCCCTGCACTGTTAAACATCATTTGGGAAATATTTAAAAAAGAAAAAAACAAACGGGGGCTAATAATTCTGACGTCAACTGTATATGCATATTTAGTAGGAATGTGCGTTATATCAGCGGCCATATCGTTATCGGCCGATAAATGCTATGTTTAATGTTATCGTTATCAGTCCGATATCAAAATTAGGCCGATATCTTTAAGCCGATAGATTGCGTAATTCTGTAGAACTGCCTGCCTCGCGCACACTTGGGTCAAACTTTTTTAGACTTGTCCAGTGCACTATAGAGGAGCTTTCCTTTCTTTGTGTGGTAATTGCTCACCACACATTAAGAAGTGCGTTAATAACTCAGTAAGCAACCATATTCCTTGTCATTGTAGATATGTTTGATAGAGTGTCATTGTGTATTTTGGTTTAGGCTGGTAAACCAAAATATCGGTATTTTGGTTTAATGTGTAAACATAATAGCAGCGAGGCAATGACTTCATTTTTATTTGATTTAAAATAGATTTATTTTAGTTGTTTGTTAGTTAAATCCTGTTTTGTTATTTAACCTGTATTTTTTTATGCAACAGTCAAGTCACGTTAATTTGCTATGCAAAGAAAAGGAAATCATTTTTGGCATGTTGATATATGTGAAATCGTGAATACAGTGTAGGTCTATATAATCACTTTGCAATTTTGAAATTATTGCTTTTTTGCTTTGAGTAGGCTATTCAATTCATAAGATCAGATCAAACTATTATGAAGTTTTTAAATCAAATCAGTTGTTTACTGTATTAAAAATAAAACATTTTGAAATATTGATATTTATCAGCTATAATATATCGGTTATCGATATCGGCCAAAAAAAAATCCATATCGGTGCATCCCTAGTATTTAGTGCTCTTTATTTTATATATATATATATAACCATTTGAAATGTCACCTTTTGATCGGGTTATTGTCTACTTGTTAAAAATAGTGCCACATGTTCAGATTTGTGTAATTTTTTTAGACAAAATACCAATATTTCACCTTCAGAGGAGTTGAAAAAAATAGAAATAGTTGGTAGAACAACAGATTTTTCATCACTTCATAGGAAAACATTTGAAATTGTGACCAATTGTCATTTTTAGAAACAAAAAAGTTTTAATTGTCAATATATTTATCATTTTAACTTGAAACTTGTTGGTAAAACTATAAAATAAAAGTCCATTAGTTAATGTATTTACTAACATTAAGTATGAATAATCTTGTAAAGCATTTATTAATTCTAGTTTAGCATGAACTAATGCATTATTAAAATCCAGTTTTGCTCATTAACATTAGTTAATGCACTGTGAGCTAACATGAACCAACATTATTTTACTTAACATTAATGTTAATAAAGTTGAATAAATACCTTAGAAAATGTATTACTAAGTGTTTATGTGCGTAATGTCTAACATGAACTAATGGCCCATTATTTGTTATCAGATGTTATAGAATAAAACAAATATTAACATTTTACATCACATAATTACAAAATAATTAATATTATAAAACCCATTCATCAATATTACTGTTTTCAGTGTATTTTTGTTAAATTAATTAATTACAGCTGTGTTAAAGGCTTCCTTTCATTTAAAAATATATATATTTAATTCCAAACTTTCAACTAGCTGTGCAAATCTCATGTCAATATTGATTGTATAACAATAGTTATCGTACTGTTGGGTTTGGGATGCATCAGAGGTAAGCGTATCTGTGCTGGTTCTGGATTTTGGAGTCCACCACCGACTCCTGGCACGGCCTTCAGTGAGAGAAACGCTTCTCCTTCAAAGTCATCGCTCCTCAGAGTGTCGTGATCCAGAACTGTGACCAGCAGACAGGCTCCTGGAGACTGACACTGCTGTAATGAGATCAGACTGGAGGACAGAAGACACAAAAAAACAACACTATCTTAGTTGAATCCTGTAACGTTCGACAGGTTGGATTTGATCTGTCTCTTCGAGGCAGTTTATTTAACCAACAGTGCTTTACAAACAGGTTTCAAAGTGCACGACTTTGAAAATAATAGATATTGTGTCTGTGTAAACTACAGAAATACAATCTGAGTGGAGTCTGGGGATCCGCCAACTATACACTAAAAAATAATCTTTGCTAAATTGTTGGGTCTTTTTCACTATAAAGTGCCTTTGATGTCCCACAAGATTGAATCAGTCCAATATAAACATAATGTGAATGAATGAAATTCTGATGTTTTAATATAGTTGGTTAAACCTTTACACACATGCAGGTAGAATTATAAGTGTTTTGAAATATGTTGTTGTCAATTTTTGCCTTATTCTTTCATTGAATGGATGTGATTTTGCCATGTCCCACACCCTGCTCAGACAACTTCAGTCTAAAAAATAGGTAAATTAGTTAAAATTATAAAGATTTTTAAATATTCTTATTGTCTTTAACAAGTTATTTGACAAAATGAGTCCTTTTAATAACTTTCATTTTGTTTTTATAATATTTTTTATCATTTTGCACGTGTCCTTGAAATTGCTGTCCACCCTGTCATGATAATTGCCCCTTTAAGAAACCCTCTGAGGTACTCACTGTCATCCTCATGCCCATTTTCTTCAGAGGAGGTTAAAACATCTGCTGTGCACACAGTAACTACACTTATGTTTCCTATTTTTCCTCATATTGTGTTTGAAACTGAATGTTGTCCACATGTCCACCCTGTCATAGTGAAATATTAATGAATATAAAACAATTCTGAAATTAAAAATATAGCTTTTAAACTGTGTACAAAGAGCTTGAATATGGAAACACTTCACCAGCTGCAGGAACAACCTGTGCTGAATAAATGCTGTCTTTAGCCAAACATGTTCTCCTTGTCCACCCTGTCACAAATCCTTTCTTGACAGGGGACATATGCATTCTTATTGACGCTTTATTTATTTATTTTTTTTATTGTTAGTTAATGTTTTTTATGTTACAACACAGACACACATACTACACCACTAGATGCAATACATGAGTGGAAAATACAAACCTTTTGGCAATATCTGTCTCAGTTTATATAAAGGATATCCTTTTAATGTCCACATAATGGAGCTCATTGACTGTCTAAAATAAAAATAAGTATTTGTACATTTATGTGAACATCTGTAATCTAATTATTTACCTTATTCTGAAAAAGACAGTATTAAGAAAGAAAGAAATGCAAACTAGTGCCAGAGACAAAGCTAGTGCTTTGTATCACCTATTATACTTGAAACTCGTGAAAATCAACCCGAGCCAGGCTCCTCCAGTACAATGTAAAGATTCATACATTCATTAGCAAATTTAGTTTAATTTGAAGGACAATAATTGTTCAATAATTTTCCCGTTAATTTGCATATTGATCAAATCTAATTGATAACAGAAGAGGCGGCATGGTGGCTCAGTGGTATGCAGTAATTAGTGAAAACAGAAGTTGAATTTTTAAAAAACTTTTACAACCCTTTTATATTAACCCTTTAATATTTCTTGTACTTGTTTTTCAAATGTGCCTCCATATTTAGTTCACTAAATAAAGGCCTTTGACCACCCTGTTACGTCAATGTCCACCCTGTCATCTTGTTTTTCACAGTCATGTTCAACTTTTATGAAAAAAAACAAATTATTTAGAAACTCAGCAAAAAATCTTGAGTGATTTCTTAATTAACCAATAAGGGCCAGTTAATATTGTTTGAAAGAGTGACAAAATATTAGTTAGATATGCTTAGCGTTTATAGCAGGTTTGGCATACTGTCCCGGGAGAGAACCCTGAGCTCTGAGATACTTGAGCCCTAGGCTGCCGCCAGGTCAATAAGCATATAAGGGGATTCGAGATAAGGTAGGTCTCGAGAGCCCCCATAGAAAAGGAAGGAAAAGGAGGAGATGGGGTGGAAGGGGGGATTCTTCCAAAACGAAGATTGGGCAGTAGGGAGAAAACGATCCATTTATAGTAAGCTCGGATCACTCTGATTGGATTATTACTGATTACAGATGAGAAGCCAGACGTGCTCAATCATATCACGTGCTCCTCTCGAAATGAAGCTGCGGTCACACTAGAGTTTGAGCTTGCGAAATTCTGTCGTACAGCACTGCGAAAAGGGGCGGGATTAAACAAGATGATTAGACATTAAAAAAGCGAGCGATTGCTCCATGTTTTAAATTTCTGTTCAGAGAGGTCATGTTTTGATCCTGGATTGGTCTCACGCAGTCAAGTGATGCGATTTCGCAGGTCAGAGTTCACCAAGCTTGAACTTTGCACCGCAGCAACCTGCGAAACTCGGCGCATGACCTTGCGTTTCCGGTCTGATGCATTCGCGTGCGTATGAATGGAAGTCTATGGGGAGGAAAGTCCAGTGTGACCGCGGCTTTAGTTTGTGAAACTTCACTTAGATCTTGGGTTTTATTTTGAAAAGAATTAGCAACAATTGCATATTTTATTGGGAAATAAATGTTTGTCCATTATTTCATTTTTATAAATAGACTTTTTTCATTATCTATAAAGTTGTGATGGTAAAGGGACACATTACCTTTCTGAAAATATACGTTTTATAATCACATTGCAATGAAAATATACATTTGAATATACATACTACGTTGAATTTGACAGGGTTGACACATTTTGAGGTTTGCAGTTTATTTATAAAAAGTGCAGGAGCTTGACCAACATTAATTTCTTAAAGCCTAAGGTCTATTTAATACAACAACTATGTGGTTAAATCAAAAATCTCAAACGTTTTTTGAAAATTCTGACGTCTCAAAGGCACTTTAAAGTGATAATGACCCTGTTGCTAATGGGCTGAATTTAAATAAAATCTAGTAATGTTCGACTTAATTTGTTTGTTTAAATTCAGCCCAAAGAAATTGTTTGCAGCCACTTACCTTAACAAAAAATAGTAAATCCATTGAATATTTTTTTTCAGTGTACATGAAAACTAAAACAACAATGGTGAATTACATGAGCTGATTTGTCCATATGTTTCTTTACAAATCGCTACAAACCTACTAGCAATACAGCATTTTGCTCGTTTGCATGATTCTGCATGAACGGTTTCCATTTTTTGTATATCAATGTCATGTAAACACTTTCAGGTTATTAAAATGTTCTGCATTACAAGGTTACTTTAAAGGTTTTATTTGCAAATAAATGTATGCACTAAAAAAAGTAGGGATTTTCTTGTCAAAAAGTGTAAGAATTAAACCTAGGCACCATCAAAACAATGAGAGCAGAGCTCGCTCAAACCTGTCAATCACTTTCCAACTCCACCAATAGTGGGAGTTTAGGGTGTGGCTACAGTAGCAGTGTTTAGTAGTAGTGTTTAGCTAACGTTAGCGCAGTGTCATGGCTTAAAGATTCATTTACAAAAGACAGATTTTAAAGATTTTGACAAAATGCATTGATAAACGCTGGCAGTGCTTTTACAAATTGGAAGAAGGTCTTTAGGTAAGACACCAATCTTGCAGAGTTTCTTCTCAACAGGTAAGCTGAATTTCAGCCACATGTCAAGCTTCACTGTCAAGGCTCACTAAAAATAGCTACATATTGTAAGAATAACCTTAGATTAAGAGGTTGTTCAAAGCCATACTGTATTATTTTACTGATCATCATAATTAATTGGCAAACACCAATATAGCTCTTCTTTGAATTCAAACTACAAATTTATTGACATGAGTTTGAAGATATTTTTAATAAGATGTAACATTAAAAACAATGGCAGTTCATACCCATTTTGTACTGTAATTTACCTGACCAACCCAGATACTATATAAATGACACACTACTAAAATGTCAATAAAAGTCACCATTAAACATTTCAACATCAAAAGTTGTCAGAGCAGAGATCAAGATCCCATAATGCAATTCAAAAATGTGAATACACTTAAAAACACTCCCTTAATAGTGATTTTGGACTGTTAAATCTGAGATTTTTTTTAAATCAATTTATGTGGTTAAATTGTGTTCCTGACACCCGTCTCAACAAATTTTGAGTTTGTTTAGGTTTTAATGATAACCTTTGGAAAAAGATCAACCAGTTACGATGTCATTTAAAGGGTCAATGTGACCTGAAATCATGTGTATTGCCATAAGTGTGAGTGCTTTGTGTACATACAATTCAAAGGACTCTTCAAACAGTGGATTGAGATCACAGTTCTTGATTTTAGTAGATCGCGGCTCTACCTCAGGAAACAAATGTCTTGGCTCTAAAGACAGCTGAACAAATGGGTCACTGGAACCTGTAATAGACAAAAACTGTATCATTTATATGCAGATGCCACTTGTGAAATTGGTCTAATGCAATGTGCCATTTTTAGAAGTTGTCAATACCACCTGGCTTTATACGCACCAATATCTCCAATAAAACCCCATGTACTGTATAAGGGGTTCTGCAGGTTTAATCAAGTCAAATTTAAGACTTTTTAAGACCCTTTTAAAACCATTATGAATGTAATTTTAGACTTATACAGGGCTGAACACTAATGATTATTTCCAATCCACAAAAAAAAAAAAAAAAACTAATGTAATTTTTTTAGAGACATATTTTGATGTGTCAAAACAAGAAAACTCCAGCTGTATGCACATTTTTCAACATAATATTTCTGACAAGTTTAACATTGTTAAAGTGTTTATTTATTATGGAGACAATGACATAAATAATCAAGAATATACATTTGTTGACTTTTGATCCAAATTGATTGAGTATAATGTATCATGTGAAGTGATATGTTGCTCTGTTATTATCATGAGGAATTGTGTAATTGGTTTTAGTTTTCTTTCCCTGATTAGGGAATTTAATTTAGTGAAATTGCTGTTAAAAAAGTCGAACAGCTATTGTAAATTGTAATTGCAATAAAAAAAACTTAAAAAATAAAAAGTTTTATTGAGATGGATTGTTGGTGATTGGATGATTGTCGGCCAGATTGGGTAGCTTTACTTGGACTGAGGAAAAGTAAGACCTGTTTAAAATGATTTAAGACCTCCAACACAATATTTCAGTGAATTCTAAGACTTTTTCCCAGTGTTGGGTTGTGGCTGGAAAGGCATCTGCTGCGTAAAACATGTGCTGGATAAGTTGGTGGTTCATTCCGCTGTGGTGAACCCAGATTAATAAAGGGACTAAGCCGAAAAGAAAATGAATGAATGAACTTAAGACTTTTTAAGAACCTGCAGACACCATCTGTATCTGCATCTTTTAGGCCCAATCCCAATTCTATCCCTCATTTTGCGTGTTCATGTAAAGCAGGGGTGCTCAACCCTGTTCCTGGCGATCGACCTTCTAGCTGATTTCAGCTCCAACCCTGATCAAACACACCTGAACCAATTATTTAGAATGTGAGGAGCACTTGATAATTACAGGCAGGTGTGTTTGATAAGGGCTGCAACTGAAAACTGCAGGATGGTCGATCGCCAGGAATAGGGTTGAGCACCCCTGATGTAAAGGGTCAGGGGTGTTGCAATTCTCTTTATCTTGAAGGGGTAGAGCTAAAGTGAAGGTTTAGAGATTTTCCACTCGAAACCAAGGGGTACAAAAATTTCCCAGAAAATACCAGCTACAATGGCAACATGTCTGCACAGGCAATTGAGAGATGAACAAATTAATGATTTTTTGGCATTATTAAGAATGTTTACAACAAACAAGTATATGTTTTAATGCATTCATAACGGCGTTTGTGTTTTACAATCATACTTTTTTTTTAAAGAGAAAAAAAAATACATGATATGGTTTTGATAACATGATATTGTTGCCTTCAGTGATGTCCTGAAGATAAATACCAAAAAATAACGCAACTGGAATAACTACAACAGTCGCCGCCATTCATTGATCTCATATAAAGTAAGAGATTATGACAACAAATGATGACGTGTACGGGTGTTGTAGTGCTGTCTCATTTCTTAGGGGTAAATTTTAAAGGGGTAGAGGTAAAAAAGTAGAATTGGGATTGGCCCTTAGTGTAGCCTGTGTAATGTGAAACGAAATGTGTTTGTGGTCTTACCGTTTGAGTCGAGAGGAATCAGATTGACAGCGTTGAGAACCTCCACATGCAGTTTGTTCTCTGAGCGTTTGTATGATGTGATGAGAGTGACGGCTCCATATTTCTCTCCATTAAACACTTTCTTCAGAAAAATGTAAACAAATATCATGTCAGCAACACTTTTTGCTGGGTTTTATAGGGGATCTCTGGCTCTGTGATCTCACCTGTTCCCACACTTTCCTCTCAAAGAACTTCTCTATCAGCTGATTAGAGGTTAAAGAGTTTTGGGTCAGGTTTGCCCGCAGCATCTGAGGGGAAAAAAGAAAAAAATCATAGAAACCTACAGTCATTCAGAAGTTTGGGCTCTGAAATATTCGTATGGTCAATAAGACTGCATTTATTCACATTAACATCAAATAGATTTAAACATTATTGTTATTTAAAATGAGTGTTTTCTTTCTTTATACATTTTACAAATTAATTTACAGTCTTCAGACTCACTTGATCCTACTAAAGTCATGCGAATATTCTGATTTAGTGCTCTAAATTTCTCTATTTCTTATCATTAATGTCAAAAACTGTTGCTTAGTTTAATATTTTTGTGGAAACCATGAAACTGTTCACCATTAATTTGAAACGGGAATCATTTTATAACATTACGAAATCCTAGAAATTCCTTTCAAAACTGCTAATTTCCTCAAAAACACTGACCTTATATTCTTCAGTATGTAGTGTTTCAAGAGGCAGTCCATTCCCTTCAGCATAAAAACACTGTTCCAAACACTGCAGAGAACAAACACAAGTATTTGTCTTTCTTTCTTTCTTTCTTTCTTTCTTTCTTTCTTTCTTTCTTTCTTTCTTTCTTTCTTTCTTTCT